>JAFNEN010000228.1:0-685000 GCA_019343175.1 Oedothorax gibbosus
TATATAGGTCAGCACTCGGCAGTTTTTTTTTGGATCCCCAAAGGACCAGAACCGGGCCCCCTTTTTAAAAAGGAAAAAGGAAAAAACCCAAAAAAACGGGGCCAATTTTTTTTAAAAATAATTCCCCTTTAAAATTGTATTGTTTTATTGAAGGGTAATTTTTAAATTTGGGTAGTGTTACAAGACTCAAAAAAAAAAAAGGAATTTTACCTGCCCCCAAACAATGTAAAATGCCCCCCTTTTGAAACAAACCCCAAAAAACTAAAATTATACTTTTAAAAAGAAATACTAGTTACTAATAATAACCTAGTTTTTTTTTGTTTTAAAAGGGTTGTCGGGGTTTTGGGTTGACCTTCCTTTTAAAAAACTATAAAAAAAAGGGACACTGTGTTTTTTGCCACAAAAAAGGGGTACTGCTAGCGTTTTTCACCCGGCCCCTCTATTTGGCGGCTTAACTTTTGCAGCCAAGTAGCAAAAACGTATTTAAATTTTGGTAAACTTTCCCAGTTCAACTTTCAACTCAATGGTGTTTACAACAACCCTTTTTGGGCCAAATCTTGCAAACTAATTTACTTTTAATTTGGTTTTTGGGACAGCGCACAAAAACTAGTAAACAATAGTAAAGCGTAAAAAGGGGTTTTTTTTGAAAATTCCGGTTTTTGGGGGCAGGTGAGAAATTTTTTCCCAAGGGGGTGGAAGTTTTGGGTTTTGGGTTTTATTATAATGGGGCCGCGGGGCCGATAATAATTTAATTTAAACAATTTTTGTTTAAAAAATTTTTATAATCACAACGTAGTTTCACATGCCCTATTCCCACAATCGACCCCAAGGGTTTTTTAAAGGGGTAAGGTTTTAAAAAAAAGGGGGGGGGGGAACCGGCCCTCGAGTGGCCACAATTGAGGGCCCCCGGGGGATTGCCGAGTACCACAATCGAGGGCCCCGGGGGGGTACCAGCTTTTTTTTAAAGGGAAATATAAACGGCTCGAGGGCCCAATTGAGGGGCCCGGAGGGAGTCGAAAGTTTTTCCGGGTTTTTTACAATTCCCGGCCAGACGGATAATTTCGAACGTATATGGGGGGACAACTTTTTAATTTTTCGACCATTGAAACATTACGGGGCTTTCAAGACATGAAAAAAAAAAAAAAACCATGGAAACTTTCCCTCCGCTCCCCGGCACCATTCTGTGGGGGAAAAAAGGGGCGGAAGAAATTCAAAAAATGCAACCGAGAGAAACGTCAGGGGGAAAAAAAAAGCCATACTAAAATTTGACAGGAAAAAACCCGCATTTGGAGAAGCAAAAAAACCGTTTTATAAAACCCAAAAAAAAAATTTAAACCCGAGCTGCGTAATTATTATTCTAAATTAACTAATCTTAAAAATTTTTTTAAAATTTTTTGGAAACCCAAAATTTGATTTTAAAAAATTTTTAAATAAAAATTTTTTTAAAGTAAATTTACTGATCCCGGGCCCCCGGGAATTAATATAAATATTTCGTAAAATCTACTAATAGAAACCCCTTTGTTTTTCTTTTTCACGAACCCCAAAGAGTTGCCAAATGGCTTTCCCGGGCCCCCCCCCTGAAAAACGCTAGGTGTTCCCAAAAAAGCAAATATTACGAGCCATCGAGGTTTGGTTAACTCCGTTAACAAAACTTAGAAAAAAGACACTACTACAGTGTTTCCCGCCGCAAATTGCAAAAATTACAAGGCGTTGAAGTTTTTATTGGCATTGGGCTTTAAATAAAAATATTTATAAAAAAGATAAATTTAAAAAAAAATTTTTTTTTTTTACATAAAAAAACACTTTGGGTTCCATTAAACAATTTCCATATTTTTTCAAGGCAACGGGGGAACGGGGCCCAATTTTTTTTTTCCTCCAAGTTAACATCGGGGAGTCGATGTTTTAAAAAGGGCCGATGGCTAATTTTTTTTAAAAAATATCGGGGCCCGGGGGGTAAACGAAATTTTTTGGGCTAGCCCTAAAAAAAATAAAAACCAATTGGGAAAATTTTAAATTTGGTTTTATTTAATTGTTCTAGCTGCCACCACCAAAGGCTGTTAAGATTTGTTCCAATTCAAACTTCTTTTGGGTCCTTAAGAATCAGTTACTTTCGATTTCCGGGCCTATTCCAAAACAAGTTAAAAACCCCTTTTTTGGGGCTACTTTTTTGATTACGAGGGAAAAGGGCGCATGGTGTTTATGTTCATTGCTAATTTTCCCAAATTGAATTTTTTATTTTTAAAAAGTATATGCATTAAATAGACGTAAAAAAAAAAGTTAGAGAAACTATTTCACATAAAAAAATCGTAAATTTTAAAACAAAATGTTCTTTGGCAACAAATGCTATATTTTCAATTACAAAAATCGGGAAAAAACAAAAAAAGCGTACGTTGGCAATGTTTTAAAAAAATAACTTATTTAAAAAAGGGCAAAAAATCCGGAAACGAAAAAAAACGGCCTTTTTGTTGTGGGGGAAATAAAAAAAGGAGTACTAAGGGGGGCTTAAAAATAAAAATCAGGGCTTTTTCTGGAATTTTGTCGAATTTAAGATTAAGAAGATAATTTAAAAGGTCCTCAAATTAAAAATCAAAGAGTTTTTTAAGGAATTTCAAGGATCCGTATCCGGGGGGTGTGTTACACCCCCCTTAATTTTAATTTCAAAAATCGTTTATTTTGGGACTGTTTAAAAAAAATATTACTTGATTAGATGAGGACATAAAAAAAATGATAAATGCCTGGGAGATGTTTTTGTTGAGTTTTGAAAAACCCTAACGGCGGCCAGGCTTTGGGGGGAAAGTGTTCAAATGATATTTCTTTTAAATAAAACAAAAAAAAAATGTTTGAGGTCTGTCAATTATTGAAGGGATTACACTGATTGTTGAGCTAGTACAAAAAGACAATATCACTTTCATAATAACTGTGAGCTATAATTAATAGCCAAACGGGTTTATTTTTGACGAGCTAGAACTTTTAATGTAGGTTTTTCTAGACCTTTTGAGTTTTTAAAGAAATATGAAAATTTTTTTTACATTTAGTTATTTTCATATCTTGCAATGTATTGCAAATCATTACATCAAGTCGGGGCCCTTATACATAGCTGTTTTTCCCTCGTCCTTTTTTTAAAATCCTTCGGGCCCTTTTCCATAGTGAAATTTAGATATTTTTTTTTGGGATCGTTACTAACATTTTTGCAGCAGTGTTACACCCCCAAATACCGTTATTTCAACAATTACACTCAAGTTTTTTTTCAGGTTTTTTCTTTTAACTTTTTTTTTTTTATCTTTTAAATTAGTATTCTACTCATTTTACTAGACAAAGAAACCACCAAGATATGAAAGTAAACATAATCTTTTCATCCAAACAAATTTACAAAATAATTTTCCATGCTTTTGTTTAAATTCAGAGATAAATACCGATTAAAATAGAAAACCAGTGATTTTTTTAACAGTTCGTAATAAAAACAACAACCCGAACAATGTATTCGAACGAAACCTTCAATAACTCTAGAAACCAGAAAACTGAAATTTGTAAACTTTAAGAAGTTATATTCTATAAAAATTTAAAAAAATCACAAATATTTTGGTTTTGTAGACAAAAACAAAACGCAACAAGGAAACGGAAAATATTTTAATCTTTAGGGGTCTGTGTTACTACACAAAATTTTCGATGTAAACCTTGCGAATAACTCACAAAAAAAGGCTTTATTATCGAAAAAAAACAAAGGATAGTTAATATATTATATAGTACATGGTAAGTAAAATTGCAATTTATTTTCAAAAGAACAAATCATCAAGAAATAAAAAAATCAATGTCGACTTTCACTGCAGCCAAGTCGACTACATCAGCAGCTTACCTCTAGATTTGATTGACATATTTGGCGGCCAACATTCTTAATTTTCTGGAATTTTGTCCACAATATAAGGTGCTGGTGATGTGCCTAAACTGTGTTGTCAAAAATTCGACAGTCGTAAGCGTCATTTAATTAGAAGTAAATGATAAACAAAAATAAATTTTATGACATGCAGGAAAACATACACATACAAGATGGCGTCGATTTTTAGGAAGTCACGTGACGAGTCGACGTTGCAGTTGCCACTTGGAAATAGAAATAAAATCGATTGCTTGGGTTTTGCCTGGATGATAATGAAACATTTTCTATTCTTATCGCTCCACCGTATTATAATTAAAAAAAAAGAAATATTTGTCAAAAACAAGCTGGGTTAAATGAAAGTTACATTAAGAAAAAGACACGGAATATAGTTCGTTGGTTCCAGAAAAGGCGAAAGTGAAAGTAAAACAGTTTCATTTTTCAATAGCTTGTAAAAAAACTTGCAAATTATGTTACTTAAATATATATCTAATGCACCCGTTTTGTTACGGGCTGGTATTGCACAAAATGCTCATGGTCCCATAAGCTGATGGACTAATGAATAAAATAAAAATTTATCAATGTCTGCCTACCAGAAGTGATAGAATTTTAAGATAATCGCCAGTGAACCTCTAAAAGCGGAGAACTACCTACGACTTTCCATAATTTTAACTTACTCTCTCTCTCTTTTTTTAATTCGAAAGATTTTTTTCAATAAAAAGTTGGTTATTGGCATGGTGAAGATTTCTGTTGGTCTGTCAGTCTGTACCTCCTTTACAAATTCCGTTCTAAGCATTAGAATTTAAAAATTAATTTTTTGTTTGAAAGATATGATATTATGCAGATAGCAGATACCTCTCTTTAGTACTTTTTGTCCATCTGTTTCCCCTATTTATATATAAATATACCCCTTTTATTTTTCGTTCTAACCGGTCGATATTTGATTTCTTTTTAATGGTATGACATCAGAGAAGTATTGAAGTATATTTTATACTTTTTGTCTATTTATCTGTAGTTCCACCTCAGTTCTATCCGTCCCCCCTTCAATTTCCTTATCATTGTCCGATTAATAAAAATATTTTTTATTGTTTGAAACATATGGCATCAGAGAATTAGAATTTGTCTTTTCTGTCCAAACATACGTCTTTTTGTTTGTCCGTTTGTCTATACCTCTTTCATCAACTTTCTTTCTAATCACCCGATTTCCCAAGTTATTATTTTGTTTTAAAGATACAAGAATGACATAAGAAACTCGTCTTTTGCCTTTTGTCCGTCCATTTCTGTCCATACTATAAGAATTTCTGTGAGTATTTAATTAATGGAAAAGTTCGTTATTTTAGTTTTTTCCGCGTCTATGGGAAAGCCGTTATAGAATTAGTTCCTTTTATTCTTACGTGTAATAAAAATAATTTAATATGTGAATCTTTACAATTCTAATTACATTATTTTGTATTTTACGATTATAATTAAGCCTTTTTCAGTCCTTAAACTTTTATTTCTTCTGTATCTAGACCTTCTCTTTTTACCTTAGTATTATTTTTGCGGTTAAAGATTTAATTATACAATTAATTTATCAATTGATGAAATTTTCTAGATTAGTTGAGACATGAGAAGAGTTGAAAATTGTACAAAATCATTGAAAAAAAGAAAAAAAAAAAATTTTGTCATCTCCAAGTCATTATTTTGGAATGAAACTCTTAATGCTCTTTTACAACTTAAATAATATTTTTTTGCATTTATTTAAAGTTTCAATGAACAATTCGTGAATTTTCAACCAATGAAACCAATAAAATCGCAGTATGGAGTGCGCGACATCATAAGGCTATGTCCTGACTACGCCACGCCACAAATGCAACAATACTTGGCGGCTTGGCAGAGTCAGCCCCAATGCTATTGCATCGCTTGGCGCTCTTAGCGGTCGCCAAATTTTGTGGCATCTGTTGCCTTTGTGATGTTTGATGTCGTAGTGAGAACATACCATAAGAAATATTCCCAAATCGGGTGGTGCTGCCATCTAGTTTTCAAATTGTATAAAATTCATATGAAGGCACTGTTCCAAAGTTATTTCCGCGACTATACACATCATGCTATATATTCTCAAAAATATTTAAACATCTATGTTCTACTTTAAAAGTAATTATTAGTACATTTTCTGCTCATAGAAGTTACTTTTTTGATAAACATTAAAATAAAGAAATGGTTTAAATTATTTTAGGCCAAATGTAGTGCTGCCATCTGTGTGTTTGTCTTAAAACAAAAATATATCATTTTACGCATTTTTTACGCAAAACTAATTTTTTTTAGTTTTTGTACTAATTGTAAAACTTAAGAATAGTACAAATCACTAATGCAGAATATTAAGGCATTCAATTCACATGCATCAACATTAAAATTTTACATAAAGCACTGTTAATTTCGTAATTGTTCTGTTTGCCGAAAGGATATGAATGATAGGAATTAGTTGGTATGGGGGAAAACAGTTATAAAAACAAATCGGGAAAATCAAATATGAGAAAAAAGTATTCATAACGGTAATAAAAATATTTATTGATAAAAAATCAGCAATCCAGCAGTCTCAGAAACATGAGAATAAAGGTAGATCTGTAAATTCCTGTGCAACCCCAAAACCCATAAAGGATCTGATCCCTGCCATAGTATAGTTTTTTAAGCATTAGAAACTTTCTCAATTTCAAATGGAAATAAATTAACATTGTTTGATACACCGATTTTTTTTAAATACAATATCAGTAGAATAATGCCCGTCGAAAATAGCCCCTCGGGTAGCTTAAGTTCAACTCAACAATCTAGAGAGAATGGCTGATATTATCTAACTGAATAAGCTCAATATTGAACAGCATTTGCCATTTGTGTGTGTGTGACTTTGCAATTTTTATTTACCTGGTTGGAAAATCTGTTTTAAAAAATAATTTTGAGTGGCAAAATTATTCTTGGCCAAAGTTATCTATAATAATAAAAGAATTTTTAAGATAGATTCCCTTTAATACCGACGTGTGCACCTGAGGCTTAGTTTTTTCATATTTGTTCCATTTTTAGAGAAAATTCGAATTTTCTGAAAAAAATACACCACTTTCGCTCAAATCCGATCATTTTTTCTCTTTCCTGATGCCATCGGCTGAAAAAATTAAATAAAACTATAACGAAAACATTTAAAATTCAAAATGTTTATTTTATTCTTTTGCCATTACTTTCAGAAACTAAATTCATTATTTGAAAAATTATTGACATGTTTCAAGTGACGTAATTCCGCCAGTCTTCATTCTCGGATTTTATTGTGGGTTTATTTGATGATTTTTTCATTGATTTTTCTGTTGACTGCATGTATGCATATTTAAGCAATAAATGTATAGTTAAGCTATAACTGAACTATGATGGTTAATAATGGCCATCGCACTAGAGCTATTAGTGTTTTATGTCTTTATTTTTTCGCCAAATACGTTGAAATTTTTTTAAATTATAAACTAAAATTCGCCAAATAGGAAATTTATTTTATAAATAATTTATAAGCTGGTCGGTTGTTCGAAGGTCATTGTGTTAAAGCTGTATAATGGGTGTGGGTAGCTATATCTATTTTCTCGCCAAATTATTTCCCAAAACGCGCCAAATAAGCTAAAAGGTTTTAGGTATTTATGAAGGAATTGTGATGACATTTATGAGTGCATTTTATAGCGTATTTTTCATTTTGGAATTTTAAGGCAATGAAACGGGATTTTATAATTTATAACGAGCGGAAACAATAATAAGTTTATGATCCTATAACAGGGTATATGGTACACATATTTGGAATCTATTTGATATTTTTTTATTCCGTGCGAAGAACGGGTATAAATTTGCTAGTTTTAGAATATTCCAAACATTAACAATAATGTCCTAACTATTATGGAGATTATTGGTTTGCCACATTCTAATTGTAAAATAGTACAATTATTGACAGCGATATCGAATTTTTTTATTTGAAAAAAATAGTAAATTTAGTTCTTAAAATGAATCGTAAAAGTTGCTTTAGGTGTCTACTCAGGTGTTCCGGGTTCGGGTCCGGGCACGGCCAAAATAACTGTCGATCTATAAACGGCCTGTGCAGCCAAAAATGTCTGACGAATAATACCCCGTGTAGAGGGAGTGCACGTTAAATATGCTCGAAAGTCCCAACGCTGCGTACGATGTCACCCTTAACGTTTGCTTTGGGTGCCAACTCAGGTGTCGGCTCGTCACTTGACTGTGGTTCTAAATTTCGGCGCCCGTCACCTATAACCCTCGTGTAGCTCTAGTGCCACGATATTCTTAGTTGAATATCGTTCTTGAAAAAAAATATTACTTGCCTGTTCAGGCAAGTTTGAAAAATTATACCTGCCCTTGCCCAAATTTTTACTTGCCTCAGGCAAGTCGGTCGAGGCCCGAGGGAAGTATCAACCTCGTCATTAGGGTTTCAAATTACGATGCGTAATTGGTTGTATTTAAGCTTAACTCGGAAGATTAGAAATAGGCAGCCAGAAACCGATTATATGCCTCCCAAAACCGAAACCAAACCTGAGTAGAAAGAAAAAATTATATACAGTAAAAAGCAGTATTGTTGTTGCTTTATTTAAATTTTAAATGATTAAATATTTATTATGAAGTACATTTAAAAGGTTTTTTAGGCGACTAGTTCTGGAACATTCGAGCCAATCAGATTGATCTTGATTAAGAGCAATTCCGTTCTTATCAGAAATAAACTTAAGTTTCCCGCAAGTAACCTAGGGTCAAACCAAGCCGAAAAGATTAGATATTGTTCGGTTTTGAAGAAAAAGTTTGGCAAATTTTGATGTGAGTATGAGTAATAATAAATCAGGTGACAACTGTGTTTTCATTGAAGGTAAGATTATTATTTTACCTGATGAAATTGAAATGTATATTTTTGAATAATTATTTATATTGTAAGTTGGGGAATCGATGATTACTGAATTTTTTTGTAAACAAATGTTTTCAGGCGCAATAAAATAACTGAATTAATTTTTTTCACGGAGAATATTATTAATAAGATTTAAGGCATTTTGGTAAATTTATTGCATTGTAAACGGCATATTTGGTGCATATTTGGGAGGTTTTTTTTTCGCAGAAAGTCACTAAAATTTATTTATAAATAGTAAATAATTCATTTAAACTTAAAGCACTTTGTTAATTAGGAACAATTTATAAAGGATACTTGTAATCTATCTCTATATATGAATTCACATAAAAATATATTAATTAATAATCAAACCTTAAAAATTTTAATGTTTAAAAAATGTGAAAGAATTCTAAATGAATACAGAGATTGATTATATTGAGCCTTGTACTAACTAGACTAGAAGTTTTTAGACTTAATTTATCTCAGGAGTATAGAATGGAATACAGTCTTTGATATTAAACTCCTACAAACAAGTTGTGCAACCAAACATTTTACGAAAATGGGATTGTTTCACGGAGGATCTGGCAATAGCTCTGCGGCTTTTTTTCATGTCTCTCGAATTACTGATGTTTTGGTATTCGGGAGTAAGTTTTCGAAGAGAATATTTTAGTTGTCATTTTTTTTAAATTCCAACTTCTTTCAATGCAAGTTTTCCTTGATAAATGATTAAAACAACCAACAGCATAGCAATAAGTTGTAATTTTAAAAAAATAACAATTAAAATAACTTATTCTTAGAAAACTCAATTTCGAATATCAACAAAAGTAATTTGAGAGACATGAAAACAAAACCGCAGAGCTATTGCCAGATCCTCCGTGAAACAACCCCATAATCTTTTGGCAGCTCGGGTGCTGTCCTCTTTATCTGCCCGTGCTTGAAAATTTCAAATAATTGTAGTATCCTCTCTAACGATGCACTCTCATCATAAATCTGAAAAAAAAACACAGTTTAGAAATGCATTAAAATTATTTCAAAATTTGCGCAATTTTGGATGTTAACTTTGTACTTAAAGTTACGAAGTAAATATTTAGCTGTGTTTTAACTCATAAAAAAATCTGTGAAAGTTGGTTGTTATAAATATTTCCTTAAAACACAAAACGATTTTTTGTCCAGTCAGTGTTCGTGTTTTTAAACATTTAGATAATTTTAGGTATTGTTTCTTTAAAATTTTGTTTTTTAACATATTGTTTCATGTATTTTCGAAATTGATTGCTCATTAATTGAATTCAGTGGCAGTCAAAAGTATTCGTACACCTGGGGTATCCAGGTATCTTTTAAATTTCTAAAAAAATACATTATAATGTGTTTATTCATTTTCACCCAAAAAATTGCATGGTTTTTAATAAGTAATAGGTATGCCATGAAAATTGAATTGCTATATCTATTAGGGGTCAAGCGTTGCAAGAATTTTATATATATTTTTGGCGATTGTGATTCGTTAAATATTGAAAATGCTTCGAAACTTACAGAAAAGGATAGAAATACATTCTGTGAAACTTTCAGGATAAAATAGTTAATTTCATACTTATAAGAAATACCTCTTTACAGTGCATGCATCATGCTAACTGCGTCCAGTGTTCTCAATTACAAGAGGTAATTGGGTATGTGGAGGCTTCGCATGGAGGCTAGTAATAGACATCCGGACAAACTTACAACCTACCATAATTCTATGTTTTGTTTAGCATTCCTAAAAGTTTTGTTAATTTGAAAACATATGTGTAAAAAGAATAATAATTGTAAAAATATGCACTTTTTTGTGTATAAAGGAATAAAGAAATCATATAATTTGTTTTTGAGACATGTTCATCAAGTATCTAAATATCCCAGGGGTATAATGAATTTACTTTGACTGTATACAACTTCAACAGTTTTGTTAACTGAGTTGTTTTACTTATAAAACGCTGCACAACATTTATAAAAAGTTTTGTATCTTTAAATTATTTTAACATTACATTTTTCAACGCATAATGTCTGTAAATATTTTATGTAAATAATTATCAAACTTGATTTTAGGTAAAGTCTCTAAGGAAGGTCAACATGGCCATTTTCATGAACATGGGCATACTCATCAACACATGGACACTCCCGGCGCATTTTTATCAAGAGAAATGCCAATTTCACGTAAAAACTTTCAAAATGTAAGTACTTGTTAACCCTTTGAGGGATACAGTCATATAAACCCATCATCTGACTGTCAGGTATTCCAGCAACACACTTAATTAAAAAAATAAATAAATTTAATAAGTGTATTAAGTCGCATTCCAGCCAGACGGCTCCAGAAAGTACCCCACCTGCAAAATCTGCCTCGACATAGAACTAAGTCCAACACACATGTTCTCATGTCCAGCCATCCTTGCAAAAATGCAACAGATTAGTGACTCTCCGCTAGATGACCTTTACTCCCAAAACTGCCTTCAGATTGCTGAGGCTGTGTGGAACACACACGGTCACATCTAATACCTCAACCTATCCATAGACAAGACAACAACAACAAGTGTATTAAGTTTTAAAAAAAATGAAGCAGCCATTTATAGCCATTTACTACTGAAATATAATAAAAAAAATTTATGAAATTAAAGATTTGGTTAAAAAATTTAATTTAAGCTCATGCAGTGAAATTAAGTTTACACTTCAACCAATTTGTTTATGCCTCAGAGGGATGAATGTTTAGCATTCAATAATTATTGGGAAAGACTTTCAAAATGTAAGTATATATATTAAATGTTTGGTATTTAGTAATGATTGGGGAAAAAGGAACAGCCATGGTATAATGGCCTGTCTTGATTTGGTGATTTGCGTTATGTTGCTCAGTAACAAAAATGATCAAATGTGCTAAATATGCCCCTTCATATTTCATACATCAGCATCGGCGTAACAACCGACATTAAATTTCAAGCTCGCTAAAAGTCGCATTATACATTGGTTTTGTCATGTCCGTGGATATCCGATGGAAGATGGTTCCAAGAGCCTGCCAAGAGGTTGGACCTCTTTTTACACAAATATGGACAAAGACAAACTCATAGATAATAACACAGAATTGACAAGACAAACATCCATGCACTTACCAACCGGGATACAAACCCAGGACCTACTGTTTCAGAATCAAAAGTAGGATTCCGAAATGCCTAGTAAGCTGCACATTATACATTACATTATAACATAGCTGTAATCCCACATTATTTCCTACTGAGAAAAGTATTATTAAATTTCCAAATTATATTATTCAAAGGAATCCTTCACGCTATAGCAGTCATGGGATAAGCTTGCTTCAAACTTAGTAAAGCTGTGATATAGGGCATTGTCTGTTCATTGGCGACTTTTCGTGATGGCAAAAATAAATACCTATCAAGTATTATTGAAGTTCAACTGTAATGCTTACCAGGATTCTTACACTTTCATAGCTTTATCAAAAAATGTAACTCACCAAAAAGGAAGTAGCAACTATACTGCTGTGGACAGGTAGACTGGAGTATCTAGACTAATGACTTGGATTATTGTTGTAAGAACTCAATAGATTTAACTTACAAGAAAGTATACTAAATGACTGATTATTTCAGGGCAAAAAGGATTTAATTATTGTTGATTACTGTAGTTTACCTGGCCGTGGCAGTATATCTCAGCTGTTTGAAACTTTTGTTTTGTCCCTTTATAACGATCCATTTTAACTGCCATTGATTTGAAGAGAATCCTATGCTTTCAGAGGGCTTTCACAGTTGGAATTGGAGGTCCTGTAGGGTCAGGAAAGACAGCTTTGGTCCTTGCTCTTAGCCAATGGATGAGAGATCGCCACAATCTGTGCATTGTTACCAATGACATCTTTACTAGGTAAGGTTTTTAAATTTGTTCTAAATTTAAAATGTATAATGATTACAAGATATGCTATTACATTAAATTAATTTTTAACATAAGTTTTGAAACTATAATAAAATTCGTTATTTTTCTATTTTGTGGGTGCAAGCGATAAAGTCGTCAAAAATGACCCCCCCCCCTTTTCCTTCCGTGTGACAATTTTACTGTGTATATTTTTTCTAAGCCGTGCACTTGACTTGACGACATTTGCAACTACAAGGCCTGAACTTATGTCCATTTTAGATGTAATAATAGATTACTTTCTCTTATTAAAACTTGATTGAAAAACAAATACCTTAGCAACTGATATTATCTTTAGCATTCAAACAAAGAAGAATACTTTGCATTGAGAAAATCATGAATTAGTAACTAAGGGAAAAAAAAAAGTATAAAATGGCAAAAATATGGTAAAAGTGGAAAAAGTTACAACGTTTTAAATTAACGTGAAAAATAAAGATCTAAGTCGTCAATATTCAATAAAAATCTAAATACAATTCAACTAAGAATTAGTTTTTATTTCTATAAAATGATAAGTATGAACTATTTATTATTTCATGCAGAGAAGACTGGGAGTTTCTGGTGAAAAACAAAGCATTGCCAGAAGATCGTATAAGAGCTGTTGAAACAGGGGGTTGCCCTCATGCTGCTATTCGTGAGGTAATAAATTTAAATGTTACACTGCATAAATGTAGTGTTTATATTATTATAACTATATTTCATATGCTTGATGATCTGAAGAATTAGAATATTTAGTTTGAGAATAATTATGTCTGAATTTAATGGGTACTTTTCCCATTTCAACATACAAGTCGCCAAAACTGTACACCTGTCGCAAAACTGAGTGTTTTCAATAAAAACTGTTTAAATGTGAATACTGTGTTTTGTCTAAAAAAAAATTCCTTTTGTCACCAACGATTCCGTTTGGAGAGAGTTAATTTAAATTTTGCACCATACAAATATCATGATATATTATTATAAGTAAATTTATATATGTTTATCATATGAAGAATTAGTATATTTATTTTGAGAATTGTGTATAAGTATAAAGGGTACTTTTCCATTTTTAGCAATAAAGTCGCCAAAATTGAGCATCCGCTTCCAAACAGAATGTTTCTAATTGTAAGATTTAACTTGGTATTCTGTGTTTTGTCACCAAATAATTCTGTTTACCGCCTGTTTGTATCGATTCTGTTTGGCTAGATTTGCTCTCGTAAAACGGAAAAGTACTATTTACTGTTCATGCATTTAATGATAAAATAGAATTTGTAATTTTTTTATTGATTTCCTACATCATTTCAAAATTAATTTCTTAATATAAATCTTATTTATGAAAAAACAGACGAACTGATCAATAAGTTGAATTATTAATATGAATTTTTATTTATTCTACCTTGCATGCAAGTATAAAGCCTAATATAATGATTTTTCTCTCTGAGCGATAAGCAAATTAGCTGAAGTGTAAACTTTTTGTCAGTGCACAATATTAAAATTTAAATATTTATCTGAATTTTTTTTATTCAAAAAAATTACATTTTTACTGTTAATGATTATAATTGGATTCTATTATTTAAAAATTTAGTTAAAATTATAAAATTTATAATTTTTACAAAAACATTATGTGTGTCGCTGGACAACCTGACAGTCAGGGGACAGTTTTATACATTTGTATCCTTCAGATGTTTACAGAAACAAAAGTCAAATGACTTTTTAGATTCCACACTACTTTTATAACGTAAAAAGTGGAAGGTATTATAATCGTTTAGTCCGTCCGTCTGTCTGTCACCCACTTTCACAGCCCAAAGTACAAATACTACGGACAAGTGTGATACGTCAAAAAATTCAGCACAACGAAATTAGAATACATGGACAATTTCAGAAAAGAATTCAAATTCGAAGTATGTACTTCAATTATTTAAAAAGCTGCAAAATTTAATGCTCATTTAAAAAGCATAGGAAGCCATTTTTATTAGAATTAAATCACCATTGCCATTTGCAACAATCGCTCAAGATACTTTAATTCTTTTAGACAATAAATTAAAATAAATGTATTTTTGCGACATCGATCAGTTTGAAATGACGTCAAATATATTTCATTACTAGATTCTTTGTGTGTTGATATGAAATGTTTTCATTCTATTTAAAAGCGAGGAATATTACATATTTATTCTTTGAAATATAAATTAATTTTTGCAAAGGATAAGTACTAATTATAGAATTTTCGAAATAAAATAAATGAAACTAGCCAAATTTAGCATGTAAATGTTTAATATAGAATTAATGCTGTCTTTGGTGCCGTTTTACCTGTTAAACACAACTGTTGTGTGGAAGCGGGTTAAGTGATAGATTCTGTTACAAACCTACTTTTTTTTTTAGTTTGAGTATATTATTTTTAAAAGTTATTATATTTATTTTCTAGGATTATTCTTTAAATTTGGAAGTAGTAAAAGATTTGACCCGGGAGTACCAACCCGAGATAGTATTTTTGGAATCTGGTGGGGATAACTTAGCAGCCAATTTCAGTCGAGATTTAGCAGATTATATAATTTATGTTATTGATGTTGCAGGTAAGTAACTTAAATTAAACTACAATCTTCATATTTTTTCAAATTGAAAATTTATATGCTTGATTTCTACATGTATTGTTTTTGTGTTATTTTAAATAAACAACACATCATAACACATTTCTAATGTAGTTTTGTTTAAATTGGCACTATTATCACAATAATGACGATTGGCGATGAAATTTGTTACATGAAAATGAACTCTCTGCTTAGGTTTGTCTAAATTAAATAAATATAAGACTAATGAAGACCATAGTCCTGTACAATTTGTGTTGGACAAATTAGGTTACACTAAAAATGAATTGAAAAAATTTAATGTTAATGTTTTTATTCAGAATTGAAGGTGTTAATCACATTGACAAAGCTTTTGTAAATGGGTTAATTACTCTAGTTTTTACCAGACCTCCCAAACTATCAAGTAACGGCTGCATAAGCATTAAATAAAACTTAACATCAATATTCTCTTTCACCTATTTTATTATCTGTTTGGTCATAAAATGTCTGAAAAGTCATTTGATTTTGCAGTTGTAAACATTTAAACACTTAAATAAACAAATTGATATATTTTCTGTAATTATTCTTTACTATAGGTGGTGATAAAATACCACGCAAAGGTGGTCCTGGTATAACTGAAAGTGATTTGCTAGTTATAAACAAAGTTGATTTGGCTGAGGCTGTTGGCGCTAATTTGGAGGTATATATTCTATTTTTACAAGGACCATTCTTTTTAATATAGATGTTCCAACCATGTAACCTGATAAGCTGTTACCATAGCAACTGTTTGTAAATATAATTTATTGAAAGCTATGCCAGGCTTCGCTTCAGAGACTTGTCTAAATCCATAACGTCTCAATAAATAGTGCTCATAGAACAAATCTTTAACCACAAAAGTTATATTACTCTTTATGCTTTACGACGTTTACATAGGTTCTTGTTGTAGAATGTCAATGTTATTGTAATGATAGCATACTTTTTGATAACTATAATATTTTCGACTGATCTTAACCTATCTACTATAACCAACTTATTTATAATTTAACATGAAAGGCTCAATGTTATAAGCATAACAAATGGGATTCCCTTTTGTTATGTATTCATATAAAATTGAATACAAAAAAGGTGGCAAAAATTGGTGCTCAAAGTGGTTGGATCATATTCATTGACATACAGTTCAGTAGTTACATATTACCCAGCCATAAACATATACTGCAGAAAGTTAGGTAGCTGGGGAGCCCAGTCGGTAAAGGCGCTTGGCCTTGCATGCGATGGTTCAGGCCGAGCTATTGAACTATTAACAGTCTGCCAAACTATTAACAGCCGTCTGTGCAGCCCAAAAGTATGATGAATATAGGTAATATAGGTACATATGGGTGCAGTTTTGTTTAGAGCCCATGAACTTTTTTTGCGACATAGGAGACATACATAAATTATGTCATGCAAAATTTTGACTTTTTTGACCCCTCCCTCCTATGTCACGCTGCATCACGTTTGATCGAACCCCTCCTCCTAAAATTACGTCACGTTGTTGCACCCTCCCCCCTTAAAAAAAGTCAATTTTAACATTTCCCTTAGTTTCTGAAATTGGAAAAATAATGCATATTCATATATTTAAAGAAAAAATTAACTTTGAAAGAAAAAAGGTAAAATTTATCTTGGTTAAAAAATTTATAGACCGACATTGTATTTACATTTCCGTTAACCAAGAACTGACAAGCCTTTCGCTAATATCTTCTAAAAAAAGGGGCCTGGGTGTAATCGGATCTGTTTAGTTCTGGGTCTTTTGGTTTCGTCCCCCTAGCTGCTAGTCCTCTCATTGGTCAAGAGTGTCGCAATTTAGCGTGCTAAGAAGTATCGTTACGAAAAGGTCTGTATTTTATCGGAGACAACATTGTGGCATATAATAATCTCCCCATCCTCTTTCTGAAATATAGTGTTTCTTGTGATAAAAAATTTCAGATTTTTTTTTCTCAAAAACTTTTCAAACAAACATTTTATGTAAAACAGATTTTCCTTGCAAAAGTGAATTTTTCCAAATCGTTACGTCAAGCAAGCGATTACCCCTCCCCCCTCCATGTCACGGTCCGTCCCGTTGGCATATACTCCTCCCCCTGAGTGTGAGGTAATTTATGTACGTCCCCACAAGGGATATATAGATTGGAGAATTTTTGACTACCTGGCCCTTATCAGGCTTGTATTGGTATAAGGTTCTGATATAGGTTGTAATACAACTGATAAATAATAGCCTGGTGTTATTTAAATCATGGAATATATTTAATTTCAAAAATGAATTTTGTCTTGTATCTTTTTTTTGTTAGGTTATGAAAAGAGATGCTAATGTTATGAGGCAGAATGGACCCACTGTGTTTATTCAAGCTAAGCATTCCATTGGAGTTGACACTGTCGGAAAACATATTTTAGATGCTTATATTTCTGCCATAAAATAAAGTTTAAAAAAGAAAGTTTCTTCGTATGTTTGTTTTTCAGCAAAACATATTTTATATTCGATATATATTGAGATGTTTAGATACAGTGCAATGTGCAAAAGTTTAGACAATGACGTCATTTAGCTGTAAAATTTAGAATTGTGATAGTAGAATTACAAAAGTCGTAAACATATTTATATTAAAAAAAATATTTATTAAACATATTAAAAAAAAATATTTTGAAATGCTATAATTGAAACATAATTGTTTAGTTCAACAGCTATCATGTTTTTTATTTATCATATAAAAAAAAACAATTTATCAATAAAAATGCAAAATTAGGCCATTATCTACTTTAAATTAGCATAATCTTATATTTGTGTCTAAACTTTTGCAACATACAAATTTCTAGTTTTATGCAAAAAAATATTGTTATAGCAAATCAAGCAATCATGTTTAAATTATAGCATTTTAAATATTTTTTAAATATGTTTACGAGCTTTTGTTATTCTACTAACACAATTCTAAATTTTACAGCTAAATGACGTCATTGTCTAAACTTTTGCATCACACTGTATTCTTATTCTTTAAGAGGGACCATCAGTCCTATAGAGCTAATGCATCAGTTTTGGAATCACACTTTCCGCAAAAGTATCGCTTTGCCATGTTAGCCCTTTTACCAGGTATGGGATCAACTAACATCGAAATGAAACAATTTGAACGAAATGTTATCTAGATATTTAATTCTATATTTTTGAAGTTTAAAATGCAAATATACAGCAGATGGCGACACTATTAAAATTTTATAAATAATAATTAATAACGGATGATATTTTCTTTTCAATTTTGTTCAAATTGATATTATGACGATTCTCATACTGTGAAATAGGATAACACGGCAGAGTAATACTTCTGCGAATGTGATTTCAAACTGATGCATTACTCTATGGAACTGACAATCCCTTTAAGATGTTAGACACTTTGTGCTTTTAATTTGTTAGTGTTTTTTTAAGTAACTTAGTAAACAACCTTCAATAAGGAACTTTGATTCTTTTATTTCTTTGAAATTGTTTTGTTTTTGGAATAATTCAGCTAAAAAAAAGGTTACTTGTTAATTTCTACTTGATTAATTTTTTAGTGTGTTTTAAGTTTATAAATTCTATGTAAGATGTTATCTTCAGAAATCTTAAACATTTAAAAAAAATAATTCAGTTTTTTCTTTAATAAGTTTGGATTCTAATAATCTTAAACACGTTATTCTTTAACATAAATATAGGAATTTAAGTTGCAAATTCTTTAAAAAATTAAAAAACATTAAATCTTAATTATTTTGCAATTTAAGTACAAATTTACATAACATCTTAAGATTTAAAGTAATTAAAGTGCATCAAGGTAAAATTTGTAGGAATGGAATGGCTTTTACAAGTTTTAAATAAATTGTAAATAGTAAATTTTGATTAAAAAATTTCTTTAGCAACTGCAATTGTTTAAATAGTTATTAATAAATTAACTTTTATCTAACTTTTAAATGTGTGAAAACTATTTTATGTTTAATTAAGGGTAGAAATTTTCCATTTCCTACCATGCATACACATTTGTCTAATTGTATAATACATTCTCTACATAAAGAATTGTATTAATAAAGTTGTTCTTAATTGAAAAAATTATATAATTTAAAAGTAAAATATATACATTTGTAAGTTATATTCACTTAGTTAAGTAATTTAAAATTTCATTATAAGAAATTCCTGATCGAACTTATGAAAACAATCAAAATTATTATTTACATCTATAAAAATTTAAAATATAAATCTAGCTGATTGTGATTTAAATAAAAAAAAACTGTTCCAAGAAACAAAATTATCTTTTAATAAAACAGATTTATTTCTTTGGTCATCCAAATATAATTTCAGTAAATAAAGCAATATTATTAAGATATTGAAAATACACCTTTTTTGCACAAACATTTAAAACTTTATTATAAAAATTAATATACTAAAGCTATAATAAGGACCATTTTATCGACCCACTGAAGTGATGAAAGTCTGAGTGAGCCTTGTAAAATGTCTGATGATTCCAAGACCTGTGGTATGGTTGTGATAAACTTTACCAAACGTAATATGTAACAGCTGATGCAACTCAAGAAATCGGAAAATAAATTAGGCTAGATCTAAAATATTAAGTGGTTAAATTCTCACCAGATATGGTGGGCCCTGGCAGCCCTGTCGTTCTAGGCGCTTATCTTGCATGTGAAGGGTCCCACGTTCGGTCCGGGCATTGCCAAAATACTGTCGGCCTATAAACGGTATGTGCAGCCAAACAAGTAGGTTTGTTACAGAATCTTTCACTTAAACCGCTTCCACACAGTATTTGTGCTCAACAAAAAACGCACTATTTATACGCCGACTCGGCGGCGCAACGGTTAGGGAGCTAGCCTTTGGAGCCTCTGGGTTCGGGTTCGATCCCGGTAAGGATGGATGTTGTGTTTGTCGAGTATATGCGGAGTACGTGCTCGTTAATCTGTTGGGTCCGAAAGTCCTCCAAGTTCCCATACCAAATCAATACCTCTGGGGTGACAAGCCAATTCTGGGGATCCTCAGTTGGCTCTGTCTCTAAAAATTAGATGGATCCACTTATGTGTGTGCGTTGTCTGTTGTGTCTGTCTTTCTTGACGAAGGTTTATAAGCGGGTCTCTGACCAAGCACACAAACCCGAATATATATGTCAACCAACCAACTATTTATACACATCTGAAAAAAATTCGCCAAACAGGGCCTTCAGCTTATAATTTATTTCTAATTCAAACTTTTAAACGCCAAATTTCTCGAGCGATTGTTGCGATGGCAATGGTGATTAAATTCTAATAAAAATGGCTTCCTATGCTTTTTAAATGAGCATTAAATTTTGCAGTTTTTTTTTTAAATAATTGAAGTACTTCGAATTCGAATTCTTTTCTGAAATTTTCAATGTATTCTAATTTTGATGCGCTGAATTTTTTGACGTATCACACTTGTCCGTAGCATTTGTAGTCCGGACTATGAAAGTGGTTGACGGACAGACAGACATACGGAATGAACGATTATAATACCTTCCACTTTGTACGTTATAAATGTAGTGTGGAAGCTAAAATTACGACGAATAATACACAGAGGGGAGTGCTCGTTACATATGCTCTAAAGTCTCGACGCTGCGTACGATGTCGCTCCTAAAAGTTGCGTTGGGTGCCTATTCCGGTGTCGGCTTACCACTTGATTGTGGTTCTAAATTGTGACGCCCATTTGCCAATAGCCCTGTTGCGACGATCCTGCCCTGTATAGCTCTAGTGCGACGAAAATTCAACGCAATTCTTTAGATGTGTTTCAAAATGAGACATTCCTATCAATTTTCACCCCACATGGTATTGAATAATTCAAAATGTAATTTAAGATATAAACAAGGCTGTCTTTCTTGTTACGTATGTTGCGTTGTTCCAATTTTTACGTAACTATGCTCGGGCAGTTGACTGAGTCGCCATCTATCCCCATGTGACCTTCTAACGAAGACGCATTTTGCTTGGTAAATAATTTTCTAATTAGAGAAATAAGTTACTTCGTATACAAGTTGGAAAATAACTTTTTAAGATTTAGACGTAGCTAGGAATATATCAAGAAAAATAGTAGAAGGTATTTGTAATCGAAATCGCAGAAAAAAAAAATTACCTTAATTTTCCGAATTAGGAATAGTACATTTAAGGGATTGGAAAGTTACTATTAAAAAGTAACTCAGTTACTTAATTAAGAAAGTAACTCTGTTGCTGTTTCTTATTATGAAAAGTAACTAGTTACAGTTACTTAATACAAAAAGTAACTAATTACAGTTACTTTCATAAAGTTCCAAGTTATAAGAAAATTTGAAATTTAACTATTTATCAAAGAGAACCAAGATTAATGAAATAGTCACCATCGGAAATAGTTAAGAATGAAAATTCAACGTTGTGAAAAGTTAAATTTTAAATAATTACTTTAGGCCGAACGCCAAACTGCCGAAAATATCTGTGAAGAGCGGCGTGAGAAATAACGGAAAAGTAACGAATTTTTTCGTTACTTCGTTACCGTTAAAAGTATCTACTTTACAGTTACAGCTACTTTCTGAAAAATTTAACGGCGTTACCTAAAAAACAAGTAGGTTTGTTGCAGAATCTGTCACTAAACCGCTTCCACACAATATTTGTGCTCAACAAAAAAACCGCACTATTTATACACCTCAGAACGAAATTCGCCAAACAGGGCCTTTAGCTAATAATTTCTTTCTAATTCAAACTTTTAAACGCCAAAATTAACTATTTTCATTAATCTTCTTTCGCAAATTAATAATTACACATTATCGTTTGCAAAATTTGTTTGAAATTCGAAGAATAATGATGCAATATTTTTTTAATAAATATGTTTTTGTCACCACAATTTTCCATGTTCATTAACTTTCTTTCGAAAAAGAGAAGAATAAATAATTAGTAAAATTGATGCTTTAAAAATAAAAGCGAACTTTTGCATAATTTTTATTCAAAGTTAGAATTCGCTATGCATCTTTCTTCATACATATATAATGAACCATTAAAAGAACTCTATTGTGATATTACAACAATCCAGACTAAATCATATCACTTAAATATTTTTCAAGTGTTTTATTTTTATTTTAAATAAAGTTTCTTGTACGTTTGACGAAATGGCAACAGTGAAAATATTGAATGAAAATGGAATTTGCATGTTTTTTCAATGTAGATTAAATTTTTAGTTATTTAAATTTTAAATATACTTCTATTTGAAAAATTTTAATGAAATTTTGGATGTAACCTAGCCTGATTTTTTGCTTCAAAATGATGTATCCCACTTGTTTATGCGACTTGCGGTTCGTTCTGTGAAAGTGGGTGACGGACAGACAGACAGACGGACTGAACGATTATAATACCTTCCACTTTTTACGTTATAAACGTAGTGTGGAAGCTAAAAGTAACTGTTAAGATATGTAAAATAAGTAATGCGTTACTCCAATCTCTGATACATTTATTTTATCCTTATAAATCGAGAAATAGTTTTCAAATGTTGCTAGTTTTTAAAATTAACTTCAACGCTTAACTTTTCATTTCTTTTTTAATTTGGGTGTAAATTATTTATAAAACAAGCAAAAGTAAAAAGCGCGTGTTAGAAAATGAGCATTGAATATTTTATCCAAATATCAAAATTCAAATCACGTCGATTTTAAACTTGTTTCAAAAGACAGCTTCCGCTTTTAATTGCTATTCACTACTTTTTTTTTAAATAGATACTAAAAAATAGAATAGTCATCAATGTATCGTTACTTTAATGTGTACCGTTTGAGAAGTGCGAAAGATTCATTTCATGTTTATTCCATTCAAGCGTAAAAAAGTTCTTTTGTGCATTGTGTTTGAATTTTCCGAAGTGGAATATTTGCCGATTCACCTTATTTGACGCTCTTTTCACTTAAAAAGATACTTTTCTGCTAATTATGGTGCTTCTTCCGAGTAACGAAAACATCATAAAACTCTCAATGTTGACACAAACCTTTTTTTTACGACGAATTTAATGGTCTTTAAATTTGTATAGTTCGAAGATATGCTTGAATGGAACTTTTTAATGCAAATATGTCAATGATTTGACAAAATCATAACTGTTATATTGGTGAACATGGATTATTTAGCTTAATTTTTTTTTAATTCGAAAGAATTAAAAATTAACGAAATTTTATCCTTTTTTAAAAATCTTTTTCTTTTCTTTTTATTTAATTCGAAAGAATTAAAAAAAGTAGGCTAGGAAGAATTCTGTCATAAATCATTTTGGAATGACGTCATAATATGTACCACAATGTGATTCTTTGGTTGTTCATTATTTGTTTACTAAGAAAGCGGCAAGGCACTTTTTTAGTGCAGTTTTGAGTAGCTTCATGTTATTTATTATTAATATATATTTAATTATTCTTCGAACTACAAACAAATAAAGTAGACGATAAATAATATTAATTTAATTTGAGAATGAAAATTAATGGAAATAGTTGACTTGGGTTCTTGAAGTTTAAATTATAGCTGGATGCTGTGTTTGGCAATTTTTACTATGTTTTTTTTTTTTTAAATCTTGTGTAGAAACGGTTGTAGACGATATCTACTGTTACTTGTTTTACGATCGAATTTTAGTAAGATTTAAATAACGGGAAAGTAGGCTATTTTAGTTCTTTTAGAACTTCTTGCTTTTATTCTTTAAACTGAAGTTATTACTATGCTTTGTACTGAGTTACCACGTTTCGAAATTACTTTGCTCAATAGCCCAGAGGGACATTAATTGTATAAATGCTAAGCCAACTGAGGAATGAGCAGTGGAAAATGGATTCATTCAGCGGATCCTTTTTAATAAGCTTAGAGAACTTTTTTTTATTTCACTAAATACTGTTGACGTTACCTTTTTCATGAACTTTATTCTTTACGTTACAATTAAATTTGTGATTCATTGTTAAAATGAATGATTTTATTTAAATAAACATGTGTATACCTACCAATAAACCAATAAACCTACTATAAGGTTATTTGCTAAACAAATACACATTTGTGACTATTTGTCGATTCGAGCAAAATACTCTATTTGTACCATTTTTAGCCTACTTTTCTTTTTTTAATTCGAAAGAATTAAAAAATGAAAAAGTAGGTATTGACATGCGGTCGATGTCCGTCTGTCCGTCCGTACCCCCTTCCAAAATCGGTTCTAATCATCGGATCTTAAAAATTCTTTTTTTGTTAGAAAGCTATAACCTCAGATACCCAACTTTCATACTTTTTGTCCGTCTGTCTGTACGTCCGGACGGACATAATCTACTATCTGTCGGCGAATTTCCCATTGAATTAGCATTGAAATTCAATTTTGAGTCATTTAAATCACTGTAGGTATTGAAATGCGGTTGATGTCCAACTGTCTGTCTGTCCATCTGTCTGTCTGTTCGTATGTCTGTCTGTTCGTATGTCTGTCCGTCTGTCTGTCCGCCTGTCTGTCCGTTTGTCTCTGTCTGTACCCCCCTTCCAAAATCGGTTCTAATCATCGATCTTAAAAATTCTTTTTTTGTTAGAAAGCTATGACCTCAGATACCCAACTTTCATACTTTTTGTCGTCTGTCTGTACGTCCGGACGGACATAAATCTACTATCTGTCGGCGAATTTCCCATTGAATTAGCATTGAAATTCAATTTTGAGTCATTTAAATCACTGTAGGTATTGAAATGCGGTTGATGTCCATCTGTCTGTCTGTCCATCTGTCTGTCTGTCCATCTGTCTGTCTGTCCGCCTGTCTGTCCGTTTGTCTGTCTGTACCTCCCTTCCAAAATCGGTTCTAATCATCGGATCTTAAAAATTCTTTTTTTGTTAGAAAGCTATGACCTCAGATACCCAACTTTCATACTTTTTGTCCGTCTGTCTGTACGTCCGGACGGACATAAATCTACTATCTGTCGGCGAATTTCCCATTGAATTAGCATTGAAATTCAATTTTGAGTCATTTAAATCACTGTAGGTATTGAAATGCGGTTGATGTCCATCTGTCTGTCTGTCCATCTGTCTGTCTGTTCGTATGTCTGTCCGTCTGTCTGTCCGCCTGTCTGTCCGTTTGTCTGTCTGTCTGTACCCCCCTTCCAAATCGGTTCTAATCATCGGATCTTAAAAATTCTTTTTTTGTTAGAAAGCTATGACCTCAGATACCCAACTTTCATACTTTTGTCCGTCTGTCTGTACGTCCGGACGGACATAAATCTACTATCTGTCGGCGAATTTCCCATTGAATTAGCATTGAAATTCAATTTTGAGTCATTTAAATCACTGTTGCCAAATCAACAATGGCATGAGAAACTTTATTTAAACATATTTGAAGCAAAATAATATTTTCATGAATCAGTTTGGAATGACGTCATAAAATGTAGAACAATTTGATTCTTTGATTATTCATTAATTATCTACCAAGAAAGCGGCAAGGCATACTTTTGCATGCAATTATGCTTAGTTTTTAATTTACATTTCTTGTTTTTTAATGCAGTTCGGAGTAGTTTCATTACTTTTGTTATTAATAAATATTTATTCTTCGAACTACAAATAAATCACGAGCAGATGATAAATAATATTTAATTAATTTGCGAACGAATATTAAGGAAAATAGTTGATTTTGGCTTTTAGAAGTTTAAATTATAGCTGGGTGCTGTGTTTCGATTTTTTTTCTAATGTGTATAAATCTAGTGTAGAAACGGCTGTTGATGATATTTTCTTTAGGAACGCAGTTTTTTTCCCGATTAGAACTTCAGTAAGTATTTAAGTAACAGGAAAGTAGGCTATTTTAGTTCTTTATGAACTTCTTGTTATAGAATATTTTTACTAACGTAGAAATCAATGGCTTTTGACTTCAATAATGTAAAAACAGTGAGCTGTACTGCTGATTTAGATCAAAACTGCTGGTTAAAATAAAAATAATATTATGGTTAATAATTGCTAAAAATAAGTCCATACTACTTGTTAACTAGTAATATAAGTTTTACAAATACAAATACAAAAATTGTCGACCAACAACAAGCCAGAGGCCCAGCAAGGTTGGTCCAAAATAAATCTAATACTTTACCAGTTTCCAATGACTATCAAGATTCTTCTTAAAATCTTCTACTCTCTTCGAATGCACAACATAATCTGGTAAAGCATTCCACTCATTGACAACTCTATTGTAAAAATAATGTTTTCTTACCTCCCTTCTAAAGCATGATTTATTCAATTTCTGATCATGTCCTCCGGCTATTTTAGGTAAAACCTAAGCCCTCCAAGTCTCCCTGTTTTATGAACTTGAATAACTGAATTAAATCACCCCTAGCTCTCCTATTTTCCAGGAAATACATGTTTATTCAGGCACATTAGAAGACACTCAGGCACAATATTCACTCAGGTACAATAGAAGCAGGACGAATAGAATTTTAAGTTAATTAATGTGAAATCTGTTAATTAATGTGTGTGTGTGATCTGTCTGTGATTCCATGAAATACACAGACAAGATGAGAATTAACGTTACTAAAATAGGAAAGTAACATCCTAGAAGTACTTAAAAATATATTATAATAATTTGACCCTTTCGTTTCTCAAATAAGAAGAATAATGTACTCATTTTTAAACATTGGGTGTTGCGTTATTTTTATTTTTTTGAAAATGTGTTATTAAGACCTCTATACCATCAGGAGGAAAAGGGCCGTTGTTTTCTGTTATAACGCCATACAAATGCAGTTAGTCTACTGGAGTAAATAAAATACAAAAGAGTTTCTCCATTTGTGAGTAAGGTCATCTTTACAAAAACGAAAGCACCTAATTTGAAAATAATCACTTGTTGTTTTAGATTCAAAAATTATCTCCGAAAAAGATGTGCTAAATATTCATAGTGAACATGATGTTTTGACAAATAATGATTATGATTATCTTTTAACAATGATCATGATTCTTAAATGACCAACTAATGCAAATATCTTGCCCAAAGTCTGCAGTCCGCAAAACATGTGCATCAGATGATGATATGTCACAAGTCACCCTGGAAAATTGACAATAGAATGTTCATTGCATTGGTTTGACAAAAAAAGTCAGTGAAATTTTTGTCGAAATTGAGATTTCTAATTCTTAATCCAAGATGCGTAAAAAAAGGGATGGGTATAGTTCTTTCGGAAAAATTGAATAAAAAAAGTAATTTTCTGTAAGGGTATAGATTTATTTTTAACTTACTAAAATTCTACTTTATTGTAGTTGTTTGTAGGAAAAAAAGTGAGCCAAAATATTACATTAAAAAAAATCCGACCTCACCTTCATTGCGCAGTTAATTACTTTACTACAAACTTTTTTAATCCGCGCTATTCTTCCGCATATAACGAAGTTAAATATTTTGGAAACAGATATGTATTAACATTACATTGTATGGATTAATCTAGAAAATATTAGGGTGGGTGACCACTGCTACTGTTGGAGAAGCGGAGTACATTAGTACATGCGTCCTCATCGAATTTGTGCAATCCAATGTCCTGACGTCGAGATGCGTACGTCTGAGTAAAGTTTCGTATGTTGTCATCTCAGAAGTAGGCTTGAAGCTTTATTACTTGACTGCGGTTTGAAATTACGAGGTCCGTCGCTAATAGATGTCGTGAATAACTAGTGTGATCAAACCTAACTATTTCTCAAAAATCAGATTATTTTCCGTTGAAACTTTGTCAACCGAGAAACGCATTGTCAACAACAGTGTCATCTTCCTCGAAGGGAGGTGCAAAACCTTCCGACTTAAAAAGAATCCGTCTGTTCTAAAAAAGAACAATTCAATGGCAAAAGATTAGTGATTCAGATATAATCGAAGGCGAATGGGCCAAGGTTCATCTTTTCGAGACATTATGTCAAGGACTCAAGGGCAGAAAAAAAAACTTCTAAACACTACTTTTTCAGATACAAAACAGGCGGACAGACAATTTAGAAATTACTCCATCATGAACGTCTTATTTAGCGTTTGTCATTGTAGTAATTAGGTTTTAATTAAGGACCATGCTTAATTTACTGAGCTACCATTGTTAGACAAGACCTAAACAGGCATGGAATATGAGTTGATTACGGGCGGTCCTTTTCCCAATTGTTGAATTGTGTAACTCGTTTATGTCGTTGTACTGATGAGCGATGAACAGTCGTGTCATCTTGTATATTGTTTTGGTGTCTCCAGACAACGACTAATCAAAGAACATAGTTATATTGTGAAAGTCAAAAAGTCGTTTTTACGTACCTATGATAATAATTAACCCTCTGAGGGACACATATGTTTAAGAGGGATTGTCAGTCCCATAGAGCTAATGCATTAGTTTTCTAATCACAACCTCCGCAGAAGTATTGCTTTGCCATGTTAGTCCTTCTTTCCCAGGTATGAGAATCAACATAACATCGAAATGAAACAAATTTTGAAACGAAAATGTTATCTAGTTATTTAATTATATATTTTTGAAGTTTTAAAATGCCAAAAATTACAGCAGATGGCGACACTATTTAAAAACTTTATCAATTAATAATTAAATAACCGGATGTTATTTTCTATTCAATTTTGTTTTAAATTGATGTTATGATGATTCTCATACCTGGTGAAAATGGGATAACATGGCAAAGCAATTCTTTTGCAAAAATTGTGATTTCAAAACTAATGCATTATCCTCTATGGGACTGACCACCTGACTGTTAGGTTTTCCAGCAACACAATCTTAAAATTTTGCTAAATTTTAAAATTTGAAGTATGGAGGAGTCATTTACAATCATCTGCAAAATAAACATAATTATTTTTTTTTCAAATAAATAATTTTTTAGTTAAAACTTTAAACTTTAATATCATGCATTGAAATCAAATTTACATTTCAGTCAATTTGCTTATCCCATAGAGGGATAGTACATTTTCTCCCACAGAGTATTTCCGTTTTCAAGTAAAACTTATCTGACACCAAATGAGGGTAACTCTGTAAAACATTTATATTAATTTCTTATAATTAATATATGTAAGAAATGCACAGTTAATTTACCGAACGTATAAAAGATTAATTTGAAAAATTTGATTTCATAACTTTAGAAAAAAATTGTGAAGAAAATTGCAATAGACCCTTCAATTTTTATGATTTGTTTTTATTTTAGCATATTAATTCAACCAAATTCCCATTTATTATAAACTTAACTAATTAGTATTCTTCAGTTCGTGCGAAAAAAAACTTTATTTTTACTTAGACATTTATCTCTTTCTTTTAAGACAGTTTTAGCACAATAATCATTTGTGTAATTACGTGAATGAATAATTTCCCAATAATAAAGATTGAGTAAAATTGTTATATAAAAGAAAATAGCATAGATTTTTCTCAAATATCCATCATTGTATAAGTATACATAAGTCTTATAATAAAGTACATTTCTACAATTACACCGTCAATAAATGTCTATATTTGAAATAAACAAGCTACCCGAAGACACAACTTGCGAGTTTCCTATGTAACACGACCCAACTCCGCATCTTTATTTTCGAATTTCAAAAGAAACCATTAAAAGATTTAACATTTCGACATTTCCCTTTTGTTAAGAAACATGAGAGGACAACAAATAAATATGCAACGGTCGTTTTTCGTATTTCACGTACGTAAATTCGCAGTAATTCTCTAACAATGGAAGATTAACGAGATGATCAGGAGGAATATCGAAAAAAAAAAGGGAACAATGTTTAGGTTGACCAAATCCGACGGAAGTCAAGATGGACACAAAAGATTATCTTTCTTAAGAAACGATTTTTATTTTATGTTATTGTTTTAAAGGACATTAATTGTTAACGTTATGTAAACGGAAAAATAATTTTAAATCTCCATAGAAAAAGAATTTATTTTATAACTTAATAACTTTTTGAAAAATATATGATGAATCTTTTATTACATACCTTGCATATAATAAGTAACTACGTAAATATATTCATATTTATAAACATTTTTTTTTATATACACTGATCTAAATTTAATCACATCTTCATAAAAATGCAGGGAATATGCGAGTATCTTTTTAATTTCTAATTTATGTATAAAGGTACGGTGTCCAGTCAAAATTAAGTTTAAAATTTAAACTCTTATATAATTTAAAACATTTGTGTTAGATATGGTGCAGTTATTTTTCTATTTGTCGGGGAAATGTCGGGCAATTTTTTCGATTCTTTTATGCAAATAAATTATGATAAATAGAATATGATAATATTATGACTTTTTGAAAAATAATTTATTTTTAATTTGCGATTGGTAAAAGGCGATTGGTTATTTTTTAAAATTTTTTTACATAAATTTATTGTATATCTACCCGAGGAGTTAAAAAGTTTCTTTGCATTGTGGTTGACCATAACAATAACTTAAAAAATAAATTGTAACTCTGTTTAACATTACTTTTTAGCTTTCTTTTTATTCATACAACACATGTTCTCTTGAGAAATAATTTAAAATTTTGACATAAAACATTGTCTAAAGTTAAATATTCTGTATTGGAAAATATCAAGTGATATTTGATTCATTTGGTTTAATAGTTTTTGGGAACCTGAAACCATAAAAAGAAAGGGGGGTAGGTACGAATAATATTCCGGCTTGTGTGCTTGATCAGAGACCCGCTTATGAAGCCTTCGTCAAGTAAGACAGACACAGAAAGAATTTTTTACTGTCACAGAGAAAGGAATATACAGCCAGGGCGAAGGCGGGAATCGAACCCGCACCCGTTACAGCGCGCATACTGCTAGCGTAACGGTCTAAACCACTCGGCCATCCGGGCCCCTAAAAAGAAAGAAACATTGAATTTTAAACTAATTGTCAAAATTTTATTAGTAAAATGATTTCGATTTTGTTTTTTCTCAACAAACAAAAGTAAGTGGAGTATTAAAAATATAATTAAAATTTCATTAAATTATTTTGAAACACATAGTTTTAAAAAAGATTTTAAAGAAAACATAAATACTCAACAGGCAAAAATATTTGCACCTTAAAACATATAAACACCATTATTGATGTCGATCTAACAACTGTCAAGGGTGCTTATGCTCTGGAACTTTTACTTAGATAACGCTCATTGAATTCAAAGAAAACCATCAAAATTACGCGTCACGTTAAAACTCTATCAAATCCAGACACCTTGCAACATCATTAATCAAAACTTAAGTTGTTGTTAATTAATCAATTACATAGATTTAATTACCGCAGGCATTGATACCAAATGCTTGATTTATATTGCGTAACGATAATTATTACATCACCCGAAAAAAGTATATAAAAATAATAAACCAGATAAATACAATTTTTTCATTGTCAAGGCCGTTATTATTAGGTGTTTTGACCGGCCCTTGCTTTCAATTCTGTAGGGAAATAAAAAACGATAGCATTATTTAAGTTTACAGGAAGATTTGCATACAAGCCTCATCTTTAGTAAAATGTTTAAGAAAAAGAGCGCGGAGGAGAATTTTTCTGGTCATATGACCTTTTTTACATTAAGAAAATCAAATAATATTGACAATCTTTTACTTTAACCCTACGTCGCATGATACGTGAAACAATTCTTAAAGAATTAGTCATGAAGGCGGAATGCAAATATAATGCAATACAGATATACATGCAAATGTAACGTGATATTTTGTATTACAAGTTTAAGTACGTGTGCTTATCTTGGTAAACTGTAGTTACGTTCTATAGGTTTCGTACACAGCTTAATACAGTTTGTTTCTGACTTAAAGATTTGTTATTTTGTAATAATGTTCAGACAAACAGTGTAATAAGCTTAAAAAATTGTTTTTGAGATTTTTAGCCAATGTAAAATAATAGTTTGTTTTTCCGAATAATCACTCATTAATAAATAGTTATCTGTAATAAATAATTTCCACAATATTGATTGGCAAAAGCCGACAAAGTAACACATTGTTTTAACAAAAAGAATTTCTTCTAAGACATAGAAGAATACCGATTTATAAAGTTCGATTTCTGAAAACTCCCTAGACCAGGAAAACTTTGTAAATATAGACTAACTGAGAGTTAAATAAGTCTAAGTCAGAAAATAAAATGCTGTTTATTGTTCTTAAATACAAATAATATTATTCAAAATCAACCTAATGTATATTTGCGTAATCTTAAATTTAAATTTTTGAAACTTTGTTAATATATTAGCATAGTAAAAAAGAACAAGTAGGTTTGTTACAGAATCTGTCACTTAAACCGCTTCCACACAACATTTGTGCTCAACAAGAAACGAACTATTTATACACCTCAGAAAGAAATTGGCCAAACAGAGCCTTTAGCTAGTTGTAATTAAACATTTAAACGATAAAATTAATTATTTTCATTAATCTTCTTTCGCAGATTTAATAATTAGACTTTGCTAAATTTGTTTGAAGTTCGAAGAATAATAATGTTATCTTTTTTAATAAATATCTTTGTGTCGCCACAATTTCCCATTTACATTTCTTTCGAAAATTCAGTTATTTATCGTTTGTTAAATTAATTTACAGTTCAAAAAATATATAATTAGTGCAATTGATGCTTTAAAAATAAAAGCGAAACTTTGCATATTTTTTATGCCAAGTTAGAATTCTCTATGAATCTTTCTTCATACATATATAATAAACCATCAAAAGAACTCTAATGTGATATTACAACAATCCAAACTGAATATTATAGCATAAATAAATATTTTAAAATTTTTTTTTGTTTTATTTTAACTAAAGTTTCTCGTACGTTTACCGAAATGGCAACATTGAAAATATTGAATAAAAATGGAATTTGCATGTTATTTCAGTGTAGATTACATTTTTAGTTATTTAAATTTTAAATAAACTTCTAATTAAATTTTTTAAATGAAATTTGGAATGTAGCCCAATCTGATTTTTTGCTTCAAAATGATGTATCCCACTTGTCTGTGGGATTTGTGGATGGCAAAAGTGAAAATATGAATAAAATGGAATTTGCATGGCTATTTCAATGTAGATAAAATTTTTAGTTATTTAAAATTTAAATAAACTTCTAATTTAAATTTTTTAATGAAATTTGGAATGTAGCCTAATCTGATTTTTTGCTTCAAAATGACATATCCCACTTACCTGTGGGACTTATGGTTCTGTCTGTGAAAGTGGGTGACAGACAGACGAACAGACGGACGGACTGAACGATTATAATACCTTCCACTTTTTACGTTATAAACGTAGTGTGGAAGCTAAAATGTGACACTGGTATTAATACTTTTTCCTGTTTTATTACTAAAACTGACTTACGCTTTTGTAGCTGTGAGATGTACAGATATAAGATATATAATTATCATAGTATTGGAAGGATTTCTTTGTCGCCATATGTGCTGCTAAATTGATTTTCGAAATGTCGCCTTGTTGCCAGGTTTACTATTTCCATACACATAAAGTGTATAGGAAATATCATATTTTATTCATTTTGCTTGCTTTGAGGAATATTTTCTAAGGAAATAAATTTAGATCAAATAGCAGAATTGATCGATTTAGAAAAGAAAACAATAATAATAAAACTTTGATGTAGAAGTGTCAAGTAAGGAAAGGGGAATTGGAAATGCATATCTAACTTGCATATGCATTTATGAATTTATAAAAACAACAATAATTTCAATATAAGACAATATGTTTTAATCATTAAACATGCAATATTTTAACTGGAAGAACAACTTTTATTTTTGTCATTCAATATGGTTATTTTTGTATAAAGCTTTATAATAGAAAATCTATTTGGATTCCAGTATTATATTTTATGGTCATTTTTTAAAGTTTGAATGTATTTACACTTTTAAATTATCATACGAATAGTATTTAGAAATATTTTTCGTTTTACCAGTTTTCAACTAATTCTTTTTTTCGCAATATTTTTGTTATCCTAGTGGTCGATTTGGAAAAATAAGCCCGGAGCCTTGTTTGACTATCTCATTGTCTCAGCCGACTGTAACGTACCAGCAAGACTTAACTGTCTTGGGTGGTGGATAATTTCTTTTCCTTGTCGTTTCGACGGATGGATTGTTTGTAACTAAATAGTTAACCCTTTTTTATTTTTGTAAAAGTATGAACTTTTCTAATAAAACTTCTTATTCATGATTCTGTTATCCTTGTACAATTACTAAAAAAAATTGAATAATTTATAATGATACAATTCAAAATTCTAATAAATAAAAAAATATATATCACAAAAAAAAACAATGATTAAAAAATAAGGTTTTCAGCAGGTAATTGACAAACATTTTTTATTTTGAATACGTAGTATGGGCATGTTTTTCAGGTTTAAGTGGCAACAGAACTGCTGAATGAAAATAAATTCTATCTCAAGCCTCGATTGGTAAATCAATATCGTTTGGGAGCAGTACAGCAATTGGAGCACCGATCGAAGGAAAGCAGTAATGAAAACTGGAAGGAAATATGTCACCTGAAACAAGCCAATTGAAATGAATACAATCATAAAAATATAAACCGTATTTTTAATCCATGGAAATAATTAAATAAAATAATAATTTTTTTTCTACGAAACAAGTCAATTGTTATCTTGTCATTAGCCCTAATATTCTTATTAAAAATTAACATACATATCCACTTAACATTCAATTCAGAACAAATCCATTGTTATCAATCATCACTTTTTATTTTTCTGAAGATTACACTGTTTACTCACTTGATTTAGTCTTGCTAAATCGTGGATAAAATCTTGTTTATCAAAGATCTCTTATCCGATGAAACTGGCAACATGGAACGAGGAAGAGGAAGCGAAGTGAATTGAGCAGATATTTGAATAAGAAAAGCGCGGGAAACAACCTATTTTCTTGTCCGATTACGATGGATGTCGAAGGTGACGGAAATTCATTTTTGTTTTTGTTTTTGGTCAATGGACATTGCATAGTTTAAAAACCCACTATGGACTTTAATGGGTTGATATAAATATTAGAAATTTGAAGAATTAAGTTACAGACGTTTTTACGGTGTTTTTGTTTCAGGTTAACCTAAAAGCGCAATTAAATTTTATGATTTTGTACAGTTTCTTAATTTTAAATTATTGTTTTATCTGTAATTATCTTTTAACACTACACGTGATTAAAAAAATATTAAGGAAACAGTTAATTTATTGGTAAGACTATTTCTATTGGTTTATTATTTATTTTATAAACATACTAAAAAAAACATTTTTAGCCAAATTTGGAAATTTTCAAACATAAAAGAGAACACAAAAAGAATTGCAGATTTGTTTCAGTTAGACGCAAAAATATTCATATTTTATAATCACAGAAATTTCTTGCAATGATAACAACTTAACACTTTGAGATCTTTTATAACAACTTATCACTTTAATTTTCTCAACGAATAAAACAAAATGCAAATAATATTCATTCCCATAAATATTATTTATTAATTGAAGAGCTGATTTCCAAAAGGCGTTAAGTCAATTTTTTGCATTTTTCCGAAATCGCGATTTTGTTGTAGAAGATGTATTATTGATTTTAAGGAAAAGATAATTTTTCCCACTAATCTATGGATAATAGTAACACTAAATTATAAGGTTAAAAAATCCTGACAACATAGTTATTTAGAAATAAAAAAAAGAAAAAAATGACTTAACCCCTCATGGAAACATAACTTATGACTTGCTCCCTTTTGGAACGAAACTCATGACTTACTCCCTTTTGGTACAAAAAACAGACAAAATGAAACGATTTATTTCCATTTAAAAATAATTGTATAAAATAAAAATAATTGTATTTTTTCACATAATTGCAGCATAAATTTTGAGTTTGTAGGATGTAGTTACCACATATCTTCATTTTCAAATTTTATTTCTTCATCACTATCATTATCTTCATTTATGTTGGTCACTTCATTATCTTCATTAAAGTCCATAGTGGGTTTCAAAACTACGCAATGTCCATTGACCAAAAACAAAAAAAAAATGGATTTCCGTCACCTTGGTGTTAGGTGTATAATTGCAAGATTGTTCATAAAAATAAAAGCATTCGTGCAATTGGTTAATGCCCAAAGTTTCAAGAAATTTCAAAATATTTTTTTTGCTTGCTTCATATTGTTTTTTGATTCTGCTTTAGAAGAGGTGTATGGGAGAATTCTTTTTCCACGTTTTTGGATCGTGTGATGACAAAAAGAACCAATGTATGTTTCCTTAATTCCAATTACTTTCTTTTACTACTCCAAGATTTTCCAGTACTTTGGCTTCTGAAATCAAGAAAGCTTGTTTGTTTTTCAGACATGATATCATAGTTAATGTATTAGATTGGCTGATCACGTGACCTCCAATGCTAACGACGGGACGCGCATGGAGGCATTTTAAGAGGGCAAAATTGCCAGTGTTGCTGCCACTTTAAGGAGAAAAATAATACGAAAAAAAACCCATCTAATTCTAAAATTAGAAAAAAAATACTAGAAAAGGATTTAAAGTCACTAAAAAGATTCCAAAATGCAGCTAGTATTTTTACGATATTTTTTTGTAATTTTAGAATTATTCTAAAATACAAATATACTCTTTAAACTTTATAACCAAACTTTTAACTTAATTTTAGAATTTATTTTAGAATTATTCTGAAATTAAAAAAAAAATACTAGCTGCATTTTGGAATATAGTGACTTTAAATCCTTTCTAGTATTTTTTTTTGTAATTTTAGAAATAAATAGTATTATTTCGTAGTATTTTTCTCCTTAAAGTGGCAGAAACACTGGCCATTATGCCCCCTTAAAAAGCCTCCATGCGCATCCCGTCGTTAGCATTGGAGGTCACGTGATCAGCCAATCTAATACTTTAATTATGATATCTATGATAATAATGGATGTACTACTGAATGTTAAGGAAACGCGGCCGTTGCCAACAGCTGGAAGAAAACTATTTGGCTTCTTTTCAAATTTGGCGCTTTTACTTGGCTCCAATTCTTCCAGCGATTTCACCGATCTATAAATGTGACTGGATCGACCAAAATACTTAGAAAAATGAGGCCACTGCCAGATCTATGTTGGGATTGTTTTGGTTTCGAATATTTCTTTTATTTGGAGGAAGGTGCGGTGAACGAATGTAAACAATATGAAATTTAAGTATTATTTTTAGGAGCGAAAAGGTATTTGGTATACAATGTTATATTCTCTTTCGAAAATGAATTTTTATTATTAGCATTTATTCATGTTGCTATTGACGGTGTTTGGAGAAAGTGAAACATTTGGTTTTAAATGAAAAATAAAATGAATAATTTTAAATAAAATTTTATTTACAATATTCTAAAAAAGAAAATCATTCTTCATAAATAATAATGATTTCTTAATTAACGTTTTATTTGTCCATGAAGTCAGCCGACACATGCCACAAGAATTGCCCATTTTTCACTTTTCTATTACTATGATAAAACACAAATTAGAATTACTAGAGAAATTAAAAATAATCCAATAAATTAAAATAATATCTTTCGAGCAGTCTATAAGCGATTTAAACTTAAGAAAATTCGAACGTTGTTGCATAATCTTTTGTTCTATAAAAAGAAATAAAAGATTTTTACGAAAAAACACTTTTGAAATTTGATCATTTCCAAGAAATTTTGTCTGATAGAATGAAACTTTTAAAAAAGTAAAAATCTATTCGAAAAGTTCATAATTTATTATTTAATCGTAAATAATAGTACTAAAAATTTTTAACTTGCCTTCCCGTATATTATGGATGCTATTCCCAAGTCTTTCTTTTAGTGGAAGTGTAAAATTCAAACTCTTGATTTGATTTTTATTAGCAAACGATAATAAATGTAGAAACAAAAATTAATATATTCGACAATGGGGTTGTTTCACGGAGGATCTGGCAATAGATTTGCGGTTTTGTTTGCATGTCTATTTTGATGTTTTCAATAATGTTGCCAGCAGTTTTAGAGGAAAAACTACGAAAAAATACCATTTAATTCTAAAATTACAAAAACATACCATAAAAATACTAGCAAAGCGTTTCACGTTTTTTTAAAGTCACTAAAAAGATTCCAAAATGCAGCTAGTATTTTTACGATATTTTTTTGTAATTTTAGAATTTATTTTAGAATTATTAAAAAATTACAAAAAAATATCGTAAAAATACTAGCTGCATTTTGGAATCTTTTTAGTGACTTTAAAAAAACGTGAAACGCTTTGCTAGTATTTTTATTGTATGTTTTTGTAATTTTTGAATTAAATGGTATTTTTTCGTAGTTTTTCTTCTAAAACTGCTGGCAACATTATTGAAAACATCAAAATAGACATGCAAACAAAACCGCAAAGCTATTGCCAGATCCTTCGTGAAACAACCCCATTGATTTCTGTGCATGGTCATCAACCGTATTCATCAGTATTGGTTGTAGAAGTAGATATGTGTTAACACTTGATCGCTACTTCCAGTTATATTTAATTCGAAAGTTAATTTCAATTTAAAAAAATGACTTTGGCGGTCAAGTTTATAAAAACCGCCAAATGACGTCATTTTTCTTTACTGCGCAAGCGCTGGCGCCAAAAAAACTGGTCGCACTTTTTCAGATCCTTTGCTATTGGAGCGAGACACGGCTGACATAGACATGAAAACAAAACCGCAGAGCTATTGCCAGAACCTCCGTGAAACAACCCCATACTAGCTGCATTTTGGAATCTTTTTAGTGACTTTAAATCCTTTTCTGTTTTTTTTTTGTAATTTTAGAAATAAATGGTATTTTTTCGTAGTATTTTTCTCCTTAAAGTGGCAGCAACACTGGCCATTTATAGATCGGTGAAATCGCTGGAAGAATTGGAGCCAAGTAAAAGCGCCAAATTTGAAAAGAAGCCAAATAGTTTTCTTCCAGCTGTTGGCAACGGCCGCGTTTTCTTAACATTCAGTAGTACATCCATTATTATCATAGATATCATAATTAAAGTTTTAGATTGGCTGATCACGTGCCCTCCAATGCTAACGACGGGATGCGCATGGAGGCTTTTTAAGGGGGCATAATGGCCAGTGTTTCTGCCACTTTAAGGAGAAAAATACTACGAAATAATACCATTTATTTCTAAAATTACAAAAAAAAATACTAGAAAGGATTTAAAGTCACTAAAAATATTCCAAAATGCAGCTAGTATTTTTTTGATATTTTTTTTGTAATTTCAGAATAATTCTAAAATAAATTCTAAAATTAAGTTAAAAGTTCAGTTATAAAGTTTAAAGAGTATATTTGTATTTTAGAATAATTCTAAAATTACAAAAAAATATCGTAAAAATACTAGCTGCATTTTGGAATCTTTTTAGTGACTTTAAATCCTTTTCTAGTATTTTTTTTTGTAATTTTAGAATTAGATGGTATTTTTTCGTATTATTTTTCTCCTTAAAGTGGCAGCAACACTGGCAATTTTGTCCTCTTAAAATGCCCCCATGCACGTCCCGTCGTTAGCATTGTAGGTTACGTGATCAGTCAATCTAATACTTTAACTATGATATCTATGTTTTTAGACTCGACTATGTGCAAATTTTTTCCAATATAGTCCAACAGCTTCTTCCTTCAAAACGCTCATTATACTATTTCCAACTTAACCTTATATTAAATAATATAGCTGAAATATAGTTCTGATAAAAAAATAATGTATTGGTCGAAATAATCATTTAAATTCAGACGATATTTTTAAAAATTTAAGTTTTTCGCAATGCAAAACATAAATATATAAAAATTTATTCCTTTTTAAAAATCACAATATATTTTGCCGTAAAAGTACTTCTAAATATTGCAAATATTTCATAGAAATAATACTACTTGCGATATTAATAACTTTTATTGTTATAATTTTTTTTTGAAAAATGTATAAGAAAATTAATAGTTTCGATCTTAAAAACATTTTTTTGAGAGATTACTGATTAGTGATAAAAAGCAAACGATTACTCGCAGTTTACGTAACATCGAAATAGTAAGTGAAAATGGCACAATTTAAATTAGTTTTCGACGTTCCAGCAAAGTTTTAAGAACTGATCTATGTTTTTTTTTCTGGGACTGATATGGAAAATGACTTAATCCCTTTTGCCACAAAAGTCACTTGTGACTTAATTCTTTTCGGAAACAAACACGAATTTCCCCCTCTATTTTTAATATGAAAAAATCCTGCCTTGAACTTCTACTTATTGAAAATAGATAGCAAGCATGGTTTTATACATTTTTCCATCAAAAAGTCAATTTTTGAAAATTTTGACTTAACGCATTTTGGAAATCAGCTCTTCAATTTCAGTTTATATTCACTTCACAAAATTTTTCATTTAAAAATTTATATTGAAGATAAAGTAATAAAAGAGAATTGCTATTACCATTCACTTTCAAACTGTTGAGCATGGTTAAAGGTGAAAGATTAAATAGTGGGATTTATACTTATTCTACTGTTGATATTAAACGTTTCTTTATACATTTCCCCCTTAACTGTAAATGACTGAATGTTATCCCTTTGTGAGTTTGGACAACTTTGAGTAGCGTGTAATTGAATAAAGGGCGTATAAGTCTTTAGTTAATGAATTAGTTTTGTCGTTTGGATAAATGGATGATAATGTAATAAAAGCATTAAGTAAAATATTAATGTTTATATACGTAAAACTCGAATGTACCACTTTCTCTCTTTAATTGAGTTGAGTATCGCTAAATGTTATTGAATTAAGTTATTATAATTAACTATAAGCTAAATGTTGGGGAAAGTAGGGGCTAATGGGACGCAGGGCTAAAGGGACAAGGGGCCGAAAGTGGTGAATATTTTTTTGCAAATAATTGTTAAGTTTATGAACTTATCATAAAATTATTAGAATTCTTACTTTTTGGTTGAAATGCAATGCTTCATAAAAATTTGTCCCATTAGCCCCCACTCTCCCATAATGAATAAAAGTCATTTGCTATTATCTTAGTTCTTTATGTTCCTCTGAGAGATAAGTAAATTTGTTGAAGTGTCAACTTCTTTTCACTGCATGAGTTTCAAATTTAAGTTTTTTTACTAAAACTTTCATTTTTTTTTATTTTTAAGTTATATTTATTCTGCAGATAATTATAAATTACTAATAATTATAAATTACTTCCACACTTCAAATTTTAAAATTTAGCAAAATCATAAAAATCATATATTTTTAAAAAGTTATATGTGTCGCTGAAAAACCTGACAGTCAGGTGATAAGTTAACGCTTCTGTGTCTCTCAAAGGGTAAAAAAAATATGTCTTTTTGGAATATACATAAATGAATCTAATTACATATTATATTTTCAAAATAATAATAATAAATATTTTATTTAAGTTTTAGACTTACATAATTTTATTAGTTGATGAAAGATAAAAACATAAATAAAATAATAAATAAAAACTCGAAATACGACTCGATAAATGTAAAAACCCGAAAGCGTAAAAAAAACAAACCTAGCGTAAAAAAAAAAAAAACCTAGCGTAAATTTTTTTTAATATAATGATAATCTTACATATTATCAGATTTCTTCGAGTAAGTTCTGTTGAGCAACTTAAAGTGCAGCATATGGCTAGAGAACACCTGCCAAAAAAAAAAATCTTTAAATAAAACAAGAGAATCCAGTTAAATTTACATAAGATAATGGTTAGGAAAACCACAGAAATAGATTAGTACCCTTCAGGGTAGGGTAAACTTCTGCAATAAGTTATGTGCATTATATAATTTTTCAATAATATTTGTCACAATATGTTGTTCTGCTAAAGTAAAGCAATGTTTTTTGTGTAGGAAAAAACAGTAGATACTTCAATTCATATGATCAGTAAGTAGTAGAAATGTCACTTCTGGGTACAGTCTGCAGTTACTGCTAAAGATTGAAATCAGTTAATATTATTATTAATTGCCAATATTGTAGTTTTTTATTATTTTGTACTTTGTTTAGTTTATGTGACATTTTGAAATAATTTGCTTATTTAAATAATATCCTAACCCAAAAAGCGTGTATGGTTTAAGAAAATATAGATAGTTATCCTAAACAATAAAAGTGATTAATTTCAATTGGTAAAGATAGCTAAAAGTTATATTTAAATTTTTTACACCATAAAAATTAACTTAACCATTTAAAAAAAATAACTTGTTAGATAAACAGTTTTATAAAAAACACAACGATATAATCTTCACTTAAATTGCGAAAAAGAGCTATAATGTATTACGTCATTTATAAAAGATGTAAAAAACATCGTAATATCACATGCATGGCATATTATTTATTACTTGAAAATATAAAATAAAAAATAGTCTACATACAAGTTAGATAATTTGACAATTCGACATTAAAAATGTAAATTACAATCAAGACACTTAAAAAACACGAATTTTCCAATTGAATCAAGTATAAAATGTTATAATTCTATGTATCAGAGTTAATGGTTCACGCTGTAACTGCTTTGAATAAGGTAACGATGACACTCCATTATTACAACTTATAAAAACTATTATTTATGTCGAAATGTGTTTGCGAGAATAAATAAAAAGAAATTATTTTCCTTATATTTATTGTTTCATTTGAAGTTAGATAGTGGATGTAGGAAATGTCAAACAAATGATTAGCGATGCATGAATATCGATTCTTAACCTGTTGAAATGAGCATAATAATGATAATGGGGTTGTTTCACGGAGGATCTGGCAATAGCTCTGCGGTTTTGTTTTCATGTCTTTGTTGATGTCTTTCAACAGTGTTGCCACCAGTTATAGGAGAAAAACTACGAAAAAACATCATTTAATTCTAAAATTACAAAAACATACCATAAAAATACTATAAAAGGATTTCACGTTTTTTTAAAAAAATTACTAAAAAGATAGTAAAATGCAGCTAGTATTTTTACGATATTTTTTTGTAATTTTAGAATAAGTCTTCTTTTGGAATCTTTTTAGTGATTTTAAAAAAACGTGAAACGCTTTGCTAGTATTTTTATGGTATGTTTTTGTAATTTTAGAAGTAAATGGTATTTTTACGTAGTGTTTTCTCCTAAAACTGGTGGCAACACTGTTAAAAGACATCAACAAAGACATGAAAACAAAACCGCAGAGCTATTGCCAGATCCTCCGTGAAACAACCCCATTGTTGGAATGGTACAATTTTGCATAGTTGTCTTTTAGTTAGGTCTTATACAAAAAAGTTGAAAAAGAATGAATAATTATTTCTTATAAATGATGGATAAGTTAATTTTTTTAGTTTGTTAAATCTTTTATTGAAAAGTCAGAATTATGTAATTCCAAAAAGTTTTACGCATTCCAAAATTGGATTCGTCAAGGATCGATTTACCATGATGCCCTGTACCCCTAAAATTTCCGTAATTTTTATAATTTCTAGGCCCCACTTTGTTTTTAACTTGACTTTTTTTTACGTGATTGACCTGATCAATGTAATAAGAAAGATAATAGAAAAAAAGAAATACATCTGCCTTCTAGCACATTAGCACTATTATTAAGGGCAATCGTATTAAAAAATATTTGTAAGAGGCCCCTAAAATCTGTTGTTCTTATAGTGTGTGTTTTCCCATATCAGACACTGTTCAAAATGTATAATTACATTTTCTCTGTATTTCGACAGAAGTATAGTACTCCTTTATTCAATATTATAATATTTACAGTTTAATAAGGGTTAAAGTTTAAGTTAAATATTATTAATAAATATTCATTTTTAAATAATTGCTGGTGAAGTATGTTTTTACTTAACAATGTTGGTAAATTTATTCCCATTTAATTTTTCGGGAATCAAATTTTACAATGGAAAATATAATTTGTTTGCTTATTTTTAGATTATTTTCTTTAGTATTTTTTTTGCTTCGTTATTTGTAAATAATAGTAGCAAATGAGTTTATTTGAAAAGAATCATGGCAAATATATTGATAGTTAATTTTGTAATAATTATGAAACTAATTTTTAAACAAAATAATGTTTGCTTTTCTTTTCTTCTTCTATTGGCAATATTTTTATGTGTTATGTGAGTTGAAGTATCTTGAGAAACCTTTTATCGGCTTGTTTCAGGTGACGTATTTCCAGGCTAAGTTTTCAACAACTTTTTAGGGGTTTGAAAAAATTAATAACTATCCCATTCTATTGATTAACCAATTTCTAAAAGAATCTCTGAAAGAGAACTTTCCAACTTAAGAAAACACCGAAAGTAAAAAGAACATTCACTCTCAGAAACGAGCGCGCATTCAATTTTCGGCAGACGATTCTTCATCCGGCCAATCATCTTTAGCCGGAGGCGGGGCGACGAGAAGCGCAAAATGGGGATAAACGCAAACGATCACTTTCTCCGACATTCAGTATCTTCATCATCACCGAAAAGTGAAAGTGAAATTTATTTTTTCCTCTAAAAAAACTTCTTCAATTGAAGAAAATAGAACTTCAATCAACCAAAAAAGACAATATTTTATTTATTAATATTTGTTTTGTGAACGATTACGTTTAAAAAATAAGAATTTTCAGTTTTATTTGTAAAAGAATTTAGAATTTTTGAAAAAGAACACTTGTGTTGCCAACGGACGTTATGAAATAGAAGTGTAAATTATTTATTGATTTGTTCTTCGAATACCCAGGTCGATGGCCGTAACCGTAACCCAGAGTCAACTGACTCTAACAAGTGGAAGAGATAGATTCAGGTGAGTAGTTTTCTTGATTGTCGAAAGAGAAAGTTGTTTCCCCTTCATTTACAACTTTGCCTTCCATTATCATTTACAACTTTAGAATTTTTTTTTTTGTTTTTAATAATAATTTTTTGAAAATAAAATAAGTAAGGGACTTTTAAAATTTTTTCAGCTTCTTCAACATATTGTTGTATAAGTTTATTAAAAAAATTAAATTCCTCTTATATTATATTGGAAGTTTAAAAAAACTTACTTTGGGGAAAATTTTAAGTATATTATACATTAGCCTTAAACATTAAATAACAAACATTTAAATTATATAAATGTATATTTTACATTAATAAATAAGTTATTACATAACGTAATCTTAATATTTTGAAAATAATCAGTAAATCTATTGTTTAATACAACTTGAATAATAAATTATTATGTAAGTTTGAGTGAAATGCAAATGTTTTAACGGAACGATAAAATGCTCTTTCATTGAAAACAAAATTATAATCTTGAATCTGCATTGCAATTGATGAACCAATAAATTTATAAAGTTTATGTATCGTTATAAATTTCGTGTGATGAATAAATAAGTATAACTTTAATTGTTTTCTTATAGTCCTACATTCGTTCAACACAAGAATTGTAAGATAATAAAATTATCATTCTGAGGCCATAAAATGTAAATGACGCAATTTTCTTTTAACAAGTTTCTTGTTTTAAAAATAGTGTTTAGTAGGCCATGTGACTGTTTCAAAACATCCACAACAAATAATTTAGTTGTTCGTAATGTGTAAGTATAATGAATTTGTTTAGAATTAAACTTGAGTGATAAAAGTATGTAAAATCAAAGGGAAAAAAGGGTAACAAAAATTTAGTTTTATTTTGAAAATGGTCTTAGATCATTTAAGAGATTGGTGTATAGATAGAAATCCAAGTGTAAAATAATCTTAAGACTAAATTAGTTCTGTAAGTTAAATTTACTAAAATGCAGAGATTGCATTTGAAATTATAAGTGATTAATATAAGTTATTTGTTGTGAAATTATAAGTTATTATAATTTGAAGAAATTTATGTCATAAAACATCATTTTAATTATTGAATTGCGCCGTTTATTTACTGTATAATAAAACTAATTGATAGTTTTCATTCGAATTGAGAAAAAATTTATTTTTAAACAATTTTGCCTCTAAAATTTTAATTTGAGATAAAATGAAGCGTATATTTTCATCCTTATCCATATACAGTTTCGTGTTTTTTAACCCTTTTTTTCTCAAAAGATATTCTTTTGTAAAAAATAGTTTCTTTGTTTCTTATTTTTAAAAAAAAACATATGTCTTGTCAAATTTTCAAATCCATTTTTAGCTTCCACACTAAGTTTATAACGTAAAAAGTAAAAAGGTATTATAATCGTTCAGTCCGTCTGTCGGTCACCCACTTTTAATTCGCAAGTCGCACGAACAAGTGGGATACATCATTTTGAAGCAAAAAGCAAAAAATCAGGCTAGGTTACATCCCAAATTTCATTAAAAAATTTAAATTACAAGTATATTTAAAAATTATATAACTAAAAATTTAATCTACATTGAAATAACATGCAAATTCCATTTTCATTTAATATTTTCACTTTTGTCATTTCGTCGAACGTACGAGAAACTTTATTTAAAATAAAAATAAATCACTTAAAAAATATTTATTTATGTGATATGATTCAGTTTGGATTGTTGTAATATCACAATAGAGTTCTTTTAATGATTCATTATATATGTATGAAGAAAGATGCATAGCGAATTCTAATTTTGAATAGAAAATATGCAATTGTTCGCTTTTATTTTTAAAGCATCAATTTTACTAATTATTTATTCTTCTCTTTCTCGAAAGAAAGTTAATGAACATGGAAAATTGTGGCGACTAAAAGATATTTATTAAAAAAATATTGCATCATTATTCTTCGAATTTCAAACAAATTTAGCAAGCGATAAAAGTAATTATTAATTTGCGAAAGAAGATTAATGAAAATAGCTAATTTTGGCGATTAAAAGCTTGAATTAGAAATAAATTATAATCTGAAGGCCCTGTGTGTGTTTGGCGAATTTCTTTCTGAGGTGTATAAATAGTGAGTTTTTTTTGTTGAGCACAAATATTGTGTGGAAACGGTTTAAGTGACAGATTCTGTAACAAACCTACTTGTTCTATTCTTATACTACGAAGTAAAAAAGTCAGAGCAATATACTTAATCTAGAAATTATTGAAAAATGCGACCATTCAATAAATAGTTTGATGCAAGTTATATGAAATAATTTAAAATTGAAAAGAACTGACACTTAAAAAAATATAAATAATAAAAAAGAAATTTTATAAGATAAAAACAGTTCAGTTTGATCGGTCATAAAGAATTTCGACATTTTAATTTTTTAAAAAATAACCTTCTTTACCGACGACCTGTACACAAAGTTGATAAAAATAAGTCAACTACATTTTTAAAAAATAATTTTTCCAATTTATTTTAGTTTTATCATTTTACATTAGTTGATTATTATAAAGTTACCATAAAAACGAAGAAGTTTCTTACTGAAAACGTAATGGCATCTGCCTTGTTTTAAAAAGATCAACAAACAATTTCTTAAGTATTTTATTGTTAGCTTTTTTGTGTTGACATTTATATGATCTGTCTAACCTTGAGCATAAAATTAAGTATTGTAATGCTGCAAAATGAATATTTAATTGAATATTGAACCTTTGGTGAGGAATTGGAGAACTAAATATTAGTGTTTTTTGAGTCATGTAAAATTTGTGTCATCCTTAACATACATTAAACAAATATTTAAAAAAAAATTCCACATACACGTTTGTTGGGAACAAATTTTATTTGCAATACGTGACTCGATTTGTAATGTTTTTGATTAATATCTCATGCTCTTTTAATGCGTATACGATGTTATTTTTTGTGTGGTTCCACGGAGAAAAATTATTAAAAATATATAGAATTGAGACTTGCTGATGATATTGTTTACATTTATCGAGACGATTTCGTCATGTCTTTTTTATTTAATTGTTGACTTTTACCTGTAAATATTTTGTAGATATTTTGCATAAATTATAAGGCATCATTAAATAGGTAAAATTAAGAGTCGCGGCTTCAAATTATCATGGTAACATTTTACGGACATGGTAACATAACATGATGTACATAACGTACATGGTAAAATATTTTTTAGGGCAGGATTTAACATTGAAGGTAATAATAATATTTTTGTTACTAGACCAATTCCTGTATTTAGCCTGAACTATGACATTTTTCTTTAATATCTAAAGTACTTATATTTTGCTTATACTAAATAATAAATTGAAGCTTAAAAGTTTTTGACGGAAACTAAGCCTGCACGTTTTAAAACAATAACTGAGATCATCTACACATAACCAAAATCAACGAACCATCTACGATATCATTTTAATGATGCATATCACTTTCCCAAGACTATAACAACGAAGTTTAAAGATAAGACCGGATGAACTCTTTAGAGTTAACTGTTTTCACATTCACTTCGTGGCTTTATCTGAAGAGAAAGTGTAACATGGTTTATCATCTTTCGTGGGTTTTTAACCTATATTTTTGTTGATAGTAGGCTAAATTACATAAAAAAATGACAAGAAGTTGTACGCGGAAAAGTGACGCACTTGTCTGTCCGTGGTCCGCACTTTGATTGTTATAAAAGTGCGGACGGCGCGGACAGAGGATCGTAGAAAAAAACCCATTTAATATGAAAAAAAAAGTTTTTAGCGTGCAATGCAAAATGAAGAGCAATAGGGGTTTAACTGAATTTTATTTAAATTTTAAACTTAAAAAATGTATTTATTTATTTTTTTTTGGCTCAGATAGTTATTTTAAATGTTTTAAGAATGGTAAATGAACTAGGTTATATATTTAACAGTTACTAAACTAAAAAAAAGGAAATTTGTGGTGGAAAAAATTCAAGATTTCGAAATTTAAGGCGCTACAATTTTATAGCTTAACACATTAACGACATCTTTGCGAATACCATTAACACCTTCATTTCCGAATAAAAAAGTTCATTCTATATTTTTTTAGTAACTTAATTTGTTCGACATAAAATTGTTCACCATTATGTTTTTCATTTGTCTCCTATTTTGTTTGTTTAAATAAATTCAAGCAGAAAGCTAATTTTAGCATGGCAAACTTTCTTGCCAATTGTCGTTAATGTATAAAAGAAAATGATTTTGTATAAGAATATAATTAAATTTAGTCCAATTATAAAGTTCGTCCATTATTGCAATTTAATCCATTAATCTCCATTCAACCTAAATAACTCATTTTTAGCTTCCACACTACGTTTATAACGTAAAAATTAGAAATTAGAATACATTGAAAATTTCAGAAAAGAAATTGAATTCGAAGTACTTCAATTGTTTAAAAAACTGCAAAATTTAATGCTCATTTAAAAAGCATTGGAAGCCATTTTTATTAGAATTTAATCACCATTGCCATTCGCAACAATCGCTCGAGAAACTTTAATTCCTTTAGACAATAAATTAAAATAAATTTATTTTTGCGACATCGATCAGTTTGAAATGAAGTCAAATATATTTCACTACGGATTCTTTGCATGTTGATATGAAATATTTTCATTCTATTTAAAAGCAAGAAATATTACATATTTATTCTTTGACATATAGATTAATTTTTGCAAACGATAAGTAATAATTATTGAATTTTCGAAATAAAATAAATGAAACTAGCCAAATTTAGCATGTAAATGTTTAATATAGAATATCAATGCTGTGTTTGTCGCCTTTTTACCTGTTAAACACAACTGTTGTGTGGAAGCGGGTTAAGTGACAGATTCTGTTACAAACCTACTTGTTTAATGCCATTCATCACTCACAATAGCAAAAAGTACTTATATCATCCACTCTGAAGTGTACAACAATTTATGTATTTCCTTTAATTCAAAACTATAACTTCTTAAACACATCTTATAATTAATTTTAATCTTAATTTAACAATAAGAATTCAAGAAGAGTTTGAGGAAGACGCACACTGTGGTTTCATCTTACTAAAAATATTTACCTCTTGTGTGAGTTTTAATTATCAAGCACTTTCAGCTTTCTAAGCACGTGGTCCACCGTTTACATACTTAAACCAACAGATAGGGGGAAGTCTCGTATGATTTGTTGGTAATGTTTAATTTATCAAGGTTAAAAATATTATGGTTTTTAGTGTATTATAATACTTTTGGCTGCATATATTATATGTGTTATTAGGTGCTTTTTTTATTGAAAATATTTTAAACTTGTAAGGATGTGTGCGATTTAAATGGAACTTAAATGCATAAATTTATTGAAAATTTAGTTTTAGAAATTTAAATGAATAGATGAGTGAGTTAAAAAAAACGAAGGAAAATGTTCCAATTCTAATAGAAAATAAGAGAAAATGGTTTCGTATTTGGACTACTGTGTTTTCAATACATTTAAACGTATCCATTACTTATCTCTCACTTGAGTTTTAAAATAAAATTTTAAAACTATTAGATTTTAGATAATTGTGCGATTACTAAGTTAATGTAGTTAATACACACTTAAAAATAATAAATTTTGCATTGCATTTTAAATTTGATGCCTACTCTTTCCTAATTTAGCAATTTTTCTCAAATGAGTTAATTTTTCTTCTTCTTTTATTCATTTATGAAAGGTATTTTTCTTTTTAAAAAAAATTCATAAACTATTATTCATTTAATAATGCAATTTACGCAATCATAATTCAATAATAAGTCTCACTTATGTTCTGAAATATCAATTTCGAATATCACAGACAAATAATATATAAAATTCCAAATTATGTAATAATTTTTTTACTGTTAAAATCGACTAATTTTGATGACAAATTATTTAATTTATTTTTAAAACAAAAAAATTAAATAAAAACCTACAGAGGCTACTTCCTTCAATATAACTTTCAATCCTTCTCAATCGGCGCAATTGCTATTTATTTATACAATCAATAAAACAGCATCGGCGGTTAAAACCGGTTTGATATATTACCCAAACTTTTTATACATCTTTTTATATCAAACAACCCCCTGCGTCTTATTAAAAATTATCTGATTTCAACACTATGCTATGAAGTATTTTTTAGGTTAAATATGGAGAACCTATGGGCCTCCACATTAGAACTTTCTCTGCCTAATAACGATGCTGTTAGATTCATTATGTAACACATCTCAACCAAAAAAGATTTCGAAGTGACATTATGTAATATGGGTTACTATATTTGGCGGAAAGTTGTTATATTTGATTGTTTGTTGTTAATTTTTTCGGACCCAACCAAACATGGAGTCGTGACTAAACAATGCATTATATTGTATACAGATTTTCTTTTAATGAATTGCATACGCTCTAATAAGTATTTGCTTTAAAGGATGTTGGGGTATTAAGTATTATGATAATTATACTTTCGATTAAATATTTATATTTTACTAAATATTGTTAAATTATTTACTGCTTGGTATAAATGTTTTTTTTAAAAATATTGTTATTCCGATAAATATTGTTGAAATACAACTATTTTGATAAATATTATTAAAATACGAGCTACTTTGATTAATAATGTTTAAATATTACTATTTTTTTTAAAATATTGTTTAAATATTCAGAAATTGGTACATGTTGTTTCATTATTAATACTTTGAAAATACTGATAAAATATGCATCTTACATATCATCAGTATTCAAATAATAGTGTCTGTATAAACATATCAATTGGTAAACCTACTAGCGTAGTTTTATTATTATGTTCACTCTGACAATATTTTAAAACAAACACATAAATAAATAAATTCCTCTTCTCGTTTTTATAGTGCAATTAAAAACGTTTTAAAAGTATTTTCTAAACTAACTAAACGTAGGTTATTCAAGGTTTTAAAACAAACCTAAAGCACCATTAAATTAAAACCATAATTGTTCACAACCTTTTTAAAACGCTTCTTACAAAACCTTAAGAAAGGATAGAAAATTTGCAAAAATGTATGGTTGTTTTCACTGTATAAATTTTAAATTAAATTTTTTCCCAAATGACATTTTTGTTTAAGAAAAACATTAGGAGGGCTTTAAGAAAATTCTTTGGCGACTGTTTTTTGCTTTGGCGAATTCCAGCCAGACACGAAATCAAAGGCGAGGCCCGGCATGTTGCATGCAAATCCCCAAATGTGTGTCAGGAGGGACAAAGTTGGAATCCCGAAACTTCCTTGTATGAAAGGAAGTGTTTCCGAAATTTTCGCTCCGTTCTCGTTTTAACCTTATGACGACAGGTGTAGGCATTTTTTGACCTCACAGGTGATAGGTTGAGGAAAAAAATAGCGCCTTTTTGTTTTGCGCTAACTTTTTCGAATGTTTTGATAATTATGTTGTAGTGGGAAGGGAGAAGGACTTCCAAACATTTTCGCTGTTGGAGCTTTTTGAAATATTCTGAGTATCACTCTTAGCCAGACCTGAGTTGCGAAGAAGTAAAACAATAAAGATCTACAAATGCTTCAATGATAAAACTATGCTCACACACGTACAAACACTAACTAAAAAATGCTTTAAATAACTTTTTTCTTTGATGTCACAAATATTTAACCATAACAATTTTGAAACTATTGCGTTTTAATAACGAAATTTGAACAACCCAAAAAATACGTCATTGCGGCGAATGAATTAGTAAGTTTGTTTTACATACAAAATGTTTAAAAAAAATCTTTTAAAACTAAACTACTGACTAAAAATGCTTTAAATATATTTTTTCTTTGACGTCATAACTATGTAACCATAATAGTGTTGAAACTATTGCTTTTTAATTAAGAAATTTTAACAACCTAAAAAAAACTTCGAATAAATGTGGAAGTTTGTTCCATACACAAAAAGTTTTTAAAAAACCCCATATATTTCAGTATAACATACTGTTTAAAATCACGTGACGTAGTTTGGAGACCCTTTTTCTCAGTGAACAGGAAATGATTGTTTTTTTATTTGTAAAATGCTGTTAGAATAAATGGGTGTTATATGAGAGTTTTGATTAATGAGTCGTATTAAGAGCATGTATTGCTTATTGTACCGGAAGAACACATTTGGCGTATCCAAAATATGTTTATTTTTAACGCAATATTTGTGCTAATTAAAGCTGCTGAAGTTTTTGCCATTGAAGTTGATTAATTATCATCCTTGTTTTTCGCGAAATCTTTGATGAATTAATCAGGATTTATTTTTATATCAAAGGAATTGTATTTGTTTAGGTTTACTAACGGTAGTTAGTAATACCGATGATAGTTGGTAATAATTTTTTTTTTCTAAAAATAAAACTAGTTAAATATTTTAAAAACATTTTTTGATATTTTTTAATCGTTCAAATATTTTTTTGAAGTGAAGCCGGCGCAAATAAATCGTTGTTTTAAACTGATAGAATAATTTTCAATCAAAAGTTAGGGTTGAAAACCTATTTTAACGAATATAGATAGAACATTTTACAGAAATAAGATTTTGTTTCAGGCATAATTCCTTTTTCAGAGGACATACTTCCTACTTTGTAGTTAGTAAAATAATACATCTTTTGTATTGAAAAGGTATAATTAGTAATTAAGAAACGTATAAGAATGACTTTTTACTGAAATACCTACTGTGTGCAATTTTTTAGCTGTGATTTGAATAATATTTCTTATTTACAAATTCAACAAATTCGTCTTAGGTCTATAACAGTTGATATTTTCAAGTTGTTTCAAAAATATGTTAGACTCTATTAATTTAGTGATAGTTAAGCTTGATTATATTATTATACTATCTATATATATATATAAAAGGCAAAGCCCTAACTGACTGACTCACTCACTCACTCACGTATCAACGCCCAGCCAAAACTACTGGAGGTACAGCTACCAAATTTTAGCAAAATATTCTTTTTTTACATCGTAAGCGTCATTTAAGAAGCTATTTTTCGAAATTCGTGTAAGAGTGTGTAAGAGGGCAAAACGTGAGCCGATTTCTTCATAGGAATAGCATTGTAAGATTGGAATTTATACTTTTTTATTTTCAAATTAAAAGAAATTTCAGCGCTTTCAGCCTGACCGAAAATAAAATATAAACATGTAAAAGCACGTGAGTTTACTTTGTAAGATTGTTATTTGAAAAATCCTTATTTTATTTTATTTATTGATTATCTTTTGAAATTTTAATACTGGACCAGGCTTTTCTTTGTTTATGAAACTGTCGATTTAATACAGCTATGATATAAGGGCCGATTGACTTTTGGAATTGGCGCCTTTTGGCGAAGTTGAAAATTTAAGTTAGGGTAGCTATACCCATCCAGATGTATGGGTTAGGGTTAGTTTGAATTATCGTCGAACTAGAGCTATTGGCCATAGTTAGGTGACGAGCCGACACCTGAGTTGGCACCCAACGCAAATTTTAAGGGCGTGATCATACGGAGAGTCGGGACTTTGAAGGATATATTTAACGTAAACTACCTCCACACAGGGTGTTATTCTTCGGCATTTTTTGGCTGTACGCTTTTAGGTCGGCAGCTATTTAGGCGATGCGGACCTGAACCTGGGACCTTTCGCAAGCAAGGCGAACATCGGGGCCTATGGGAAAGGCCTCTAATTCATGAAAGGGCCTGGGTACAATCGGACAGGGAGAATCAGAATGGGAGGCAACAATTGGTATAAAATAAAAGTTTACATAAAAAATCACTGTTATTAGGGGTCTACCCGTGCAACGCCGGGTTTATAAAGCTAGTGTTATATATATATCACTGAAATAGCGTTATTTAATAGCTGAAATAACTTTAATTAATCGTTGGAAGAGTGATTAATTTTATTCCGGAAGTATAGTTATTGAACATAAAATTATTTTAAGCCCTATTCAAATGTATTAAAGAGCCAACAGTTGTAACTTTTAATATTTGTTTCATTAACTGCATGTCGACGGAAATTGTCATGGTCATCTTTGGGCATTCATAAGGGAATGAGTTTACTAATTAATGAGTTAATTGATGTCTAAGATACCGGAAGAACATTGTAATGCATTCTTTTAAACATGCAGATTAATTTTAAAACTTTTGTTCTCGGACTAAATAAGTCTTGTAAGGATAAAGGAATTGAGGTCTATGAGGAATAAAAAACAATTAAAAGAATTAAGGGTGTTAGTCTTAATTTTGTTAAAAATAATTTCAACTAATACTTTTTAATGAGTTGATATGGGTTTGAAAGTTTTTACGTAAATTGCTTTAAGGAACTTGCTTAGAGACTTGGAAGTTTTGGTCTGTCATATTACTTATAAATAAAAAGGACAGTCTGAAAACAACATTATAGTACACGTTAAGTTTAATTTTTTCAAATAAAACAAACAATGTTAGAGAATGACAATCACTTTGCCCAGGTTACATGAAAAGTTATGCATTTGTGTATTTTCTCTGCAGTAGGAAGTGAAAATAAAAATACGAACGCCTAAATTACAAGACGTATAAAAGTATATAAACCAATTATTAAATAGGCAATTGCATTTTGTATAACAATTGAAAATTGAAACTGTATGTATTATTAATAATAATAATAGAGTATTTATTATGACACACAGCCTAACAGATTTCCACCCAATTATAAGACTGAGATAAGTACAATTTACAACCAAGCCTTACCCGGGAATCGTACCCAGACCCCCAGCTTTGCAGTCCAGAGCTATAACCGTTACACTACGAGGTCATTGAAATTATGAACTCATAAACATATTAAAAATGGCAGCGAAACAATTATTTCTGACAATTGGACTCGATAAATATAAATTTAAATTCAATACTTTTACTAAAATTATTGTATTTCCTGTTTATAATAGTTATTTATGAGGACCGGTTTACTTTCTACTGTATGTGGCCAAGCTAACTGTAAATTGAATGTGAACTTTGCACTCTTACATTTTGCAACGATTTGACCGGGTCACATCTGGACAATAGACAGAACATCTATTTTTTTCTGCATAATTTTTTAAAACAATTTTATTTCCATAATGTTTCCAATTGTATAAATTATCTTTTGTTTGGTGGGGAATCTTTTTTTCATTACAACGAATAGATCTATCAAGAAAAGTGAAAGGTGTTATTGTTTAGGGATATGTATTTCCGTTTTTTCAAAACTGATAACCAGTTTCTGGCATTTAAATACAGCTTCGGAAAACTTCTGTTGGATGTTGTATTGGATAAATAAATTGATGTTATTCAATTTTTTCAGAGTGTTATATTATTTTCCTGTATGTTCTTGGGGTACTGATTATGAAAAGAAATATGTTTTAAATATTTAATTGGTGTCATATTGACAGAAGAAGACTTGAAACATTCTTACACACAGTTGTCTCTATTATGAATTGCATGTTTAAAAACATGTATTGATGCCCAGTTTTAAATTCCAGATTTTCTTAAAACTCATTATTCTCATTTACTTTTACAAACAATGCAACCGTACCTGTTAAAAATTTCCTCAAATTAAGGCGATTTTAAAAAGGAAAACTGACGGGTAAAATTCATTAAAAACTAAAACTGATGAATCAATGATCTTTCATAACTCCCCTAACAGCCAGGCTTGTCACAGTTACGTCGCTGCAACGTAATTTTTTGTCACTCTAGGTCACAGTCGCAATGTGACAAGTATGTGACATCACAGTAATATCGCGTAAGTCTCCGTTACCATGTGACTGGTATGCGATATCAAAGGGATGTCACTATGCGATCTTGCAGTGACATCATATTGTGACTTGTATGTGATATCGCAGTGATGCCATCTAAATCCCAGTCAAAATGCGACATTGCTGCGATATCATCGATATCCATGTTACGTAGAAGATACGTAACAAAAGCGGACATTCAACTTCTATGTGACAAAAAGTGACTTTGAATGCGACATCACAGCGATCTTCAGTGACTTGTATGTGATATCGCTTTTCGTCACATACTCGTCACATGGCTGTTAGGGCTGGGAGAGCTTTTTATGAAATCTTGGTCTTTGTTGACAACCACTACAATGAGCATATTTCACTGCTTGAGGAGCAACAGTTCCACAGGAATGAAAATGAGGCCTTGATTGGTTAATCAATTCAGTGAGACCACTTCATACAATCAATCACCAATGAAATCCTGGAATAAGATCAGGATTGTTTCTACTTCACGTGAAACATGCAGATTGTTTGATCACTAATTATTTGTTTTTCTATAAATTTGCATTCATTTTTTTTAACATAGTGCAATAAAACCATAACTTTTTTTTAAATAAATAAACGTGGCAAAAGTGATGCTTTGAGTGAAATCTTGTTTAAAAGTTACTCTTACGCACTTGTGGGAGAATGTAAATAAGAAATTCTTTATTTGAAAGTGATAATCAGGGGATAATTGTTTTATTATTTTATTTATAAAATAACCGTAGTGCGACAAGGTAAATAAGAGCATTTAATTGGTGGAAAATTTTATATTTGAATGTGTTTAAAGTTTTTGGTTTTTTGCTTCAAAATAGAATTACTTTTCCCTTTTACTAATTTCCAAAGTCAATCTAAGAAACACTTTTTGCCCAAAAAAAACCATTCAATTAAGTTTTTAACGTCTTCGTTGAAGTAACAAAAGTTTTTTTAAAAAAAACTATTTCATGTTCTTAATTGGTTTTATGTGACCTTAGTTCAAAAGGCACTTAAGAGTTACATTTTATTTTTAAAAAATTAATTTATTTAAGTTTTTAATTCAATCTCAAACATTTTAATTTCCTTTCATCGCATAATTGTATCAAGGACCTAAAAAAATCGAAATCGCTACAAAGTATTTTCCTAACTAACATTTCGTTAAGGTCTAACATCCATAATTAAATGAGATATTTTTTTTTCCAATTAGAAGCGACAGTTATAATTTGAAGGGTTGAATCGAGAGAATTTTACATTTTTCGAATTGTAACAATATCAAAAGAATGTAGTGATTGAGCTACTACTTAAGAACAGTTTCATAAAAGTTATATATATTCAAGAACGTTATTTTTTTTCCTTACTGTAAACCAAATTGTAATTTTGTAACCAAATTGTAATTATAATTTTAAACTTAACGTACAGTTAAAATTAATATTGTTACTACACAGTCAAAGTTAGTTAATTAGTTTACCAAAAATAACATTTGGCATGGGAAAATTTTTGCATTTGGAATAGGGGCGGTACACAGTGGTCGGAAAAGGCTGAAAAACGGTCAAAATTCATTTATTTTTTTGTGGTTTGACAAAAATGTATAAAAATTCGGTTTTGTAGGTTTTTGACCCATCTGAGTCGATATAGGACACAATCAAGTTTGTAAAACTTATGTATTTTAAGTTACAGTCAATGCAAAAAATAGTATGTGAAGATGTAATGTGAAAATTGCGTATAAAGAATAACGTTTTAATCAACATGTATTGGGCAAGTGCATATGCATAAGCTTAGGTCATGGTAATACGTAATCAGTCACAAAAAGCCAAAACACTAACAAAATCTTTTAAAAAATGAAACGTCAAGCTAAAAATATGTACACTATTTTCAATATTTTCTGCTCTCAATTTAGCTTATAAAATTAATTGAAACCAAAGTTTTTTAATGTGAATATTTTTTTTACTAATTTTTGAACGCATGAATTATATAATATTAAACATTGAAGTTTGTGGAATAATTATAAAATATTTAACATTGAAGTTTGTGGAATAATTATTTAATATTAAACTTTTAAAGGTGGTGGAATAATATCAAATTTAATATCAAAATATCGTACAAAAATATGAATACACAGAACATATACTTTCAAATTAACCGTGTACAGTTTTTTAAGACCATATTAATTAACAGCATTTTATTATTGAAGATGTTAAGGCCAAATATGGTATTAATATTCATCTAAAGACTTTTTAATGAAATTTCGTTTAATTTTAATACGGCTTAGGAAATAAATAATTTATTAATAATATCGTATTTGATTTAAAAGTACTATATAATGATCTTAGAGTTAAAAGTATATATAACAAATCTGAAATACAAAAACTACACGTATTTTATGAACTAAATAAAAGTTACTTTGATAGAACAGATTCATAAAAAGGATTTTAATCTTAAAATTGTTTTGAAGCACTAAAAAATTTTGCTTTGAAAACATATAATAAATTTGTTTAACATCCTTTAAGATTACAATATTAATATAATAGTTTTTTTTAGTCTTCGTGTAGCTCTAATTTTTTGTTGGTTTTAGGCTTTGCGCAAAAGTTGTAAGGGTCCGATGAAATAGTAAGAAAATTAAACACATCTTTATTTGTACTTTTTCTTGAGTGTTCTCGTCTGTACCACCGAAAGTCTTTGTTTTTGGCCTCTTGGGCTTCTTTGGTCAAACTTCCTATGGGTAACATATATGATGAAATCACTTTCCCCCATGAAACAATACCTTGTGAACAGAGTTTGGCATGTAACTCAACCCCCTCTTCCCAAGAGCCAATGGGCATATTTTTAAAACATTCTTATTGTAAACAAGTCAAACCTTTTCTCTCTTACAAAGATAATACAAGTATTTAAGTTATATATTTATAATCAAATACTTTGTAAGTAAAGTGGTCGAAACACCTGTCGGTTTTGTTACTTTGTTTCTAGATTATCAGCTGCCGTGGAGCAACGCGCGGCAGCGTTGTGCTTTTCGACGATTTTTGAACAGCTAGATTTTGACACTTCTGTTTGTAATTATGGTTTCCGTACGTTTCCGCAGCTGAAATTTAGATTTATCTTTTATATAAGATTTGGAAAACTAGTTAATTTTAATGAGACTTTGGAGCACAGTGGAGCAAGAAAGTTGCACTCTTTCAAATATTTAAAAACATAGTATTTTTGAAACTAAAATCAAAAACTAATTTAAAAATTATTTTGTATTTTTTAATCATCAAAAATAAAATAAAACTTTTATAAAACTCAAAAACATGCAAAAAAATTGTGTAATAAAATTATAAATCGTGTATTTTGAATTCAATTGTATCGCCTCAAAACTGGCTATTTTTCATTTGTTGACTTTTCGTAACTATAAATACATCAAAAAATTATTTGTAATGATTATATTTGGTAATCTTACTATTCAATTATCTATTAATTTAAATATCTATTCATTTTGCATTTTGCGAACACTTCGAAATTTGGCATTTTGGCCGCTCCCAGACCACTGTGCGGTACCCTGATCCCCAAGTTTTCTTTCTTTGTTAATCCAATTAAAAAATAATTTTCTAAGTCGAATTACTCCGGACAGAATTACTTCGCACAGATTGATTTTACATGATAAATGAAGCTGAATTACAGGGCTCTAAAATACCACTTTTTTGAAATTCGTTCGAAATTTAAATTTTTTAATGAATTATTTTACAATAAAATATTTGAATCAAATTTTTAAAAAAAAGTTAAATTACAAAGCCCTGTAAGCCAGACGCATTTATCATATAAAAAAACCCGTCTTGACCTCGTCACTTGACTTCGGTTCAATATTTACAATAGGGTACTTGACAGTATCGCTAAAATACCTTCCAATATTAATTAAATTATAGTTTGAACCCAAATATAACAAACGTATATATATTTTTTCAAAATAAATCTTTAAATAATTAATAAAAATCATTTTCAAATGGCTTTTTTTTTCATCGGTACGTCACGTGATCACAATCACGTCGATTTGACGACGTCACTAGTATGTATAAACAAACCGGGGTGATGTTTTTTTGTTTGTAATTAAACTGGTTTTAATCTAACTTATTATTAAAATAAGAATTATATAGATAATGGGTAGGGGTTTTACAGAAGCAGATAGTTCAAATTTGCTTAAAGCAGATTAAAAAATGTTGTTTCAAAGTTTGTTTATAGTTACTAGTGACATCATAGATACCACGTGACAGCCACAAAGCGTTTTCGGGAGTGATTTTTCGTGCTAATTTTAAAATTCATTTTTTCCCCTTTTTATGGGGTATTTGAAAAAACGAAAAAAATACGGGTCTAATATTTTTGGCATAAGAATATTTTAAGCCAATAAAAAAAATTTAGTCAAGTACCCTATTGAGATTTCATTGGTTTTTTCTATTTCATCTCAAAATCAGCATTTTTTCGTTTGCTCTTTTTCTAAGTTCTTTGGGTGCAACTTGTTTTTATTCCCGTGTTTTTGTATTTTCTGCGATCTCATTGGCTGGTTTGATTTCACTCTCAAATTGAGCAGTTTTTCGTCTGCTAGAACACTATTTTAGAATATTTTACTTGCAACTTGTTTTTATTCCTTCTATTTATTAAGCTTTATCGGTTTCACTTCGATTAAATTTTAAGTATGCAAAGCGTTACCAAAACGTTAATGATGTTGGAAAACTTCGGTTCAGATGATATTTTGTCTTATGTGGAGGAATTACGCGAAATTGTAGGACAGCAATTTAAAGTGGTTCACCAACAGAGAAAAGCTTTAATTCTATTGAAAGAAAAGTTGGTTGAAATATTCGTTTCAGTAAAGTAAGAGAATATTCTATTTTTCAAAACAAATGAAATTCCAGCAGGACTAAAAATGAAAACAATACCACTGGAACTGTTGCCACTCACGACGTAAAGTTTAGTTTGAATCATCGTCGCGCTAGAGCTACGCGAGGGCTATTGGCGACGGGCGTCGTATTTTAGAACCACAGTCAGGTGACGAGCCGACACCTGAGTAGGCACCCAACGCAACCGTGTAGGGCGACATCGTACGCAGCATTGGACTTTGGAGCATATTTAACGTGCACTCCCTCTACACGGGGTATTATTCGTCGGACATTTTTGGCTGCACGGACCGTTTATAGGTCGGCAGTTACTTTTGGCGATGCCCGGACCCGAACCTGGGACCTTTCGCATGCTAGGCGAGAGCCTAACCGACTGGGCTCCCCAGCCCCTCACGACGTAAAACATGTCCATTGCTATTTCTCAACTAAACCAAACAGTTAAAAAAGCAGGTGAAAAACAACAATGATATGTTTCCTTAATATCACAATAGTCCCATTAGATAAAGTGTTCTCATTCAACAAAGAGTTAAATCATTTATGCTTCAGTTGTCAAAAGGAGTGCGCCATTATCACACGGTGAAGTACAAACAAGGAAACCGAGGATTTAAAATTTAACAAAAAAATAACACTAAAGATGACTAATTAGATAGTATTACCAAGAGGCTTTGAGTAAGAGGTGTACTTGTTTAACTTTCTTCCTTGTAAACTTTTTAAATGTTTTTCTTTTTTGCTGAGAGAAAATTTAATTTCTTCCTGTTCGCTCTTGTGCAAAAGCATGGCAGGTATATTAAAATTAAAAAGTGAAGCAGTCATGATGTTTAAAGGAATGTCAAATATTTTAATTTGTTTTGCCAAAAAAGTAGTATTCAACCAACCGTCAAAACGTATTTGTGATGTAAAAAAAAATACAAGTTTTATAATTTTTAGTTTTTTCTTAAAATATGTAAACATTTCGTTAGTTAAATTAATAAGTGAATAATTTTTAGTCAAATATAAGGCTGGCAAAAAAATTCCTACTATCTAACTACTGAATAGTTCCATAAATAAAGTGGATTTTTTCGGTGGTTTATAAATTTTAAAAATTGAGTTATAAAATGATGATAAAGATATATTTTTATGCATATATAAGCAAGCCAGATACAATTTAGTTTTAATTAAGATATATGCTAAATATATTGTCGTTGCAATTGGCTTGTATCAGGTGATGTAATTCCTTCCAGCTTTCATTCTTTGGCCTCCTTCGATCTGTGCTCCGATTAGAACTCTGCTCCCATGTTATATATATTCTCCAGTCGAGGCCGGAGAAAGATTTTATTTTCATTAAGCATTTCTGGTGCCACTCAATACCTGAAAGATGCACATTATTTCTATATTGCACATTATGCACAGTATAAAAAAATGTTTCTCCACGATTGCTCCTGTCACATGTGAGCAGGAGCTTAGTGGAAGAACGTGCTAAGTGACATTTTTGAAAATATTGAGATTTTTGTGTCAATGAATATATTATTCCAGCCTTTAAAGAAAACAAGTTTCCCCTTTTTTTACCCTTTACTTACAATTTAGCATATTTTTAACGGTTTGTAATAACCGTTTTCAACAGATCTTGGTGCAACTAAAAACCTTTAAAGCTCATTTTCTCGTTTTCACTTTTTTGTCATTTAGCACGTTCTTTCACTAAGCTCTTCATTTCTGGAGGGTAATTCTCATTTCAAAGCCCTTTCAAATAGCGGTTTAAGTATAACGAACTCTTAATTTTAATTTCGAATTGCATTGAAACCTTTGAATCGGAATTTAAATTGATTTTTCCACCCGAAGAGCCGTTGAAACTATACCTTAATCTAATACTAAAGTAATCTTCGTTTGATAGTTGAAAACGTCGTAACAACTTTTTCATCGTAAAAAGCAAGTTTGCTCATCTCCTGTTGGATTCAAGCATTGCGACATCTAATTAAGAAGATTTTAATTGGTAACTTCGAATGAATTGTGTCAAGGATGACTGAATAAATTTCAGTTTATACTAGGACCACCAAACGTTCCTATCAGCAGGAATTTCTTCAATAAAACTTAGAATATTCAATTAAAAGAATATAGTTTGAATGGAATTAGAGGAGTGACCTAACAAGGTCGAGTAAGATGGTAAGAAGAAGGAATGAAATCGCAAGGAAACATTGCACCACTTCGCCGAGAAGTAAATTATTTATTTTATTGATTTCAGAACGAGTCAGTTTCAAATCAAAATGGACTGAGTCCTCACACAAACGCTTGAAAAATGTTATACAATAATAAATAATATCGTTCATATTAATTATTTCCTAACAGGAAACCGAATTATTAACTTAAGAATTATTAACTTAACCGAAAATTTATCTTAAGAATAAATCTTTAAAAATATTCAATACAGCCGGACTAATTCGGCTTAGAAAATAATTTTTCCATTGGATTAACACAGAGAGAAGACCTTTTAAACATTGGTTTGGAAACCCGGATACCACCCCCATACAAAATGCTGAAAATTCTCCCTTGCCAAAAATTATTTTTACCTGTTTTGGTGAATTAATTATTATTTATTTTATTGATTTCAGAACGAGTCAGTTTCAAATCAAAATGGACTGAGTCCTCACAAACACTTGAAAAATGTTATACAATAATAAATAATATCGTTCATATTAATTATTTCCTAAAAGGAAACCGTATACCCATTTATCTTAAGTTTTTTATAAATCTGAAAAATTAAGCAAACATTGGAATGACAAACTACCTCTAAAACTTTTGCATAAAACAACAATACAAAAATCAATACTATCATTAATAACAATTATTTCATAACAGGATACCCTACCCATTTTCACTATTACTTTTACAACAAAACAGAAAAAAACATAAGCATACATTCTCATAATCAACTACTTCCAAAAAACTTGCATAAATGAATAAGGCAACCATCCCAAATTGGAATAATTGAAAGGAACTCGCAGAAGACAATGAAACCTATTTTTTACCATCCTTTCGACCATCACAAAAGGATTTGGATATTGTCTTTCCTAAGCTATCTTGACCATGTAAGGATTAGCGAAACCTTGAAAATTGTATAAAAGCCTGCCGGAGGAAGTTATTTAAGAACGATTGACATGCATAGACGATCTTGGTCTTGCTTGAGTGTCACTAGGAAACGAATACTAATGTAAGTAAGCATCGTGGGGAGAAAGTGGCATGGTTGGTAAAATAATCGGAAATAACTATTCACAGGGCCCCGGGTGGCCTAGTGGGATTGATCGCAGCTCATTACGCTAACAGTCTGGGCACTGTACCGGGTGGGGGTTCGATTCCCGCCTTCACCCTGGGTGTACTTTCTCTCTCTGCGTCAGTAAAAAATGCTGTCTTTGTCTTAATTGACGAAGGTTTATAAGCGGGTCTCTGATCAAGCAAAGAAACCAAAACTATATGTACCAACCTACCACATCCTATTCACATCTAATGGTTAATTGAGAATGGTTAAACGTCTACAAACCAAAGTACAGCTGAGGAAAAAAAAAACGATCCACCCTTCGTTTTTCGGCTGCTATTGGTCAAGGAATTTTGTGAAAGGTGTCATTTTTCAGGAAATAGCGTAAGGAATTGAGAACTGGCAACTAAAATTGAATAAGGGGTCGTCTACATATTAAAATGAGTACCAACTTTGAAAATTCCAATGGCAACATCCAATTTTTTTTATATAAAAATGTTTATCATCTTCAAAATACCCCAGGTCCAAAAGAAAATTTATTTATTTGCATTATTTGTTGAGATATAAGCATTCAAAGTTGAACGCCCATAATGTTAAAAAAGTTTCACAAACTTTTATTCATACCTCCACAAATAAAATGAATTAAACCAAATTTTTTTTTGATTATATACTTCTCAATTTTCCAAAAACAAATCACACAAGTTTTTTCATCAATTTTTCATTATTATTATTTTTTTATTTAAATTTAAATAAGAAAAAATAAAACATGAATAGCAACCCCACATTTTTGTTACATAAATCAATAAAATAGATCAAGTAGAACCAAAATCCCGAATTTTTTAATTCAAGAACAATTATTTGCCGAGTTATTGTAAAAATACTGAAAAAAACGAATTTTAGGGACCGTGTAAAAAATTACTTAGCAAATTGGATCCTAACTTGCATCACTGTTTGGTGGTTGAAAAGCGTTTTTGGTAAATGTTTATTCAAATTATTGATGTCTGTCAAACGTCTAAAAATCTTTTCTTATTTCAAGTGCATACAATGTATTTTGTTTGTATAATTAACATTAAATTATATCGATTACTATGTTTTTGAATGTATGTTATTTCCAATACAATTTCAAAAAGTGTGTTTTATAGTAAAAATTAACAACCCTAAAATATTATTGGAATTCGGTGTTTAGCATATTTTATTGTTACCACATTGATTATTTAAAATGATTAGTGCCCACTGCCTTGGTTAAAAATCATTGCCAAATCATTCTGCGTAATTTTATTTTGCTTTCCTTAAATATCGTGTTAAGATCGTAACTCTCGTTTAGTAATAGTATAGGTTTATATTACCGATAAAGTGAAATCCCGACAAGGACGAAATCCCGAAAATAGATTTTCGTCCATTTCGCGATTTTTAAAAAAAAAATTATTAGAGATTACTTATTTATTTATTTACTTATTTGGTTAGTTATTTAGTTAGTTAGTCAGTCCGTTAGTTAGTCAGTCAGTTAGTTAGTCAGTCAGTTAGTCAGTCGGTTAGTTAGTCAGTCCGTTAGTTAGTCAGTCAGTCAGTTAGTCAGTTAGTCAGTCAGTTAGTTATTCAGTCAGTCAGTTAGTCAGTAAGTTAGTCCTTTAGTTAGTCAGTTAGTTAGTCAGTCAGTCAGTCAGTTAGTCGGTTAGTCAGTCAGTTAGTCAGTCAGTTAGTTAGTCAGTGAGTCAGTCAGTTCACTGATTGACAGTCAGTTAGACTACGTTAGTCAGTCTGGACTAACTAATGAAGCGACTAACTAACGGACTGACTAACTGACTGACTGACTGACTAACTAACTGACTGACTATCTAACTGACTGACTGACTATCTAACTGACTGACTGACTGACTAACGGACTGACTAACCGACTAACTAACTGACTGACTAACGGACTAACTAATGGACTGACTAACTAACGGACTAACTAATGGATTGACTAACTAACGGACTGACTAACTAACGGACTGACTAACTAACGGACTAACTAATGGATTGACTAACTAACGGACTGACTAACTAACGGACTGACTAACTAACTGACTGACTAACTGACTGGATAACTAACCGACTAACTGTGTGACTAACTAACTTACTGACTGACTAACTAACTGACTGACTAACAAACTAAGTGACTAACTAACTGACTAACTAACTTATTAACTAAATAACTAAATAAATAATCTCTAATATTTAAAAAAAATCGAGAAATGGACAAAAATCTATTTTCGGGATTTAGACCCATTCGGGATTTTGACTCATTCGGGATTTTGGCTTGTCGGGATTTCGGCTGTCGGGATATGTCCCAGACCCAGTGTGCCGAATTTTAAACAAACTTTTTGTAGCAATATGAATGAAACAAAAATTTGCATAAAATGTAAAACATAAATGTAATAATCATGTTTGTCTATCTGATTGTAACTAATCGCATTTGAAAATATGTTCGTTATAAATAATCGTATATGTGACTCAATTTAAAATTAAAACTTTTTCTCGTCTACCCTTTATTTTATTTCTGAATTATAAAATCCAAAATTTAAAAAAAAAGGGTAAAAACATAAAAAAATCACAATATTAGTGAAGTAGGTTTAATTCTAGCATCCTTTGGCGAGATTATGGTAACCCTTTTGTTAGCTTGTCGTTTCGAAAAGACACCCTAAATATTACCTTTTCCAATTTGGAGATTTCCCCCTAATCGCATTCAAAATTAATGCTTTAATATCTCGGCAAATAATGAAAAAGAAATAATTCTTTTTTATACCTAGGGTATTTTGAAAGTGCTGAACATTTTTATGTAAAAAAAATTGGGTGTTGCCATTGGAATTTTCAAAGTTGGTACTCATTTTAATATGTTGACGACCCTTTATACAATTTTGGTTGCCAGTTCTCAATTCCTTAAGCTATTTCCTGAAAAATGACACCTTTCACAAAATTCCTTGACCAATAGAAGCCGAAAAACGAAGGGTGGATCGTTTTTTTTTTCCCCAGCTGTACCTCTTTGTTAATAACTGAAATATGGTGAAACATTTCAACACACAACCGTTGCATCTACTAGAAACCATATTTTTGAAGAAACCGAGCGCCATATTTTCAACTGTGTAGTATAGTATGCGGTGCTAGGACTTTGGATCAACACATTTAGAGATCACACATGTCCCAGTGTACTTAGATTATTCAACTGCAGCCGTGGTCACCTACAATTTGGGAGCCCACCACTCATTGCTGAAAATCGTAGTTCTAATGAGATGGTCGCTTTGCCACCAAGGCTGTCCATTGCGTTGAATCCAATTGGAAAAAAATAATTTCTAAGCCACATTTCTCCGGCTATATTGAATATTTTTACAAACATTTTTTTTATATGATAAATGTAGCTGACTTACAGGGTTCTATAGTATTATTTTTTGAAATTAGTTCGAATATTTTTTTAATTATAAATACATAATTTTACAACAAATATTCGAACCACGTTCAAAAAGTGGGATTATAGTAAGTCAGCTAAATTTATCATATAAAAAACCGTATGTAAATATATTCAATACAGCCGGGGTAATTTGGCTTAGAAAATTATTTTTTCCATTGAATTAACACAGAGGCACTTTGGTTTGGAGAACCGCGTTCATTTTCTCTTATTCCCAAACGGACCGTAGGCTTTGTGATACATAAAGAAAGTTTTAATATATAAGATAGAGTTAAAGGGTAATGTTAATGAAATGTATCTCAAGTTTGGTGAGAATTACTTCAATAGTCTTATGTGTAAGCTGAATGGACCTATATGTATACACTCAAAAAAACTTGTATTCAAAAAGCACAAGTGAATTACAAGTATTGCATAAAAATTGCAACATTTCAGAGGAATGTGATGTTTTAAAGCAAGAATTGTGTTGATGACATACAAACACAAATTTATGTTGTTCCAACACAAATTGACGATCGCCAGAGATTATTATTGGAAGATTGTCATATACGTGCGTGATTCCCCAAAAAAACGCAAACTATATTGTTTCCTAAAATACGTATGACAAAATTATATAACATTCATTTTAAAATACCTTAATATATATATTTTAAACTTTAGCATATGTATTTATCCGAAACATTTAAGAGCAGATGCGCAGCTACACTTCGGAAGAATACATGCGTGCTGCGCCACAATTTTTTTGTTAACCCTGTATTATTATTATTGGGTGGCAACAATATTATTGTATTGTTTCAGCACGACTTGCAATAACTGAGAAAAACACAATTTTTGTATTGAAAGTCATCCCAAGCTTTTTCTGAGCGTAGTTGGTACACATAATATGATAACTTGCAACTTTGTTGTTATCTCTTAAGTTTGTTTTGTTTATTATTTAAATAAGAAATAATTGGATATTTTTTGACATTGCGTTTAACTTTCAAGTAAAAGTAATCTTAAATAATAATAGCAGCACACACCACATGAAGTCTATTTCAGCAACATCTTTTTTTAAGAAGTCCTCTGCACTCCATTAATAACGTGGTTGAAGTAGTCTGATCTAACTAATCACAAAAACGAAAAGCAGTGCCAAGACATAATTATCCAACTTGTTTAGGCAAAAGATTGGTCAGAGTGGACTACTCTCACTACGTCGTACATAAAATGGTAACCCTTGTAAAGTTCTTGTTTATAGGAGGTGTTGATTTCAGGTGGTTAGACATTTTATAAACAATTTATTTTTAAACAATCTTTTGCTAAAATATCTTCTTTCATCAGATAAGTCCCTTTTGCTCGTAATTTATTGTTATCTAACGAAATATCTAAGATAAAATCGTCATTTTATCCCTTGTGAATCTCTGTTGTCCTTTTTTTACGGATTGAAAAACAATGGTTGTATCTTATGTTCGATTCGACAAAAGCCTAAGTTGCTTATTTCCGTTTTAGAATTGATTCCGAATCTCATTAAATTCGAATGTTGGAACGTTTGGATGGCTGTATACATTAGATATTTAATGGTGAAGGATTGTTTTCTAATGATGAGTGCATGACTATAGAATTCGATTTATAAAAACAATCGATTTTTATACAATATTGCAATGACATAATATTTTTTCTATTGTAAAAAACACAATTGAGAATATTTAGCATTTAATTGAGTTTATTTACAATGAAAAAACAAAATCAAAACTTTTGTGAGTCAGTATTCGAAAATTTCTGTCCGTAAATATTATATTTTTTATTAAGGGGGAATGGGAATGGTAGCCGGGGTCTCCAAACCGAAGACTTCTCTGTGTTAATCCAATGGATAAATAATGTTTTGAGCCAAATTACTCCGGCTGTATTGAATACTTTTACAGACTGTTTTTATATGATAAATGAGGCTGACTTACAGAGCTCTACAGTCCCTGGACAAATTATTAGACGCACAGCAAGATTTCATGTAAAATATTAATTACTGGTGATATTGTACCGTTTTTTTTATTTTTTTAAATTGATTTGTTTTTTTTTATGTTATCCAATCAATTACCGATTTATTCGACATAAATAAAACAGCATTAATTTAGAAAAGCATAAGTTTATTAAGTTTTAAAGAAAAGTGAAATTAATGTTAGTAAAAGTCAATATTTAGTTGAGCCACTTTAGCCGATATCAAAACTTTAATTCTGCGCGGCATGCTATCAATGCAAGACTGTACTGTCTCCTGCATTTGAGGATGATGATTCCACACATAAATAATCTTTTCTAGGGGCTGATACAGGTTTGTACTTGTTTACGTTCATGTATCACTTTGTCAACACAGTGTTTCCATATGTTAAAAATAAATACAAATATGTAGTCTACAAAAAAAAAATTTAAAATAAAAGTCAATAATATTGTAGTTTAAATATACCATTACTGCATAAAAACTCTTAAGAAACATAAAATTACTAAAAAAAAATACAGTGCGTCTAATAATTTGTCCAGGGACTATATTGGTTCGAATATTTTTTTTAATTTTCACTAAATATTTTTATAACAAAATATTCGTAATCCTTTCAAAAAGTGGTATGATAGGACCTTGTAAGCCATTTACATTTGAAGAGCTCAAGTGCAAAACAAGTTAAATCACTTTTTGGAAAAAATTGAGTTGGTTAGCTTTTCATACAGGTATTGTAGGAAGGGATCCACCAACATTTTGATTTGCACAAAAAAACTGACCTTTGACAAAAAGTGAAAACTTTTTTTGTGCAAATCAAAATGTTGGTGGATCCCTTCATACAATACCTGCATGAAAAGCTAACCAACACAATTTTTCCAAAAAGGGATTTAACTTGTTTTGCACTTGAGCTCTTCATTTATAATATAAAAAAAGTTAATTGTTAAATTTTTTTTAATACAGTTGGTGTAGTTGGGTTTCGAAAATTATTTTTTTTTTACATTGGATTAACACAAAGAGTAAAACCGTGCGATCTCGCAAATTTTCTAGATGAGACACATAATGAAGAATGAAGAAGTGAATTTCAGCCTATAGTGACGTCACAGCTACGTCAAACATTGTCTTATTCCCCACAAACAAACCCGCTCTGCAACATTCGAATCGTTCGTTGACATATTATTATATGAGCTTCCTATTAAAAAAAACGATTGTGAAAGTCCATCTATAAGTTGTAAGTGAAGTAAAAAATAAACACTTTTCGTGCAAATACCCTTAAAAAAACGAAACAATATGCAAATCCTCACAGCACGCATCCTTTGTGTTTTCCTATGTCGAAAGGGGGAAAGTTAAGGCACGAATTGTCAGAAACTCTTAGTAATTTTCTAGCGGCGGGGGACAAAATGCCACTTAGTTGACGCGTTATCAGTTCCGGCTCACACTGTGTTATGTTAAAGATTTCAAAATGAATCACGAAGTAATGTTTGTGTCGGTGGTTCAATAGGTACTGCTTGTCTGTGGAAAGGAGGTATTTGAGTCAAGAAGGTAGGTAGGTTGGTACGTGTATGTGCCTGATCACAGACCCGCTTATAAACCTTCGTCAAGTAAGACAGACACAGACAGGAGTTTTACTGACATAGAGATAAAGCACACCCAGGGCGAAGGCGGGAATCGAGCCCGCACTCGGTACAGTGCTCAGACTGTTAGCGTAATGGGCTGCGATCAAACCCACTAGGCCGACCGGGCCCCAAATTACCCCTGTAGTCGAAGAATATCGATAATACGCCGTTGTAATACCTTTATTTTGGCATAAAAGATTTGGTGTACATGAAATCTCTTTTTAAAAATAAATTCAGTTATTCAATAATTCAATACCATTTAAAATTCATTATATAACCTATAACATAATTTCAATAACCTTAAAACCTTAAATGTTCTATTGCATATACCAGTTGCGCTTTCGTGTTTTTCTCATAAATCTTAATATGACGTCCAACAGGTACTGGGAATTTGCGCACCAAATTTGAAGTCTGTTTCTCTTTTCGTTCTTCAGCAATACCTTTAAAACCTAAAACGTTCTAAGGCAGCTACCTGCACATGCTTTATTTTCTCAAAAACCTTATTACGACGCCCAACAGGTACTGGGAACTTTTGTACCATATTTGGAGTCTGTAGCCCTTTTAGTTTTAGCTCTAGAAGGGTTTCAGACAGACAGTCTGGCAGACGAATCATGTTCACTACGAATCGATAAACCTCTTAAAACTATGTAGAAAATACAATTTTCGAATCATTCACCAATCGCAATACTTTCAATGCACTCTTACGTTTCACATAAGGTAATTGAAGGTAAAAAGTCCTAAGCATATTTAATTTAGAGATCTGCTTTTCTAAGACAGACTGTAAAACACAAATTTTTTTTCCTTGTATTGGACGATTAACTTTAAAAGTTAATGGCTCTTCATAAATTGACGATAGAACTCATTTTTCAGATGATAGTGCGAAGTTAACTACCAAACAACAACAATAAACCTTGCTTAAGTACGTACAAGGTAAAAACCAGTTAAACTTTCCAAATAGTTGATTTGGAACCATCCCATGTTGCAAGTTAATCAATTTTACTCTAACACAATTAATTTAATTAAACATATGAATTTGAATTTTTTTTATTTCAGATTCAAAAATAATTATCAACATAATTGTTGCGATATTACTAGTTTAACCATTGCGTACGGCAGTAATATATAAAGATATTATATTGTCTTTAAGTACTTTACTTGTTACAAAAGGATTAAATAATTTAAAAGCACATTTTAAATCTAATTTATGAATTTTGAAAACTTTTATGAGTATTATGATTTGTGACTATCTGTACATATGGAGCTGAAATTACATATGACAACAACCAACGAAAATGTGCAAGAAACACAGGGAAAATGTGAAAACCTGGGACACTGTTAAGCCCACTGTTTTCAAAACTCGCCAATCCCATAGAATTTGCCCATTCATGGTTTTGCCATTTGACCGACGAATTATTACGTAAGCACTCTCTCAATTATTGAGATTAAATTTTTAAATTCTGTCTTTCCTTATACAGGGTTTTTCTTCTAACTAACAACGTGTTCATAAATGTTTTAGGCTGCACGAAGAAATTTTTTGCCCCACACAAAGGAAAACTACTGCACGCACCCTTTGTCTTTGTGTCGTTCCGACGACATGTTTAAGGCTCAGTTATTTTGTACAAATTCTTTATAATTTAATAGTGGTTGGGATAAATATCCCTAATTTCGTATGATAGTCATTTTGGACAAATATCCCTAATTTCTTATGATAGTAGTTCCTTATCACGCTATCTTATACGAGATTGTAAAATGGCTTACGAAGTGAATTGTAGTAGATGATATGTGTCGATGGTTCATTGCGAAGTAATTTTTCAATTTTTTTAATCAATCAGTCAATTTTTTACTGTCTCAAAACTTAAGTTTCTTTAATTTGGTTTTTTTGAAAACTAATCTCGTATTACCCAGATCATGAAGCTAGATCTCCCTTAAAACTTAACTGTCCACCTTTTCTGATACATAGATTTAAGCAAAATTTCAAAAATCACTGCATACATAATTTCATACTTTGAAATAGAATACCTGCATATTTGTTAACAAGGCATAAAACTTGTTACATGATTTACCCGAAAATTCTATAAAACCTCCAATCGTGAATTTATTTATTTCTTTGCCATCATTAAATTGCCCTTTTGTGGGCACCGCATCACGCAGACCGGAAGTGGATTTATTTCTTCTGATTTATTGGCAACGCTCTGTTCACGACTGGGTGATGGTCGAAGTGAAAGAGGAACGTTCGAATTTCGGAAGAATCCACTTCCGAAGCAATTTCCGAAAAAAACAAAAATATTGGCGTTCGAAGGAAACAAAGGTTTTGAATGGCGATGAGATCAAATGTCTTGGCGAGTTGTTTGCTTTAATGATTTTTGTTTCTCGTGTGTATTGGTTTGGGGTTTTGGTTTCGTTCTTGAGATCGAATCGTACTATCTATTGTTCTTCATCGTTATAAATATGTTCGTATTACATCATATCGTATATAATATCGTACTGCATCACATCATATTGCATCGTATAATAAGTATATAATATTATATAGCATGCTATATAGAATTATATCGTATCATACAGAATCGTGCTATATCGTGTCAGACAGTAGTGTATTGTTTTGTATCGTATAGTAACATACATGATCGTATTATATTGAACCATATATTTTTTTTTATCGTAAGATACATTATCGTATTATATCGAATGATATCTTACGGTATTATAACTGCTGGTCGTATTGTACCTGTGTTTTATTATAAAGGTCCAATCGAATCAATTTTTACCTTATTTCATCATACCGCATTAAGTTTTATAGTATCCAAACTAGAGAAAAATGACTTGTTAAGTTGGTACGGGAAAATAAAAGATGACGAGGTAAAATTTGACAGCAAAACGTACCGCCTAATAAAACTTCAAGATCAGAAAAAAAGAGAGACTGTGATTAATAGACGCTTGGTAGTTTAGAACCAAATAACTTTGATGCTACAATTTTTTTTTGGACATTCGTCGCATTATAAAAATACTATCGCTTCGATGTGATATGATATTTTTGTTGTTATTTTTATAATAGGTCAAACTATAAGATTGTGAGATAGCCTTTTCGAGATAAAGTTTGATAACCTAATTTAGAAAAAATTGAAGGGTGAACTTCACAACTAAATTCAAAACAAAACCTAATTCGTCCTTAAGATGTAACTTTAAAAGTTGTTTGTTACATGATACTTTATTAAGTAAAAAGTATTTTTTTATTTTGTGAAATTTAACTACTTAGTAGATTTAATGAATAGAAACACTTAATTGTTGATTGCATTATCATAACGACTTCTTGTTTGATAGAAATATGAAATGACATTTTTTAAAGAATATTTATGGAAATATAAATTAATGTTAAACCAAGTTGCATGAATTTCAGAATTTTAGGTAAATCTAGTAGTATTTTCTTCAAAAATAGACTCTAAATAAACAATAACACATGGAAGACAAATATTAACTGCCGTCTCTTATCCTAAATTGTTTGTAAACCGACCTTTTTTCATAAAAACAATAGAATGTAAAAAAATTTCCTTTTAGTGGAGTTATCTCTTAAGGAAGCGAAAATTAAAACAATTTCTTCAAAACTTATCTTAAATTTTTCCGCCATTGTACAAATATGATATTGAATCATTCCGGGTTAAACAACGACCTGACCTTTGGTCAGAAGAATCCCAAAGAACAGTAAATTTAAATTTTAGCTGCAGTTAAGGAAGATTTTGAGGTTGGATGACCATTCAGAACGAGTCCTTTTGTTGTTAGCGTTTGTTTTTTGTTCCATTATCTATGGTTATGGTCAGAAAGTGTTGCCACAGAGATGGAATAAGTTCTTCCTCTTGTTGATAGTGATTGTTCAGAGTGTTCGATAAACTAGCTTTTGTGTGTCAGTAGTGTTGTTGTATTGTTTTGTTTTGAGGTGTTACAAAAAATAAATAAAATGAATTAGTGAAAAACTGGTTATATTTGTTGTTTACCAGATAAAATAACTTATGCTTAATTCGTTAAGGGCTACTAGTTGGGGTAGTTGTATAGTTAGCTGGAAGCTATTTGGGTAGACGACCTACCATTTATAGAAAAGTTCCAAAATGCCATACTTAGAGGCATTTGTATCAAGAAATTTTTTTTTTAGGAAACGATAAGAAAAATTAATATTTTTTAAATTATGAAATAAAATTATAATTATATTAAATAATATATTAAAATATAAAATAATATTTTTTAAAATTAGTAATTGATTTTAAAACATTTAAAGGTTTTGAAACGTTTCACCATTTATTTACATTTAAAGCCCTTAACTATTACAAATTTCATGGAAATTCCAAAACCTTTTCAAAATCCACAAAAATACACATATTCATAGGCTATAAAAACCTCAACTTAAAAAAAGGCTTTACTAGTTACATGGAGTTTGAAAATATGGCAATTTAGCAATTAATAAAAGAACTATTTTTTTACTCGATATAATTACTAGTTTAAAAGATAAAAAATATTAAACTTATGTAATAACTAAAAAATAAGTTTTTAACCCAATTTTTATGTCCCAAAACCGTAATTCCGGATTAAATAACGCATCAATCACTTAAGCAGAAATTCTACCTTAAACATTTTAAACGATCATTTAGACTGACGGAAACAATAATGTCAAACAAGTTTTTTTTTCTCAATAACTAAACACTATGCGTGAGTGAATCTACACGCGATGCAAATGTAGGAGAAATGAGCTCAAAAATCATTTTTTAAAAACAAAAGCCATGTTTGCTTATTAATCGTTTTTGACAGTTGAAGAACTCAGTGGGAAAATGTGCTAAGCGACAAAAAAAAAAGTGAAAACGAGAAAATGTGATTTAAGGTTTTTTAGTTTGCACTTAAATCCGCTAAAAACGGTATTTGCAAAAGGTGAAAAATATACTTAAAGTTTAGTTTGATTTATCGTCGCACTAGAGCTACACGAGGGCTATTGGCGACGGGGCGTCGTATTTTAGAACCAGAGTCAAGTGACGAGCCGACACCTGAGTAGGCACCCAACGCAACCGTTAAGGGCGACATCGTACGCAGCGTTAGGACTTAGAAGGATATTTAACGTGCACTCCCTCTACACGGGGTATTATTCGTCGGAAAATTTTGGCTGCACGGGCCGTTTATAGGTCGGCAGTTATTTTGGCGATGCCCGGACCCGAACCTGGGACCTTTCGCATGCGAGGCGAGTGCCTAACCGTCTGGGCTCCCCAGCCCCACTTAAAGTCTATGAAAAGGGGGAATGTTGTTGTTATTACAATATAGAGAGGAGGGGGTAACATGTTTATTGACACAAAAATCTCGTTTTTTTCAAAAAATGTCACTTAGCACGTTCTTCCACTAAGCTCTTCATTGGAGATATGGTTGAATAGGCATTTCAAACTAACCGGAAGCTATATTGTATTTTTAATGCTGTCATAGATTATCCTATCAAAGTTCGATTAAAGAAACATTCTAATTTTTGTGTTTATGTACTAATTTTTCTACTTTAACTATTTTTTTTTTATGATTTTAAGAGTTAATAATTTATTTTTTCTTTTTTCAAAGTTTTTGTGATAATTATTGAGATTACTTAAGTCGAATAATTCAAAAAGTTTTAAAAAAAAGTCACATTTGGTTACGAAATTTTTGATAATGTTAATTTCGTAATTAGTTTAGTTTAGTTTAGTTTGAATTATCGTCGCACTAGAGCTACACGAGGGCTATTGGCGACGGGCATCGTATTTTAGAACCACATTCAAGTGACGATTTCGTAATTAAGCTTACATTCTTCTTATGACAAATATTTTCGATTTAGTAGTTTTAAAAAAGAAAATCAAATGCCTTTATTAAATTCCAAGTCCAATTATTACTTTCAATGACAAGTGGTTATTAAACATTGGTACATCTGTCATTCTGCCTGAAACCACTCTACAGCTCGAACTAAAAGATATATAGACTTCAATTTTGGTACGTGAGATCCTCGTACTTGGCGGACGTCATAATAAGGTTTTCGAGAAAATCGCAAATGAGCAAAGGGTAGCTGCCATAGAACTTTTTAGGCTTAAAAGATATTGCTAAAAAAGGAAAACCTTCTTGTACAAATCTTCAACCAATAAAAATCACTCGTGTAGAACAGACAGCTGAAACTAGCGATGCAAATATTTATTATTGAGTTGTAATTAAAAGTCGTGGGAGTGTTTTACACCCCTAGTTTTAAACATAAATATAATTGATCTGTATTTAAATTCTATTTCAAAGCGAGGAATATTACATATTTATTCTTTGAAATATAAATTAATTTTTGCAAACGATAAGTAATAATTATTGAATTTTCGAAATAAAATAAATGAAACTAGCCAAATTTAGCATGTAAATGTTTAATATAGAATATCAATGCTATGTTTGTCGCCTTTTTACCTGTTAAACAAAACTGTTGCGTGGAAGCGGGTTAAGTGACAGATTCTGTTACAAACCTACTTGTTTAATATGTTTAAGTGTTATTTTTTACACATTTGGAATTATAAAATCTGGCAGTACTGACATTTGTGTCAAGGCTTTCAATATTTTTTTTTTTACAGCAATTAAGAATCTCAATAAAAGAACCCAGCTTCATTATAATTCTGTTGTCAAATTTGAAATTATCAAACGAAATATAATTATAACCAATTACAAATGACAGGTCTCTTAAAGTTGTGTTACTTATTTGCCAATTTTATATTAAATTACTGCTTCTGCTTTCATAATGTTGAATTTAAGCTAGAGAGTTTTCTTAGAAGGGATGGCCTTGGCCAGTCTCATAAACCTTAAATGCATTGTTTTTTTTAAATCATAATAAGGAGTTTAGTTTAGTAATGTTAGTCAAGTATAGTTTATCTACAGATGTTAAGACTAGTTTAAAAGCTTAGAAATCTTTGCAAAAATTAATTAAAAAATAATCACATAATATTTTTCTTAAAGTTTATTTTGTTATCATTACTATTGTCATACCTGGTGGAAAAATGTTTAAATTTTTTAAAGCAACATTTTGACAGATATTACGAGATCAAAAATAAAAAAAATTAAGTATATGGTTCTGACAAACCCTCTTCATACTCATTTATAGTTGTACCAAAATTTAAAAACTTACTCAGTTAAAAACTTTAGTGCAAGATTGTACCTGAACCCTTGAACTTTCTACCTTTTACCACTGTTTGGAACTTTGATTTACCACTTTTGAGGTGCATCAAACTTAATTTTTTAAACAAAATTGGTAAATTCCTGCTCCGGATAGAGGTGGCAGCCAGAAAGTTCTACGATTAGGCGTAATCTTACACCAAACACTTTAACAGTGTAGGGTTTTCTAGTATAACATACTTATTATGAACAATGGGGGTAGCTTAAAAGGTCCAAGATTCAGGCGCAATCTTACACCAAAAATTTTAACAGTGTAAGTTTAACATATATTAATTATCTAATGTACTCGAAATGACTCATCGTCACACTTCTGAACATACAAGATTCAGGTACAATCTTACACCAAACATTTTAAGCCCAGTCGGTTAGGAGCTCGCCTAGCATGCGAAAGGTCCCAGGTTCGGGTCCGGGCTCGCCAAAATAACTGCCGACCTATAAACGGCCCGTGCAGCCAAAAATGTCCGACGAATAATACCCCGTGTAGAGGGAGTGCACGTTAAAATACGTTCCAAAGTCCCAATGCTGCGTACGGTGTCGCCCTTAACGGTTGCGTTGGTGCCAACTCAGGTGTCGGCTCGTCACTTGACTGTGATTCTAAAATACGACGCCCGTGGCCAATAGCCCTCGTGTAGCTCTAGTGCGACGATAATTCAAACTAAACTAAACCAAACATTTTATCAGTGCAATTTTCCATAACTTAATTAGTTAATGAAGCCCAAATAAATCATCTTTATACTTCTGACATACCGGAAGCGATATTGGACTGATTTTTGAAGTGCTGCCCGCTGAATTAAAGGCCATTGTCATCTCGGTCTCCCAAGCGAGACGAGATCGAGCCAGCGAGCGATGCATTTTTAATAGGGAAAATTAAACATTCATGGGCATAGTACGTCGCTGCTGTGATTATTTTTGCATTGTACTGGTGTATTGAAGTGTGTTTTAGCAGTTGAACTTGTGTTTGCTAATGGTATAAAGCAAATTTAATTGTTTGCAAAGGAACTTGTTTGTTAAATGTTTGAATATAGTGAGTGCGGGTGAAATAGTTTATATTAGGAACATATTTTTAAATACAATGAATAAAAACTGTACTTTTATTAAATCTAGAAATGTTTTGTAGAGGAATGTTTTGTGTCGAATATTTAATATAACTTGAAACTGTAATTAGTAAAAACAATAAATGTTCTTTTTTTGAAATAAAGAATTATTTTTCTATAACAAAACAACAAACAAAGTCTTTACAAAGTGTTTTTCGGATAATTTGATTTACGCTTAAAACGAACAAATTCTGAAATTGCCTACCGTTGCAATTAACGAGATTCAATTGCAATACATTCCTTATTGTCTTCGAGTAAGAAAAATTTGTATTTTATTTTATCACAAACAATTCTAACTACAATCACCGAGCATATAATCCTGAAAAGCAACTATCCTTGAAACCCCTTGAATTATGCAACAACCCATATAATAGATGAACATATAACACCAAATCTAAATACATATCACCACATCACCCTCATTTGCACTATAAACCTTGAAACTTCTTGTCCTTCAAGAGTCAACTATCAATTCTTAATGGACAACTTAACGGGTCGCACCATCCAATCTTAACGCATTTTCAACGACATAAATAAAGTGGACCGGGTATCTAACGGTAAAAAGACGGTTTGGAGTAGGGTATGGAATCACAGACAATGGGCGATTATTGTAACCCGTGTTCACCAAAATAAATAAATAAATGGATGAATGATGAATGAATGAATGATGAATGAAGAATGAATGATAAATAAATGAATGAATGAAGAATGAATGAAGAGTGAATGCGAGAATGAATGAATGGAAAATGAATGAATGAATGAAGAATGAATAAAGAATGAATGAAGAATGAATGAAGAATGAATGAATAAAAAATGAAGAATGAAGAATGAATGAATAAAAAATGAAGAATGAATAAAAAATGAAGAATGAATAAAAAATTCAGAATGAATAAAAAATGAAGAATGAATAAAAATGAATAAAATTTTTTTAAAAAAATAAATTCTGATAAAAACACGACGGATCGCTATCGCAATAGAGGACATTGGTTTGGGCACTAAATGTATTCGGAAGGTGAAACGAAATATTAACCAATTCGAAAAAACTACTAGTTGTCGTGACTCAATATGGAGTGTCTCTAGGAGGGTATCAAGATGAACCGCTGAATTAGGAAGAAAAGAAAAACATTCTATCAGTTCAACATGCTTCTTTAGTAAGCACCGAACAATTAAAATTACGGTATTTTCCATTTTGCGGGCGCAAGCGATAAAGTCCCCAAAAATATACAACCACCGCCAAAAGGAATATTTCCAATTTCAACCTTTAACTGTGTGTGTACTGTGTTTTTTCGCCAAAAAATTCCGTTTGTCGCCAAATATTTTATTCGGCGAGATTTACAAAATGGAATAGTTTTCTAAATTAACTATTTTTTGTCAATAATTTTTTTTTGAAGTTTGTAAAATATTTTTATGGTTTGTTGCTATGCTATATAATATGCTTGAAAAGTGAAAGCAGTGATTAGCCTAATGCAAATTTTTTCTGGTCTAGGAAACACGTAATGTAAAAGGGCTAAAACCACGTGATTTGGGAAAAGATGCTAGTCACCTCTTTTAGGTTTTTAAACACGTAGTCTGTTCTTATTTTAAGTATCTAAAAACATCTGACAAAATCCAAAAAGAAAACGTTCAAACATCCGTTTGCCATCAAAGTTTTTTTTTTTTTGACAATTTAAAAATAAGTGATTATGACTATCAAAATATATGATGCATTATTAAGTACTAAGGATCTTGTCGAAAAAGAGTTAGGACCTTTTCTTTTCGTTGCCCTTGACAACATATCCTGTTTACTAATGAAACTTGTGATTTGGGGGTATTTTCACGCGTAACTATGACTAATCTCTCTTATGGGTGATAATGAGTGGGCGGGATGGTACTTACTACTGTTTTCATTGGGAAAATACGCTTTCAAAAAACATTTATATTACATAAACACATTTATGTCACATTAAGTTTTTAAACATACCATTAAATTATTAAAAACTTTGCATCCCATCGAGGTTCTAGGTTCGCATCATATCTATGGAAATATTTCTTATGATGTCATGCTTTATATACTGCGATTACATTGGTTGTTTTGTTTTCTCTGACAAAGTGTTGAAACAAGCTCATTGGTTTTTATAACGTCATTCGCTTCGAAGTGTGATTTCATTGGTTGTTTTGTTTTCTTTGACATGTAATATTTCACTGTGATTGAAATATGAGTTTTGCATGCAATTATTCCAAGAAAATATATAAAAGTAAAAAAAGTTGACATCTTTGTACAATACTTTGTGAGTTTAATTCGGCTTAATTCTAATACCCTTAATAGAAGTTGAAACAAGCCCATTGCCAGACACCTTATTACTGAATCTACTGAAAAATATTATAAAAACCACAGGTAATTTTTTTCAATTATTAATAAATGTATACTAATTTCATAACAAAGACATACTGAAAAAAAAGGCATAAAAAGTAAATTTTAATGTATTTTTGAAACATGGGAATGCTTTAATATGTACACAACAAGAAATTCATTTTTAAGTATATGCAGGGTTACTATTTACTCGGAACCATTTTGACTATTGGGCCATGCTCAAATTTCAGTAATTTTACAGAGTTTTGAAATGGTCGTCTTTTGGGTGTTATATAACAAATTACAACAAAGTTTCTCTAATGGAATTTTTTTTCAAATCACAATTATAAACCCCCCTTTTCTGATTGTGTGATTATATCTTTTCTTACGGTCAATGACTATTAAGAGTATTAGAATTAAGCCGAATTAAACTCACAAAGTATTGTACAAAAATGTCAACTTTTTTTACTTTTATATATTTTCTTGGAATAATTGCATGCAAAACTCATATTTCAATCACAGTGAAATATTACATGTCACCAAATGAACAATACATCATACACCACGAAGTGATAACATCTCATTCAGATATAATAAAACTTGAGAACGACATTTTGCCCTGACATTAAATGCATACGACCTTCTTTCTTATACATTCAAATATTGGCCTTCAATTTTCTACGCTCTTTCAGAAAATAAAGCGTGGCGTTTCGGTTCTTCAATCAGAACGTTAAAAAGAACATCGTTCGAAGTAGAATCTTCTGAATAATTTACGTGGGTCAGAAATCAGGAACAAATCGAATATCGAAAAAATAAAAATATGAATGGACATAACCGTTTCACTTTAACCGCACCCGGAAACAAATGGATTGCGTTTATCCGGAAAGAACTAAGAGACAAACCTTATTTTGCTAAATATTTTGTAACTGTTCAGATTATAATGGGAAGTAAACCCGTAATTTTTTTTTTCAATATTATGTCTGGAGAACTTAAACTCTAACTCTCTAAAACTTGTATACTTAACAAATAGAACAACAATCGAAACTTAACAATAGAACTTTAAAACTTGTATACTTAACAAATAGTACAACAATCGAAACTTAACAATAGAACTTTAAAACTTGTATACTTAACAAATAGTACAACAATCGAAACTTAACAATAGAACTTTAAAACTTGTATACTTAACAAATAGTACAACAATCGAAACTTAACAATAGAACTTTAAAACTTGTACACTTAACAAATAGTACAACAATAGAAACTTGACAATCTAACTTTAAAACTTGTATACTTAGCAAATATTACAACAATCGAAACTTAACAATAGAAGTTTAAAACGTGTACTCTTAACAAATAGTACAACAATCGAAACTTAACAATAGAAGTTTAAAACTTGTACTCTTAACAAATAGTACAACAATAGAAGTTTACAACTTGTACTCTTAACAAATAGTACAACAATAGAAACTTAACAATAGAACTTTAAAACTTGTATACTTAACAAATAGTACAAGTTTCAATAAAAACGTACGGAATTGATTTTGTATGATCGCGGCTTTAGAAAATTCGTTAAAATATCGTCTTCTAAAAGAATATGTAAAATTTTGTATCTGGTCATTTTATACGTATATTCAAAAACACGTCACGGTAAATGGCCACAAAAAACATGTTGTAGAAGGACTATATTTATTACAGACATTAATTTTTATAAACAAGATAAAATCTATGATGTTTCATATTAAAATTTTGTTAATGTCTCACTCATACATTTTTACAATATTAAAAATGTAAGATGTTCCTCATTTTTAAAGCAGTGAGAAGATACCCACTTCAGAAAACGATTGTATTTAAAACCTTTAAGAACGACCGTAAGGGCAGACCTGAGGATTTTTAAATAAATACTAGGTACAAAACAGCCCCATAGTATTAATAACTTAATTTTGAAAAAGTGTCACTTAAACCTTTTCGGTAAAACGTTATACAAATGATTCCAAACTCTTTCACTGCTCGTATATAATGGAATTTTGAACTTCAATGCACGCAAAGACTAATTTTGTGCTTCAGTGCAAAACGGGCGTAACTACAAACCCCCGCGATAGTTTGACAACGTTCTATCAAGCTATTGATTGGTTTGGAGACAAAAGATTTGAAAATAAAAATAATAATAAAGTTCTATATGACATTTCCTAGATATATATCGCATGGTAAAATTGTATTGCATTCACATGTCAGAATCATATTAGTTTTCCCCAAAAAAATATATACTGTAGTTGATTAATATATAAAATTTGTTTAAGGCCAAAATTTCTGTTAGATTTTTTTCAAACCGGTTTTTGTTACTTTCCCAACTTTGCAGGGGAGCATATAAACAGCAGACAAAATCATTTCTTGCCTATACAGAGCTGAAATTTTGATTGGACACTAAGTATTTCAGGTTTAAATGTACAAAAGTATGTTTGTGTACAGACGCAATATCAGATTCTACGATTGAAACTTTACCAATTAAAAACTGCGATTTCTTGTATGAGTTATGCCGATCTGACTATGAAGCCCTAAATTAAGGCTTTTACAATATCGTCTGCTATCGAATTTTGGCACACAAAAAAACATAACGCACGGAGTCATGGAATAGCTGCAAAAGTGGGAGAAGCTTTTTAAGGCCATTTAGTTTAGGGGATGGTGGTAGAACACCGAAGCGTGAAGCCCACTAAAAAATGCACGATGTCACGTGACTCACGGATGGAAAAGTGATTGAAATATTTTGACTGTTCCATCGAAGGTGATTGAACTCTTCGAAAAAAACAACAAAATAAAAAGTGGCACTTAGAATATGTCTGATGTGTGAGGGAGCTTAAATGGTGGTCTAATGCATTTCCGATATTCCCGAAGCAAGGTTTCAATATGCTGGCTCCTAGTGGAATTGAAGTTTATTAATTTATTGACCGAAAGGATTAAATTAAAGTGGATTGTGGTTTGAAATTTTTATATTGAAGATTGAAAATTCAATACTGTCGCAAAGGTTTATTTAATGAAGAAAGAAAATTTAATTATCTTCAAGGATAACGTTTAAATTGCATTTAAAAGAGAGAAAATTGTGGAACTTCCAATATGTGAAAAATAACTATTGATTTGAATGTGATAAGTAAAGAGATTTTTTGAATTATCGCTAATTAAATATGTTTTAATTGAGAGATTTATACGTGTAAATAAGTTATGGTGAAGGTAGAGAAGTACAATATTTCTGCTTAAAGAATAAAAAATTGGATTTTTTCGAACTATGGCCACAGTAATTCCAGTTTGTTGTGGTTCTATAAAATCAGCTAGTTTGTAAGTATAATATTTGTTTTTTCGGCTTACATCTATTTCTTTTTTAAAATTTTGTCTGCCTTAATTTATTATGTGTATTTCTAAGTATAGTAGCATTTTCAATACTTTTAAAATAAATAAGTTAACACAGTAACTAAAAAATATATTATAAATTATTAAAGTTTTTATTGCTAATATTTCAACTTGCATTTTTGATTTCTTTAATTTATAACCTTGACATAGTTATTCGTATTCTTTCTAAAAAATATATACACTAGAAAATTTCAATTAACTGGTTTTGAAGCAAAATATTGACTAAGATTTTAGAAATATTTAGATAAGTTAACTATATATGGAAGTAGTTTATATATATATAGCAAAATAAGGTTGCAGGTTTATGCAAAAAATTATATTTTCTTTTAAAGTTTATTAGTATTTTGACTATCTAATAAAATAATTCATTAATGCTTTAAAGTAAACCTATTCAAAAATCACTGATGAAATCAAATTGATTTTTACATCAATGTTACAGTTCATTTATTGACACTTATTCTATAAAATATACATTCAATCAAATTATTCGAACGCTAGCATAAATATAATATATAATGCTTGAAAGTAAACCTATTCAAAAATCACTGATGAAATCAAATTGATTTTTACATCAATGTTACAGTTCATTTATTGACACTTATTCTATAAAATATAGATTCAATCAAATTATTCGAACGCTAGCATAAGTATAATAAAGTCATTAAATATTTCTTTCCGAACCTAAAAGACCTTTCTAAAAAGGCAATTAAGTGAAAAATGATGATAGATTTTTTTCTCTTTGACTAAAGTTGGCTTTTTGCATTTATAAAAACTAAATTTAGCTTATTCTGTCTCCTTTTATATTTCACAAAATAAAACCTTTAGTGCTTTAACGATTGCTTGAAAGCATTTAAGAAGCTATTTAATGTATTTTATCTTTAAATGAAAATTTTTTTTACCTTCTCTCAAGATAAAGTGCATTACTTCAAACATTTTAAACGTAATTTTCTGCTGATGAAGTAAAACTCGATATAAAGTTTCTGTTATATAAAGATTTTTCTAGGATCACTCAAATATAGAAATTTAGAAAAAAATAAATATAAAATAATATAAAGAAAAATAAATATAAAAAATAGTAAGAGCATAAAATAAGAATTTATCGAAAGAAAACTGATTATGCAATTCTTAGCAGAATTTTTGACCGTTTCAGCTATTATTTTTCCTAGAAACTTTTTATTGGATATTTGAGTTAGCAAATGGATTGAATAATTTAGTATTATAAAAAAGCGAAATATTTAAATTAACTAAAATACTTTAAGAGATTCAAAAGTTTGCTGAGTTTGTATTAATTTCAATGTTTTCAAGTAAAAAGCGTTCCCCGTGTCTTAAATGTTAGAGTTTTAAGATGAATTTGGCAAATTTTATTTCAAATTACACAATAAAAATAGTTTTTATAAACTAAAAAAATAAATACATACATAGAAATTGTTTTAAAAAGAAACGTCGTTAGTTGTAGTTATTTTTAAATTTAATCTATATGAATTACATTTAGTAAAAAAAATCCATTCTTTATACAATAAACCATCTTCATTTTTTATAAAGATGTTAGTACTTGAAAACCACGTTAGAATTTTTCATAAAAAGACAAATTGATGTAAATAAAGTCCTTTTGCAAAAACTAGTATATAAATGTGTTCCTCAAAGAAAATTACCGAAAATTAAGATTTACGTAAGCAAGGTTCTAAGTACGAAAAAGTTTTACAAAGTTTATCAATATTAGATAAATTTCACACATTTTAAACATTAAAAGACAAAAAAAGGAGTTAATACATTTAAAAAGGCGTTGTATATAACCTAAAATTATTTTTTATAAATATGCTAACCTATTTCTTTTTCTATTGAAATATATTATTCTTATTCTTATTGTAATTCCAATCATAATAATTGAAAGAAAAGTACTTTAAAATACTCGTACAATTGCAAATTTTGTGTAATATTTTTTATAGTAGTTAATCTTATATAAATTTTGCCCTTTTTTTTAAACTAAAACATAGAATTTCTTTCTAAAACTATAAAATCTCAATGAAAATATCAAAAGTCGCACAAGTAATTGGATAATGATTTTAAACTTTGAAATAGTTTTTCACTTTGAAAATAAGAATGTTCAAATTGCGTCTTGTTTCCTCTTATACATTCCCTGGAAAAATTATTAGACGCACTGTATTTTTTTAGTAATTTTATGTTTCTTAAGAGTTTTTATGCAATAATGGTATATTTAAACTACAATATTATTGATTTTTATTTAAAAGAATTGTTGTAGACTCAATTTATTATACGATATTTAGTACACAAAACCGTATAATATTTACAGAATCTGCAGTGCGTCTAATAATTTGTCCAGGGACTGTAAGTACGCTATTATCAATAAAGAGAAATGATTGTATTTTAATGTAAGAATATCTACATTGCATATTGCTTTAACGTCAAAAGCAATAAATTCAAGTGGTTTTATAACCTTTTTACCATGCTGAATTATTTTTAAGGGTACATCGTGCTTGGTTTACGTAATTCTGAAGTTATCTAATCCGAAAAATTATTATTTACCTCTGCCATTAGCTAAGAAAGCAATTACATGAGGCATCTTGTAAGGTTGAGTGTTTTATTCGTAGTATTAGGGTGATTATAATATCCCACTACCTGGAGATTTTGTTTTTACTCCAAGATAGAATAACTTACGTTATCCGTCTTGTTGGGATTGTCAGCTGTTCTTAAGAAGAAGACTGTTTGGAACTGAAACAGTTTTATAGACCGTGTGCCAGCAGGTTTCTTCTTCTTCTTCGAACATACCGACATTACGAGTTTCACCAAACCGTGACAGAAGCGTATCCGTTAGCAGTCTAGCACTCTTTTATCGGTTAAAAACAGAAAAAAACTTTTATTTTTAACATCATATTTTTTTACAGAAAAACTGTTTTAAAAATAACAGTAATTTTATTTTTGTCAAATTAACAGATTTTTTACAGTGTACCAAATTTTTTAAATGGTTTGTGCTAACTGGAAATGTAGATGTTTTTCAAGAACAATTATTTGAATTGAACTTGAAAAATAAATTAAATTTTTTTTCAGAAACCCTCCCTGGTGGAATAGGAGATCGAGGCTAGAGAGAATATTATGTGGTGTGGCGGGAGTTTGCCTAGTCATGGTTACAGCCATGGCTGTAGCGTTAGGTGTCATGGGGTATCACTATCAGACCTTAAAAACAGGTATTTAATAAATAGACATTTTTCAATGACAATTGAAGAGTACAGTGGAAAAACCGCTTAATTTCGTAGAAAACTTTCCTCATCAGGCACCTTTGGCGATGATAGCGAGTAATCGCCTAAACTGGTGTAAGGAAACCATTTTCTCACTTTCTTGTGCATCTTCTCTCACTGCAACTCTGAAATTCAGTTCCGCGTTTTGTTCAAAAGACTGTGTTCATCATCATGTTAAGCTTTAAAAATAAAATACGATTGATCGAAAATCACGAATTTTTCTAAAACAATTAAGAGAAATTTTAAGATTCGCAAATTAATTGAAAAGTCCTAAACCACGACTTTTCTACCTACCGAGATTCACGGGATACACGATTCCGATGCTTGGACCAAGCGAAGAAGAAAGAGAGAAACCGGTTTCCTGCCGCCAATGTCCGCCAAGCAGACACAATTACAGGACGACTCCTAATAAATCAAGCGGTTCTTCCCCTGTACTCTTCAATTGAAGAGCTTAGTGGGAGAACGTGCTAAGTGACAAAAACGTGGAAACGATAAAATGAGTAGTAAATCAGCTTAAAAGTTTTTCGTTTGCATTCAGACCTGTTGAAAACGGTACTTGTAAAGCAAAAAAATGCACCAAACTTAAAGTTTATGAAACAGCGGAAACTTGCTATTGTTAAAAAAGTAATATGTTCATTAACACAAAAATCTTGTTTCAAAAATGTCACTTAGCACATTCTATCACTAAGCTCTTCAATTGCCTAAAACGATCAAAATATTTGTGTTCAATTGTAACTTAGTAGTAATTAAATAACAAGTTTTGTAAAATTATAAAAACTAATGGATAGCTTACAAGGAGTCGGTAAAATAAGTAATATATCATGATACACAGTCCGCACTCTCTTATCTAGTCGCCTCTAATCCGTCCTCTCATTTTATATACCGAAGGTTCTGGTTGATAATTGCTTCATGAACTAGTGAACTAATGTTTCGTTTGATGTAACTATGAGGAATGGTTTGAGACTATTCGACTTGGTATAGGTGTCGAAACAAAGAGCTTCAAAATAAGGTCTAAAACAAACCAAACACAGGAAAGATCAAACATCAATCTGTCTCTACCATAGATATCATAGTTAAAGCATTAGATTGGCAGATCACGTGACCTCCAATGCTAACGACGGGACGCGTATGGAGGCCAAATAAGAGGGCAAAATAGCCAGTGTTGCTGCCACTTTAAGGAGAAAAATACTACGAAAAAATACCATTTAATTCTAAAATTAAAAAAAAAATATCGTAAAAATACTAGCTGCATTTTGGAATCTTTTTCGTGACTTTAAATCCTTTTCTAGTATTTTTTTTTTGTAATTTTAGAATTAAATGGTATTTTTTCGTAGTATTTTTCTCCTTAAAGTGGCAGCAACACTGGCCATTTTGCCCTCTTATTTGGCCTCCATGCTCATCCCGTCGGCGTCGTTAGCATTGGAGGTCACGTGATCTTCCAATCTAATACTTTAACTATAATATCTATGGTCTCTACCAATTGCCTCAGTGAGGATAAAAAAGGCACGGATATCGAAAAGGTATGCAGTAGTGCGAATTATTTTAAAGCCGACCACCCATACTCTTTAATCCAGCTATTTCTTTAAACACCTAGTTTTCTGCAACGAACGTGCCGGTTAAGTAATGATTGACTGAACTTGTAAGATTTGACACATGTATTTTACTAGAGTACTTGGTTATGAAAATTTTGGTTATGAAATACTAAAAAATCATTCAATTTGTAATTATAAAAGATGCATATTGTTTGTGATTGCAACTGCTTCATTACAATCATTTAATCATATTTTGAAATGCAAAAGATAAATTGAAGCAGGAATGAGAGAATATGTTTTTCTTATTCGTATCAAATAATAACGAAAAATATATAATAAAATCAATTTCCAATGGTAATTTACTTTTAAATTAGATGAAGATATATGCTAAAAAACAACCATTGAGAAATATTATATTCTGTAAAACACAATCTTTCTATTTGATTGCACACAAGTATCAGATTTAAATTTCTATTAACTTTTTCAGTTAAAGTATTATTGATTTGAAAGATTTCAAATTTCAATTTATGTATTTTAAATGTTCAATGGAATGAAAATTGTGTGTCATTCTTATTCTATTATAATTTATTCATTGTTTTTTTTATTTCATTTTATTTCTTCTTTAATTTATTAGGAACAAATGTTACAATTTCTTATAAATTTAACAACAAGAAGAAAATCCAAAACTCAAGCTCTTAAAGTTATTTTCATGATTTTGAATGAATTGAATTTCCCCTTTCTCCAATTCACTTATTAATTTAAATAATTCTTATTATTTTTAAATATCGATGAAATTTCCATTATTAAAAATAATTTTATTTTAATGGTATTTTTTATTGATTTTTTTTAATTTCGCAAGTTTTAAGTATTTTCTTAAAATTATTTTTTTGAATATCCAAAGTTAAGTCTTTTTTAAAGAATTATGAGTGGAAAAATTACATTACACAAAGAATGTAAGCATTCATTGTCGACCAACTTAAACTTTCGAATACTTCTTTTATCCGACAGACAGAACTTAAAAAATGTATAATGTAAGAAAACCAATCGAATGTTGGAATATATTAGAAAAAGTATCACTTCTAAATCCAAGAAGATCATTCTGCCATTGTATAGGGTATTTGTAAGGCCACATCTGGAATATGCTGTTCAGTTTTGGTCTCCCTTCCTCAGAAAAGATATAGAGTAGCTTGAAAAAGTTCAGCATAGGGCTATAAAAATGATTAAGGGTCTATCTAGTATCGATTATGATAACATATTAAGATCTTTAAACATGTATTTCCTGGAAAACAGGAGAGCTAGGGGTGATTTAATTCAGTTATTCAAGTTCATAAAACAGGGAGACATGGAGGGCTTAGGTTTTACCTTAAATAGCCGGACCAGAGGACATGATCAGAAATTGAATAAATCATGCTTTAGAAGGGAGGTAAGAAAACATTATTTTTACAATTAGTTGTTGTAAATGAGTGGAATGCTTTACCAGATTATGTGGTGTATTCGAAGAGAGTAGAATATTTTAAGAAGAATCTTGATAGTCATTGGAAACTGGAAAAGTATTACATTTATTTTGGACCAACCTTGCTGGGCCTCTGGCGTGTTGGCGGTCGACACTTTTTGTATTTGTATTTGTATTTCGCAGGTAGCAACAGCGACGTTAGTCTCCTTAATAGGGCAGACAAACTCGTGTATTCATTGTACAATGTCATCACACCACCTCATGCTGTAGGCATTTGCCTAAAACCTGGCTGTGTCAAAGCAGGTAAGAATGCTTCAAACCTTTATGATTTTCTTGACATTTTTTATTGGTTGTATTATTAATATTTTTATTAATTCATGCATTATTTTTAAACAGAGAATCGAGCATTTTGATTCAAACATACTGAAGAAAATGCTTTAAAATTGAATTAAGTTTATTAAAGATTTCTCGAAGATACCTTAGAAAGTTTTTGAGGACTTAAAATATATATCAATGTTACAGTTTTGCAGCACTCACATTTTGACAAGGAGTTTTAAAACTTTTCATTATCAATATGTGTTTGAAGAAAATAGATGGACTTCCATTATAAAAATTTAAATCTTTGGTGACTGAAAACTCTATTTCATCGTTTTTCAAATAAATCAAAAAAATTTCAAAATAAAAATGACTTTTTGTTGTCAAAGATTACGCCCTGCCTTTTAACGCCTAGCTTGAAGACGATGTAAGGCGTTTTTTAGACATAAATTTACGTATTCTTATATACTAGTGCCTCTATACGGCTATTGACTAGGCATTTGAGGTTAGGCAAATTTCCAAACCCATAAGTAATGTTTTTTTGCTATGAAAATTGATCGGGACCGTTTCTTATTCCGAAAATTAATTATTCGGACTATCATTTTTAAAAAAACCAGGTTATTATTTATTTTCTGTGTGTGTGTTAAAAACGAGATAAAAAATTATTTTTGATTAAAAAAAAAAGATTTTAATTACTTAAAAAAGCAAAACGTTAAGCGTATAGATGGAGGAACTGATGGATCAGAAGGGTACCATTGGAGTTCGGATAGTTGGAATTTTTATGTAACATATATATATAAAATAAATCTTTACCTCTACTAGTCGACACGTTCTGTACCATTAAAGTTGAATATATATGAAGGGACTTGGACTTAATTTTTTTCTCTTTCTTGAGTTGATAATTGGAGTTCTTATGTGCCATAAAATAATCTATACCTCTAATCTACACGCTCGTTTAACCATCAAAGTGGAGCATATACGAAGGAACTTGGTTCGTAGGAGTTACTTTTTTCTCCTCCTTGAATGGCGTTATGGCGTTTGCAAGTTACGTGGTCACCAATCAAGGAGGGACCGAGAATCCGAGAGACCACAGGTCTTTCGGACCCAACAGATTTAACGAGCACGTACTCCGCATATACTCGGTGGGTCTTCAGAGGTGCCGAGACTCGATCGTGGGACCTTCCGATCCCGAGATCTTATCCACAAGGCTCCCCACGGCCTCTCTTAGATTGATAATCTCTCATGTATTCTTTTTTATGTCTAGCCGCTTCCATCCTGGAGAACATCGACGAGAAGGTTGAGCCGTGCGACAACTTCTACGAGTTCGCCTGCGGTGGGTGGTTGAAGAAGCAGCTCATACCCGACGATAGGTCTGCTGTGTCTGTCTTCTCACTGTTACAGGACGACCTGGACCTACTGCTTAGGGGTAGGTAATTCAATTATATTCGCTCACTATAAGCTTGTATATTTTATAGCTAATACGTATATAAAAAGTAGGTTTGTAACAGAATCTGTCACTTAACCCGCTCCCACACAACAGTTGTATTTAACAGGTAAAAAGGCGCCAAACACAGCAATAATTCTATATTCAACATTTACAAGCTAAATTTGGCTAGTCTCTTTTATTTTATTTCGAAAATTCAATAATTATTACTTATCGTTTGCAAAAATTAATTTATATTTCAAAGAATAAATATGTAATATTCCTCGCTTTTCAATAGAATGAAAACATTTCATATCAACGTGCAAAGAATCTCGTAGTGAAATATATTTGACGTCATTTCGAACTGTTCGATGTCACAAAAAAAATTATTTTAATTTTTGGTCTAAAAGAATTAAAGTTTCTCGAACGATTGTTGCGAATGGCAATGGTGATTAAATTCTAATAAAAATGGCTTCCTATGCTTTTTAAATGAGCATTCAATTTTGCAGTTTTTTTACACAATTGAAGTACTTCGAATTCGAATTCTTTTCTGAAATTTTCAATGTATTCTAATTTCGATGCGCTGAATTTTTTGACGTATCACACTTGTCCATAGCATTTGTAGTTTGGGCTATGAAAATGGGTGACGGACAGACGGACTGAACGATTATGATACCTTCCCCTTTTTACGTTATAAACGTAGTGTGGAAGCTAAAAGTCATGTCATTCCTTTACAGTTTGAAGAAAATTATGGTAATTGCGTTTCTTTTCCCAACCAGAGACAGTTTAGTGTCCTCTAGGCAAATAGTGATCCATTTGTTTGACATCTAAAATTCTCTGAAATATTGCCAGGGCGTTGTACTTGAAGACGCCCATGTTTTATATCCCAGCAAATATTAAACATTATTTAAAAATACTTCCTTGCATAATACAAGTTTAAATGCTATATTTGTTTAAAAATATGTTTGTATATGTGTAAGTTTTTTTGGTATCTAAAGAGGTTATAGTTAAGATTCAATTTATTTATATAATAAAGTTATACTATTATTTTTTTCCCTAAACTGATTTTTTTACTAAAACGCCGAAAGAGGGCAGCAGTACAACATGTATAAAAAGCAAAGTTTTTAAACTTTAAATTTTTTTTAAAACTATATTCTTATACAATAAATATATAATAATATCCCTAGCTGGACTTAGAGTATATTTAGTAATTTTTTTAATGAATATTTATTACCATATATGAGTTGAATTTTGAAGACACTCTACCTTAACTTTCAATCGACAGAGCGTGTCTGTAAAACTACTTTTGCTGCATGGTGACTATCAATTCAGAGAAGTCGTCTTCACCGGAATTAGAATAGAAATGCGTTTTCAAGTGAAGGTCGATTAAAACTATAGTAACCCATTTAAAAATGTATAATAGTACAATGTATGATGTTTATTATACATAGTTATGAAGAAATTTATGATACTTTGTTTATTCCCTATATTTTTATAATTTTACAGGATTAGTCGAAAATGGAATAAAAGATACAGATCCGCAATTTATTAGAAACATGAAGAGCATGTATGATTCTTGTATGAATACTAGTAAGTATATGTAATACAATTTATAAAAATTGCATTTATGTGTTTTAAAAAGTTATAAATTTATATTTTTGTAAAATATTAAGAGAATGCTCATTTGGGTAATATTAAATCTAAAATTATAAATTTATTTTCTACAAAAGTTTGTTTTTGCTTGGTTTGGGTAAAATGTAGACAGACTTCAAAATCTATCACCTGAATGTCAGGTTTAGAAGCAACGCACAATTAAAATTTTTTTACAAAAATTAACTTCATAAAATTTAAATTTTAAGTATGGAAGAATCATTGATGATCATCTGCTATCGAAATTTAATTGAAAAAAAATAAAGAAATTAAATGTTCAATTAAAAAATTAAAATTTTATATTCATGCAAAGAGAGTTTACACTTTAGCCAATTTGCTTATCCCGTGGAGGATTAAGATCCCTTAACTTTTCATTTGCGTTTTACACATTGCTTTTTAAGCTCCCATTAATAATGCAGATGTTTTTGTACCTTTTTATAACTCCCTATATTCGTGTTCAAGCCCCGGCAGAGTCGTCAGATTTTCTTGATGGGAGAATCTTGGCCACGCTTGTCATATGATTATGTGGCTTGTAAAAAATCCCCTGAGAATCCATTTGGCTTAGGTTCTCTCTGCAAAATTAAATCTCGGCATACTTTAACATCCACAGAGAGCTCAGATTCATTGTACACTGTTAAAAATTAGCGCTTGGTTTCACCATGATATTGGTTCCTAGGAGCTGCAACGGCTGAATGGTGAAACGTTCCACCATATTTTTGGTATTCGGTTGAACCATTTCTCAGGTTTTTGTTTCCAAATCCAGAAAAATGGTTCAACTAAACACCGAAAAAAAGGTGAAACATTTCACCACTCAGCCGTTGCAGCTACTAGGAACCAATATCATGGTGAAACCAACCAATATCATGCTGAAACCAACCAATATCATGGTGAAACCAACCAATATCATGGTGAAACCTAGCACCAAATTTTTAACAGTGTAATATGAGCGTCAAAATTGTTAGCGAAAGCCGCCTAGATGGTGCCGCCAAAAATGGCTCTCAGTTCTGGGGAATACGCCGGGTCTGCAAATTCTTAGTCACCAATGAAGCAGCCCGTTGGAAAAAAATATTAACGCAAAGGTTGGTTGGTTGGTAGACATATATATTCAGGTTTGTGTGCTTGGTCAGCGACCCGCTTATAAACCTTCGTCAAGTAAGACAGACACAACAGACAACACACACACATAAGTGGATCCATCTAATTTTAGAGACAGAGGCCAACTAGAGGATCCCCAGAATTGGCTTGTCACCCCCAGAGGTATTATTTGGTATGGGAACTTAGAGCGACCGTCCGCATATACTCGGTAGGTCTCAGTGTACCGACTCGATCGCAGGACCTTCCGATCCCGAGACCGAGACGCTGACCACTAGGCTCACTACGGCCCCAACGCAAAGGTTTTTGTACCTTCTTATAAATTATCAACATGGTTCTTTCTATTCTTCTTCCAGCCCAAATTGAGATGCTGGGCAACGATCCTCTGGTACAAATCATCAAGGAGGTCGGCGGGTGGCCAGCCGTAGATGGAGAAAAGTGGGACAAAGACAAATTCGACTGGATGGAAGCACTGTTTGCACTCAGGAGGGTCGGATTCGGACATAATATTCTATTATCTACCTCCATTGGACCGGACATCAGGAACAATACGAGGCATATCATCGATGTAAGTTTAATTTCTCAAGACCTGTACCTAAGATAATGGACTTGGCTCACAATTTTATTTTATCCCATAACTGGCCAGATGAAATGAAGAGCTTGGTGAAAAAATGGACTAAGTAACATTTTTGAAAAATTTGAGATTTTTGTGTCAATGAACATATTACTAACTTCTTTAACGATAACAAGTTTTCCTTTTTTCATAAGCTTTAAGTTTAGTACATTTTTTATGGTTTGCAAGTACCGTTTTTAACGTATCTAAGTGCAAACGAAAAACTTTAAAGCTCATTTTCTCGTTTTCACCTTTTTGTCACTTCCACTAAGCTTCCACGTTCTTCCACTAAGCTCTTCAAATAATTGGAAAAATTATTCTAGAGTTTGTAGTGGTGTTGTTTTTACTTATCCTTTTCTAGTCTGACGAAGCTATTACTGACGTAGCTCGTCTGACGAAGCTCGTACAACTCTTAACTTTAAATTTTTAATGTTTAAAGTCAAGATGATCTACATATATATATTTTTTATGACACCATAAGCATCTTACCAGCAACAATAGAAAAAGGGTGCTATATATGCAATTATTAAACTAAATTAATATTTTAAGAACATTTTCAAACAAGTTTGGGGAAGGCTGATGTTAGAAAAAAACGGAATTATATATATTGATTTCCATTTTAGTTTCTTTATAAACACATCGAATACTTCGTAAAAATATCAAATAAAAATTGTCCATTCTTGAGTGTTTCTGAGAAATAGACAAATATGTAACAAATTAAACTTATTTTCACCTCATGATATTCAAATTAAATACTTAAATTATTACACTAAAAAAACTTGTGTTCAAACACAACAAGTGGAACACAAGTATTGCATAAAAATGTCAACTTTACAATATTGTGGTGTTTCAATACAAGAGTTGTGTTGATGACATACGAACACAAATTTATGAACACAACTGACGATCGCGAGCAAAAAACATAATACATCATCGAAAAACATAAAAACTATTGAAAAGACTTTATCATACGAACGAAAATTCGTCAACCAAATCCTCAATTCAAAACTAAAAAATTGAATGTGATCTGCTGTCTGCTATGGAAGTTGAAGTTCTAGAAAGTATCTTCAATGTCGTCAACCTCACGCGACTCGGTTGACTCAACCTAGAATTTGAACCAATAAAATGCATAGATTACTGAATTTACCGCAAAGAGCACTACTCACGTAAAAATTTTGTTTGTTCAGGAAAAACTTTTTAGAGGCTTTAAATAATTTTTTTGTCACTTCGCTTCGCTAGTGATCATTTCAAGAATAAAAAAAATTATGTTATCAAATCCTAAAGAGATTTTCGAGATAATTAATGATATTTTATGTACCATAAATTATATTTGTTAATTCAAGTAATTAGACCTCAGAGACGTAACTTACAATTGTACTACACTGTTAAAAATATTGTGGTTTGTTTCGTATTCCTAGGAACATTATTATAGTCCTTAGTAGTGCTTGGTTTCACCATGATATTGGTTCCTAGTAGCTGCAACGGCTGTGTGGTCAAATGTTTCACCTTTTTTTCGATGTTTGGTTGAACCATTTTTCTGGATTTGGAAACAAAAACCTGGAGAAATAGTTCAACCGAATACCAAAAATATGGTTTAACGTTTCACCACACAGCCGTTGCAGCTACTAGGAACCATATTTTTGGTGAAACAAAGTGACTAATTTTTAACAGTGTAGTAGCTCTAATGGCTAAGGGGTGAAAAGTTTCACCACATTTTTGGTATCCGTTTGAGCCATTTTTTATTGGAAACAAAAACCTCAAAAATGGTTCAACGAATACAGAGCATAAGATCCCTTTTCTGGATATCATGTTTCACAGCCTTAAGCCGTCGACTGTTGGTTTGGGTTGTGTATTTTTCTGAAGGAGGCGAGCTTTAGACTCACAGAAACATGTAAAATGTGTACCAAGAAATAAACTAGTTGTGCCAATAATGTAAGTTATTTTTTTCGTGAATACTCTCCTGTGGTGAAACATTTCAACACATATCCGTTGCAGCTACTAGGCACCATATTTTTTAGTAAAACCAAGCGACGCGTTTTTACAGTGTACCAAACGAAATAAATAACAAAAACTATCTTCTTTTTCCCCCCTACTAGCTTGACCAGGCCAGCCTAGGCATGCCCGATCGCAACTACCTACTGAAAGGCATGGACGACCCACTAGTATCAGCCTACTTCCAACTTATGGTGGACAGTGCTGTACTGCTGGGCGCCAACAAAACGAAAGCAGATGAAGAGATGAAGGCAGCTTTGCAGTTCGAGATGACCCTCGCTAATGTATGTACTAGACGCACTTAATATACAGGGTGTCCGTAACAGAATGTCCGAGTTTTAATGGTATGTTACAGGAGTTTATTTTATACCAAATATAACAAATCATACATGACATTGAAGGAAAACTAACCTAGTTTTTCCTATAAATGCTCAATGTGTGCGCCTTTAGTGGTACGGCACACATCCAAACGAAAATGAAATTCTTCCCATACTGTCTGCAGCAAGTCCGGAGTAATGGAAGCAACAGCCTGTGCAACGATGTAGCGGTACAAGCGCATGCGCTTATCTGAAACTGTTGGAGTTATTCTTTATTCGTCACCTTCAACCACATTATAATTACGCTTCAACCACAATACTATTACAATTTAAAACTAGGACATTCTTTTACGGACACCCTGTATAGTTGTAGTAATGCAAGAGTCATGACAACAGGTAGTTAATTTGAGGGTTCACGAATGCGTCCTTTCACCGCCCGAAGAAATTTAGAGCTGATTTCGTCTCCTTTAAGCCGTTAGCGATTAGCTTTTACGTTCATTAGAATAATGAATTTGGTGACGTCTTGGCATGACGCTAAGTTTGTAAAAACCTTGTCTATGAATCTGATATTTAATAACTCTAGTATACGTGTTTGATGATTTGTGTGTTTGTTTTTGAGATATTATGCATTGTAAAAGAGTTTCAGTCGCGTTTACCAGCACAGTAGTTGCATTCTCACGCCTACAAATTTAACACCAACTGTTGCTGCAATTTTCAAGCCCATGTTCCTGCAGCCACGATCCAGTTTGAATTTCCGATTTGTAGAAAAGAACACTGACCAAGGTCAAGACAGGTCCCATTTATAACATTGTCTAAATAATAACCCACTTTATAATAGTGTCTAAATTATTTTTCTCTATAAATTTAAATTGCATGCATTTTATAAAAAGTTCGTGCGGAATTAATGAGGATTTAAATGAGAAAAAAGTTCTTGCGAAATTTTTTTATAGTTAGAAATTGAACATGTTAAACATATGCAATATATAAACTGAATTAATACTCTTAACGGATTAAATTAAAAATGAAATACATTTAATTTATTAAGGGTAAGCAGATGATAAATGATAATAATTATTACAGTAGATATTTCAGGTAAAATACTTAGTACGAAAAATTCGATGTTTTTAGTCCATATGTCCTTAATAAATAGTTTTTTTACACTTCTTTCAAAACAACTGTTTAACTATGATATCTTATCTGCAGTGAAATTGCTTTTATTTACTCTTTTTAATAAAATTCAGAATCCTTCAAAATCACCTAGTTGAAAAGGGAATTATGAAAAATAACACCGTATTGTATTTTTCCAGTTTTCCGTCCCCAGAGAAGAAAGACGGAATATTAGTCGACTCTACAACAAGATGACAGTCAATGATTTGTACAAACTAGCTCCAGAAGTAAGAATTTACTACACAGACTGTATTTATTTGTACACTGTACACAGACTGTATTTACATGTAATAATGTAAATTATATTTTCTAGGAAATAATTTTTGTGTGGTAATAATCAAAGTGCTTGTTATAGCCGAATTTGCCTTTTAAAATTGCTTAAAAATGAGTATCAATTTCAGATGATAAGAAATATTAAATAAGCACTCGTATATAAATGAAATGTAAATTTGTAATCTATATGTATACTTTAGTATTAAGACTAAAATATATTTTATTTATCTTTATAATTTAAATAAATTAAGATTCAATTATCTTACATTTTTAATTTTAAATATAACTATAAATACCAAAAACTTTTTAATTATGTAAAGGTCAATTAACGCGAGAAATGTAATACATTAAACATATTTAAGACTAAAAACTACATTATTATCCAAATTAAATGTCTTTTTGTAATTAAATATTTGTAATTAAAATAAATTTAGTAAATGACATTGTAATATTTACATTTCTTCAAAATTTAAAATAATTAAATTTAACGTAAATGTATAGCACTATATTGTATAATATCCTATTTATTATAATTCTAGATTTATAATACTAAATTTACTATGATTTATAAAATGTTTCGTAATTTTATTTTAAGTCAATAGTATTTCTCATTGCATTTTCAATGAATTGTTGCAGATAAATTGGGAAAAGTACTTCAATCGTTTACTTGTGGACAAAATTTCGCGGTCAGAAGAAGTGATTGTAATTGTCCCAGATTATGTTCAGAACTTAGAAAAACTTTTAGTTTCTACAGACAAAAGGTAGAGTACATTTTGCTAAAAATTTCATTTGGCTTTCTAAAATATAAGCTTTTTAAAATATTTAACTCTTTTTATTTTTATATAACCGAAATATTCGGTACACGATACGCGATATCATAATATCATAGATCAAAATAAAATTCAAAATAATGTATAACACATATGCTTAAACCCCTTAAAAACTTTTATTTGTAACCAATATTAAGTTTTGGCGTTCCCATAACAATTGTTTAGTCAGCAAATATCTTCCTTGACAATTTTCACTTTTTCCCATCACCTATTTTCGCACCTGAATGGTCAATTGAACTGAACAGCCATAACAATCTGTATCTTTTCGTCACTTCAAAACTTGGTCTCAAAGTGAAAACAAGTTAAAAGTTAATGTCCAGATGTGATTAAAAAGCTTTCAACTACTACGTTTTTCATGTTGGCTTCTTTTATGTCATATACACTGCTCAAAACAATTAGGGGAGCGCATGGTTTAAACCCTTTCACCCCCAATGATTCCATTTCGAATCTTCAGCTTGCGATATTTTTCTCAGTAAGTTAAACTCTCACTTTTTTATCGTTAGATGGAAGAATCGTGTCTTTTGATGAATAAAAATAATGCTTTGTTTTAATTAAATGAAATATTAATAAAAAACAATCTATTTTATTTTTTTTTATATAAAATTTATTTTAATATATATATTAAAATTTATTATTATTTTATAATTTTTAATATTATATTTATATTATAATAAATTTATATTAATATATATATTATTTTTATATAATTATAAATTATATATATATATATATATAATATAATATATTTTATATATTATATATATATATATATATATATATATATTTTATATTATATAATATAATATAATTATATATATATTATATATAATAATATATATATATATAAAATTTTATATATATATATATAAAATATATTATATTTTTAATATTATATATTAATATATAATAAATTTTTATATATATTATATATATATTATTAAATATTTTTTTATTTTATTATATATATATATTTTAAATATTATATATATTAAAATAATTATATATAATACTCTTATACGGACCCAAATTTCCTTATATTTCTAACTCTGGGTGGCAACAATCGAAATGAACAAATACACTAATTTCAAAATGGCGCTGAAAACAACAAAAAAGTGTTTTTTTCAGGAATGGCCGTGAAAAAGGGAAAATAGCATAAATATTTTGCACAAAACCTATTCATACGGCAGAAAAACATGAATTATTTTTTTTGAGAAAAGCACCCAAAATAACCAAGGATTTTCAATTTCGGAATGACTGCAATAAGGCCAAAAGAACAACAACTTTAGGTATAATCAGCAAGTTTAACTTTAACATGCAATATTAGGGGGGGTTTAATGTATAAAATTTTTTTTTAAAATTTTAATTGTTAATCTAAGGCCCTGTCCGGGGTTTGGCGACTTCTTCAAAAACGTCGACTGAAGTGCCAAAATATTACCCTTTTCAAAAATGCCAACTGAAAACAAAAAAAATATACTTTCAGGAATGGTTTTTTTAAAAAAGGGGAAAAAGAAAAAAATAACTTTAAATATTATGCCCAAAACAAGTTTGTACAGCAGAAAACATTGAATACATTTTTTTTTAAAGCATAAGCGAAATTAGTGGATTACAAGAATTGGCAATTTCAGGAATAGCTGTAAAAAGTCCAAAAATGAAAAATAACCATAATATTGTGTCAAAACGTTGTTCTATATGGGCAGTAAAATAGAAAAATACTTTTTTTTTACTAAAACACTACGAATTATAATTGCAAAGGATTGAAATTTTCAAGTAGCGGCGAAGCGTTGTTATATTTTTCACAACTTCGCCCAAAATGCGATGTTGGCGTTGCGTCCTAAATTTGTCGCCAAGGGTTCCATAAATTGATTTTTGGGGTTACCAGATTTGGCAAAAAATTGCCGGACTGCTTCGGTTAACCAAAAGAAATCTCCCGGATTTGGCGACCATTAAAACTCTCGCCAAGTCGAAATGACAACAAACTCCGGAAATTGCCGAGATGGTTGCACCTATATGAAAAATTGATAAAAAAAAAATCACTCTGAAACAATTTTATTAAATAAATTTACCCTAAATTCTTCATACTTGCATTTTTAGATGTTTAAAAATTGATTTAAACTATTTTTAATAAAGTTTGGAAAAAATTATTGTTATAATTTATTCAAAAGTTATGATTTCAATTTTCCCCCCTTAAATTTTACTTAAAATATTAAGATTTTTGCCCTGTTTTTTACCATTTCATTCTGCATGCATAATGAATCTATTTCACAAATTTCAGATTTTTAGGATAAAAAAATAAAAAGTTGGGACTGAAAGGGTTAACAAAAGTACGCAATGTGCTCCCCTGTTGTTTTGAGCCGTGTATGTATTGGATGGTTAACCTTATCATGACCTTTCCAGGGTTTTGGCTAACTACCTCATGTGGCGCGTGGTGGGTCAAGCCTTCCCAACCCTCCACCGTTCCTGGGGCGAAATATCCCAGCACTACAGCAGCATTCTGACCGGCAAAGTCCGGCAAGAGGCCAGATGGGAACACTGTCTGGGGACATTGTCCGGCAGTCTCAGCACTGCCCTGGCGTCTCTGTATGTCAAGAATCACTTTAAAGATGGAAGCAAAGATTTGGTGAGAACTTGATTCAAAAATCGTGGGGTGGTAAAAGCATGTCTGTAAAAAACAATTTAAAGATGGAAGCAAAGATTTGGTGAGACTTGATTTAAAAAGTCGGGGTGTTAAACAGTCTGTAAAAAAACAATTTAAGATGGAAGCAAGATTTGGGTGAGACTTGATTTCAAAATGTGGGGTGTTTAAAGCATGTCTGTAAAAAAACAATTTAAAGATGGAAGCAAAGATTTGGTGAGAATTGATTTCAAATTTGGGGGGGGGGGGTAACAGTCCGTAAAAAACATTAAGAGGAAGCAAATTTGGTGGAAGATGATTTAAAAGTAAGATGTTGTAAAACACGAACGATTTTTATCAAAGTAGAAGTTAAAACCAAGATTTCAATTACCACTAATCATAGATAGATGTGGGAAGTGAGATTTTTTCGAAAACATTATTATGCCGTTCGACAGATATTAGGAAGTTGTAAACCAAATTTGAAGTCTATAACTTTTTTGGTTCGAGTTTTAAGAGGGTTCAAAACAGATAGAATGACTGATAGACAGCCTGACAGACTGACCAATGTTCAAAGTTCCGTTTTCCAGAATTGGAACACTCCAAAACGAATAGAAAACACAAAATCTCTAATTCGGGTTTTCGATCCAATCGCAAGGCTTCATTACCTTATATTTCATTTTAGGTAATTGAAGGAAAAAAATTTCAACAGCAACTAAGATTAGGCTTATCATTAACCAAATTGATTTATTTTATTGACAATTGTGTTGGTTCTTTTAGTTAATTGATTTACTTCATATGTAATTTAATTTATTTATTTTATTGGTAATTTAATTCATTTATTTTATTGGTAATTTAATTCATTTATTTTATTGGTAATTTAATTCATTTTTTATTGGTAATTTAATTCATTTATTTTATTGGTAATTTAATTAATTTATTTTATTGGTAATTTAATTCATTTATTTCATTGGTAACCTAAAGTTATTGATTCCAATATTAATTAAATTGATTCATTTTATTGATGGACTGAATAAATCATTTGTAAAATTTTATTGATGTATATTTTTTATTTAATTACTCATTTGAGGAGTCCATTTAATTTTAATTTATGTAACGATCTAAAAGGATCCGGATCTATCCTCAAATCTTTTTTTTTTTTCAATTTTTCCATGGACTTAAGTTTATCCATCTTACCTTATATGAAATTGATGTACAGATATTACGTTGAAGGACCAACTTGTACCTGTAGTTGATCTGAAATCTGCATCTTACATATTATAAGAATATTGTATATGTTACAATGTTCATGTTGTATATATTATATTGAAATAGTTAAAGAAATTCTTAATCGTATAACTTTTATCTAGGCACTTGAAATGGTAAACTACATACATAGAGAGTTTCTGACCATTATATCTAAAGTAGATTGGATGGACTCGCGAACTAAAGAAAAAGCAAAAGAAAAGGTATTGTTAACATATTAATTCAAAATAATTTTTAATATCCTGGTAATTTAAGACTTATGGAAACATATTTTGTCACAGGCTGAAAACATGGCCACCTACATCGGATATCCAAATGAACTATTAGAAGAGTGGAAAGTGTCTGATATTTATAAAGGGGTAAGCATTTTTGATGTATATTTTTTACTGATATTCACATAATTTAATATAAAAGTATAATAGATAGAAATGTGGCTATTAATTTTTTTAATGTTTGAACTATATTTTTTTTAAAGTTTGAATATTTAGTGAAGTACGCATTACATTAAAAACGAAGTTTTTTATGTTTATATGTATCGTCTAAAATAGTTTACTTAAAAATTAACAGCGCATCATCGTAACGTATCCAAAAAAGCAAGTTAAATATGAAGAAAAGTTTAATTTAAAATAATGCAGGTAAATATAGCTAAGGATAGGAGATAGAAGTTACCTATGGAAAGGCTTTCTCTTTGTATATAAAACATGTGTTCACGGACAAAAATCGACTGCTGGCGGCAAATTTTAGTCAGAATAATACACTTCTCAAAAGAATTAGGGGAGCACTTTGCTTACTTTTGTTTACCCTTTCAGTTCCAACTTATTATAGATAGATTTTTTATTATAGAAATCTAAAATTTGTGAAATAGATTGATTATGCATCCAGAATGAAATGGTAAAAAACAGGGGGGGGGGGGGATCTTAATTTGTTTTAAACTAAAATTTAAGGGGGGAAAATGGAATCATAACTTTTGAATAAATTATAACAATAATTTTTCAAAACTTTATTTGTTAAAAAAAAGTTGAAATCAATTTACCTAAGAATGCAAGCGTAAAGAATTTAGGGTTAATTTATTTCATAAAATTATTTGGGAGTGAATTTTATTTTACCATGTTTTTCATATTTTCATTTAATTAAAACAAACATTATTTAATTCTTCTAAAGACATGATTCTTTCATTTAACGATACAAGTGCGAGCTCAACTTAGTGAGAAAAAAAATCGGAAGCTGATGATACCAAATGGAATCATTGGGGGTCAAAGGGTTTAAACCATGCGTTCCCCTAATTGTTTTGAGCAGTGCAGATTGATGTATTACAATTTAGCTATAGGGAAATTTCATAAGGTTATAAGCAATTAAGAGCATCTTCAGTTGGTACCTTTAAAATAAAATAAGCAATTTAACATCGAAATAAACCCTTCTGTAGTTGATAAAAGGGATATTTGGGATAAGTTGGGTGAGTTATTAACTGTGTGTACTTTGCGGGCTTAGATGGGTGAAAATAATGTGGTAAGTTCTGTGGTGATTGCGCATCACAAATAATCATTACACAATTGCCACGTCCTATTAGAATAAAACTTTATCAATTTCTCATTGACTTCTTTTCATCCTTATTTGTATTTAGTTGCATTTGAATTCAACTAGTTACTTTGAAAATGTACGTGTACTGAGAAAATGGGCAACAGATTACGTTCTTTCAAAGTTAAGACATCCAAATGTCAAAGGAGAGTAAGTATCTATTGCACAAAAATTAGAATTTCTTGTTTAAAATATATTTACTTTTTGTTTATGTTTGAAAAATACCAATGAAGCAAAAGGACCAAAAAGTAACAGAGCTATGCAAAAATTGAATTAGTCCAAAAATCCTCGATTATATTACCCACTGAATGGACTTAGATACCCATTTGGAACCCTAATCTCTGACTCAGCTAATACAAAGCAATTATTGTAGAAAATTGACATTGTTTCAAGTCTATACCACCTCCTAATCCCATACCCCATTATTCAGGTGCTCTATTGATCTTTATGAACTCATAATATTGTAGAAAATTGACATTGTTTCAAGTCTATACCACCTCCTAATCCTCATACCCCATTATTCAGGTGCTCTATTGATCTTTATGAACTCATAATATTGTAGAAAATTGACATTGTTTCAAGTCTATACCACCTCCTAATCCCATACCCCATTATTCAGGTGCTCTATTGATCTTTATGAACTCATAATATTGTAGAAAATTGACATTGTTTCAAGTCTATACCACCTCCTAATCCCATACCCCATTATTCAGGTGCTCTATTGATCTTTATGAACTCATAATATTGTAGAAAATTGACATTGTTTCAAGTCTATACCACCTCCTAATCCCATACCCCATTATTCAGGTGCTCTATTGATCTTTATGAACTCATAATATTGTAGAAAATTGACATTGTTTCAAGTCTATACCACCTCCTAGTCCCATATCCCATTATTCAGGTGCTCTATTGATCTTTATGAACTCATAAATAATACAATGGGGTTGTTTCACGTCGTAGATGGCAACAGATCCAACGGTTTGTTTTCTTTTCCCCTGGAATCACTTTTGTTTTGGAATTCCAAAATGAGTTTTCTAAGAATATTTTACTTATTAAAGTTTTTAAATGACGACTTCTTGCTGTGCTGTTGGTTGTTCAAAACATTTGTTAAAATAAGCTTGCATATATAAAAAAAATCTTTTTATCTATATCGGTCATTTTGAGAGTGAAACCGGGGCCACCAATGAAATAACAGTACGGATAAATATGAAAATAAGAGCTTTTCATTATGTGAAACATTCCCATTAACGCTTTCATTTCCGAATGTAAATTTTCTTGTTATCGTCGTAAATGGGTAAAGCAACAATTACTTTCGTAAATGCTAATAGTTAAACTCATAGTTTCCTTGCACAGAAGCCACGACCATGGGCGGAGCTATAAAACGCGCAGAGCAATCAGATGAAGAGGAAATTTCTACCGTTTTATTTTGTCTTCATCTGATTGTTCCGCGCGTTTTATAGCTCCGCCCGTGGTCGTGGCTTCTGTGCAAGGAAACTATGAGCAAATTATTATATTTACGTTATTCTTTTGAAACCATTTTCAGCAAGTGAAAAATTACGCAATTGTATAATTTATATCGATATTATACATTTTAATTTAAAATTTTCAATTTTTAAAATTAAAGTTTCATTTTATTTTAGCTGGAAGAAAAGGTCTGCCGCAGCTGTTGTCAATGCTTTTTACAACTCTATCGAAAATAGCATAGGTTTGTACCTAACTTTTATTAATTTGATTAAAAAAATATTTTCTTTATTGTACGTTGTACTGAACTGACGATTCTTTGTTTTGTTTTCTTAGAATTTCCAGCTGGAATATTACAAGGTGTATTTTTTGATAAAGACAGACCTAAGTAAGATAGAATTTTTGAGATTTTGACGGTATTTTTCATTGAAAAGATTTTTACTAATTTATATTCCTAAGATAATTTTTTTGTATAAACATAACAAGTTTATATGTAAAGCTTTTAAATGACTTAAGGGGACGCATTACCCAAAATTTAGGGCTGCCCAGAAAATAATTAAACATGCTCGAATGTTGTGAGCTAAGGATATTGCAAAAAAAGAAGGATTCTATTATAATGGTGGAGGTTTATTGAAAATGATATAGTGGTTTGGTAAAATGGTTTTTGAAATTTTATGTTGATTTTTTAAATTTTAATTTTTTCAGCTTGTGAATGGTTAAAACCCTAAGGCTTTTAGGTAAATTAATGTAGAGCTCCAAATTTTTTTTCCTGTGTTGAAACATGTGCGTTTAACAAAAGTTGGTATGGGATAAGGTCTAGTGTGAATAGATTTTTTTAAAAAAAATGCTGAAGGTGAAAATTTACAAAAAATCTTATATTTTAGCCATTTTTATACATAATGCTACATAACTTGTTTTGTTTAACTGATAGCTCAATATCCATACCAACTTTTATTAATAGATGTTGTGGGAACATTTTGAAAAAAATCCATTACAAAATTCTTTAAATTGTAGGAAGAGTAGCATTTTGAAAAAACGTTAAAATTTTTAAAATTTTTAATTTTTAAAAAATACTTACCTTTTAATATTTATTATTTTTTCGTATATGTTTATTGAATGTTAGTTCTTTGTAAAAATAGTTTAATTTGAATGCTAGCAATAAAAGTACTGGATTTAGTTTTTTGAGTACCGCGTCCCCTTAAAACATATTAGAAAACAGTTATGACATAATAGTCTGTCTCGATTTGGCGATTTTCGTAACGTTACCAGGCAATGAAAAGGCCTAAATGTGGTAAACATTCCACTTTATATTTCATACAACGTGATAGAAATAGCAACCCAACGTAAAATTTTCAAAGTCGCCAATGACTAGACCGGACATTATATCATAGCTGTACACATATTCGAAAATTATTTACTCTAAAATTACCTTATAGTTATTTGAATTTCGGCGCCATTGGGTTTGTTATTGGACATGAAATCACGCATGGATTTGATGATAGAGGTAACTTGTTACTTGTGTTTGTTAAAATTAACAAATTCTTAAAATGTTTAAAAATTTTGGTTGGATCCTCTAAAAGCCCACAACCTTGGCGTGAATTATTTTGTTTGACGATAATTGTGCCATCGTGGTAAACCTACTTTGATACAACCATATCCCGCTGTATTCATTTGCGCAATTGCCATTTTCGTTTGGTGTCATCTTGTTCTGGCTTGGCACTTTTTTTCGGTTTGTCGCCAAGGGTGTGGGCTCTCTTAAGATTTTATCAAAATATAAAAAATTGTAATGTATTTCCGCAGGTCGACAGTTTGACAAGGATGGAAATAACATTAATTGGTGGGAACCTGAAACCGATTCCACATTCAGAGACAGAGCCCAGTGTATTATTGATCAGTACGGGAATTTCACCGTCAAAGAAGTCGATCTACAAGTAAAACTATTTTTATAACATCTTATGCACAGTGTTAAAAGTATTTAATTTTAAATGACCATAAGAAATTATATTAGTTTTTCTAAAATGTAATGTCATTGAAGTTACTCATTATTTAATCTTAAAATTGTTATTTTAAATATGCTTTGATCTGTTAAAAATACTGCTATACTTAAAATGATAAATATAATTTCAAGTATCGCAGTATTTTTATTTGGTATTATTATCATCAACTACTTTGAAATTTTTTGTGCGTATTAAATATATTGTAACTTTATAACCTACACTCTTAAAGCAAACGAGCGGTTTTAACTCAGTCTGAGTTAATTTCCACTCCTTTCCGTGCCGAAAATGCACTTCTCCTATAGGAGTGAATTTCACTCTTTTTCGGAGCGGGTAAAAGAAATAAAAGAAAACAATCTGCGTCCTGCACTCTTAAAACGAGCGGTTTTAACTCAGTCTGAGTTAATTTCCACTCCTTTCCGTGCCGAAAATGCACTTCTCCTATAGGAGTGAATTTCACTCTTTTTCGGAGCGGGTAAAAGAAATAAAAGAAAACAATCTGCGTCCTGCACTCTTAAAACGAGCGGTTTTAACTCAGTCTGAGTTAATTTCCACTCCTTTCCGGTGCCGAAAATGCACTTCTCCTATAGGAGTGAATTTCACTCTTTTTCGGAGCGGGTAAAAGAAATAAAAGAAAACAATCTGCGTCCTGCACTCTTAAAACGAGCGGTTTTAACTCAGTCTGAGTTAATTTCCACTCCTTTCCGTGCCGAAAATGCACTTCTCCTATAGGAGTGAATTTCACTCTTTTTCGGAGCGGGTAAAAGAAATAAAAGAAAACAATCTGCGTCCTGCACTCTTAAAACGAGCGGTTTTAACTCAGTCTGAGTTAATTTTCACTCCTTTCCGGTGCCGAAAATGCACTTCTCTTATAGGAGTGAATTTCACTCTTTTGTTTTAAGAGTGTATGCTATGCACTTTTTGACCTTATAAAACTGAAATATTTTGTCAAAACTGATATTATACCCAATCAAAAAGTTATTTTAAATGTTTGGGATCTGCAACTTCTAATACCACACAACTTCTTATGACTACACACTCAAATACAATAAAACTGTTTCACTCAACTTCAAAGAAATATTTTGTCATGGAAGTCGCTGAGTATTTAATTTTTGACACTGTTATTTTAAGAATGTTTTAATCTGTCATACTTAAGGCGATACTTGAAGTGATATTACTATTCATTAATTTAAAATTTATGCATGCTAAATAGATTGTAACTTTATGACCTAAGCTATGCATTTTTTAACCTAATAAAACGATAGTATTTATTTCAAAACTGATATTACACCCAATTAGAAATTAGGAAGTTAAAAAATATTTTTAAAGTTTGGGGCCTATAAGTACTGTTTATACACAACTACACTCAAATACATATAAAACTGTTTCACTCAACTAAAATACACTGCTCAAATCAATTAGGGGAACGATTGGTTTAAACCCTTTGACCCCCAATGATTCCATTTGGTATCATCAGCTTCCAATTATTTTTTCTCTCTAAGTTGAGCTCTCACTTATTTATCGTTGGATGGAAGAATCATGTCTTTTGAAGAATTAACAAATGTTTGTTTTAATTAAATGAAAATATGAAAAACATGGTAAAATAAAATTCACTCCCAAAAAAATTTATGAAATAAATTGACCCTAAATTCTTCACGCTTGCATTCTTAGATGTTTAAAAATTGATTTTACCTTTTTTTTACAAATAAAATTTTAAAAAAAATTATTGTTATAATTTATTCAAAAGTTATGATTCCAATATTTCCCCCCTTAAATTTTAGTTAAAAATTAAGATTTTTCCTCTGTTTTTACCATTTCATTCTGGATGCATAATGAAACTGTTTCACAAATTTTAGATTTCGATAATAAGAAATAAGAAGCTGGAACTGAAAGGGTTAACAAAAGTACGCAAACTGCTCCCCTAATTCTTTTGAACAGTCCATGTTTTCATTAAAGCATATTTTTTTTTGTACTCTTAGGTGAATGGCATCAACACGCAAGGTGAAAATATAGCAGACAACGGTGGAATTAAAGAAGCATTTAGGGTACGACAGATTTGTCTATTTCGTGTTTGCATGTTACTTTGCGTGTTTGTTAGTGCAGTCGCGTTATTTACAAAGTAAACAATTTAGAAAAATTCATTCTATACAAAGTTTCTTAGTTGTTTTCAAATATTTTTTTTAATGACAAAACTGTGATAAAGTTTTTTTTTTTTTCAATTTGAAAATTCTAAAAATAAAAGGAGACTTAAAAAAAAATAATTGATTTTATTCCATATAGTTTTTATCTATAAGTTTTAATAACCTGTGTGTTTTAACCGACTAGAGCATACTGTTGCCATTCGGCAACATACACTTTAATCCACTTCATGACTTTAAAATATTGTTGATGTTCGATAGCAATTTTTCCTCTATTGGAAGCTATATAGATGTTTTAGTATGATAAAGTTAACAATTTAAGAACTTTCTTTTATATTCAACTAACTTTATAAACCCGGCGTTGCACGGGTGCACCCTTAAAAACCCTAATTAGTAGGGGTTTTTTTATGTAAACTTTTTTTTATACCAATAGATCCCTCCACTGTGGTCCACTCCATCAGGTTATTATGATCTCCTCCCACTCTGATATGAGGGGTTGATTTTATCCAAGCCCTTTCGGAGTTTGAGGGCTTTCCCATAGGGCCCTATTCAAATTGCCAGAACAGCTATATGTTATAATGGCCTGTTTATATTTCACAATTAGCGCAAAACAAAACTGCCCAAATGTGGTAAACCCCATTCCACTTCATATTTCATACAACTCGATAGGGCTGGGGGACTATAAAAGAAATTGCCTATTTGGCGAATTTTAGTTAATAATTTGGCGAGTTGGGCAACGTATTTGGCGAAACAATAAAGACATAAAACACTAATAGCTCTAGTGCGATGGCCTTTATTAACCATCATAGTTCAGTAATAGCTTAACTATACATTTATTGCTTAAATATGCATACATGCAGTCAACAGAAAAATCAATGAAAAAATCATCAAATAAACCCACAATAAAATCGGGGAATGAAGACTGGCGGAAGTACGTCACTTGAAACATGTCAATTATTTTTCAATAATGATATAGTTTCTGAAAGTAATGGCAAAAGAATAAAATAAATATTTTGAATTTTAAATGTTTTCGTTAAAAGTTTTATTTAATTTTTTCAGCCGATGGCATCAGGAAAGAGAAAAAATGATCGGATTTGAGCGAAAGTGGTGTATTTTTTTCAGAAAATTCGAATTTTCTCTAAAAATTGAACAAATATGAAAAAACTAAGCCTCAGGTGCACACGTCGGTATTAAAGGGAATCTATCTTAAAAATTTCGAATTTCTGAGGGCAGTATAAGTAGCTCTTTTACGATCAGAAGACAGATACACAGACTCTTTCTTTTATTATTATAGACAAGTAATCATTTCAACACTTTCAGCATAAAGATATTTTTAAAAAATATTTTTTTCTTAATGTATGACCATTAAAGATTGAAATATATTTTTTTATGCAAATATGAAACTCAAGTGTCTTAAAAACAAACAAACAGTATATTAGGTACTTTACCTAATGTATATATGTTCAAATACTGAAATAATTTTTATTCTAACTTACAATTAATCAACCATAAAAACTTTACAATATTTTGAAAATTATATGAGTTGTTTTATTTTTCCAGGCATATCTTCAGTGGATAAAAGATCACGGAGCTGAAGATTTTCTTCCAGGAATTAAGTATTCTCCAACGCAACTTTTCTGGATTAGTGCGGCAAATGTAATTCAGTTTCAGTCTAATTAGTTACTCAATTAGATTTTAAAATTTAATAAATAGCCACTACAAGTTGAAGATTTTAAACTGCTGGTATATGCTTCTTGAAATCATTTGCAGGTATATTTTTGATACGTTATCAATGCAAATATATTTGGCATTATATAAGAATTTTCATAAGAACTCATTATCATAGTGAAAATAATGAGTTTCCATGGCCAAAAACCAGTGACAAAAGACAGTAGGTCATCTTTGATCCCCTAAAGGCTATTTACTGCGTTGTTTGAAGCATGAAAGTCTGCTTTTAGGTAGAAAAGCTCATCTTGATGCCTCATCAGTTAAAGGCATCAAGCCTCATCAGTTAAAGGCATCATTACTTGATGCCTCATCAGTTAAAGGCATCAAGTAATTGTGGTCCAAAGGGAAACGTTAATCTTTACTAAACTAAAACGTTTGTTTTTTACTAAACTAGTAGAGTTGTGTAAGTTTTAAATCACGGTTACATTTAAAATTAAAACTTAAAGAAAGTTATATTAAAATGTTATGCAGTTCAATAATAGATATAGCATCGTATCTTTTAACGTTTGTTGATGTATATTTTTTTTATGTAATATTACATTGCGATATTTTTTGTTATTTTCAGGTGTGGTGTGGTAAATATCGACCAGAAGTTCTGAAGATGAGAATCATAACAGGTTCTCACAGTCCTGCTCCATACAGGTAAACACTTTGATTTTGATCCACTTGTGCGATTTGAACACAGGTTTTTCTAATAGTATTTGTACCCTAACTTGTTTTTAAGGTTGAGTTTTATGAGACAATATTCTCATACTGAAAGCATTAATACTATATAATAAATTAAAAAATTATATTATATATATTTAATATAAATTTATTTACATATTATTGGGATTTGTACATAACCAATCTAATTTGTAGTGCTATCAATTATCGGTACTCTTCCATTTCGCGATAAAGTCAAGCGTACAAGCGCCACCAAATGGAATATTTAAAACGTAATATTGAACTTTGTATACTGTGTTCTGTCGCCAGAAAATTTGGTTTATCGTCAAAGATTCCGTTTGGCGAGATTTGCGCCCACGAAATAGAAAACTACACAATTATCTAACTTGTGCCCATAGATACCATAGTTAAAGTATTAGATTGTCAGATTACGTGATCTCCAATGCAAACGACGGGACGCGCATGGAGACCAGAACAAGAGGGCAATGGGGCCAATGTTGCCACCATTTTAAGGAGGAAAACCCTACGAAAAAAAATTTATTTCTAAAATTACAAAACAATACCATAAAAATTTTAGCTGAATTTTGGAATCTTTTTAGTGACTTTAAAAAAAAACGTGAAACACTTTTTGCTAGTATTTTTATGGTATGTTTTTGTAATTTTAGAATTAAATGGTAGTTAGCATTGAAGGTCACGTGATCTGACAATCTAATACTTTAACTATGATATCTATGCTTGTGCCCCATTTCACCAAAAATAAATTCAAGTCCTTTCAATAACAAATATTTTTCAGGGTGATTGGACCATTATCAAACCTACCTGAGTTCGCTAAAGAGTTCGGATGTCCTGTCGGTTCACCCATGAACCCAGTAAAGAAATGCTCTGTGTGGTAACCAAGAAAGCAGAAATTACATCAAGTATCATCAACTACCAGTTGTACTTGCATCATCACAGTCTTCATTTACATTACATCATTTTCATTGCGAATTTTTATTATCAGCCCTGTGATCTAAGCCAGAACTGGACTTGAGGTTCTTGTGTGAGTGGCATTGAATTAAAGAATTTGTAGAATATGTGTTTAAATGGTCGTAAAGAGTCGAAATGTGGTCACAACAACGTCTTTATAATAAAACATTTCTATACTTTATATACTTTGTAAAAAAAGAAATGTTCAAAAAATAGAGTAAGAGGACTTCTCGAAATACTTTTTGTGAATTACTTATTTTTTTTTTATCATCAGAAGCTTCTATGAAAACCTTCCTTACCGATTAAATTAAACATATTTTTTTTAATACCATGGTACAAAATTGACAAGTAGTTTAAATTGCATTTGTTAGACTACAGATTGTGACCGTGATATTTAGCCGAAATTAAGACTTGAAAAAAAGTAATTTCGTAAATTTTAACTTCGTTAACTGACATTTTTTTTTGTGAGAGATAGTACTGATATAATTTTGACGTTATATGGTCAGTAAAATATGTGTTTAGATATTTTTTGTCTAGTTTGTGTTACTTGTAGAAGTATTTCTATGCGTTTTGAGACGTGTCGTTAAGTGTTAAAAAATATGAGAATAAATATTGTTAGTGTGATCTTGTTTGGTCTACTTATTGAAAAGGACCTTTCCAAATACCGTCTATTGCTGTCTTTAAGCCATCAAGTACGCCATCTCTACACTGTAAAAATAAGAGTTTTTTGGGGGGCACAGAATTGGAGTGAATTTTTTAGCTACAAAAAAATGGCTCGCCAATATTATCTTACTTTGGTATATGTGAAAAGACATTAACTTGGTCATTCCTTACTTACAATCTTAAAATTTTGGATGCGGTTTCCACCACAATTTGGAGTTTTCGCATGATGCACAAAACTTGGTGAGATGGCGCGCTGTTTTGTAGCCTGAAAATTTACTCCAATTTTCTTTTATGGTTTTTTAATTTTTACAGTGTAGCTTTTTAAAAACAGTTCTTTTAACTCGTAGGAGGTGGAAGATGTCTTTTGAATTGAGCAGGTGTAAATTTAAATTTGGGTTGATTACCATTTTTGTAAAATCATGAACATTGTAAATTAGTTACTGATTTTTGAGTAACGTGTTTAGTATATAGCACCAAGCCAAATTTGTATACTTAACCAACATTTGTTAATAAAATAGATTAAAATATTAGAGCATTAATAGCACTACTTACTTATATTTGTAGATTTATCAAATGTGACTTTATTAAGTAATGTCAGTTACTTATTTACTTATGATGAAGACTTTATCTACTTAAAAAATACGATATACTGTGGTAACATTTGCTCAAGCATAAAACACATAGACCCTTGAAATTTTATGTATGAATCAAAGCAATGTGTCCTCTTACCAAAAAGCCCAAAAAGTTAAATTTAATGTATTTGTAAGGAGTTACTACAGTTACTAAGGAGTTACTACGGATAAAAGTTTTTGATAATTTTACCCTAATTTCCATTGCTGCTACAGATAAATACCCATATATTTGAAAATTCTAGATTTCTAGCCGATATAAGTATTTGATATTTCAACTATAAAAAATGCAGATATTAATGAAATTTATGAAAAACGAAAAAAAATTACTGATTCGTTACAACACTTTTCGTGAACGTTATGTACGAAATTAAAATTTGTAGCGAATTCTTTAATACTTTTTATACAAAATTAATATATTTTTAAAATTTTCACGTATCAGAAACACTAAAGTCACAACTATTTTGATTATTTGACTTATATGATATGTTAAAAGGTTTTTATTATTCTAAAACATTATAATTATTTCTAAGATTACTAGACATAACGATTCTGTTTTTCAATCGAAGTTAAAAATAAACTTAAAAGGTAATTATATCAAAATTTAAATGAAATTTTTATAGATCACTAGGTCAGAGCTACCAGGTTTTTATGCTTAAGCAAACGTTTTGTTAATTGTCGATGTTACCCAGGTTAGACCATGTGATTGTTTAAATGATATAAATTGTAATGAGTGTAAATGGTTATACATAAGTTGCTTGTAGAAAATTCCACACATTTTGTAATTTTACCTTAAGTTTTAGATTGTTATTCTTCTTTATGTATATCAGCGTTGATATTGAACTGATATGATTTCAAAAAGGCATTGTTTGAACTGTATATAGGTAAATGTGTGCATATTTATCATGTTGTTACGTAGTTTATTTTAATACGTTTTAATACGTAGTTTGTATTTTTGTTTTTTCTTTACTTAACTGTGAGATTTTTTTTAATAAAATAATTCCATTCCCCTTAATATAAACTAGGGGCCTGTCCTTACATTCGAATTAAGTGAGTATATACATCTAGAACTATTTAATGAGCATAAGTTCAAATCTACAATTAGTCTTTTCTTATTAAACACACATACATGATTTATTATCAACCTCTTTCATAACAAATTTGTAACACTTAGTTGAAAATTATTTTAGTTATAAAATTTATAATTAATTATTTAGTTTATAAAATATAAATTTTAAATTTGTTTATTAAAAAAAACAAGTTGACACTTTTATCAACTACAATAAAAACGTATTGCTGGCACATTGTAACAAAAATTCTACATTGTAGCATTAAAATTTGCCAAAACATTTTCATGCTCTTTCACAACAGAAAAACAGCCAACAGCTAGCTAATCTGTAAATCGTAAATTTTACATGTGTTCTGTTTACAAAATTGAGGATTCGTTTCATGCGGTAACTACAAAAAATTAACAGCTGCATAGGGTGGTTAAGAATTGATAATTGTTTATAACTAGCATTTGTTAAATAAAATAAAGAAATACACAGAAACTAAAGCTTCAAAATAGCTCCTAATTTGTACTCAAATTTTTTCTTTCTTTTAATCACTATACGGCCTTTTCCAGTTCAAATCGGATGCTGACTGCCATGGCTAGCAGTGCCACTGCTGTCTTATGGGATAAGCATCCATCTGAAATGTACATTAGAATACACCATTTAACAAGTTTTTCACTACTTTAGACTAAAGAGTCACACCAACAAGCCATCTACCATATGTGCATGCGCTATTTACTAAAAAAAAACTTTGATGTCAGACCATAGATATCATAGTTAAAGTATTATTTTGGCAGATCAAGTGACTTCTAATGCTAACGACGAAACGCGCATGGAGACCAGAATAAGAGGGCAATGGGGCCAATGTTACCACCAGCTTTAGGAGAAAAACACTACGAAAAAATACCATTTAATTCTAAAATTACAAATTAATACCATAAAAATTTTAGCTGCATTTTGGAATCTTTTTAGTGACTTTGAAAAAAACGTGAAACGTTTCGCTAGTATTTTTATGGTATGTTTTTGTAATTTTAAAATTAAATGGTATTTTTTCGTAGTGTTTTCTCCTAAAACTGGTGGCAACACTGGCCCTATTGCCCTCTTATTCTGGTCTCCATGCGCGTCCCGTCGTTAGCATTGGAAGTCACGTGATCTACCAATCTAATACTTTAACTATGATATCTTTTTGTCAGACAGTTACTGGGAACTCACGTACCAAAGTTGGAATCTGTATATCTTTTAATTTTTCAGCAATATCTATTTTAAACCAAAGAATTTCAATGGCAGCTACCCTTCACGCCTTTTCTCGAGAACCTTATTAATTGTACCAAATTTGTTGAAGTCGTTGTTGAAGAGATTGCACCAAGTCGTATCTCTTTTAGTTCGAGCTGTAAAGTGGTTCGAGACAGACAGACCAATGATCAAAACCCACTTTTTTCGAAATCATCACCTCTAAAAACTTGTTGAAAACACAAAATGAATTCAATTTTAAACTATAACGAAGAGCTATAACTATGTAACTTCTAAAATCTACACAAACTTTAACATTCATACAGTTTCGAATTTTCGATCCCATCGCAATACTTTCATTACCTTGTATTTCATATTTGGTAATTTGAGTAAAAAAACTGCTAATTATATTATTCAAAGAAATAAGCATTTAAATTTAAAGAGAAAGTAGATTTTTGATGAAAAATGCTAAAAATTTACCTTTGTGAATCTTTTCTCTTCTTTTCATTCGTGGTTGCACATCCTTAGTAAGGTTATCTATAAAAAAAATGTCAAAAACTTAAATATTTAGGGCTACTTAATCAGCCGAATATTTATAATTTACTTTAAATATAAAAATAATTATGAAAAATCACAATAAAAATGGCACTTGAGAAACACAAGAAATGTAACTATGTCATTAGCTTTCAAGTTAACAAAATTGAGGATTCGTTTCATGCGGTAACAACAAAAAATTAACCGCTTCATGGCAATTTAGAGTTAATAATTGTTAATAACTAGTATTTGTTAAGCAAAGAAATACACTGAAATTAAGGCTTCAAAATAGTTTCTAATTTTTACTCCGACAAAGTTTATTTCTTCTGTAATCCGGATTTTTATAGGTTTATTCAATAACCAGAGAAAAACAGTTACTTTTCAAAATTGCAGTATTTCCTTTTAAAATACTATCACTATACTAAAACTATACTATCTCTACAATTACTATACTATGTAATACTATAACCATTGAATTCAAATCTTACATTTTATTTACATCAGAGTCAGGGCCTGGTCTACCATAAAGCCTGTTAGACCACGGCCAACTCAACTACTAAGGCCAAAGAAGCTTTCCCAAACACGCTCGAGGACGGAAAGTTTGACGTCATAGTTCCGAGTGACGTTGTTCCGAAGATGAAGACAACCGATCTCGAAACCTGTTCGGAACCATTCGTTCACGGCTGACCACATTTTTAGGGTTCCGAATGCGTCCGAACTGGTTTCTATATCTTCGGCACTCTGAACGGTGACGTCAAAATTTCCGTCACACTCATGTTTGGAAGAGCTTCTCTGGCCGTGTCATTGAAGTTGGACCTGGTTAGACCTGGACCTAGGGTCTCCAAATTTTAGATTACCCTAAATATTAGTTTCAATTATGCTAAATGCGGTTGATTACCAGAATTTCTATAATTAAAAAAAAATTTAAGACCCCACTCTGTTTTTAGATTGACCTATAAAGTGATTGGTTTGATCGATATTATAAGGAATAATAGCCGATAAAATATTAGCAAAAATTAAGATACATCGGCCAACTAGCGCCATCATTACGGGAAATCATGCTCAACATTTTCCGTAAATGGGCCCCATAATTTGTTGTGCCTATTATTTGAATTTCCTCATAGATATCATAGTTAAAGTATTAGATTGGAAGATCACGTGACCTCAATGCTAACGACGGGACGCACATGGAGAGCAGAATAAGAGGGCAATTGGGCCAGTATTGCAACCAGTTTTAGGAGAAAACCACTACGAAAAAATACCATTTAATTCTAAAATTACAAAACAATATCATACAAATTTTAGCTGCATTTTGGAATCTTTTTAGTGACTTTAAAAAACAACGTGAAACGCTTTGCTAGTATTTTTATGGTATATTTTTGTAATTTTAGAATTAAATGGTATTTTTTCGTAGTATTTTCTCCTAAAACTGGTGGCAACACTGGCCCCACTGCCCTCTTATTCTGGTCTCAATGCGCGTCCCAGCATTAGCATTGGCTCAGGGACATGTCTAAATTGTGGAGGTGGCTGTAGATGGCAGCATCTGTTTTGACTTGTATGTGTATGACCTTGTATGTGTGTGTATGTCGTGTCCGTCCTTCTTGACGAAGGCTTATAAGCGGGTCTTTGTCTAAGCACACAAGCCTGAAAATATATGTCTACCAACCAACCAAAGCATTGGAGGTCACGTGATCTGCCAATCTAATACTTTAACTATGATATCTATGGATTTCCTAGATCAGGCCCTGAAGAAAGTGTAACCACGAACGTCGTAGCTCTAGACTTACCAGCGCAGTGCCATTTCGCTCGGTCATTGTAACAACCTGATTCCTGCTGCCACGATAGGAAGGTGTCCACCCACTGATCTTTGTAGAAGTCACGGAAGCCCCACATTCCACACAACCCCACTGAAGTGATAAAAGAAAAGGATTAATTGAATGGGGCAAAAATAGTATATAAAAGATTTATAATAAAATATCTCACATTCTCAATTACTTCAACCACAATATCTTATTATTCAAATCGAAATCTAAATTAAGTATAAACTTGAAAGGTGGTTATAAAGAACATAATTCTGTTGTTTCATGTATTTTGTTAATTATTAATGTTTAAAAATAATAACGTAAATATTCGTAAATAGTTTAATTTTTTAAATTTAATTAAAAGAAAATAGTTAGTTTTTTTTAATTTGTATGGCTGGAAAAAAACATCAGTCCCTTGACGGGTTTATACGTTTGTATCCCTCTGGTGGAAAAAAGGTAACTTTGGTCCAAGCATTAAAAAACTGCTACTTTTTTAAGTGAAGACATACTCGCCAATAAAAGAAAAAGTTTAAAAAAGAACTAATTCATAAATGCATTTAGTTATAAGTTTTAAGAGCAAAGCTTGGTTCACAGTAACCTATAAAAAACAAGTTACAACAAAGACTCACCCTGTTCCATAAACAAATCCCTGTGGTTTCTTGGGAACTGAGCTTCAGCAATTCTCTTTGCGTCTCTCATAACGTTACTGCAGAGATTAGTGCGAATACGGTGGGGTATGCTTTCCCTGCACCCTCTCTGAAATAAACAGCGAAACAAAATCCAATGTATGGTTCTATTCAGTACTTAAAGTAACTACATTTTATTTTGGGGAAACCCATACATTATAGACCTTATATGCATTACTTTTCAAATCCCTATCCCTATATCATTCAAAGTGTTGTTTTAAAAGTAATGCATTTTGGTATTGTTCCATTTCGCAGGTGCAAATATCGACAAACTCATTTTTTGGAGCAAACGGATTTTTTGGTAACAAAACATAGTATACATGATATATTATAACTTAACCCCCTCAGAATAAATCTTATATTTTTAACCCCAATTAAACTTAATAACTTAAATTACCTTTTTCGCATATCCTTAATGAAACTTAGTACTTTAACATCCCAACCACACCCTGTAGGCGACAAACAGTCGCTTAGATCAATCGTTCCCACAGAAACTGTTTAGTCATCACATTTTAAAAGTTGACCTTTCTCATGACTCTGATTGGTCAGTGGAGGAGGGCTCGAGATTTTCCACCATTTTTGTGAGTATTCGGTCACACTCTCTCGTCGACTGCAGACGACAAATCAATCTTCTACCGATGTCTAGCTGTTAAATAAAAGAGTCTTTACTATATCCAAGTTTCCCTGTCGACTTATTTTACATACATATTTAAAGGACAAAAATCTACACAGTTAAAGGTTACCATTGGAAATATTCCGTTTGGTGGCGGTTGTACATTTTTGGCGACTATATCTCTCACGCCCACCGAAACTGAAAAGTACCGGCATTTTTTGTCCGAAATATGAAATAGTACTGAAGACCACGTAAAGTGTAGGAAAGCTTTTTTACCATTTCGACAAGTTGCCAGTAGAGTACTTGATGAGTAAGCATATAGTCTCGTTGTCCTGGTGACGTCATTTTTTGGACGCATCGACTACTTAACATGCACGTATTCTTCTGCCTCTCAGTGCTGCAAAAAAAAATGAATAATCAAAATGATGTTAGTTTAACACCGATAAAATACAAACATTGATGATGGTCGAGTGGAACGGCCACGCTTACAGTGACAATATCACAGTGTTGTAATATTTGGTTGACAGAAAATTCATATTCGGAATAAAGAAAGACAGAAAATACGGATACGGAAAGACCGAAAAAGACAGAAAATAATTATTCGGACCTATTCAGGAGAACAATGAGTAGAGAATTCTTTACAACTGTGAAATTTACAGAAAATTTGGCAAATTTGTCGGGACCGACATTGTGAGAACTATAAAAGCATCCCGTATTTGGTGGCTGGGCTATCTTTACAGATGTCTCCACCAAAAAAGTGATTTTTTCCAAAATTGAAGGTACTAGACGTAGAGGACGACGATGGTTAGACGATGTTGAAAGGGACCTCAATCTAATAGGAGTCAACCGATGGAGAGCCATTGCGGCTAATAGGGCCAACTGAAGGAGCGAGTCAGCCTTGGCCTGCAAAAGGCTGTTGAGCTTATGAAGAAGAAAATTTATTTTTACGGGGTATTAAAGTTATCTAAACAACTTACTCCAATAGCGTTTACATGCATCCAATCACTGCCAGTGAAGCAAACGTTTTCGCCTGTACCAACCACTCAATACATTTAACATCACATGTAAATTTACTTCACAGGGCAGTACTTTTACCATCACAATGGGATTCAATTAAAAGGATATTTTTGAAGTGGATAAACCAGAAGGTATTCAACGTTATTTTTTATGCAATTTCCACACTTCAAGATAAAAATTCAATTAACACCAACCCAACGATTTCCTGTAGACATGTGTCCGAATCTGTCTCATTGAAAGCCGATCTGGAGCAAGGCAAGGGCACAATCACAGCTTCCGAAGACAGTCTTTGACTTGGATACCACACTGGCCGCACACTCGGTGCCATCACTTGACCCAAAGCTGAAACCCAAACACATATAAGGTTAATGTGCATTCTATCTTTTTTTTTTATTGGCATCTTTATCAACAGAAAGCTCGTATTAATTGAAGAGCTTATTGGAAGAACGTGCTAAGTGACAAAAAGGAGAAAATGAGCTTTAAAGTTTTTCGTTTGCACTTACATTCGTTTGAAACGGCATCGGCACTTGCAAAAGGCAAAAAATACACTTAACTTAAAGTTTATGAAAAGGGGGAAACTTGTAATCTTTAAAAAGAGGGAATGACATATGAAGAGTATTAGAGGGGAAGAACCGCTTAATTTTGTAGAAAACTTTCCTCATCAGGCCTCTTTGGCGATGAAAGCGAGTCATCGCCAAAACTGGTGTGAGAAAATCGGTTACTCAGTTTGTTTTTCTCTCGCGACAACCCTGATTTACGCCAGAGATCAGCGGACACGAGTCACACGTTTGTACCGTGAAAGAAGAACCGAAAGGAAAACCGGTTTTCTGTCGCCAATGTCCGCCAAGCAGATACAATTACGGGACTACTCCTGATAAATTAAGCGGTTCTTCCCCTGTACTCTTCATATTCATTGATACAAAAATCGCATTTTTTTTAATGTCACTTAGCACGTTTTTCCACTAAGCTCTTCAATTGTAATATGAGCAGGGGTCGATTAAGACTTCAGTGCAAGGGAAGCCTGCCCTTGATTTGGAGGCCTCCTCCCATTGCAGAGTCACAAGCTAACACAAGACTCAACTAATAGACCAACAGTTATATAATGGCAACCAACTTTTATCAATTTAAAGGTTATATTTACCATACATCAACTGAGGCAAAGGAAATGTTGTCGTAACAAAATGTTAAATCCATTGTTTTATTTCTAATCCAATATGGTATAGCAAGTTTAAAGAGTTAAGGAAATTATGTATCTCTTAGTGATTTTTTTTTTAATTTACTGTCGCAAACCTGCCTTTGACACTTCAGGAACAAGATGTCAATTCTTGTCAATAGGTGCATGGTTGTTAAGAAAGAAAGTTGATTTAGGGGTCACTACAATTTTTAGAGAGGAAGCCTGAGACTCCATGACCCATTCGGAGATCTAGCCCTGAATATGAGCATCAAAATTGTTAAAGAAAGTCGCCAAGATGATGACACAAAACAATGGCTCTCAGTTTCAGTTCAGAGGAATTAGTCGAGTTTGCAAAAAGGCCTATTCCGTCCATAACATATGCAGAGTCCAGGGGAAGAACCCCTTGATTGAATGGAATTCTTATCATATTCTGGTTTGCTTGGCGGACATTGGCGACAGGAAACTGGTTTCTCTCTTGGTTCTTCTCTCGCTGTACAAACGTGGGACTCGTATCTCGCGTGAATCAGAGTTGCAGCGAGAACAGAACAACCAATTGAGAAACCGGTTTCCTTACACTAGTTTAGGTGATGACTCGCTATCGTCGCCAAAGAGGCCGGATGCAGACAGATTCCTATGCAATGAAGGGGTTTTCCCCTGTTTTCTAATGGTTAAAAGAGTTTCGGCCATTATGTATCTCCTAGTGAAATTTTTTTAATTTACTGTCCCAAACCTGCCTTCGACACTTAAGGAACAAGATGTAAATTCTTGTCAATCGCCAGCGCTGCTGGAGATGTGGTTTTCTGACAGGCAAGCGGATACTATTTACTAGGTATGTAGCCTGTTTTGTTAAAGTAAAGCATCAATTGCTAAGAAGGGTTTAAATTTTTGACCTAAGACTGCTTGAATTGAACTGAATAACATTATTAAAGATATCCGGGTAATATTTATTATAAAAAAAACTGCATAAAAATTATAAATTTTGCCCCTTAACAATTTTGAAATTATATTCTTAGAATGAAAATCATTCTTCATTCTTTACAATTTTTTTTTATATATTCATTTACTATTACAAAAATAAACACGCATAACAAAGTATCATGTTTAATTTTAATTGATAGAAACATCTTTGTAAAAATAAAATAGACTAGAGTCCTCACACTGGGCATTGGCAATTTTAATATTAAAATCAAATATGTACCTTTACAAAGTTTTACCTTGAAAATATTGCGGATCATTCTTCGCTACTTGACTCATTCCTTCGTTCGAAATGAACCTAGCTTTGTCTCTTAGTGCTACAATGCGGTTGTAAATGTCATGGGGCATTACATCTGCTTCTAAATCGAAGTACGAAGTAAGCTGCTCTACAAAAAAAAAATAACATATTTAAAATTTACAACGAAAATGAAGGTTTGTTTAAAATATATTTTTCTCTTTGTGGGTTTTTAATCTTACTAACAAAAAACAACGGATGATTCGAACGGGGAGGAGCGTTGTAAGGTAGAAGACAGTGATTAATGTTTCACGTACCATTACGTCATTTTAGGTGTGGCCATTCTAGTTGTTCATTGGCTATGAAACAAAAAGGTATACCGCACTGTGGGCGTACACTGTGGCATATTGGCATAAAAAATAATTTTTTCAAGAAAATCATTAAACTGTACTCCAACGATTTTATCGATCATTTTAAATTTGTTTTAATCTCTACCGATACGCCAATTTTCGGTGCACGATTAGATACAAAGTCGAAATATAAAAGATTCTTTACACCACACCTTATTTTTCCTTTTATTTATTACAATTACTCAGAATAAAACATAACAACAAAACTAAATAACAACAAAAAAGGTTTATGGATGAAAATATTATATATATAATATATATATAATTATATATATATATATTATATATTATTATATATATATTAATAATTATAATAATATATATTTTACCTATTAGTATAATCTTTAATATACTGAACCCAAATATAAATACAAATTTATATGAAAGACCACATTCAGATTTGTTTCATATCCATCGAAATCCAATAAACCACCCTTTTTTTAAAATAATCTTGTTGTTCCCCTACATGATCGGAAATTGATGTGGTTACAGTTCCTGAATCCTTTGATCCTAGATCCTGATGAGATCTGGGGCTCTGAGCAATCCCTCGTAGCTATTAGAGGATCATTTGTAATTAGGGAAAAGAATAAGGTATCTTTTGTAATTCAACAATACTCGGTCTCGTATTTTGCAATCTTATACGTTGTAAATTTATTATGATTTTAATAATTCGTATTTTTAAAATTCGAAAAAATTTAATTAACCCTTTTAGTCCCAACTTTTTATTTTTTATTGTAAAAATCTAAAATTTATGAAATAAATTTTAGATTAAATATATTCATTATGCATCCAGAATGAAATGTTGAAAAGCAAGGGAAAAAATCTTTAACTAAAATTTAAGGGAAAACAATTTGTAATCATAACTTTTGAAAAAAAAAATATAACAATAATTTTTGGAAACTTTATTTGTTAAAAATAGTTAAAGTTCAATCTTTAAACGTTTAAAACTGTAAGCATGAGGAATTTAGGGCCAATTTATTTAATAAAATTGTTTCAGAATGAATTTTATTTGTATCATATTTTTCATATTTTCATTTAACTACATTAAACATTATTTTAACTCTTCAAAAAACATAATTCCTTCTATCTAATGATATAAAAAATATAACTTTATAGGCAAATGTATTTGAAACAAGAAGTTCTTAAAGAACTAAAATAGCCTACTTTCCTGTTACTTAAATACTTACTGAAATTCTAATAGGAAAATAACTAGGTTCCTAACAGTAAATATCATTAACAACCTTTTCTACCCTAGATTTATACACATTTGCAAAAAAATCACTAAACACAACATCCAGCTATAATTTAAACTTCTAAAAGCCAAAATCAACTATTTTCCTTAATATTCTTTCTCAAATTACCTTAATATAATTTATCGTCTGCACGATTTATTTGTAGTTCAAAGAATAATTCAATATTTATTAATAAAAAAAGTAATGAAACTACTCCAAACTACATTAAAAAAAATAAGAAATGTAAATTAAAACTAAGCATAATTGTATGCAAAAATATGCCTTGCCGCTTTCTTGGTAAACAATGCATGAACAATCAAAGAGTCACATAGTGCTAAATTTTATGACGTCATTCGAAACTGATTCATGAAAAAATTATTTTGCTTCAAATATTTTTAAATAAATAAAGTTTCTCATGCCATTGTTGATTTGGCAACAGTGATTTAAATGACTCAAAATTGAATTTCAATGCTAATTCAATGGGAAATTCGCCGACAGATAGTAGATTTATGTCCGTCCGGACGTACAGACAGGCGGACAAAAAGTATGAAAGTTAGGTATCTGAGGTCATAGCTTTTTAACAAAAAAATAAGAATTTTTAAGATACGATTGATAGAACTGATTTTGGAAGGGGGTACGGACAGACAGACGGACATCGACCGCATGTCAATACCTACTTTTTCATTATTTTTAATTCTTTCGAATTAAAAAAAGAAAAGTAGGCTAAAAAGCGTGAGTTTAACTGAGTGAGAAAAAAAATCGGAAGCTTGATGATTCCAAACGGAATCATAAGGGTGTGAAAGGATTGAAGTATTATTTATTTGAATTTGGTACAACACTTTAATTTTTTTAAACGACAACATTATTGCGCTGTTTAAGTTTTGTATTAATAAAATTTAACTATATTAAATTTGTCAGTGTAAAGAATTTTGTAATTTGTGTAAAGAATTTTGTAATCTGCGTAAAAGCTTATAAATTTTATATCAACATTTTTATAAACGACCTTTTAATCTTACATACAAAATTGCTTAGTTTTAAAGCTAAAGTTATTTACAATTTTGCTTTCTGTAATATATATGTATCAATTATTTAATAATGTGTTTTAAAAAGTAAAATTAAATTTATAAGAAAATATAAGAAATTTCACAGTCTTTCTTTCGTTTGCACTAGTTAACCTAACTTCAGAAAATTATTAATGTTCACTTTCAGTATTAATTAAATAGAAACGGGAATAAATATAAGGTATCATTGTTTAATGTTTATTCTGCACTTTTATGAGTATAGTTTAGTGGTGGTTCTTTTTCGTCGGCTGCCATCGAAAATCTGACTAGGACGCTATACAACAATGGTTGTTTATGCAACAAGTGTGAAAAGTAATACTTTTTAAAACGAGTTGATTTTATTTCACGAGCGAGTGAAATAATGCCATGAGTTTTAAAAAGTTTACTTTTCACATGCATTGCATACACTATTTTTTATAATTACTTGAAAAAATCACAAATCATTAGTTAAAAAATAATTAAAGTGCATAATGTTTTTACGTAAAGAAGATCGATAAATCTCTGGAAAGGCTAACTAATAATTTAGTTTAAAATCATACATTTGAACATGTACCCAGATTCGGATTTTCAACAACAATTTGAAAGTTTTTAACTTCCAGAAACGATAGAAATACAACAAAAGTGGTTCCAATGTAACTAGAGTGCCAAGCATAAGCATTAATGACAACAGTGGCTCTAATGCTACTATTAACATGAATATTATGAAATAAAAGTTTTACTTGAAATGTTGGAATCTTATGAAAAGAGTAATAAAAATATATATAATTACTTAATGCTATTAAAATTACGATTATAATTAGTACAGCACGCTGTAATATGAAGCTTCATCCATTAAGTTATTAACACTTTACGGGTATCGGGACATGTTTCCCAATGCTAAAAAATTAAATTTAAAAAGTTTTAAAAAAATAGATAGAAACCTTTCTATTTGAATCTACTTGAAAATTCTTAAGAAAACCAAAAAAAAGGAGTTAACAATTTTTTTAATTCGATCTAATCACCAAATACATGTCTTGGCAAAATTTTGCTTCAAATTATTTTTTAAATATCAAAGGATATAGGATTTTATTTAAGGGAATCCAAAAGGTGAAACTTTATATTCAATTATCTCATTTCCTTTTGAGTTTGAGTGTAAAATAAAACTCACATTTTTGTTTTAATTGTGATTAAAGTTTGAGTAAATATATTGTGTTTAATGTTTATGCCAACACAAAGCACAAATATGTGTTTATAGTTGACGTTTTACCCAAAAATACCACAATTTGAATTTTATAATTAAAAATATTTTAAATTATTTTTTGTGGTATTATGTTCCATAAGCTACTTAATTTCCAAATTAAGACATCACATATACCTTCAACTAGTCTCGTTCCCAGCACTGCATCCAGATTGATATCTCCAATATTCGCTTCCATGAAGTCTAGTCCTTTACCAAGGGCATCTATGAGGCCCCCTTGGACCCCGCAAAAAGCACACAAAAGCACAAAAACAACGGCTCCCATCTTCGGACTTCGAAACTTTTTGAATGCCTACAATGAGTTGGACGAGCCACAGAATTGCGCGCGATTCGGTCTCTGGAGAATCAGGAGGTCCACCACTCAACTCTTCTCTATTATGGCTGGTGACGTATTTGTAATGCGATTGGTCGAAAGAAAAATTTGTTTGGGGAATTGAAATAGAACGAAGGGGATATTTTTATTCATTTATTGTTAGTTATTTTGATTAGAAGTAAATAAAGTTTTTATTTATGTTTCATGAATTTGATTTATTATGAAGCTTCTCAAACAATGTAGAGTAAACATGTTTTCGAAATGCTTAAAATTGTTTCATTGCAAAACACTTTAAAGGCACTACAAGTTTACGGTACACATTATTTCCGAATTTCATGTGATGCAAAGTATTCCAACACTTTTCTCCCGTTAGAAAATTTGTCTCGACCTAAATCAGCTAATCTTACAGTATCAAAGATGTCTTTTGGGAACAGCTATGATATAATGGCCGGACTCGATTTGGTGATTTGCATTACGTTGCCTAGCAACGAAAATGCCCAAATGTGGTTAAATTTCCACTTCATATTTCATACAACTCAATAAGTATAGCAACCCTAATGTTAAATTTTCAAGCTCGCCAACGAACAGACCGGTCATTTTATCATAGCTGGTAGGGGGGAACCAGGGACATATAACCCAACATATAGTTTTTGGCTTGTAACTTTTAAAAAACACTATTTATGGATGTGCAAATGCAGTTAATTGCTTTAATAAGTATTACACAATATATATTAGTATTTTTCTGTGGTATTAACTGCAATAGCAGTAAAATATAAATTATTTAAAACTTTATTTTTGGGTCATGTATCCCAATGCATAGGGATACATGAACCCCCCCCCCCCCCACACACATTAGGGATACGTGACCCAACCCAAAAATTTGGTTGTAAGACTTAAAATTATAAAAAACTTTTACCTAATAACAAAACTAATATCGTATTATAAAGTTTATATAGATTTTATAGTATTTTCAGACAAAATTATTACTTTTTATATTGATCACGTTAATTGTGCTTATACTAACGAAATAATCAAATCTATAAGTAAATTCTGGTCGAAATACAAAACTGGGGCTTCTTCTATTTTGCAGAGAAAACACAGGTGGTTGAAGAATCGCTACTATTTAATGTTTAATCAATATCAACTTGAGATGTATTGTCCATTTCAGGCCATTTAAAACATTTTCCATCGATTATTTATGCACATTGAATTGTAAGCTCGTTAAAAAAAATTCCCTTGTACCTTCCCAACAAACCTTATACTCCGTTAAGAACCCAGTCATTTACTTTTGGCACTCTCGTGATTTTTTAAAAAATTTACTTGGTCTACTTCTGTCTACTTTTGTGTTGTTTACTTGGGTCATATCCCTAATTGGCTTAGGTCAATTATCCCTAGTTGCACTTTTTTTTTTAACCCCAAAACAAAGTCATTTGCGAATGATTACATTAGCACTATTATACACGTAACTGTAGCTAATAGCATGAACTAAACAAGTAACTAATTGAAAAAAATCTTTAAACCAAAAAATGTAGACCGAAAAACATAACGGTCTCAAAAATGTACTTTCAGTGCGTGAAAACGATTCTCGATAACTAAACAACGAATGATTCACTCTTTTTTCACAAGTGATCAGCTCTACACCATGACGAGTATGTGACAAGCGATATCACATACAAGTCACTGAACGCTGTATGTGCATTCAAGTCACTTTGTCATAGAAGTGATTCCGTTTTTACGTATTTTACGTAACAGATATCGTGATATCGCAGCAATGTCGCATTTGACCGGATTTAACAATGCGATACACCAATTCAATATGATGTCCTGCAAGATCGCATGTGCATCCCTTGATATCGATACCAGTCACTGTGACGCGACTTACGGAATACTTGATGTCACATACTTGTCACTCGACTTGCCCAGAGTGACAAAAATACGTGCATGACGTAACTGTGACACTGTGTTAGCTGCCTGAAGATAAGTGGGCCATTCACTCACAAACTTTTCCATTGCTGAGAAAGCATTGTCCTGTCCTTATGGTCAAAGTCAGTTCCTCTGTTTTGTGTGTTACAAAATTTCCAATTAACCATTATTTTCAAAAATGGTATAACTGATTTGAAGAGTACAGGGTAAAAAAAAACTTCATTGCATAGGAGTCTTCCCGTATTCTGGTGTGCTTGGCGGACATTGGCGACAGGAAGCCGTTTTTTCTTTCGCTGTACAAGCGTGTGACTCGTGACCACTGATCTCTGGCGTGAATCAGGGTTGCCGCGAGAGAATAACAAAGTGAGTAACCGGTTTCCTTTCACAGTTTTGGCGATGACTCGCTATTGTTACCAAAGAATCCTGGTGCAGACATATTCCTATGCAATGAAGATGTTTTCCCCCTGCACTCTTCATTTGAAATCGTCATCAATTATAAAAAACAGAAGACATAGATACTCGTGCACTCTAGAAAAATTTAAAATATCACATTTTTGTTTTAGTCTGGGGGAGTTATGAAGTTAAAGGGTCATTTCAGTTTTATCAGTCGATTTTCATTTGAAATAAATTCGAAAAACATATCTTTTAATTTAGCCATGATAATTGGACTATTTAATATTTTCAGATAATAACTTTGTAAACCTTGCTAAATTTGTTTAATTGTTATTGACCAGATTTGGGACTCGATATGAACACAAACAAGTAGGTTTGTAACATAATCTGTCACCTGCCCGCTTCCACACAACATTTGTACTTAACAGGAAAAGAGGCGCCAAACACAGTATTATTTGTATATTAAACATTTACACTCTAAAATTGGCTAGTTTCATTTATTTTCTTTCGAAAATTGAATAATTATTCGATAAAATTCAATAATTATCATTTGCTAGATTAAATTATATTTCAAAGAATAAATATGTAATATACCTCGCCTTTAAATAGAAGCAATACAATTCATTATCAACATAAAATCAAAGAATCTCTTTGCGAAATATACTTGACGTCATTTCAAACGGATTTATGTGGCAAAAATAACTTTCTTTTAATTCATTATTTAAAAGAAATAAAGTTTCTCGAGCGATTGTTGTGAATGGCAACTGTGATTTCATTCTAATAAAATGGCTTTCTTATGCTTTTTAAATGAGCACTTACTTTTGAAGTTTTTTTTTTAATCATTGAAGTACTTCGAATTTGAATTCTTTTCTGAGATTTTCAATGTCTTCTTGTAGCACTTGTAGTTTGGGCTATGAAAGTGGTTGACAGACAGATGGTTATAATACCTTCCATTTTTGCGTTATAAACGTAGTGGGGAAGCTAAAATGGTGAAAAGATAACAGGAGTTTTAAAGATGAATCTTCGATGTTAAATGAGTTAAGGATTTGGCACTTGTTCATACAAATATCAACATTGAGACCTAAAAGTATTAAGAATTTTATAGGGTAACTGGTGACATATTTATCATTGTTAATATGTCATTTCAATCAGAGACATAAAATAGAATGGACTGCGCATTGGCAAACCTAAAGCGATCCCCTCATGGTCACGTGCTGAGGTAAGATTTTATTTTACCCCAGCACCTGATCGCGAAGAGTTGGCGAATTTTTCCACAACGACTTGAACATATGAGGCCGACAATCTAGTGGTTTGAAAAAGAAGTTGAGATAGGAACAAAGATGAATCGCTATTTCAATTCATTAGCTGTTCAATTTAATAAAAGTTCGACTTTTTAAATATTAGTAATTCAAAAACTACAATTCCAAAAACAAGGTTCTTTTTTTTGCTAAAATGTACCAAAAATATTCTACTTCTAAGCTGTCAATGTTCAGACCATTAATGTAATTGACTTGGCCCAAAAGATTAATTAGAATTCTAACAACGTTGACTTAATCGTGAAGATGATTCTTCAGTATAAAAGAGCTTTTAGAATAAATTCCCTCGATAAAAAGTATAGTTTATAAAGAACACAATTATTAAAAGTATGCAGAACTAAATAAATGTTACCTGTGAAGTGTGACAAATCCTTTTTTACGCCACTCTTTGCAATTAAGAACTACACAAGAATTTGGCATCTTGATCTTGTACGAATTACTTAAAAGATACCGCAATTAAAAATAGTTTTCTGAAAATGTAAGATTTAAAAAAAATTACATAATTAAGAATAATCCAACATTGGACGAATTTAATCAAATATTTATGACTAGCAAATAAATACCCGTTCTTCGCACGGCTAAAAGAATATCAAATCGATCCAAGTCTATGTGTCATTTAATTTGCTGTAGGATAATAAGCTTTGCCTTTTTCCCGTTCTTTATAAAGAACTAGCTTTATAAACCCGGCGTTGCACGGGTGCACCCTTAATAACTCTAATTAGTAGGGGTTTTTTATGTAAACTTTTATTTTATACCAATTGATCCCTCCACTGTGATCCACTCCATCAGGATATTATAATCTCCTCTCATTCTGATATGAGGGGTTGATTTTATCCAGGCCCTTCCGGAGTTTGAGGGCTTTCCCATAGGCCCCTATTCAAATTGCCTGAACAGCTATATGATATAATGGCCTGTTTCTATTTCACAATTAGCGCAAAACGAAACTGCCCAAATGTGGTAAACATTCCACTTCATATTTCATACAACTCGATAGGGTTGGGGGACCCAGTCGGTAAAGACTTTCGTCTTGCATGCGGTAGGTCCCAGGTTCAGGTCCGGGCATATCGCCAAAATAACTGCAGACCTATGAACATCTCGTGCAGCCAAAAAATGTCCGACGAATAATACCCCGTATAGAGGAAGGGCACTTTAAATATCCTCCAAATTCCCAACGCTGCGTACGATCTGCCCTTAAAAGTTGCATTGGGTACCTACTCACGTGTCGGCTCGTAACTTGACTGTGGTTCTAAATTACGACTCCCATTTCCAATAGCACTCGTGTGTAGCTTTAATGCGACGATAATTCAAACTAACCCTAACCCATACAACTGGATGGGAATAGCTACCCTACGTTAAATTTTCAACTTCGCCAAAAGCCGCCAATGCCAAAATTCAATCGACCATTACGCCATCTTAACATCAGAAAAAAAAAGACATTCATCCTCTTGTATGGTTGGAAAAGTTTTATAAAGTACAAATTCCTTATTTATGCCGAATATATTCCGGTTAACCTAAAGAATCGTGGCCGACAATTTTACGCCAAATTTGGTAACCCCGATGGCACCTTTGGCGAAATTAGCAATTGCATTGACAATTTCTAAATGTTAATCGATTTAAATCTTAAACGCATATAATTTATTTTGAAGTTTTCTTATACTAATATTTTATTAATTAGATGCTTACTGATTTTAAATAATTATATACTTTTTTTTAAATCAATTCTTCGTCATTTTAAAATTTCACTTTTTTTTATAAATCTGGTCTGCAATTTAATGAATTTTTCCGCTGTTTTAAGTCGGCCATTTTGAAATTAGGTAATAATTTTGGTCATTTCGAGAGGGTAACCATCTCGAAATGCCGGGGTTTGTTATAACTTCGACTTGGCGACATTTTTTTAAAATTCGCCAAATCCGGTTACGATTCTTTAGGTTAACCTATATTCCTCCATATCATCATTTCTTACCATTTGTAAACATCAAATAAATTAAATACGGAAACGTAATTAAAATCTAGTTGAGGAAATCTGATCCACCATAAAAAAAATGAAAAGATTTAAAATCAACAAATAAAATAAAATACTGATATTCAAATAACAATCCAGAAAATTAAACCTACGCGCTCTTTTTTTTTTCTTTTCTTAATTTTCGTTCACGCTGAACGCCCTGGAATTTCTTTAAATTGAATTAAAAATTATAAATTCTAATCTTACAATGCTATTCCTATGGGGAAATCGGCTCATGTTTTGCACCACTACACCCGTTTGGGTTCGAATAAAAAGTATCCTATAGCCTATTCCTGATTCTAAGCTACCTTCCCACCGATTTTCAGCCAAATCAGTTAAGCCGTTCTTGAGTTATAAATAGTGTAACTAACACCACTTTCTTTTATATATATAGATAAAATCCCGTTAAGGGGTATCACACGAGCGTTTTCCTCCAACCCAACTCCCAACGCAACTTTCTCCCCCCAATTTCGGCCCCCACAAAGTTGTTAAAGGGTTGCCAGAGTATGAGAAGATTTCTCTTTTCCGACTGTCATAACTAAAACGATATCTCTACAGTAGGCGACAATTTATTAAAAATCGGACCTTTGGATTGATTTGAGTTTTATTTTATCGCATGCTTAGGATTTCTCTTATAATTATTAATTTTTCTTTCACCTTATTTTGTAATAAACACTGAGAGATATAAGTTAAAAAGTTTTATTTTCCCAACTATAGATTGTTAAATTGCGTTGAGAGATATTTTGAAGGCTATAAAATTGTTGGATTTTTGCTTAAAATTTCAAATATCTTTTTTACAAATTTTAAATTAAAGCTGATATACAGTATAGCTTTCACATTTAGAACAAAAGGGGCAATTTTACCCATCTACTTTACATATTATAGCAAATGATATATAAAATTATTGAATTAACGTAAGAAAGTCCTTAAAAAGTAGCTTTTTTCTTAAAGTTGAACTAAAAGCTGTGCTAAGGATTTTTTTCTAAGATATATAAATAAATCTTGTGTGGAATTGGCCCGAAGTAACAATTTCCGTTTAAAAAAAACCCTCAACTTTTCAACATTTTTTATCGAAAAAATAAGAAGATATGTCAAATCAAAGAGTTTTATTTCCTCTTTGTGTCAAATAGCTTATTATACTTCAGATTGAAAATCAAAATATCGTGCATGTAAAATAAATAAACAACAGCTTGGCAATTTGGCGCAATATGACCAGAAGATTTGGCTTCAACCACAACAGAGGCGTGACGTCAGTGTAGCGACAGTCACCGATTCACCTGATTGGTTGTTGGGACCAAGTTGATCAACTCCGTGGCGATGAAACGACAGAGTTGTAGAAAATTTCTCCAACGCCTACGTCATAGCACGTGGCAATTTCCACCAATCATGGTTCGAACAGAAGTTGGGTTGAGGGTTGGGTTGGGGAAAAATCTCTCGTGTGATATGGCCTTTACTTATATTGCTTTAAAATTCCAAAATAAAAATACATCACTATAAAATGCACATCCTCATATCACAAAAATCTTCCTCAACATGAACTTACTGTCATCGCAATTTTCCTGATAAATTCAAAATTAACCATAATTGTATAACAATGTTATTTCACGTCAAAACCTCCATTCTGGGTTTTAAAAAAAAACATTTAGCTCATTGGCACGTTCAATTATTTTTCAAATCATTAATTTAGTTTCTGAAGGTAATGGCAAGAAAATAAAAGCAATTTCAATTTCAATTAATTTTTGTGTTCATTTTAATTTCTTCTGTCAAATGGCAACACAAAATGGAAAAATGATCGGATTTGAGCGAAAGTGGTGTATTTTTTTCAAAAAATTAGAATTTTTCTAAAAATGTGACAAATATGAAAAAACTAAGCCTCATGTGCACACGTTGGTTTTTAAGATAATCTATCTTAAAAACTTCGAATTTCTGAGGGCAGTATAAGTAGGTCTTTTACGATCCACAGACAAACAGACAGACTCTTTCTTTTAATATTATAGATTAAAGCCAGAAGAAAAAAATAACTATGGGGCAAAAATCGTCTGCAGCTGGATGCTAGAAACCCACGTGACTGGGAACATATTTGAGTCACCATTCAGGTTTGCCAGCCTACTCTTATCTGGTTTTTAGGTCTGGCGACAATTGGCATAGTTCTAACGAAACAGTAGCGATAAGTTGCCATATGTTGCAACCTTTCTCCTCTAATTTTCATGCTTGGTACGCTTTTGGAAGTTGCTGGACTATTGAATGAGCAGTCCATTCTATTTATGTCTATGATTTCAATAAGGTGTAGAAATGATGGAAAAATAAACTGTCCTTGTAATTTTGAACCTGTGAATTTCGATGATGTTTTCTTTTATTTAGATTTAATTTTCCAAAGTGATTTTTTTTTAAACCTTTCAATGTTTTTGAAAATATAAAATACTGGAAGTACTTGTACGAATTTAGGAAGGAAAGCAAAAGTACAAGACTTAAGCGAACCTCTACATTACTGTACGACCAAACGATCAGACAGGATATTGGACTTGAACATCACACACATGACATCCTCAAGGAAGCACCTCTGCCCTCGCTTCTCCCCAAAAATACCAAAATTGTTACTAATCTCCTCGAACCATGCTCCAAAAACGAACTAGCTTCAATCATCAGAACTAAAGGAGAAAAAACCATCGAATCATATTCATGCAGAGGCTTTGTTCACGCCTTTACAGATGGGTCGTCCGATGAAACTCTGGAAAACGGAGGAGCGGGCGTCAACTTTATTTTCCCTGATGGTAGCACAAAACAATTCAAATTCGGAGCTGGTAGAATTGCTTCCAACTACACATGTGAACACTTCGCCATAAAAGAAGCCCTAAATACTTTTTCTTGTCTTCAGGAAACTGAGAGAGCTGGAGGTCTTATTATCTTCAGCGACTGTAAAGCTGCTCTCCAGGCAATTCAAAAGGGCTACACCAAGCAAGTAATCAACATACACCGTGCCCTGGAAAAACTGCTAACTCTAAACATACATTGCATTCTGCAATGGATACCCGCACACGTTGGTATTGATGGAAATGAGGCAGCCGACTAACTAGCCAAAGAAGCAAGACATCTCAATGAAGGATCCTTTCATCTCGTCACACTCAGCGACATCAACTCAGTGGCAAAATCAAAATTCAGGGATACGACCATCAAGTTAAAGAACCAAATCTGTGAATTAACAACTAGCAGAACAATAGCAAAAACCTTAACTAGACTGAGAACTGGACATCTGGGGGGAATGAAAATCCAGCCACACGGCTCCAGAAAGTACCCCACCTGCAAAATCTGCCTCGACATAGAACTAAGTCCAACACACATTTTCTCATGTCCAGCCATCCTTGCAAAAATGCAACAGATTAGTGACTCTCCGCTAGATGTCCTTTATTCCCAAAACTGCCTTCAGATTGCTGAGGCTGTGTGGAACACACACGGTCACATCTAATACCTCAACCTATCCATAGACAAGACAACAACAACAACTTGTACGAATACTTATCAATAACAGTGTTTTTACTGCGTCATCTGAAAGGGATTCTGATTATTTTTTATACTAATATCATATTTAGAATTTATATAGTGTGTTCATTCTACGCGGAATTGATTCTAAGAGTTAGGTCCACAAACAAACACTGACCGTAGATCTCGTAAATAAACCATCTTAATTTTTCTGGCTCATGTTTAATTCTTCCATAAAACGCTCTTTTAGCCAAACATGAAATTTCAAAATTATCCATCTTAATTTTTCATGAATCAGGATTACTGGTTTTATAAAACACTCTTTAAGCCTAACATGAAAATACCACATTGTCCATCTTAATTTTTAATGATTCCGGATTACTGCTTCCATTAAACACTCTTTTAGCCTAACACGAATTTGCAACATTGCCCATCATTATTTTTCAAGACTCAGGATTACTGCTTCCATAAACACTCTCTCTTTTAGCCAAACATGAATTTGCAAAATTATCAATCCTAAATTTTCATGACTCAAGATTACTTCTTCCATAAAACACTATTTTAACCTAATACGAAATTGTAACATTGCCCATATTAATTTTTCAAAACTCAATATTACTGCTTTTATAAAACTCTCGTTTAGCCTAACACGAAAATAAACATTGTCCATCTTAATTTTTCAAGACTAAGGATTTCTGCTTTGATAACACACTCTTTTAGCTTAACACAAAATTGCAACATTGTATTGTATTCTTCACAAACAAAATCACAATGCCCGTTTTAAGGATTCTAATTATGAGGCACAGTGACCCAGTATCCAATTTCCTTCTTCAAGTACAAGGGCTTCGTAGCAGGAAATTGGAGGACATGATCTCGATCCTTTATATACAACTCGACACCGATACCAATCGCTATTAGAACAGAAACAGTTCCACCGAACAGTAAGTACACACTGAGTCTTAACCACGTTATAGTCCGGACCAGCGTAAGTACGGAGACATAATTTCTTTTGTACGCTGTTGCAATTTATGCCGAAAGTTTTGCCTTAAATGTTGTACTGTTATACCCAACCACTTTTCGGTTGAAAATACAAGTTTTTCATGAGTTAATCACATCCCAGGTAGCACACTATGTGGGATCCATATGGGACCACTTGCACAGTGTGGGCACTACCCATATAGGGCGACCACCTTTATTTCAAGTGGTAGCGCCCACATTACCCAAATGGGCGCATACGGATCACACATTAGTGTTCTACCTGGGATGTTGAATTAAAATTAATGTTGTGTGTTTATCTTCTAATAACAACTGGAGGTTGCATCTATAAAAGTTCGTACAACATTTGTGGTAAAGTTTTGCGCTAGTATTGAAAACAAACTTTATATGGTAGACAAATAAAAACAATCAGCAGCCATTTCTTTTGAACGATGGTCTATCGTTCCGATTTATGCCTAAATACAGACCTACATGTATAATTTAGTGCACTGAAAAAGTCCTCTACCAAACAAAGTACATGTAAGCTACTCTATTTTATAAAAATTAGCAAAGGGCAATCATAAAAATTAAATCATTGTAAATTATACCCATATGACTTTGCTGTTTTTAACAGTTACTCTTTAATATATCTAGCAAGTGAAAGAAATTCATCGAAGATATTGCGAATGTTACTCGTTCACTTAAATCTAACAAGCCATATAGCAGGAAAAAAACAAAATATAGAAAAATAAAAAATAAAAATTATTTTTTTCAATACAAATTTTGCTTCTGTGGTAAGTACCGGATATAAAAAAAAACAGTGATCAATGGTAAAAAAAACACATTAATCGTTAAAACTAATATAATTGCGTACTTATTATAAAAAATGTTTCGATGAACTCGCCCTTTGAAACAATTAGAAAATATTTTTTTGTTTAAATTTGAGAGCAGATGTCGACATCAACCTTACTGAATGTAATGGTTCTAAACTGGCCATAAACAGCGATTATCTCTCTTACTTTTTATACAGATTTAAAATCAATTTTCGCATGGTGTCAATTTAAAAAAATAATTCTGCATTGCTAACCAATAATTTTGCAAGGCACATGCGAATTTTTATTTTTATTTGTTAACAATTATATTTGTAGCAGTTTTTCAAATAAGCCCTGCCACACTTTCCTAAATAAAGTGTTTTTTGTGTTTTACCATTAATTTCATGTATCTTAAAGGTATATACTTTTACATTTTTGAATTTGATACAGTAATCTGGAAACATTCTTTACTAAACTGACTGTTTGAAAAAACAGTATAACTCTAAATTAGTTGAGTTAAAACAAATCCCCCTTTTTCTTACAAAATCTTTTATATATTTCTTTTTCCGAAAATACCTTGCACAAATATTTGCTTAGCTAGGTTTTTTTTTAAATGACAAATACCTGGAACATTCTAATAAAAGTAAGATAGTTCTGTAACGTAAGTCGATCCTAATCCGCTTTGGTGTTATTACACTTACCTAACTAAACAATTTCGAATATCTCTCTTGACTACTACATCATAGAGGAAAAATCCCAGCATTTCATGAAATTAAATTTCTAGCATTTCCCCTTCGGTGGTAACAGAAAACACAAATTTCGTTTATGAATAATGTAATTTTCTTCTATTTATTTCACTAATTATTCTAACCATTTTCACAAATGTGATTAATTTCAACTATAATTACAGTAAGTTGCAACAGTTTATACTCACTAGAGGTTATAAAAATTCGTTTTTTGTGTTATTATAAGTCTAAACTATTTAGTTATATATCCAGGATTTTTATTTGAATGAAATTAACAAAATTTAAGATATCTTTTCTATTGAACTAGTCATTGGTTCAATGCATTTAAGTGATTTTAAAGCTAATTTTTTCAGGCTAAACAATGTAAGGTTTTTTTTTAATTCTTAAGCATTTGTTGTTGTTTTTAAATATTCTGAAACTTAAAAAAAAAAATTTTTTGTTAAAATCCAGATGTTATGTCTGCCGTGGGGCGCATAAACTGCAGTAACCACACCCATGATTTGGAACATTTTTGCTTTGAAATAATCAGTCCTTCGGTATACTTTCTTATAGATTAGAGTTACTTGAGTGCTTACAACAGTGGCCTAAGTCATTTGTTTAGTTACTGCAGTTTACCTACATATGGGGTGCCCGGGTGGCCGAGTGGTTAAGATAGCTGCCTCCGCTAACAGTCTGCGCACTGTACCGGGTGCGGGTTCGATTCCCGGCTTTGCCCTGGGTGTAATTTCTCTCTCTGTGACAGTAAAAATTCTTTCTGTGTCTGTCTTACTTGACGAAGGTTTATAAGCGGGTCTCTGATCAAGCACACAAGCCGGAATATATATGTATCAACCCTACCCTACCTACATATGGCAGATGTCTCAAGTTGACGTGCCTTGCAATTTTACCTGTCTTTTATATGTATCTAAAACAAAAGAAATAATCAATTTCGTTCTATCCACAGATCTTCCAAAATGAATCTGTATTTGACTTTATTAACTCTGAGCACGGTGGCTGTTTCAACAATGGGGCAAAGCAATATTCCGGAGGGCATACGCGGCTTCTTTTTTCCACCCTCGATTCCAGAACAGGTAAGTCTGGATTATTATGCTTTTATTATTACTATTATACATTTTTATAAATATTTAAATAAAAATGCATTGTATTACTACTATATTTTATTGTATTTTTTATTTAAATACTTTTGAAAACAAGGTACCAAAAGGGTTTGGTACAAAAAGTCCAGAAAAATGAATAAATGTTATCATTATAAAGTAGGAGACCTACCGTATTTAATTTTCGTTTATGCTGTAGTTATTGCAAATAGATAGAATAAATACATGAAATAGAATAAATACATGAAATAGAATAACATATGATGATTTTATTGTTTCATATCAAATATTTAAAGTATTAAAATGCAAGCCATTACGGCTTTTAGAAAGAGGGCCGCCACCAAAGCACATACAACCTCACTGCTCGAGGTCTTATTAAAAAGTGCGTCACAGCTACAGATTATTATTGCTTGTTCTTCGGCAGACCAATTAGAGTTCATGGGAAAGGATTAAAAGGTGACTTTAAGATATTAATAAGTGATATTATGGATATGTGAAAAAGGTAATTTAAGTTATTAAGTTTAATTGGGATTAAAAATAAAGTTTTTGAGGGGGTTAAGTTATAATATATCATACATATTATTTAGTGCTATTAATTGAAATACTGAAAAAATGTCTTAAATTAAGGCAATGAAATAATGTTTTTAACATTGTAGTCCAAGGGGGAAATATTAGAAAATGACCTTAAAGCATCATCTTATTTGGTTATGTAAAAATTTCTCTCTCTTTTATGGGACAAAAAAATTTCTTCATATTTTGCCATGCCTTTACTTACTTTTATCAGTGATTCTACTATTATTGCTGGAATTTTAGAATTACAAACCATATCATTATTGTACATTTAATATTTTATTGTATTTTCTTATATTTCATTTTTCAATATGTTTTCACCTAAATTTCACTGTAGTTTTGTAAGGACTGTGCTGTCTTACATTGACATTTGCTTAATAGTTTTTTAAAATGTCTCATAATTATGATGTTTTAAATTTCATTGATAGAAAACCCCATTTTTAAAAGTATAGATCAATATGTATAGATCGGTAAACACATGTATCCTTTCCAACGGTGCACTGCAAAAAATTTCGTATTGGATTCAACCAAAAAAAATTTCTAACAGCTGCAAAGACTGTGTGGTGAAACTTTTTACTATTTTTTTGGTTTTAGGTTGATCCATTTTTCAGTTTTCGGAAATCAAAACCTGAAAAATGGTTCAATCGAATTCCAAAAATATGATCAAACATTTCACTATACAGCTGTTACAGCTATTTTTTTCATGAAACCTAGAAAAAATAATTTAACAATGTGAACCTTAAAATCATCCTAATATTATTGTGCAGGGGCCCGGGTGGCCTAGTGAGTTTGATCGCAGCCCATTACGCTAACAGTCTGCGCCGGTACTGGGTGCGGGTTCGATTACCGCCTTCGCCCTGGGTGTACTTTCTCTCTCTGTGTCAGTAAAATTTTTGTCTGTGTCTGTCTTACTTGATGAAGGTTTATAAGCAGGTCTCTGATCAAGCACACAAACTGGAAAATATATATGTACAAACCTACCTATTATTGTGCAGGACCGTCCCCAAGAGGAGCTTGAAGCAGCCATGGCCCGTCTCCGCCCCTCTGTAGAGGAAGCCCAACAAAGGTACAGCGTTGGAGACTTCTCACGCTACGCGGCGCCACCCGTCACTAAAACCCAGTGCCACGTCGAAGTGCAAGTTGTAAGTTTAAATAGAGTCTTGTTTGAATATCAAATTACGAGGCAAATTACGATTAATAGCTGTGATAAAGCTCTGTACAGATATCAGAGAGCCGGAAACATTGAACTCAAACTCTGACTCAAGAGAATAAATTTGTTCAGACACTATGTTTCTCCCCTTCAGGGAGATGTCTAAATTGTGGAGGTGGCGATAGATGGCAGCATCTGTCTTATATGTGTGTGTCACTGATCTCTAGGGTTAATGGATCGCGGAAAGCTCTCCCCCACTACGGAGAGTTTGAAGGCATCTCTTTCTCCCAGGTGTTCCCCAAATTTTCGTTTTACAATGAGACTCTATAGGCGCGTTCACATGTGCTGGGAAATTGGCGGCATTTAGCCGGCAATCTCGTGAAACTTTATAACCCCGTTCACATGTATTAGCCGGCATTCCGGAAATGACGTATGGGTACGTCACATCCTGTTTGCTTGTTTTGATTTGGTGCTCGAGCTTCGAGATCTTGTCCTTGTGTTCTTTTTAACGTTTCTTTGTTAGCGATGTCGTTGCAAGAATTACTAAAAACAATTCTTTTGTTAAAAATTCGTGGACAGACATCTATCGATTTTATTGATGATGAAGAAAGTAGGAGGTTGTTGCGAATACAAAACTGGATTCATTTGATTTCCAAAGTAATAAACTCCACTTTACAATTGGCCTTCCCAGAAAGATATTTATGGTCATACGAAGCTAATAAAAACGACTTCAGCATGGGTCCACTTGCTCGCCATTTTTGCTTTTGTTGTGAGTGATCACCAAAGCCGAAATGCATCATGGGGGGGTAATGAAATCTTTACTACCCAGGCAGTGGGTACATTTTCGCTACCGCAATTTTCCCTACAGAGGGATTTTCTTTCCCGATAGCCGGCTAATAGCCGGCATTTGCTCTGCATGAGAACGGGCCCTATGGGAAATTTGTCATTTTTAAAAAATTACTGCGCATTGAGTTTTTTGTTTAGAGATCTGCTGTAACGTTTGAACAATCATACTTATGTTGTAGATCGTAGGAAAAAATATTTCTGGGTTCTTATCTATGTTAAAATGTGTTTTTTTTTACCACCAATTGCGGCTCTACTTTCCGCCAAATTTGGCGAATTTCTCGTTTCGGTCTTCCCCAAAGACGCCGTCGGTTGAGGGGTTGACCGCAAATAAGACTTTTGACGTGCGTCAGCGTCTTTTTTTGATTTTGCGCTATGGTGCTTGTGTGCATGTCTTATTTAGGGAATTATTATTTTCTTAAAAATTTTATTAATCAGAGATAAATCTTTGTTTTTGATGACAAATATGATTGAATGCTTTATATTTAAAGTATATGTTTAATGATTTTTTTTTGTTATGATATGGAGGAACTGACGAACTGTGGTATTTAACATTTGAAATAAGCTACAATTAATGATTTAAAAAAAAAAAAACATAGTATAAAAATAAAAAAGGCATGCATTAAAATTAGAAATAATGATTTTTTTAATACTTTCGGGGGAATTTAAATGTATTGCAATAATGACATATTGTTTTCAACATAATTGACTGTTATTAAAAAATGCGAAAATAATTTAATACATTACTTTATATCTTTGTGTAACTTTTTTTACAAAAGGAAATTAGTTTTTTTTTAATTTTGGGATGATTTTCTTTTTAATTATAAAAAATTTGTTTAAAGATTTATTTTGTATAATAAATTGAAATAATTAAATATTTATGCATAACAAATTACTTAGAATTTATTATGTAGAATTTAAATTAATTAAATATGGTTTTAATTAATACTTAACCCATTTACGATGTTCTAATTTAAATTTTTTCATTTTTTGGGGGGTAACTTAATTTGCTCTTCATAAATTGATCGGGTCTCTTTTGTCTTATTTATTAGATAACCTTTAGCATAAAGCTCATTTTCGCACGGTAATTTTTTTACCAATCGGCGCTAATAGATTAAATATCATCACATAATTAAATTGGTGTAATTTATTATAAAACTTGAAATAGAGGAATTATATTTAATTAAAATATATCACATGAATGAATATTAATAAAAACTACCAAAACTTCAAACCTTTATTAGGTATATGATCTGGGTAAATATTGTAATTTTTTTTTCTATATATATCGGTTCGAATCGTTACGTCAGGCAAGCGATTTCCCCTACCCCCTCCATGTCACGATCCATCACATCAGCGCATACCCCTCCCTCCCGCATCTAAGCTTGACGCAATTTATGTACGTCCCCTTAAGAAGAAAATATATATATCAACACTTTGTAACTTAAATCGAAATATAAAGCGATAAACCGCGCCAATCTGGCACTTCTAAAAACAAGGTCAACTCAAAAGCGAAGCGTCAGAGCGGGGTATGGGGATGTTTCTAGGAGCCTGGATAATATAGAGCATTTGATAGAGAAGTGATACAAGTTTGTTTAAAATATATCCGCTAAATTCAAGAGTATGATGGAATCGATGGTAGTTTAAGAATGGTCTTTATTAAAATTGCGGCTGACACTTGTAATAATTGTACGATTCATTGAAACCATTTGCGTTAACTTCTAACACCCCCATAAATTTAAAAAAAGCGGTTATGCTATCACACATTTTTTATTACTTTTTGTGGTGTAAGCTTAAAGAGCATTAAAGAGCTGATGCTGAAGTACATTTCGTAAGAAAACATGTGTGCTGCGTCTTAAATACAATTTTTGAATTGTTTCAACACAACTTGTAATAAATGGGATGAATACAATTCTTTGTATTGAAAGTCAACACAAGTTTTTTCTGAGTGTATGGAGCAAAGAGGTACGGATCGGACAGGTTTTGATCCAAGAACCTCTTGCGTGCAAGCCCAATACTGAACCGTCTGTGACAAAATAACTACTCTTCGCGAGGGCTAGTATAGGGTTTTTGTGCTGTGCTGACCACCACAGTCAGGGACTGATCTAGGAAAACTCGAACTATAGGCACAATAAATTTTAGGGGGGCATTTACAGAAAATTTTGTGTATGATTGCCCGTAATGATGAAGTAAGTTCCGATTTATGATATTTTTGCTATCATCCTATGGACTTCCTTATAAAATCGATCAAATTAATAACGTTTGGTCGATGTCTGAGTCTAAGTCAAGTAAAATAAAGTGGAATCTCAGAAATTTTTAAAATTCACTGAAATTTGGGTGTTTACAGCATTTAGGGGCCCCTAAAATTTGGGGGCCCAAGGCCCAGGCCTAACGGTCCTTATGGTAGATCAGGCCCTGGCAACAGTAGTAAAGTTGCTTCAAATGTTTTACATTGCTACATTAAAGTACTCATTTCTCAAACCTTCTATGCTTTTGTTCACAGACACAGCTTCAGCCGGGACGCTGCATCCGACTGGGTGGTCAGACTCCGGCCTGCCAGACAAGCGACTACGTCTCGATTAATTTCAGCGAGTGCAGCTGATTCCATGGTACCATGACCCCACATTGAATAAATTACCATATTTTGATTGTTGTTTCAATAAATTAGTTTATTTACTTCTATGTTCTTCTTGTTATCTTGGTTCTCCTTCGTTATTTTGGTGAAACCTTAGAAATGTTTTTGGGCTCTATGGCCAGCTTTTCCGGGCAGTTATATGTCTTTCTTGATAAAGGGATGTTGTTGTTTGTCTGCAATGTACAAGTTTCGGGTCTTGAGTGGAAACAGAAAAGCTGAATAAAAATAAATTCTTTATCGAGCGTCGATTGGAGATCATAGTCGCGTGGTAACAGAGAAATCGGAGCACAGATCAAAGAAAATGCACCAATGAACACTAAAAGAAACTACCTGAAACAAGCCAACTGTCATATTCATATGAACAGAAATTACAACTATTTCTACTTTATGGGTCCGGCCGATTCATTAGCGACTTCGTCCAATTGAATTTACGGTTGTAAAAAGTCGCCAATGAATGAACAGGATTATTGAAACCATATTTATTGTGAAACTGAAATAATACAAAACATTTTTATTGAAATAGACATATTTAACGAATAAACACTTCTTCGTATAGCTTAATTTATGCTTAGCAATAATTCAGTCTCAATTCCTTTTCAACTATATGATACTGAAAATGAAGAGTTTAGTTGCAAAACTCACATTCTTCAAAGTGTACAAGTAAAAGATATAGATGTCCTGTACATAAATTAGCGACTTTTAACAATGGTAAATTCAATTGAACGAAGTCGCCACTGAACGTGCTGGACCCTATATCTAAGTTTATGAATTTTACAGCTAAACATTTCAAATAAGAAGTACTATCGTTCAAATTCGAATTATGCTAACCAGAACCATAAGATATGCTTAATTAAAACAAATTACATGAAGATTCGAAAAAAAAACTCGTATATATAGTTCAAATCATATACTATAATCATACAAACAATAATTTATAATAACATCTTATGAATTCTACCAGAAATACACTTTACCAGGCACATATTTGAAAAGTTGGTGTGTTTTATGGAATAAAATGCGGCAACATACATACACTTTACTGTATAATCAAATAATTACAAAGCCGCAAATATATTTATTACTGATATTTAAAAACTGAGAACATACAAAATCTCCTTGAGAAGTGTAAAATATTAGAAGTGCATATTATTTGAATAGATATTTTTTATTAAATCCGCAGTCAAATACAGAAATTAATTTCAAATGCCAATCCTACTCATTATACTTTATACCGATACTCATAGGGAAAACATAATTACATTAATGTGTACGCTGTACAACTTGCCAAACAGTACTTTCTTTACTTTATGAAACACAAGGTAATTTTCCAGTTCAATCAACTAACCCAATCACACAACAGTAATTTATATTGATACGTTATGGATGGAACTCATAAAAAAAAATCTTTTATCCATTTAGTAGACCTCCTAACAAACCACCACCGCCTTGAACTTGGCCTTGTAAAGCACCAGTAGGTAGACCGCCTGTAAGTCCACCAGTCAGTGTAGCCCTTCCAGAAGCCGCTTGTGATGCTGTATGAAAGAAAATATTCACTTGGTTTGCAGTCAAAAGATATTGTCTCTACTTTATAAGTAGAACTAGTTGACAACATTAGCGGAAAATCCACCCACTTTCATTAAGGTCACCCGTTTACCACAACGCCAACTCGACAAAAGTACGGGCTGTCAGCAAGACCTGATCATTGCCTAGGCCTACAAGGCCCCATTATTTTAGGGGGCCCAAAATTTTCTTTAAACCCATACATTTTGCTTCATACATAACAATTTGGTATCTTTTTTCCGCCAAAGTAATTAAAAATATTATTATTTTTGCTTTTCTAAAAAATTAAGCACTATGACAGATTGATATTATTAATTTTGATAATTGACCTTACTTTAAAAGGTTTTTCATGTATCTTTTCTATTTCTATGTATTTTTTTGTTAAAATGTCAGTCCAAAAAGGGCCCCCAAATGTATCAGGGCCTTGGAATCCGATGGTAAGGCCCGGATTGTCAATCCTCTCTATGCGTAAGTAAAGCTAGGCATAAACGACAAACAGGGCCATAGAAAGGATATGTGAACCTTCGCCAAACATCGTCATTCTTCCTCTAAGGCGTTACCGAAAGCATTTTCACTCGTCAGTGATTGGTTTGGCATGTCAGTCGGCACACGAAACCAACCATTGACGAGTGGAAATGCTTTCGGTAACGTCTTAGAGGAAGAATGACGATGTTTGGCGAAGATTCACTTTTCTGTCCCTGGTCCTGTCTCTTTGTGTATACCTAGCTAGAAAGAAGGCAAACACGTAGGGACTGAGTCTATGGGACTTCACCTTTTTTCTCATCATTGATTGGAGCTAACATATCACGTGGGTCAGATAGAAAAAATGCTCCAATCTCAGAGTCAAAAAAAAAAGGTGAGCCCCTATAGGACTCAATCCTCCGTGTATATGCTACCTTAAAACTAGACATTGACTGACTCAGGTGTATGGTGAAATGGAGAATAAAGGAAAAATACTTCTACATACTTATCAAAAAATAATTCATATTTAATTAAAAGAAACAGGAGGCTCACCGGAGGGACAATGTGCTGGGTTGACACAATTCCTGAGAGTGTTGTCAAGCAACAATCCACGGGGACAGTAGCAACCCTTAACACAGCCACTGCCGTGACAGTTGTTGTCTAAGAAATCCAGTCCAGGACACACTTCCGGGCAGGCTGGAGCACACTCTTTGAATATAAGTCCAGGAGGACAGTTGAAGACTGTAGAGGAAAGTTTGAGGAGTGAATTGTTGAAAAGTAATTATTTGTATAGACATTTGATGGATATCTATTATTTGTCTGAATTTGAATAAATTTCTTGATCATGTCCAGAGTGTACATCATTTCAAAACTTTATATGATTTAAGGTTTTTTATCGCATCAATAAAAGAAATATATTTTTATAAAATAACAAACTAGCTACTCAGCACGGGTAATCCATCACTAGAAGTAGCTCAAAAATAATGGGCATGTTTCACGTCTTGAATGGCAACAGAATTCATCCCTTATCCATCTCTAAATCTGTCTCGCTTTGAGAAACCCTTTTCACCTGGTAGAACAGTAGCGGTTGACACAAAAACCCTTTTAAGTTGCTCATACACGGAGAGACAGGTCCTGTGCCACTATGTATGCCTAGCTTAAGCCACTATAGTACAAGTCATTACTGAATACCTGGACATTGAGCAGGTGCAACACATTTTTTGCTTGCTGGATCCAGTAGCATGCCAGTGGGACAGAAACATCCGTCGATGCAGCCTCGCAGATTACACGAGTGGGGTACTTGGGGCGTTCCTTCGCCGCATTTCTTCTGGCAGGTAGGCTGGCATTTCTTGAAAGTTTGGCCTGCTGGACACTTGGGAACTATGAAGGACACATTTAAACAGTCAAATCTTTAAAATTCTTTCTCTAAAATATGATCCCATCAGCACTGGTGTTGCTATATAGGGATCTGCAACTTTGACAGGATATGAGAAAAGCTTGGCGAAATAGCCACACCAGTAGCTTAGCCTGGTATCGATGTTGGACTAGAAGGCTCTAAATTGGCAGTGAATTGCATCTAGTTGTGAAAGGAAGAGTTCGCCAACTGGCCAAAACTACAACTTGTCGCGTCTTTTCGGAAGGTATTGATACGAGTCGATACAGTGATACTGAGTGGCTCTAATTAATGCTCATAAATTATATTATTTGTCATAAAGACCTTTAATAAATGCCAGATCACATAACATAGTTCTGGTTTGAATATATTTAAATATATATTCTATAATTCTACCTGACACTGCAATCCTACTTTATCCTAGCCCGTAAAACTATATTTATAACAATATTCTACTGTGTACAGTCATCTTGATTGGGTCTCACCATGAATATAATAATGGAATTTCCCTTTACTATAGAACATAGATAATGGAATTTTTCGCTCCACATGAAAATTAATTACTACACTTGCATAAAAATTTTTATCCTTATAATTTTTATTTCCTGAAAACGAAATTATATTATAAAATTAAAATTTATTCTGAATGGAATTAAAATATTGAAAAGCTACGTACTCTCTATCTGCTCATGATGCACTTTAGCTCCTCCTCTAAATTCTAGATCAGGAGGAGGGGGCTGGTGGATTTCGGTTTGTACACTATGGGAAACTTCTACACTTGTCTGTTGATGAACTTCGGGCCCCTGTCGGAAAAAAAGAATAAATGAATCATTTTCATTAAAAATTAACTCAGCATCAAATTTAATAGCTTAGCAGTTTGAACTTTTATTGATGATACAATTGAAGAGCTAAGTGAAAGAACGTGCTAAGTGACATTTTTGAAAAAATTGAGATTTTTGTGTCAATGAATATATTACTTACTTCTTTAACGATAACAAATTTCCACTTTTTCATAAATTTTAAATTTGGTACGTTTTTTACGGTTGGGAAGTTCCGTTTTTAACAGATCTTAGTGCAAATTAAAAACGTTAAAGCCAATTTTCTCCTTTTTACCTTTTTGTCACTTAGCACGTTCTTCCACTAAGCTCTTCAATTATTCTAGTTTCCGTTATTCTGGTGAGACTTTAAATGTTTTTATGGTTAAATTGCCGCTTTTTAAATCCTCAAAGCTCTGTTCCATGGTGTTTCATTTAGGAATTCAAGGAATAAGTCAAACTCAAAGTTATTTATCGCATTTTCGTTTGATTGGTGTTGTTTTGATTAAGAGAGGATAAATTAAATTATTAGAGTGTTAAAGAAACGCTTCTTACATCGTTCTGTCGTTAAAGATTTGGTCGTTCTAAATAATAACATTTAAAATTATTTGCATTACATAGTGATTAGGACTTTCTGAATAAGCCACCATAATTTAGTTGTCGAAGAAGGACTAAGGAGACTAAGACGAGATTCTGTTGTATAGTATACCTTAAAACCATCTGGTAATCAGTTTTCTGCTGTTTTAACCTACGATAGCTATTTATTTTCTCAATTTCCTCTTTTTTTAATGTATTGTGAAGCGATTTTACATAATTTTAAGAATACAAAAAAAATCTACTCATAATCAAACTAATCATACAATCTTTATTTTTGACTGAGTAATCGCTAATTTCATACCGAACAATTGAAACTCAAAAATAGTTAATTAAAATATCAAAAACCAGAAACTTGAACAAAAGGCGAAGATCTTACCAACCTTCCAACTAAGAGCACCCACATCCTTGAGTATGACGGTCATGAAATCGCCTCCAGGAACAATCCCACCAACGTCTGCCTGCGAAATTCGCAGGAGGAACACTTTGAACACGGCCCTATTAGTGGGATTCGGAATCAGCTTGACCATGCTCGTCAGTGCTACCAAGTCCGGTTTAAAGGTCAAGTAGCCCCTGATGGGTCTATAGTCCACTTTGGGCAAAGCAGCACCTTCGCCATTGAATTGCAGAGTTTCAAGGAAAAATGTCTGAGGCAGACCGTCCACGGTGCGTCTGATTTGGAAGAGGACAGATTCGGAGTCTCTTGGGACTTCAAGGGTGTTGTTCCAGAAGAAGATGAGGGGGCCCCGAGGTTCTGGAAGGGAAATCGATAAATTGGTTTGTAAGTAAAGTGTTTATATTTTGCTGTGATGTCTATACGAGGCCTAAAGTGACTTGTAAGTGTAAATATTTTGCAAAAAAATGGGTAATAGAAGTGGATAAACAAAAATGTGATGCTAAATTACTGTGATGTAATGAACCGAAAATTTGATGCACTTTTGCAGATTTTTTTACTATGTGCAAACAAAATATACTTACTATCAGGGCCATGTGGTAATTTTTTTTCACGTCTTTAAAATGTCACCCTAATTTTTGTTTTACACAGATTTAGTGAAATGGTCTTTCTGTTTCTCCTCTTCTTTAAAGTACCACTAATAAATGTTAATTGCTTTAAAAAAAACTAAAAAGGTGTCGGCGAGGAATTGTCAAACCTGAAAATGCAACCACAAATAAATTGCAGCCTGGTGTAGTAGCTGCTTCTCTACATCGCTGCATCGCTGCTTACTATCCTTCCCTCTGATGATAATCGTGATCAACAAGTTGAATCCCAGCCTGTATTTTGGCAGATTTTTTTACAGTGCGCAAAAAAAAATTCTTACTCTCCTCCCCTCTGATGATCACGGTGATCAGCGTGTTGGTTCCCAGCCTGGCACTTGAACTGGGATCGAAGAGTCCAATGCTGAACCTTCGCTCAGCCCCACTTCCGTCACCCGGGAGTATCTGGATCGTAAATTCTCGTTCCGTCTGTCCGTCTTCGAAACTATGGGAATTAAGAATCATTAACCCCTTAACGATAGGATAATTTTCAAGGAAACGTTCATAAAAGCGCCTATTTTTTATCCCTGTAAATTATACAAAAATATGCATATGAACAGTATAAACACTTTCGGTTATAATTTTTCATTTGTTTTTCAGCTTGAAATAAAAAAGAAAGTTAATCTTATTAGCGAATAGTTGGTAGATTTAAGTTAGTTTTAAAATATTGGGGCACTACTACTGAACACAGCAGCCATTGACGTTTTAATTTGTGAATTTAAGTTAGTTTTAATGGTTTTGGTGAGCTGAGCTACTACTGAACAGTGGACACTTCAGTCCGGATCAGTTCTATGGTTTGTAAGAACACAAAATCGGTTGCTGAGCTGCGCGTCCGAATTGCCCGCTTTCTTATTGGCCCTAGTTGTCACGTGAACGCTACTTCATAAATAACGTTTATCTCGGCGTTCGTAATACTTGAACAAATGGTGGTTTGTTGATTATCAGTGGTACAAAACGTGCGAGGATGCGTTAGATGAGGACGCATTGCTAGACGCGAATTTTATCAAATCACCCAAGCGAAAATAAAACACTGACATCGCGCAGCAAGGCGCTTTCCTGTGCTATGACGTACATCTTCAGTCCTTACAAACCAAGACTTTAGATGTACGCTTTTAAGCCCTGGTTTGTAAGGACTGAAGACGAACGTCAAGACTCTAAAAAAACGCTCTAGGTGGTTTTGTTAGAATTCGTGTATGGCAATGCGTCCTCATCTAACGCATGCGTTGTAAGCGAAGGCCACTGTTAACCTTCCGAATAGGTAGATAGATACATCGGTCATTTACCACGTTTTAGACGCTCTAATCAAACCAAGACTGATTCAAGTTTTACGAACGCAGATATCAACGTTATTATTGACGTTATACGGTCGCGTGATAACTAGGGCCAGGCCAATATGAAAGCGGGAAATTCAGACGCACAGCTCATCGGTCGATATTTTGTTCCTACAAACCAGGCCTTAAGATTGTAGCGATCTAGAATTCCGACTTACTGGAGAGTGCCCTTCGCTCCACGGTAGTGCACATCTTCCCTCGTGGCGTCGCCGTCGGTTGACCTATAATGGAGTTCGACGATGCCATCAGCCCCTCCCGTCCTCACAACTTTCAGCGTCGCGTTACTGCCGACGCTGACGATGACGCTGGAGTCCATGAACGAGAACACGCCTGGGTTCTCTGGTAGGGGAAGACATGGCAAACGATTATATTGTTATAAAGAGTATAAGGGAAGAACCCCCTTCATCGACTAAGCATCTGTCTGCATCAGGTCTGCTTGGAGAAGATAGCTAGTCATCGCCTAAACTGATGCAAAGAAAGGAAGAAACCAGTTTTGGCCTGGTTCTTACCACGCGGTTTACTATCTGTATGATCGAGATTCAAGCCAGACACTAGTCTAACGCTTGAACCTCGGAAGAAGAACCAAGGGAAAAACTAGGGTCTGCTCGCCGTTACTCATAAACCACACCTCAGTACGGACATATTTCCAGTTGATGAAGGGGTTCTCCCCTGTACTCTTCAAATGCGTCTTTAGGGGACATGAATTTCAGAAAACGAAACTAGCATCCCCTTTTCGAAAGTAGTATCCACCATTTTTTACCTATTGTATCCGAACTTGTTGCTTATTGATATGCTTAGGTATCGATAAGCCCCCCGTTTGTGCTTGTTGAAATTGTGTCTAAGTTAATTAGAATTTTTTTATAAGCCGACAACAACAAACAATGCTTCATTGTGGATTAAAATAATTTTCTAAAACAATATCAAATATTTGGCAAAACACAACCGTAGGGCATATCAATACCAAATCTTACCAACATATTCGGAACCAATAGGTAAAAAAATGGATCTAGCCATGAAAACTCGATCCAATTTCTGCATTGGCAAAGTTACTTTCGTTGTCGGAAATTCATGTCCTTTTATTTTTTGAAGATATACCAATCTATTAAAATTAAATTTAAAAAAAACACTTACTGTCATTATCTATAATAGTAACAACCGTCTTCGTAACAGCACCAAATCCATTGAATGCAAAACCGACATCTGCAAAGACGTTCACCAATTCCACCTCGAAATATTCATCTGCTTCTCGCTCGGTATCGTCTTTAATATGGATGGATATAAATTGAAGATGTTGATGAGACAGAAAGACAATTTCCTTAACTTCAGCCTCGAAGTCTTTTATTTCTACAGCCGTGCGTGGAATCAACCTCCATTGTACACGGAATGGTACATCTGCATTTCCGTCTCGTACAATTCCGATAGACAGCGTGCCGATATTTTCTGAAACGTGGTATTGCCTTTCTTCTATTGAAAAATTTCCTACTATGGCTGAAATATAAAAAAAAAATTGGTTTGTTATATTTTTAGTTTGAATTCAGCATGTTGTAGTTTATAAAGGAACCAATGATCTAAGCGTAAAATGCGATTCGAACATTTTTTACTGAAGCTTTTTTTTTTGTTCTCCGAAAACACTTTTTGGGATACAGCTGCGTAAAGAAAAAAAAGTGCCACCTCAAACAAGAAACATTCCTCTTTTTTTAGGATTCAAACAAGAAATATTCCACCTGTTATAGAATTACTAATAAGAAGTAGAATGTTTATTTGTTTGGGTGGGATTTTTTTTCCTAAAGCTGTACTTCTGGTGTTATTAAAGTTAATGGAATCGTTCCTGAAGGGCGGAAGACATACTTCGATATAATTTTTTTTTAACCTACTGATAATTTTTATCGACGTCGTTGAGGGACAATGGTGCTCGAAGTCCTACCTTTCTGCAGCTGTATGGGAAATCAAATTCCATTGTACCCAGATTGGTATGACTGTAGTCGCATACAATTCCGATGGAGAACGAGTCGAAAATTTTGTAAACTTGATATTAGTGTTCTTCTAGTGCAAATTTAGTGATAGTATACATAGGGAAACACTTTGGAAGCTTCTAAAATACTATGAAATACCAGAGTGTCTCGTGAAAATCATTAAAAACATATACAAAAACTACAGTATTAGAGTAATTCATAATGGACATCAATCAGAATCATTTGAAGTAAACTCGGGAGTCAGGCAAGGCTGCATCCTTTCTCCAACAATTTTTCTGATTACTGTAGACAGGATCATGCAGAAAGTGACAGAAAACAAGAGGGGTATTAGATGGTCACTTACAGAGTTTCTTTGTGACCTTGATTTTGCTGACGATCTATACATGCTAACCCTGAAAGATATGCAGGGAAATACAAGCAGACTGAATATTGATGCAAAGAAAATAGGACTTAATATTAATTTTTAAAAAAAAATTGAAAATCAACCCTAAACAATTAAATGATATCTTCTTTGAGAATCAAAAACTAAAAGAAGTGACCAGGTTTGGATATCTTGGTAGCTAGCACCATCAACAATAAAGGTGGAGCGGACGAAGATATCTCTAACAGACTAAATAAGGCACGAGGTAGCTTTGTAATGTTAATCAAGTTTTGGAAAAAATATATCCATTTCTATCGCAACTAAGATCAGAGTATTTAACACTAATGTGAATTCCGTCCTTCTCTATGGATCTGAAACATGGCACTGCAATAAAACTAACATGAGGAAACTCCAGGTTTTCATTAACAAGTGCCTTAGAAGGATTCTTGACATCAAGTGGTACCATAAAGTTAAAAATGAAGAGCTTCTAAGGAGAGCAAAACAGGTACCAATAGAATTTGAAATTAAGAAAAGAAAGTGGCGGTGGATTGGTCATGTATTGCGAAAAAATGAAAAATTCAAGACAAGACAGGCTTTTGATTGGAATCCCCAGGGACACCGAAAGAGGAGAAGACCAAGAAACACTTGGAAACAATCGATTAAAAAAGAACTGAAAGACGTGGGGACAACATGGCGGGAGGCGAAACATCTGGCCACCAACAGAGTAAGATGGAGGAACCTGACAGAAACCCTATGCTCCAGCGATAGAGTGCAAGAGGGATAAGAAGTAGAAGAAATGGGGGGCAAATTTCCGAAGAAGTCTTAATGTAAATTATTTGTGGCGTTATAGTTTATGTTTTTTCTGCTCTTATATCCCAGAAGATGGAGTAAGAAAGTGAAATTAAAATACCTAACAAAGTTTCCATTTTTTTTTGTACAATGCAAGCTCAAAATAATTAAAAGTGTTAACTATTTTGAACTCTAAATGCAATTATACCACCCACACGCAACCTCAAAACTCAACCTAGATGACATTCATTTCCTATCGATTACTGCCAGTCGTCAATATTTCAAAAAATATACAAGTATATAGTAGAAGCAAATTGATCTTCAAGTTGAGGTACTTTTTTGATGGCCACGGGTATCTTCGGCAACACTACAAAGTTTTACTGCAAATTTTACAGTATTTGCTACATTTTAACTTTAATATTTACAAAAATATTGCTCGCTTTCTTGACTAATGGTTTAACTAATAGTATCAGGGTCATTTACTATATTATGTGAATCGGAAAATTTTAATAAGTGAGTGTATTATTAGGTAAGTATCTACTCTAGTAACACCACTTGTTTATCAACTTTTCACGTGATTTTTCTTCATAATGTAACCAAGTATTGAAGAATTTTGATGCAAAATATTACTTACCATTCAACTTTATGTCAACTTTCGAATCTTCACCAAGACCTCGGAAACTCACTCCTTGCAGTCCCGGTCTTGGGTTGATGAGCTCAATATCGAAATCTCCAAGGGGTCTTGGAATTTGAATAAACTTTTCTGTCTCTCCTTCCTCGAATATGATATCTCCGGAGACGTGAACGAATGTGGTCAGAGTTGACACTGTCCTCCATTTCACGAAAATTCTTCCATCTGCGCCATCAAAGCGTTGAATGGTTGCGGTGACTGTGGGCACGTGGTTGATGATTGAGAAGCCGATGTTACGCGATATCTTCAATCGGCCGACATTGACTGAATTTTAAAATGGAATGCATAAGTGGTATAAATTATGAAGTCTATTTTTTAAAAATTGCGAAATTTTTTTAAAACTCTGAGGGATACAGACGTACAAAACCGTCAAATGACTGTCAGGTTTTCCAGCAACACACAGAAAATTTAAAAATTAATTAACATTACAATTTTAATAGATTTTAAAATTTGAACTACGTAGGAGCCATTCATAATCTACTACAAAAGAAATATAATTTTTAAAAATTAAAGAAGTTAAATTATCAGTTGAAAGTTTTAAGTTTAATCTAAAGTGAAAACCAGTTTACACTTCAGTCAATTTACTTATTCCTCAGAAGGTTTAAGAGGGATTGTCAGTCCCATTGAGATACTGCATTAGTTTTAGAATCACAACTTCCGTAGAAGTATTGCCTTGCCATGTTAGCCCTTTTTCCCCAGGTATGGTAATCAACTATACATCGAAATGAAGCAAATTTTTTTGAAACGAAAATATTATCTAGTTATTTAGTTATATATTTTCGAAGTTTTAAAATGGCAAAAAATTACAGCAGATGGCGACACTATTTTAAAACTTTATCAATTAATAATTAAATAACCGTATGTTAATTTCTTTTCAATTTTGTATTAAATTGATGTTATGATGATTCCCATACCTGTTGAAAATGGGATAACATGGCAAAGCAATTCTTTTGCAAAAGTTGTGATTTCAAAAGTAATGCATTAGCTCTATGAGACTGACAGTCCCTCTTAAGTACACTCAGAAAAAAATTAGTGTTAAATTTCAATACAAAAAATTGTGTTTAACCCAGTTATTACGTGTTGAAGCAATACAAAAAATTATCTATATATATAATACTCTTATACGGAACCCAAATTTCCTTATATTTCTATCTCTGGAGTGGCAACAATCAAAATGAACAAAAATACTACTAATTTCAAAATGGCCGACTGAAATGGCCGACTGACTGCCGGGGGTTGGCGAGCGATAGCGAGAAGGGGGCGTGCCCCCTAGTATAATGAGAAAATATTAATACATGCTTAGCACAAAAATTGTGTTAAAGGCGCAGCACTCATGTATTCATCAGTTTGGTGTAAGATTGCACCATAATTCTGGAACTTTCTAGCTGCCACTACAATTTGGAGTGCGGACTTACCACTTTTGAGATGTATCAAAGTTATTGTTTTACCACAAATTTGGTAAATTCACGCTCCAAATGGTGGTGGCAGCTAGAAAGTTCCAGGATTCCAGTGAAATCTTGTTCCAAAGTTTTTAACTGTGTAGTTCAGCATCCGCCCTTTAATGTTAAGGATATATAGATATACTACATCTTAAAAAATATATATTACGGTGCTATAAAATAGATATTATGATTTTGTTAAACATATTTTAGAAAACAATAATGTTTACAGTGTATTGAAACACCACAATATTGTAATGTTGCAATTTCTAAACAAAAATTATATTCCACTTGTGCTGTTTGAACACAAATTTTCCAGAGTGTAGTCCATATTAGATATCCCAAGACATTTTTCCATGCGTCATTTCTCCAAATGTGGCTTGGATACCAGGCGTGTCCCCTTTACTCTATTAAACATTTGGACATTTTGAAAATAAACTAGAGAATAAACTGTGAAGAAATATTGATTGCTCTTTAGTTAAGAAGAATTCTACAGCCTGCTCCCTCGACATGTAAAATCACCCAGATTACTGTGTGCACGCCTTTTATGATAACGAAGATGGATCTAGTCGATGAATCCAACTGCTCAGCGTTGACTGAGTTTCAAAGTTGAATGTAACAGTGACAGTGGTATGAATTCTGTAGTTTATATGTAAACTAGCAAATTTATACCCGTTCTTCGCACGGACTAATAAGCTTTGCCTTTGTTCCCGTTCATTATAAAGAATAAAATCCCGTTACTTATATTGCTTTAAAATTCCAAAATAAAAATACATCACTATAAAATGCACATCCTCATATCACAAAAATCTTCCTCAATATGAACTTATTGTCTGAGTTTCTGAAGGTAATAGCAAGAAAATAAAAGCAATTTCAATTTTAATTAACTTTTGTGTACATTTTAATTTCTTCTGTTGAATGGCAACACGAAATGGAACAAAATTAAAGGATTTGAGCGAAAGCGGTGTATTTTTTTCAGAAAATTTGAATTTTCTCTAAAAATGGAACAAATAAGAAAAAACTAAGCCTCAGGTGCACACGTTGGTATTAAAGGGAATCTATCTTAAAAATTTCGAATTTCTGAGGGCAGTATAAGTAGGTCTTTTACGATCCACAGACACACAGACAGACTCTTTCTTTTATTATTATAGACGAGCAAACGTTCAAAGAAGTCTATCGGATGATTTATTCTTTTCCACTATTCATTTCTTTCTATTTTTAGGAAAACCTTCAGATTGATTCTATTGAACTTATGCCTTTTTTAGTTGAAGTTATAAAATAAGTTGTGAAAAAAAATTGTTGTATTTCATTTGACTTAATTTCTTGCTTTAAAATAAACAATTTTTCAACTATGTACAGTTAAGGAAGTAAAACGACCAATCCATTCCCATGGTTTGCCAGTAATTCAACGAAAACAAATTTTCAGGGTATTTTGAAAACATTACACATTTCTGTGTTAAACATATCAGGCAATGATTTTTAAAGTTAATTCCAACTTAAATAAGTATATGTTCATACATAATCTCAGCATGAAGTTTCCCATATATTGATACAATACACGGATCTTTATTTTGCACTGTAAAAAAATCTGTTTAAAACAAAATATTTCTGCTATTTTCCTAGTGTAAATTTCTGTTTTCTAAAGTAACAGAAATTTATGTGTAAAATTATTTATCAATTTATCAAAAGAAACATTTTCTCTGTAAACAGATAAAATCTGTAACCACTGATGCAGATTACACCTGTTGAGAACAGGTTTTTCTACTTGATTATAAGAATTAAATTTGATCTAGACAAAGTATTTCCGTGGCCACGATGGTTTAGTGGTCAGTGTGCCTGGCTACTTTGTCGGCGACGAGGGTTAGTATACTCGTGACTTGGCGGTTTTTTTTTACCGTACAAAGCAATCCAGAAAATATCTGTTATGCACGAATATTTTCTGTATCGCTTAGTTATGGAAAAATTCTGTCAACAGATTTTGCCAGTAGCATACAGATATTTTCTGGCAACTTTGCTGCCAGAAGTTTGCTGTAATATAACAGGATTTTTTTTTACAGTGTGGATATTTTTTCCAACAAGATGTACTACCTACTTACCATCATCATCATTAACATTGATGGTGGTTCTAGTTATTTCTCCAAATCCTCTAAAATCAACTCCTGGAGGCCCACTCGGTTCAAACAACTCCACCTGAAAGCTCCTCTTTTCTCTGTTCCTTATCTGGTTGTCGATTATTCGAATTTCGATGTTCTTCCTCGACTCTCCTTCTTGGAACACCAGTATTCCATGGCCCACCTCGAAGAACGATCCTTCTCCGATCGTACGCCAATGAACAAGGACCTGACCGTCTGTTCCGTCCACGCGATTCACGGCCACATTGATAATACCACTGTTCTCCAGTACGTCTAAAGTGGATTGCTCTAGTACCAGTTTGCCAGGTTTCACTGGAAGGAATTATTACTTTACTGTAGAATGTATGAAATAAGTCAGACAAAAGTTAAATGAGAAGAGCTGAGTGGAAGAAGGTGGAAAGTGACATTTTTAAATAACTTAAATTTTTGTGTCAATGAACATATTATTCCCTCCTTTTAACAAGTTTGCCCTTTTTTTTATAAACTTTAAGCTAAGCATATTTTTTACTTTTTGTAAGTGCCCTTGTTAACGTATTTAAGTGCGAACTGAAAACTTTAAAGCTCATTTTCTCGTTTTCATCTTTTTGTCACTTAGCACGTTCTTCCACTAAGCTCTTCAAATGTATTCGAGACTGTATTTTAAAAATTGTGTGATCATTTATTGACAATTAGTTACTTCCCCACTATTTACAGCCAAATCGAGACTATAGCTGTTCTTTGGGTGAAAAATGGTGTGATACGGCTTTTCTAATTTAATATTCGGTTTGAACCGCACCAAAAACTTCTAGAACAAAGCAATTTCATTTGAATAATAATATAATCATTATTTTAATATTTTTTGGGGCTAATGATAAATTTGTTGAATAAAGTTGCCTTGTTAATAACAGCTGGAGTTTATTTAATAATAATGATAGACCGTTAACCCGAAGTGAAGCAACATTATTTTTCTAGTTAAAAGCTATGAATTTATCTAAAGCCTATTTAGTTATAAGTAATATTATAGATATATTACCTTATTTATTTAGATGAAACTAGTTTCTATCAAGCACTTAACCATAAACTAACTCGAATAATTCTAGTTTCGCTTCAAATACTTTCTATAGCGTTTTATGCTAAAAATTCAAGAAGACCCATCACTTACTATCATCATCTTCTATAAAGATCTTGGTGGTGACCTGCTGTCCAAGACCTCTGAAGTTCAACACTCCTACCGCGGCCGAGGCGTTAAAAATATCCACCAGGAATTCTTCTGGACTTTCCCGAATGTTGTCATCGAAGATATTCACCACGAAAGATTTTCTGGTTTCGCCCTCTAGGAATATCAACCGTCCTGTAGTTGTCTCGAAATCGACGGATGCTAGTGCTGCATTGTCACCTTCACCAGCCCTGGTTTGCCATAAGACACTGACTTGGCCATCAAAACCGTCCAACCGAAGAACAAATATCTCAACCCTTTTGAGGCCCTCCAGAACTCTGATTTCCGTGCGTTCCAGCTGGAGGTAGCCCGACCGCACTATAAATGAGATTTTAAAATGGGAGAATTACCTTCTAGATAAATATAGACATACAAATTAAAACAGTTATATCTATAAGTGTACTCATTTTTGTGCAAGAAAATGAACCGAAGTTTGAACACAGCTGCTCTACTTTAGAACAAGAACGAATGTTGGTGTCAAATGGGGTTACTTTGGCCCAAGTTTTTCAAGTTAATCACTTCTCATTAAATACTCTTTAAAAACGTGTTTGCCTTTTTCAATTCATGGCAACTAGGCCTTGACCTATGAGGAAAAAAATATTCAATAAAAAAAGTCAGTGCTAGGGTTTTATGTTTGGGCCAAAGTTACCCCATTCGACAGTACGGTAATTTAAAATTAGTCTGAAGGTTCACGATTTACTCAAATATTGAAATAGTTGGAATATAATAGTAAAGTAGCTCTTACGGAGATAAAATGATATTATTGACTGTCTTAAGGGTGAATGAGCCTGATTGGCCGCGTGTCTCCAAACCAAAGTGCCTCTGTGTTAATACAATGGGGAGAATTATTTTCCAAGCCACAGTTCTTCGGCTCTATTGAATATTTTACAAACAGTTTTTTTATGATAAATGTAGCTACAGGTCTCTATGATCCCACATTTTTAAATTGGTTCGAGTATTTTGTGTAAAATTATTTATTGAAAATTAAAAAATATATTCGACTACATTTATCATATAAAAGAAACCATTTGTACAAATATTCATTATAGCCAAATAAATGCTGCTTAGAAAAAAAAATTCCTATTTGATTAACACAGAGGCACTCTGGTTGATCAGGCTCATTTGCCCTTAAAACAAATCCTTTAAAAAGTTACTTACTGTCATTATCCAAAATAACAACATCTGTCACCAAAGACGTCCCTTTATTTCTGAAGTTCAATGTCCCAGGTCCAGGGAACGGTTCAAACAGCTCAACTCGGAACTTTTCCTCCTTCTCCCTCTTATTATCGTCGAAAATAAAGACAGAAATCGTCTGCTCAGACACACCCTCTGCGAACACCAGAACGCCTTCTGGAGCCACTACCATGAAATCCGATGAAAGCAGTGCTGTACCGGGGATGATGCGGTACTTGACGGTAATGGTACCGTCTGTACCGCCTTTGCGGACCACTTTGATGGAGATGGTTCCGTCACTTTCCATCACGCGAAGTTCTCGGGTGGGCATCTCGGGATAGCCGGGTGTCACTGCAAATGCGAAATTACAACAACTATGCAAATTTCAACAACTTGGGCTAACATATATTATTACAATTACAGAATGGTCAAATTAAGAAATGATCAAGATTTATAAGACAAATAAATGGTATCTCTACAATGAATGATCAAATAATAGAAAGTGAATAAATTATATAAACTATCACTAAAGCGTGGAAATTAGTTAATGATCACATTACCGTAAGCCTACTGGTTTGCCTCGTTAAAATCTGGAACTTTAGCTTATCCAACTGCTGAAGTATTCTGCATATTATATACCAAGACACTTGTTAAAGTAATTATATCCGCTGGAACAAATTAAAAGCTTCTGCGCGCTTAAATTAACAAGACATTCTATATTTATATGCATAAACAGCAAGTTAATACAATCAGTATTCGAAAGTTGAAGGAATCAATCCAATATATGAGAGGCATGGGGAGCGACGCAACTAACTACCAAAACCCATACTCACTGTCATCATCCTCAATAGTGACAATCGTAGACAACTTAGACCCAAGATTCCTAAAATTAAGCACTCCTGCACCAACTGTTGGGTCGTAAATCTCCACTCGGAACTGTTCCTTGGTTTCTCGAACTTCATCGTTGTTAATCTTAATCTTGATGTATTTTTCCTGTACTCCATCTCCGAACACAAGCTGTCCAGAGTCTTCTATGAAGTCACTTTTGACCTGAGCCGTGCCGCCTACCGTCTTCCAGGACGCAGTTAGACGACCGTCAGTCCCTCCGACTCGTACGACTCGGACGGACACTGATCCGTCCGACTCCTTCACAGACAAGCTCAGTTTATCCATCTCCGGGTAGCCGGGTCGCACTAAGAAAGAAACATCAGTTGTTAGACTAAAAATATACGATTATTTGATATCCAAAATCCCTAACAAGAATATATTTTAACGGTTTTAAAAAATCGTTTTTATGTTTAAATTTATTTTATTCTCCAATTGATGCGATAAGTCGCCAAATTTGAAACTTATTCACTAAAACAATATGACCAAAAACAATATATATAAGGATTAAAATTTATTCAATAAATGAAATTTTATAACTTTAAATCAGCGTTCAGCTTTTGAATTAAATTATTTAAAATTTAACTTTAAACAACGTCGAAATTTCGTTCTTAACTTTTTCCGATTGTCCCTATTTCTTTAAGTCTTAGTGCTGGTAAGGTGGCTATTTTTTTATAACTTGAAATTTCTAAAAGTATCTGTAATTAGTTACTTTTCATATTAAGTAACTGTTACAGAGTTACATTTGTAATTCAGTAACTATAACAGAGTTAATTTTTAAAATTAACTTTAAAATCCCTGATATATACGTACTGTCATCATCTTGAATAGTGATTGTTGAGCTTCCACCTCTAGGTTCCACGCCTGTCTTCCTAGATGGTTCAAAGAGCTCAACAATAAGCGTAATATCCGAATCCCGAATATCATTGTCTATCACAGGAATATCAATAAACTGGGATGCAATCCCATCTTCGAAAACTAGAAGTCCAGTCAGCGTAGAGTAAGATGGATTTGAAGTTTGAACCTTCCAACGGACTGTGATGTGACCATGGGAGCCATTGATCCTCAGAACTGTAAGTCTGGCGATTTTCGCATTTTCAAGAATTACGAGTTCCAGTTTTTCGAATTTCAATAGTCCAGCGCTTGCTGAAAGAAAAAAAAACATTTGATTGTTAGGGATTGTTGTGGTCAGTGAGTTAGTTGTAGTTTTATTCATGTCAACATTAACCTGTGAAGGAATGCTTATAAATGTTTAGAACTTTTACCGCAGAAGACATAACTTTATTGTAAAAAAAACTTTAGAAGGGTGATTTAAATATATATTTATAAAATTCCTTGCTTTGGCCCATGGTTTCTTCCTTCGGAGGCCCTGTCTACATATAGCTTGACGCAGAATAATTGTCTCCAATCGATTAAATGTGGATAATAAAATCTAACACGTTTCAGTTTGTGATATGTATAAAATTATAAAAATTGTTTAATTTAATGAATAATTACTTTTTAATATTGCTGTTTATTATCCATTTTACTTCTCCGACTCTACATAATGAGGAACTCTGTATTTAAACCAAAATGGTGACTTTATATCTTTTTCTGGTACATTAACTCCAAATATCAGCCTGAAAATCTTCAAAAATGATTAATTTTACTCGAAATATTCACACAAAAATTCCATAAAACTCACCTGACCAAAACGTCGCCTGACGTAACATGCCATGCTCTTGGCGATTTTTCTAAAATCAGCGCTTCCGTTTGCATACCTTTCATTACAAGAAATATGCATCTGTTTTTCAAAACGTTCTATCGAGAAGAACAAACTGCTAATTTGAACCAGTTTTTGGAAATAAATTAGAACGACCAGTTCTCTGTTTGAATGTTTAGTTTAAAATCGTACTAGGTTGTGGCTTATATATTTCAGACCTATAGTCAACTGTTGAATCAATCAATATCGTCGTAGCAAATGAACCAAGTTTGATGAAAATAACTGGAACTTATAATACCCAGTTTTGCTAAAAATCATTTTCTTTTTGGCATGAAATCATTGAAAACACTATTCGTAATTTAAACAGATATATCGCATAGAAGTTGATGAGAAATTGCACACTAATGGACAAGAAAACCAAGCCTGACGTCATAAGTCAATGTAAAACGATTGAGGGTGTTTTCCCCCGAAGTGACGTAGTACTTACTTCAAAGACAATGGACAAGTTGCATAAAACGCGAAATTCATAATATATGTGTTTTCTGGTACATTAGAAGCTGCAGATTCCGAATGTAAGGTTAAATATTCACAAATATGTTTAATTTCAACAAAAAATGCATTTGAAATTTGCCGAAAATGTACGTCACTGAAAACAGCTCTGACGTCAACTGTTATGTTTTTGGCGATGTTTCGATCTATGCTGTAATACACTTTATAAAATAGTAAACCTTACAATTTCTGCGAAACCTCATTAAAAGAAGAAGACAATATTATTTGTAACCAGTTCATATCAAGGAAGTTAAACAGCTTGTTCCAAGTTTGGTTGTTAGTTAAAATACACACACTAGAGCGCGTATGAGCTATTGCAGAACTATTGACTGTTGTATCTGATCGGAATAGTCGAGTGAAATTGTTCAACGTTTGAAGAAATTAACTGGAATGAACATGACATGTTTCTGTAAAATAGCATAACTTTTTTAAGAGTTTGATAAGGATGAAAGCACTTTTCACAGTTTCAAAAGCGATACAGTGAAACGTGATACGAAATAACACGCCAAGAACAAAAAAAAATGGCAACCGTGACGTCATCTGTTATGCTAAGAGAGGTTTAACAGGAGTGACGTATCATTAACTTTAAAAATGAATTTAAAAATAAATACATCTTTAAAACCAGAAATACTTGAGTTTTAGAGGTTTTTTAATATGCTTAATCGAATAAATATGTTTGTGGAAAACGCTGTAATTGTCCATTGCTGACTAATTTAATTACATTTTTACTAGTGTGAATGATAACACATTCACCGTATTTTTGAAATAACTATTATTTGCGAATATGAATTTGAAATTCATGGAATTTCCTCATTTACTACAATAAGAAAGCGTATAACTTATATCTTATCTCTGACATTTAACTCCCATATTTTCTGATAGATGGTATATCCACGTAATGTGTCAATTCCATTACATAATAAATTCTGTAAAAATACTAATTCTATGTTTCCAACATCTCTTTTTTCGTGATGATGTAATAGATGTGTGTAGTTGTAGAGGGATAATCATAATCTTTTTGTACTTGAAGGAAGGAGAGTGGTTGTGTGGTATGAAATGAAAATAAAGTAAACGAAATCTTGTCTATCTGTTTTGTATCTACCTTATGTTCAGCTTACGGTACAAGAAACACCCAAAATAAAATTTATTAACAATGCTGGAGCGTTGCTAAAATTGTCAAATAATCTTGTCCTGAAGGCTACATATATGTACTCACGACAGTCTTTCACGGCGACACACTTTTTGTTGTGATCTCGAATGTAGCCATCCACGCAGAAGCACCCTTCAGTGCACCCCACAACACAGCAGACCTGCTCCCCTTGGTTGTCACAAGTGGGCACGCACGAGGCTGCAGGACCGCATCGGCGAAACTCTTCGGAAGGTCCACAAGCTGCAAGAAACATTGATGAAGTTTTATTTTTTATCGGTTATTATTTTTTTAGCCTACTTTCCTTTTTTTAATTCCATAGAATAAAGCTAGTAGCTTTCTGAAATATCTAATGTACTTTTAATGAAATTTGGAATAACTTGTTGTCCGACGTTTATCCAAGCTTCGACATAATTCTTACCCTGTGGTTTGGACACTTTAACAGCTCCACTTGCGAAGTTCAGCAAAACGGCCAGCAACGCCAGTGAACCCAGCATTTCTACGCAGGGTGATATTTATGCTGAAAAATACAATCCGGTACATTAATGGTGCACCTAGAGTTAAGAGAGACTGTCATTCCCATAGAGCTAATGCATTAGTTTTGAAATCACAACTTCAGCAGAAGTGATGTTTTGCCATGTTGTCCCATTTTCACCAGGTATGAGAATAATCAGAACATCATTTTAAACCAAAATGCAGGAAAAGAAAATAACATCAAGTTATTTAATTATTAATTGATAAAGTTTTAAAATAGTATCGCCATCTGCTGTATATTTTTGACATTTTAAAAGTTCAAAAATATATAATTAAATAACTAGATAACGTTTTCGTTTCAAATTTGTTTCATTTCGACGTTATGTTGATTCCCGTACCTGGGGAAAAAGGGCTAACATAGCAAAGCAATACTTCTGCAGAAGCTGAGATTCCAAAACTAATGCATTAGCTCTATGGGCCTGACAGTCCCTCAAGAAGATGGAGATGCTTGTCGTGTGAAATTAAGAGAAGCCGTCAGGAAGTCGCCAAGTAAATCTAGTAAGCCTAAACAAACCGCTCACTCATCGTTAGTCCAATGTAATGTAAAAGGCATTATTTCATTGTTTAAAAGGCTTTGATTAAAAATCAAAAAATGTTTAATGGCGCATGGGCATGACCATGGTTTACAATTGAATCGATTTTTTTCAGACACCATAAGACCACGAAACACAGTTTGCAAGATATTGAAAAAAAAAACTGTTTCAACTCAATTTGGTAAAATTGTTACCTATGGGGTTTCTGAACAAAATAATTCTTAAGACTTTTAAAAGACTCCCTTCCTCTACCCATTAATCTCACCGGGGTCATATTACCACACCCACCAAAAAAAAGAAATTAACTCACCTTTCTTGATGAAATCCGTCCAAGCTCAACTAAATACCACTCGTAAAACTAAATGCAAATACGAAATACGTATTCAAACTAAAATGAAAGCTACACATTGACTCAGGTTCAGGTATGTGAACCAATGTAATTTTTCCAGGAGACAGAATGAAACTGGATACTCTTTGTCTGATCGACTCATTGTTGTCCCAATCTTTTTTAGGGTGAAATAGAATTTCGCAGTCGTTATTTTGTCAATGTTTTTGATTAACTCGATTGAGATATTTCCCACTAGACATCTTCTTTACAACATTTAGTAAAAGAGGAAGCGCGTATGGAAAACTTTCTAGATTGCTTTTTTACATTTATCTATTCAAATGTCGTGTACCTCTACACCAACAGTATTTCAGAAGCCCCGTTACTTAACCTCTTGAAAAAACACTCTTAAAAAAAATCCTATGTATATATTCTTGATATAAACATATTTTTCAAACAATTATATATTTTAAAGTATGTTTTGCAAGTTATTTTAACAAAATTAGTTTTCAACTTTTGCTGAGGGTCACGTCAATTAAGTGGAATTTGAAGTTTTGAGGGTTAAAAACACATGAAAGCCTCTTAATTTGAGCCACGGTCAAGTAACTAGACCGGCACTGACCATTGAGCTGAACCATGGCCTACCCAACTGAAACTCTTCGTAACGTCAAACTATCCGTCGGGTTCGGATTGTGTCGGTTTTTCCGAAGAAAAAAATGTTGAAAAAAGTATAGACAGCTGGGCGCGAAACCTATTCGAGCCCAGCTGTCTATACTTTGCAGGTTAAGAACAGGTTTTCTTCCTCTCTTTCGGAACAGCCGACAGCCCCGACCAGACGTATAGTGTGACATCACAGAGAGCTTCTCTGGCCTTATTAGTTGAATAGGCCGTGGATGATGCCAACCCAATTATCGGAAGCAGCTTTGGGATTTCGTACCACAAATTTGAAGCATTTAATTAAAAAACATACTATAAATTTCTCCCCAACGTGAAATAAATTTCTGGATTCGACTTTGAAACCAACCCTTACAAATAACTTGGTTTAATAGGTGCTTTAAGAGAAATAGCATTATTATTTAGCTTCCACACTACGTTTATAACGTAAAAAGTGGAAGGTTTTATAATCGTTCAGTCCGTCTGTCTGTCTGTCCGTCTGTCCGTCCGTCACCCACTTTCACAGAAAGAACCACAAGTCCAACAGACAAGTGGGATACGTCATTTTGAAGCAAAAAATCAGATTAGGCTACATTCCAAATTTCATTAAAAAATTTTAATTAGAAGTTTATTTAAAATTTAAATAACTAAAAATTTAGTCTAAATTAAGATAACATGCAAATTCCATTTTTATTTAATATTTTCACTGTTGCCATCCACAAGTCCCACAGACAAGTGGGATACGTCATTTTGAAGCAAAAAATCAGATTAGGCTACAGTCCAAATTTCATTAAAAATTTAAATTTGCAGTTTATTTAAAATTTAATCTACATTGAAATAACATGCAAATTCCATTTTTATTCAATATTTTCACTGTTGCCATTTCGTTAAACGTACGAGAAACTTTATTAAAAAAAATACAAACTTTTGAAAGAATATTTATTTATGTGTTATAATTCAGTTTGGATTGTTGTAATATCACAATAGAGTTCTTTTGATGGTTCATTATATATGTATGAAGAAAGATGCATAGAGAATTCTAACTTGGCATAAAAAATGTGCAAAGTTTCGCTTTTATTTTTAAAGCATCATTTGTACTAATTATATATTTTTCGAACTGTAATTTAATTTAATCTAATTATTAAATCTGAGAAAGTAGATTAATGAAAATAGTTAATTTTGGCATTTAAAAGTTTGAATTACAAATAGCTAAAGGCCCTGTTTGTTATTAGAATTAAATCACCATTGCCATTCGCAACAATCGCCCGAGAAACTTAATTCTTTTAGACAATAAATTGAAATAAATTTATTTTGCGACATCGATCAGTTTGAAATGACGTCAAATATATTTCACTACGAGATTCTTTGTATGTTGATATGAAATATTTTCATTCTATTTAAAAGCGAGGAATAGTACATATTTAATCTTTGAAATACAAATTAATTTTTGCAAACGATAAGTAATAATTATGGAATTTTCGAAATAAAATAAATAAAATAAGTGACAGTTTCTGTTACAAACCTACTTGTTTTGTACCGTGTAATAAGCATAGATATCATAATTAAAGTATTAGATTTGCTGATCACGTGACCTCCAATGCTAACGACGGGACGCGCATGGAGGCTTTTTTGGAGGGCATAATGGCCAGTATTGCTGCCACTTTAAGGAGAAAAATACTACGAAAAAAATACTATTTAATTCTAAAATTACAATGCAGCTAGTATTTTTAAGCTATTTTTTTGTAATTTTAGAATAATTCTAAAATAAATTCTAAAATTAAGTTAAAAGTTTATTTATAAAGTTTAAAGAGCATAATAGTATTTTAGAATAATTCTAAAATTACCAAAAAATATCGTAAAAATACTAACTGCATTTTGGAATATTTATAGTGACTTTAAATCCTTTTCTAGGTTTTTTTTTGTAATTTTAGAATTAAATAGTATTTTTTTCGTTGTATTTTTCTCCTTAAAGTGGCAGCAACACTGGCCTTAAGCCCTCCAAAAAAGCCTCCATGCGCGTCCCGTCGTTAGCATTGGAAGTCACGTGATCAGCCAATCTAATACAGGGTGAGGCCATAGCCTCCTACATAGAATGCCATCTAAACTCGAGAAATAACATAGATTCACAGGCTGTCCTCAAAAAGTACTCTGGTCGCGCCATCTCTTGGTAGTCGTTCGCATATTTTAGTAGAAATGTATTCGCAATTCGCGGCGAATAACGGATCCAGCGGGCTATTTCGAATACCGTTCGGTACGAGTAACATAATAAACAAATGAGTTATTTTTTTTATTTTTTTTCTGCTTTCAAGCAATATTATTTGCCAGAGAAATTCATAAAATACCATTTTAAATTTAAAAAAAATCCCTCTTCATAATGTTTGAATAGTGTAAAAATTGTTACAGAATATATCTGCCAAAAATCACAATTTTTAGAAATTTAAGATTAAAAAGCTAAAAACAGCAAGCACATATTTTTTTAAAAACATAATCATGTAACGAGTTTCTTTGTTTTTTTAACTGTTTAAAAAAAACGCTTTAGAACTATACATTTAAAATCCCTGTATAAGAATATTCTACTGGAGACTAAAACACAAGTAATGATAATCTTGTTCAGAAGTTACATTATTAAAAAAAAATTAGTTTTGGCTTCTTAAAGAAAAATTAACAAATACTATAACACTTATTAAAAATGCTTCTGTTAAGAATAACAGTCCCTGAATAATAATACCATAACTTCGAACAACAACAAAATTTTAAAATGAGATAGATCATTTAAATTTGTAACTCAACTATAAAGTGCATTTAAAGAAGAACAAAAGCAAATGTGTGTTTAAACTATATATTAGGAAGGGAAAAACAAATAATAATAATTCATTCATTATAAAAAGTTTTAAGAGTAAAAATATTTAGAATAGATGATAAATTTTCACCAAAAAAGAATACTAATTGTAAAAATTCTTTACCTAATATATTCCATTTCGTAGGTATTCCTATATAGAAACACCGTGTTCTTTCTTTGATTTATAGGATGGTATGATGCAAAAAAACTAGCTAGTATTTGTAACATTTACAAAAGTTTACAAAAAAAATTATAAATTTCGAACTCGTTGGGTGAGGCAAATATAACCGGCCCCGGTCTAGAGATAGGAATACGTTGAAATGCTTGGCGAGAAAATCTCTTGAAGCCGCCTGAAAGCTTTCAAGTGGAAATAAAAGATAATTCAAACGTGTAATGGTTTCACTTGACAAACCTGTTTTTGCATTAGTTGGATTGGATTAGCATCACATTAGAGCTACTCATGGACTATTGGCCAGTTCAGATCGTAGTGCGTCAGTGTGAGTTGCGACTGTGTGAGTGTAAGTTGATCAATTTACAGGTGAAGATGAAACTCACTGTACAGCAGAGAGTGTTCATTGTAGAAAATTATATTAAAACGAATTCATGGAAAGAATGTGACCAGTTGTTTGTTCAAGAACTTAAATGTGTAAAAGTGCAAAAAAAGAGTATTAGGCAACGATCAGTTACGAAATGGCGTCAGCCAGGATCTGCTGCCAACAAGTTCAAAAACATTCTGAAACGGGTCTGAACACCAGATTCTGGGTCTTGCAATCAATTTAGAATGTTTTGCATTAACAAAAAGAACCGATTCTTAACGATAGATAACAACCGAAATGATCACTAGTGGAAACTTTTTTGATCAGCTCTACAAACCTTGTTTATATTTCATTTCAACTAGCTTTTCCAACCATAGCGTAGTTGCCGGCAAATAAGTCGCCAAGCGTTTGTTTGGGCTTAATATTGAAGCGATAAATGGCTTCATGTTAGCAAACCTGTTTTTGTATTTTTACTTCTGTAACAGTCAGATAAAATTATTTAAATGGTGGTTTTAGCTTCCACACTACGTTTATAACGTAGAAAGTGGAAGGTATTATAATCGTTGGTCCGTCTGTCTGTCTGTCTGCCACCCACTTTCATAGCCCAAACTTCAAATGCTACGGACAGGTGTGATACGTCAAAAAATTCAGCGCATCGAAATTAGAATACATTGAAAATTTCAGAAAAGAATTCGAATTAGAAGTACTTCAATTATTAAAAAAAAAAACTGCAAAATTTAATGCTAATTTAAAAAGGATAGGAAGCCCTGAGGAAGCCATTTTTATTAGAATTAAATCACCATTGCAGTTCGCAACAATCGCTTGAGAAACTTTAATTCTTTTAGACTATAAATTAAAATAAAAAAAATTTGCGACATCGATCAGTTTGAAATGACGTCAAATATATTTCACTACGAGATTCTTTGTATGTTGATATGAAATGTTTTCATTCTATTGAAAAGCGAGGAATTACATATTTATTCTTTGAAATATAAATTAATTTTTGCAAACGATAAGTAATAATTATTAATTTTCGAAATAAAAAACACAACTGTTTTGTGGAAGCGGGTGAAGTGACAGATTCTGTTACAAACCTACTTGTTTTTATTTCTCAAAAACACATTTTACTTCATACTTTTTTCGTCTTTTAAAAGTTATAGTTAAATTTATATATTTGATTAACTAAAAATTATTAAAAAGTATTCCGACGCCGGGAATTGAACCCGGGCCTCCCGGGTGAGAGCCGGGTATCCTAACCACTAGACAACGCCGGATACAATATTGGTAGTTTTAATAAACAATAATTGCATATTTTAATTAGAGTTTCGATACTATAAAATTTATGAATTGTAAATTTCAACTTATACTTTGTGGTTGATAATTTTGTATTGTTTTTTTTTAATTCATACTGCAAGTTCATACTGTTCATTGTTTCCCTATATTTTCAATTTCATTTAGGTTAATTGGATTAACTCGATTACAAATAATCAAAAACAAGTCTTCTTCTGCTTTTGTGTTTCATAATTATTATTGATTTTGTAAGGGGTTAGAATAGGGCTGATCAGCAAAGTTTAAATAGTAATAACACAAAAAAAAAACCTCATAATTAACTGTTAATTCAATTTAATCAAAATATTGGTCCTTTAGTATGAATTCCATTCCAAGCGAAAACTTTTTTTTGTATAAAAGCAGCTTAACAACTATTTTATTTCTGTAAAAACAATTTTTCGAAAATATATATATGTATAGAGAATAAACTGAATTCATAGTTAAATTTTTAATATGCTCACGACGCTATTGGTCCTGAATGGCCGAGTGGTGAACCGACCAGGGTCGGGCACCGGGACGACTGACCAAGCTTGGGTCCCACTGGTCTTAGGATCTAGCCCACTCAGCTACCTTACGGGTAACACCTCTGTAAGTAAATGAGTACCTGACGTGTGATACCGGTGTATGGTGTACCATGTCATGGGGAGTAGTACATGTAACGGCCATGGAATCTCTTTTGCTAATTACAATTTAAAAATAAAATTATGAGCACTATTTTATTGGTATTTGGAGTTGTTTCAATGAATTAGGAAGAAATGAAGTTTGCCTTTTTTTGATAAAGAAATTTATAATTGCAAAACTTAATCGATATCGATGCAGTATCAATGAAAATTTTATTACACTTATCCGATCAATAGTATTAAAGAAAGACACTATATTTACACTGAATTGATATGGTAATGAATTTCTTGCTTGACATTATACTACTACATGCGAGAAGTAATCACAATTTTATATTATTTATTCGATAGATGGCGCCACCATGTTTGACATCAGCTCCAAAAACTGCATTCAGTAGCTGCACTACGGAAAAAACGAACTTTACAATTTACACTGCATTTATTTAATTCCCTTATGAAGTTCCCTAAAACTAATTTAAAGATTGAACGGGATTTTTTTTTAAGTTGAAGAAAATGAAAAAATTCAACTGAATTGTGTGCACAAATAACTGTTTTCACTTTTTGAAAAACAATTTTTATTAACAATAATTTAATGACAACAACGGAATAATACATTCAATTATATTTTTCTATCATATAAATATAATTGCAAATAATAAGCTTTTCCCCGGTAGTTCAGTGTATTTACTGCATATTTCATTCAATACACATAAAATCAAATACTTATATGTAAATATGAAAGGGCAGTGTTACTAAATAAAGGAACTGAAAACAAGTTCAAACTGTATATAATTCGAAACATAAAAATTGAACTACATAACAGTTATAAATCTGCTGAAAAATATTAATTATTCTCTTATGTTTTTAAACATATTTATATTTTCTATCAAGAGATTACCAAAGGTAAAAACAAAAAGGAAAATGCGTAAAAACTTTTTTATTAGAATTTTTTTTAGTCTGCAATTTTGTTGATTTTTTAGTTAAGACAAACTCTGTTAAACTAAACCATTTCATAAAAAACGAAGACTTTTTCAATAACATAGCTTTAAATAAATGCTAAATTATTCAACTAACACATAAGTTTACCCATGACATTTTGCACAAGGACAAAAATTGGAGAATATATAAATTTTTTTTCTGTAAAAATGGAAACAACAACACTTGTTATACAATACTAATATTTCAAAGGTAATTTATAATACATCAAATCGTCAGTAAAAAGACAAAACCAGGTTCTTTGGCTGAACCAGTTTCTAAGTTGAAAATTAGGATCAGTGTATCTCTGCAGTGGGCAATCTGTTTCATTAAAAGGAACAAACAGTTTTTGAAACGTTGTGGTTTGCCCAGATTTTTGCAGGGAGAGGAATTAACGTACATTAATTAAGTGAAAAATGAATCCTCAATACTCAAAAGTATTTATGATAATACAATACTTATAAAAATAGGTTTACCATATTTGTTTTCAACAGGAAAAATTCATGATGTGTACATAGCCAAGGATTTCAAATTGAGTATTGATTTGAAAGTTGCTTCTTCATTTAAAAGTTGTTAAAAACCGATACCCAAATAGGTTTTTTAAAAGTATTTATAATCATACAATACTTTTTTTTTTAGTTTACTAAGTTACTAGTTTACTAAGTTACTAGTTTACTAAGTTACTAGTTTACTAAGTTACTAGTTACTTAGTTTTACTAAGTTTAAAGAAGTTTATTAAGTTTTAGTCCTATTGAAATAAGCAAAGAAAATTTTGCAAGTTATGATTCATAACATAATGTCTCTTTTAGCTTCCACACTACGTTTATAACGTAAAAAGTGGAAGGTTTTATAATCGTTCAGTCCGTCTGTCTGTCTGTCTGTCCGTCTGTCTGTCACCCACTTTCACGGAAAGAACCACAAGTCTCACAGACAAGTGGGATACGTCATTTTAAAGCAAAAAATCAGATTAGGCTACATTCCAAATTTCATTAAAAAATTTTTAATTAGAAGTTTATTTAAAATTTAAATAACTAAATTTTTTTTTTATCTACATTGAAATAACATGCAAATTCTATTTTTATTCATATTTTCACTGTTGTCATCCACAAGTCCCACAGACAAGTGGGATACGTCATTTTGAAGCAAAAAATCAGATTAGGCTACATGCCAAATTTCATTAAAAAATTTAAACTAGAAACTTATTTAAAATTTAAATAACTAAAAATTTAATCTACATTGAAATAACATGCAAATTCCATTTTTATTCAATATTTTCACTGTTGCCATTTCTTTAAACGTACGAGAAACTTTTGTTAAAATAAAAATACACTTTTGAAAAAATATTTATTTATGTGATATAATTCGGTTTGGATTGTTGTATTATCACAATAGAGTTCTTTTAATGGTTCTATATATATGTATGAAGAAAGATGCATAGAGAATTCTAACTTGGCATAAAAAAATATGCTAAGTTTCGCTTTTATTTTTAAAGCATCAATTGTACAAATTATATATTTTTTTAACTGTAAATTAATTTAACAAACTATAAATAAGTGAATTTTCGAAAAAAATGTAAGTGGGAAATTGTGGCGACAAAAATATTTATTAAAAAAAGATTACATCATTATTCTTCGAACTTCAAACAAATTTAGCAAACGATAAAGTCTAATTATTAAATCTGAGAAAGAAGATTAATGAAAATAGTTAATTTTGGCGTTTATAACTTTGAATTACAAATAGCTAAAGGCCCTGTTTTTATTAGAATTAAATCACATTTGCCATTCGCAACAATCGCTCGAGAAACTTTAATTATTTTAGACAATAAATTAAAATAAATTTATTTTTGCGACATCGATCAGTTTGAAATGACGTCAAATATATTTCACTACGGAATCCTTGTATGTTGATATGAAATGTTTTCATTCTATTTAAAAGCCAGGAATATGACATATTTATTCTTTAAAATATAAATTAATTTTTGCAAACGATAAGTAATAATTATTGAATTTTCGAAATAAAATAAATGAAACTAGCCAAATTTAGCTTGTAAATGTTAAATATAGAATTAATGTTGTGTTTGGCGCGTTTTTTCCTGTTAAACACAAATATGTGGAAGCGAGTTAAGTGACAGATTCTGTTACAAACCTACTTGTTATTTATCTCTCATTCGCTATTCGCTCATTCGCTCTCATTAATATACGCTTCTTATCGAAAATATATAAAGAGAGAGAGAGAATAAACTGAATTCATAGTTAAATTATTAATATGCTCCAAATGGTGTTGGTCCTGGACGGCCGAGTGGTTGGCGCCGTGATCGGTCTCCGTGATCGGATTGTCAACCATCGAGCTTTAGGATCTAGCCTACTCAGCTATCATGTGCACTGACAACATTTGCAACTGTGCAAAGTAAATGAGCACCCTGACGTGGGATACCGGTGTACCATGTCGGGGGGGAGTATACATGGACGCATGGAATCTCTTTTGATAAATTTAAATTATCTATTTTATCTCTTTTGCTACAATTGAAAAATAAAATTATGAGCATTATTTTATTAGTATTTGGAGTGGAGAAAATGCAAAAGGTTTTCTTGTTGGTTGGGGTTGTATTTGTATGTATATGGATGAATGGAAATTCTTTTGCTAATCACAAATTTAAAAAAAAAATTTAGACTACTTAGACTACTACTATTAGAAAAATTAGACTCAGGACTATGGTATGGACTATGGACTCCTAGGTATTTGGTGTGGAAAAAATGCAATGGGTTTCTAGTTGGTTGGAGCTGTATATGGATGCATAGACACTATTTTGCTAATTACAAATTTTAATATTTGCCTGCATTCAATTCAATTGTTTTTTTTACAGTACTCAAGGAGCAGATTTTTTTTATAGTGTTTAGTGTGGAGAAAATGCAGTTGGTTTTACATAAGTGTGGGGAAAAAAATTGAACATATAAGGTATATTTGTTAATTCAAGTTTGTTTGTACTTATACCGACATTCGAGCCCAAACGGGTCTAAGAGGCCAAACGTGAGCCGATTTCTCCATAAGAATAAAATAACATTGTGCATTTGTGCATTTGTTGGTTAGAATTTACATTTTTAAATTTACAAATAATAAAAATATTGAGTAATATTCATGTACAAAAGTGGATGTTATACTTTCAACAACTAAACTAGGGCCGAAATAATGCAATAAGGACGGGGGGAATGATATATTATCCTGATTAGGTGCAGAAGTGCTGACGTTAAGAGAAGAGGGGGATCAATGGTCATAAAAAAAAAAGTCTACACATTATAAATAACGAACGTGAAAGATCGGGATTGCAAAAATATAATGGGAATATTTCTTATGATTTCACGCTCTCCATACTGCGATTTTATTGGTTGTTTTGTTTTCTTTGACAAAATGTTGAAACAAGCTCATTGTTTTTTTTATAACGTCACGCGCTCCGAACTGCGATTTCATTGGTTGTTTGTTTTCTTTGACAAAGTTTTGAAACAAGCCCATTGTGTTGTGTGTATACTTTATAAATACCCACAAAATGAAATTTAAAAGAAGATATAATCTTATTTGATATTTTTTAATATTACAATTTATAGATGGCAGCACTATAACAATTTCTTTCTTTAAAATAAATTATAATTTAAATTAATTTGAACTCCCTTAAATACATGTATCAAACATTTTAATTTTTTGTAATATTATTTATTTTAGTTATATTACATAATATTTATATATTACACCTAACCACATTTCAAAAAATCGTGAAATAATTTTTTTCAGTTACTTTTTTAATGAATTTGAACTTCTAGATGGCGACACTATTAAAATAAGGTTGTATGTAGTTTAGTTTTTGTTTGCGCGCCCCACGGCTCCCAGCCATAGCTCCCAGCTGTGTTTGTGTAGGAAATTTCAATCAAAGACTGCGCATGCGCCTGAACTTGCGCTCTGTTTTAAAATCTCAGATTCGGTTTCGGGAATGATGAGGAGTATGTAGAGATAATAATGACTCCCTTTTTTTTTAATTCTATTTTTAATTAACTAGTTGTTAAGATGTTAAGGTATTTTTTAAATATTTGTTCTTCTGTTACGAAAGGTTTGGGTAAGCTCCGAACTGCATTGAAACTTTTAATGTTACTTGCATTACATAACCTTGAGTGTATACAGTAGTAGATCTAGAGGAGGGGGTTGGTTGAGTCAGCGTCACAAATACTAAAGCTACACTAGGGGAAGGAGTGCTCTGAGTACAACCCAGATGGAACTTTTCTTATACTAAATCAACATAATTCCAATGGATCTATGTATAATAAGTATTAACTTAATTAAAATGTGTAGTTATCTGAATTAAATAGATAATGAATAGATCATAGCCCACATACCCCTCCCGGAAAAAAAAAATCTGTATGAGCCACTATGTTTATAGCTAGTTATGTATAAAATGTATTTTTGTTAACTATAAGTCGACACTTTTTAAAAAATTTATGAAGATTTTTTTTGGGGATATATTAGAAACATATTAAATATTAACATTTAAAATTTTATCAAAATTTGCAACAAAAATACAGAAAAAGGAACGATTTGAAAATAAGTAAAATAAAATTCATTCTTACAAAAACATATTTTGTAACAAACGTTGAAATAGGAATAAATTATGGGTGTGTAAGATTAGTAAGATTAGTAAAATGCAAATTTCACTTAAACAATTTATTAAACATATTAGTATTATATAACACTGATGTTTATAATTATATATATAATTATAATCATACATGTACAAATTATAATTACATGTTTGTTTCAAATTCTGCGATTCTTTAAGTAATAAAACTGCACTAACATATCAAATAAAAAAAAAAATTTCAAATAAAAAAAATCACAGAATTTTTCTTAATATATACGTTAGCTTAGAATCTGCAGATAATAAATAAAATTTGACAAAAGCGTAAAGCTATGAAAACGGCCGCGTACATCATAATGCAAAATGAAGTATATAATCTGAAATTGTACTTTGAAAATAATCGAAAAACATATCCAGTGCTTGAAAACAATTTCCATATCTCCTCTTTTCAATTTTACATTTATACCTGTTTTTCATTTGTTGGTTCGAATTTTTTTTCGTCCGCAGGGTTCTTTTTCAGAGTTCTTATCGTAAATATGTTTTTATATTCCTGGTATTTATAAACTTTATCGGTTTTAATTCGGATCAAATTTCTTGTTCATTGTGGGACAGCTATTTAAAACGTGATTCACGAACAGAGAAAAGTTTTAGTTCGACCGAAAGAAAAATGTGTACACAATATTCGCTTCAGTAAGGTAAGAAGATATTGTATTGTTTTTAAAAAAAATGTAATGGTGTGTATAATTTATCCATCAACAAAAGAAATACAATGAAATATTTGTGAATCGACAAAGGAAAAATCTCTAAAATAGGGTACTCCAAATTTGACCCTAATTTTCTGTATTTATATGCTGGTTTGCTGTGTGTGTGTGGAGAGGGGGGGGGGGGGGGGGGGGGGGCAAAGGAAAATTGAGCTGCAATCGACATGGGCTTTTTGTAGCGATCTTCACGTTTTCAACAAATATAAGCGCGTTCACATGTGCTAAGAAATTGGCGGCATTTTGACGGCTATTTTGTGAAACCTTATAACCCCGTTCACATGCAAATGCTGGCATCGCGGTTACTACAATGCAAATGTTACTAAATGCGTTACGTCTGCTCTTTTCGCCGTTTTAGGCAATTATATTTAAAATATATTTTAAAAAAAATTCTATTAAAAATTAGAAAGGCTTACAAATAAGATTAGCATTAGATCCGCAGAACTCCGAGGCAGGTACGTTTTCGTTACCGCAATTTTCCCTAGAGAGGGATTTTTTTTCCTGAAAGCCAGCTAATAGCCGGCATTTGCCCTGCATGAGAAAGGGCCCTATAGGCGCGTTCACATGTGCAAAGAAATTGGCGGCATTTTGCCGGCTGTTTTGTGAAACCTTATAACCACGTTCACATGCAAATGCCGGCATCGCGGTTGCTACAATGCAAATGTTACTAAATGCGCATCAGGGTTACTACACGATGCTGCACTTTTCGCCGTTTTAGGCAGATTAGCTTTAGATCCACAGAATTAACTTCATAATTACAATGATAACCACAAAATTTTAATGAATTATATTTTTGTTTAAATTGAGTTGAAAGATTTTTTCAGTTTTAACCAAAAATTCTGAAAATAAAGGATTGATAACCGAGTACATGACGCCAAATATTCCGCTGATCAACAAACCGCAATGCATACAGAGGTGGCATAAAATCATTACTACCTACGAGCAGTTACGTTTTCGTTACCGCAATTTTCCCTAGAGAGGGATTTTTTTTCCTGAAAGCCGGCATTTGCCCTGCATGAGATCGGGCCCTACAGGGACGTTCACATGTGCTGGGAAATTGGCGGCATTTAGCCGGCAATCTCGTGAAACCTTATAACCCCGTTCACATGTATTTGCCGGCGGTCCGGAAATGACGTATTGGGTACGTCCACATCTTGTTTGCTTGTTTTGATTTGATGCTCGAGCAGGCTTCGAGATCTTGTCCTTGTGTTCTTTTTAACGTTTCTTTGTTAGCGATGTCGTCGCAAGAATTACTAAAAACAATTCTTTTGTTAAAAATTCTCGTGGACAGACATCTATCGATGGTTGGTTGGTAGACATATATATATTCAGGTTTGTGTGCTTGGTCAGCGACCCGCTTATAAACCTTCGTCAAGTAAGACAGACACAACAGACAACACACACACACATAAGTGGATCCATCTAATTTTTAGAGACAGAGGCCAACTAGAGGATCCCCAGAATTGGCTTGTCACCCCCAGAGGTATTGATTTGGTATGGGAACTTAGAGGACTTTCGGACCCAACAGATTTAACGAGCACGTACTCCGCATATACTCGGTAGGTCTTCAGTGGTACCGAGACTCGATCGCAGGACCTTCCGATCCCGAGACCGAGACGCTGACCACTAGGCTCACTACGGCCCTCAACACCTATCGATTTTATTGATGATGAAGAAAGTATGAGGTTGTTGCGAATACAAAACTGGATTCATTTGATTTCCAAAGTAATAAACTCCACTTTATAATTGGCCTTCCCAGAAAGATCTTTATGGTCATACGAAGCTAATAAAAACGACTTCAGCATGGGTCCACTTGCTCGCCATTTTTGCTTTTGTTGTGAGTGATCACCAAAGCCGAAATGCATCAGGGGGGGGGGGGGGGTAATGAAATCGTTACTACCCAGGCAGTGGGTACATTTTCGCCACCGCAATTTTCCCTACAGAGGGATTTTTTTTCCCGACGGCCGGAAAATAGCCGGCATTTGCCCTGCATGAGAACGGGCCCTCTAGGCGCGTTCACATGCACGGACTAAGGACCGGTATTAAGCCGGCTCAATTCCTGAAACCAAAAACACCCGTTCACGTGAGTACCCAGAATAAACCGGGACTTCGGAAGTGACGTATGTTTAACGTCACATCCGGTTTACTTTCAGTCACGTTGTAAAGTTTGTTTATTTTTTAAGCCGCCATGGCTTCGCGGCAAATTCTTAAAACTATCCTTCTATTAAAAATTAGAGGGAGGTTAAACACGTTAAATTCCCGAATTTCCTCCTCTCTCCACCTGTCCGCCATGTTTGTTTTGTTTTGATTCTCAAAACCGCAATCCATCACGGATAAATGCCGGTACAATGACTGGAAGAATGCTACCCCGTTTCCACTAGCGAACTTAATCTAGATCAAGGGCGGAGCCTAAGTGAAACGTCATGAGCTGGGCAGTTAATCCAGCAGGGTTGCCAATTTGAGGGTAATTACCCCAAATGTGGGTATTTCTGAGGCTTGGGGGTATTTTTGTGGGTATTTTTTAATTGGGGGTATTTGAGGGTATTTTTTAATATTTTTCATGGGAAATATTTATTTTAGCTTTTTTGTTATATTTAACTGGCACTCATGTTGATTTACAAAATTACTAAGTTTTTTGGACTATATCAAATTTCTATGGCAACGGTGCGATCAGCCAATAAGAGCTTCGCTTGGAAGATCGTTTGTTTCGGTGGTTTCGGTTCGGTGTTTTACAAATTCCGAAATCGAAAGTTTCAACATGGCGAAAAGGGTCTATAAATTTAATGATGGCTGGCTCAAAAATACCGATTTTAAAGGCTGGTTACAGACAGGATTTTACAATTAAGTCTGTACAACCTTTAGTAAAACGTTTTCCATATTTGAATTCTTATCTTGACCCACAAAAACTAGATAAAGAGTGGAAAAGCCATTCCTTACTGGACCACACTGCTTTGGGTTTGGATCCATCAGATTCAGCTGATGTTTATTGGAATTTGGAAGAAAATTTTCAACTTAAAAACTGCTACTGGTGTGCCAGCTTTCCCCAACTTGCAAGTTGCAGTAAACCTGTTTTAATTCTGCCCTTTTCCAATGCTTCAGTGGAAAGAGTATTCAGTTGTCTAAATAACTGCAAGACTGCTCATAGGAATCGACTCAAAACAAGCACACTTGTTGCATTGATTGATACAAAAGAAGGTTTAAAGGAACAGAATGGTGCTGTAGCATTTGAACCGAGCCAAAAAAAAAGATGAAAGCTGAATTGTGGAAATAACCTATCTTACTGTTAAATAAAATCTTAAATTCAGTTTGTGTAAAATTTTGTTTATAGTTCTGGTTTGAAACAGTTTAAGTAATGTATTTCCTTAGTTCAAAAATTAATAGTGTAATTGATGTATATTATATGTGTTATGATTAAATTCTTTCTGAAATGGAAATTGGAAAGTGCAATATATACTTATTTTTTTAATAACTCTAAAAAATCAGTAACATAGTAAACTAATATTTATAAATGCTTGAATATATTAAAACACTTATCACAATAATATTTGAAATAATGATTAATTGATATATTCATATTAAATTAGAAAAAATAAAGGTTTAGTATATTGAAAGCTAAAATGAAATAATGAGGCAATACTAACTATGATACTTAAATGATAATATGGTTAAGTAAATATATATACTGTATTTGACAACTTTTACAAAGGTGAGATTAGTGTACGATTGAAAATATAGATGGCAGCACAAAATATTAAATTAGTTATTATTTTCGCCACTAGAGGGCACAAGAATCTGGGGGTATTTGTGGGTATTTTTATTGGTGGAAAGGGGTAAATTGTAAATTTTCGATTGGCAACACTGTAATCCAGTTCCGAACGCGATTAAGTTAATCTAGTTCAGGGAACACGATTAACTATTTAATCTAGCTTAAGTTTCTGTTTGTTTACCTTTTTTCTCAGATTGAAAGCGTTCGCGAATTTGATATTCTGATTCATTCGACACTTTTTAAACTTTCCTCATCTTAAATTGCTGTGGTTTTATTATATATTTTTGTGAAAATTGTTGTATGATCGTAAGTTTTCTGATTCCCATTTTTTGAAGTTAAGGGTTTAATATTGAATTATTGTGCTCGATTTTGATTCTATATATGATTTTTGTAGCGTTCTACATACCGTTTCGTAAATTATTAATTACTTTTTGCACTGCTGGTTAGGATGTTTATAAAAATTAAATGCATTTTTATTTGAATCTAACACATTCAGGAGACTTTTTACTATAAATAAGAATCCTAGAATCGTGGTCGGCAACATTTTGCGGCAGCAGAACGGCGATAAATAATTCCAACAGGTTAACCTTGCGATTGCGATTATTAGGTTTTGTTTATGTTTAAAATAAAATTTCTTAGTCAATTTTAATCAGCAAAATAACTAACTGTAAATACTTACTAAATCACTTTTGATGTTTTTTAATAGGCTAGAAGGAATGCGCCAGAAAAGAAAAAAACAAAATTACATCTTGTACAAACTGTGTGATGAATTTGCTAGAGCGAACCAAACAACCCATCTGCAGAAAATAGGAAAAATGTTGATCACCTCAGGCTATCTTGTTCTTGGCGAGATTTTCAATTGGCGGTGAATCAACGATCACTTATATGCCAAACTGTTTACATTTCTTATACCGCATTTCTTATACGTGCATTCTCGACGAAATACGAACGAAATCTCTTCCAACCAAAGCTAAACTGTATCGTATGGGTCTTGCCCCTTCGCCCATGTGCTCCTCATGCAATGTTGAAGAAACAACAGAACATATCATCCTCGCATGTTCTCGGTTCGAAAATGATAGAATTAAACTTAGACAAGGAATCGGTGGCATTCCACTTTATTTTCCTTGGTTATTTGATTTTTCCAGCTATGATTCGCACAAGGCTAAAGCAACCATTAGATTTATTGAAGCCATCATGAGAGTCTTCTAGTTTCAGTTTTCCTTTTTTGTCTCCTATAAGCCAATAGGATCCGAGTAAGATCAATGCGATGAAGCAGCCAAGTCGGCGAGCATATGTCGCATAATATATACTACTACTACTTATACGTGCATTTTTGATTCTTTTATTTGAAAGTTTTTTTCGGGCTTTATTTTGACAAAATGAAGTTGTTGGTCATTGGTGATTCTATGATTAAGGGTTTGAAGGAGTATTTCGTTGGAAAATGGAGTTTTTTTTACTTTGTGTGTGTTCCTGGCAGTAAGATCGAAGGATTGACAAGGGAGATTTCTTCAATGAAGAAATCGTACAACTCGATTGTGTTGTACATGCCGGAACAAACAATACTAATCGAGATTTTGTTTCAGGGATCCTGTGCAAGTATGAGTGTTTATTCGATGGAATATTCCGGCTCAATCCTCAGGTAAAGGTTGTTGTATCGGCTGTTATACCTTGTGAAGAAGATTATTATGCTCACCCACCGTTATTATGTTCCAAATCTTGATGCTCTAAATCAGAAAATCAGTGATATAAATCAGTGATAAAACATAAAACACACAGTTACTCTTGTACATGAAACTTGTTTATTGCAAGACTACTGTTATTTTAAATGTGCTGAAAGGTGCTGTACCTCATTATGCAGTCATTTGTACCGGTGCACTTGCCCAGATACAGATTGTGTAAATCTATGTAAACATATACATAAAGTGCATGCCCTAAACAACTTTAGACAAAAAAACTACTTGTAGTGAAGAACTTTGCGAATCTGATGATTTAGATTTAAATGTGTCTTTCAATAATAAAGTTGACATTTATTCTGTTAATACTCACAATATGTATATCCCACTCTTAAATGAAAACAGAGTTGCTGCCTGCGAGAAATTATGTGACAAGCTGTTAAAATTGATAAAAATTCGGCGGTGCAAGATGTCTTTTTATGGAATATTTTGACTTCTATAAATACATTAGCTTCAGTTTCTGAGGGTATCGTTAACGCTGATTACTTAAAATCTAACAGTGTTATTCCCTATTCCAAAGTTCCTCCAAATCAAAAACTAGTACCTCAATCTAATTTATTTAAAACAAGCAAGCGCCGCCAAAAAATATGTTCTAAAAAGAGAAAAATAAGTTTAGGTAATTCTCCATCTAAGCGCATCAAAATTTGTGACGATTCCTTCACATCCGATTTAAATTCCGATTCCGTCCCAAACACTATTGGTGGTCACTCTTTAACTTTCCTGGGATTGATACATCTGTAAGTGATGAAGAGGAAAAAGAGTTAAAATTAATATCTAATAATGACTTTGTCCGAGGTTGGTTGTATGACGAAATTGTCGATGCTTTCTTTCATATTCTATGTGAAAAGTCGGGTAGCATTCAAGCTATATACGCTCTACAGTTGCCCAGACAATGTCAACTTGTGTTTTACTGGTAGACTCTTATGACTATTCAAATTTACTGATTCCTATTTGTGTTGGTAATTTGCATTGGATTTTAGTTAAGGTTGATAAAAACACAGAAACACTTGATGTTTATGATCCACAAAAGAATGATTTCAAAGTGGAATTAACATCTTTAATTAGAAATTTAAAATCTATATTTAAAATAGACTTCCAGGTAAATTGTCCTTTGCATTGTTTACAGCAAGATAGCATCAGTTGTGAAGTGTTTGTGTGCTACTATGCTCATTAATTTGTCCATAACTATGATACAAGTTTAGCATTTAATATTTTAAAATTTCGGATGCCAACTTTCCAACTTTTATTGCCTAAGCCAAGAAAGAACATCTAAACGTCAGTTAGCAATCATACTTCTGTTCTCAGGAGACGTGGCTAACATGACTAAATGATGCCCATTTTTGTGTGTCATTTATTGATATCAATTATGGGTGTTTTTTGGTTTATACTCTACTAATCAAGAAATGATGAACCAAATTAAGACTAAATAACTCTGTTGGTACTACTTCAAGAACAATTCTGTGTCCAAATTTGTATTTAAATAAACCTTGTTCAATAAACAGCATTTCATTTTTGGATGTGTGTGCTTTTATATTGTTGCTTTTAACTTGATTTTAAAATATACTAAATTTATGTAATGATGAATGTTTAATTTAGAAAAAATTAATTTGATAATTTTTTACAAAGTTGGGAACCAGTTTGATGTATTGTATGTCCCTCTGAGGGATAAACAAATTAGCTGAAGTGTAAATTCGTTTTCAATGCATGAGATTTAAATTAAGTTTTAACCAAAAATTTAATTTCTTAAATATTTAAAAAAAAATTATATTTCTATAGTAGATGGTTATAAATAGCTCCTCCATGCTTTCAATTTTAAAATTAAAAAAAGTTATTCAATTTATAATTTTTTTTAAAAATTATATGTGTTGCTGGAAAACCAGACAGTTAGGGGACGGGTTTATACGTCTGTATCCCTCAGAGGTATATCTATGGCCTATGCAGTCTTGTAGTTATTTTGAAGGCACTTGTAATATAAATATCTTTATGAACAGTCAATTATAAAAACCCATTTAATTTGATCATTTTAATCGAAATTGTGTTTTGAAAAAAAAAACACTCAAAGATTTTGGTTTTCTCTCGGAACAAATGAAGTTAATTGTTGAAATAAGTTTCTTTATTGTGTCAGATATATTTTAATTAACTATATTCACTTCTTCCTACAGTCAGGGTTTCTGCAGGTACTGACTAATTTTCATTAGACTTTTTTAAATGCAATATCATCTTTATATTGTAACAAAAATTAGAACTTCAGCTATCATAGGCAGCGTAAAGCACAAATAATTTAATTAAATATTAGTTAATTAGGCGATTTTGCATTAGACAGATTGAATCTTTGAATGATGCAATTTGTAAATATAAACAAAACGCTACTCTCGAAACCCCCAAAAAACACATTTTGAAAAATTCTGGGTTCGAGACTACTAGATCAAAGTTTGCTAGTGGAAACGCCACTTTTTCCGAACTGGATCAAATTTAAGCTAGCTTAAGTTGATCTGGATTAAACTCGCTAGTGGAAACGGGCCTTGCGGGTACGATTTCGAACCCCCAATTTTCCCTAACGGAGGGATTTTTGTTCCTAAATCCCGGTTTTTTTACTTGAGGCGCGTTCACATGCACGGACTAAATACCGGTATTAAGCCGGCTCAATTCCTCAAACAAAAACACGCGTTCACATGAGTACCCAGAATATACAGGGACTTCGGAAGTGACGTATGGTTTAACGTCACATCCTGTTTACTTTCAGCACGTTGTAGAGTTCGTTTATTTTTTAAGCCGCTATGGATTCGCGGCAAATTCTTAAAACTATCCTTCTATTAAAAATTAGATGGAGGTTAAACACGTTAAATTTCCTCCTCTCTCCACCTGTCCACCATGTTTGTTTTGTTTTGATTCTCAAAACCGCAATGCATCACGGATATACCGGTACAATGACTAGGAAGAATGCGGGTACGATTTCGGACCCCCAATTTTCCCTAACGGAGGGATTTTTGTTCCTAAATCCCGGTTTATTCCTCCCAATTCGCGTGCATGAGAACGCGCCTTTGGATTAAAGGTGACAAAATTATACGAGAAAAACCAAACAGTGAATCTTGTAGTGTATCTTGGTAATTTGTCTTGTAATTTGTCATTTGGTGTCTTGAAGTGTATCTTGGTAATTTTAATCAATAAATGCTCTGTCTACAAGCCTTTTAATCTCATTCTCTAAAGTTGCAATGTACATATACAACTCAACTCATACACGCAGGGAAAAAAAATAAACGGCATGCTTTCCACGCTGAATTAAATCAAGTACATTGAAAAATTAATAAAATGGTAAGTGGTTTTTATTGTATTTAATAATATTTGTTTTCATCTTTATTATGTTATTAGTTTGTTGACATTTAGAAGTCGGTAAATTTGCCGTGTTTACATTCGAAAAATCAGAGTTCCGCGGAAATTATTAACACTACTTATTATAATGAATCATATTTGTTAACGAATATTAAGTTTGAATCCTAGTTTATAAAACTAATATTAGTAATAATGAATTATTTTTTCTTCCTATAATTGTGTTTAGTTTGTTATGATGATCGTACACTTAAAAACCTACAGGTAGAAGTAGATGAGTATTAACGCTTTATTATTAAAGATTGTGCTTGTATTAAATGCATATTTGCTCATTCAATATACATGATAAGATAATAAAAAGTCTTACAGTATTTGGATATATTTTACTGTAATATCAATTAAAATACATCACAATTGCCTGTTCATTTGTCAATGCGATTTTCCGAAACTATTAAAATAAAAATGTGACATCTATTTATCTCTCAAAAGATTTTAACAAAAGTACCAGCATTTAAGTTTTAGAAAGTATAACAAAATGTTAGCAATAACTAATTCCCACTCAGGGAGTTCAAATAATCAACATTATCATGACCATATGAGGAGGTTCTTCTGCGAAGAATATACAAGAAAACATCCGCCCAAACAACTAGGGAAACTCAAAAAAGAAAAGATACCAATTTTTCGTATTTCAGAACGTCACTAAATTTAAAAGTCGTCAAGGGGCTGAGGAGCCTGGTCGGTTAAGGCATTCACCTTGCATTTTTAAGGTCGGAGCATCACCAAAAATGTCCGACGAATAATTCCCTGTGTGTAGGGAGTGCACATTAAATCTGCTCCATAGCCGCTGCGTACAATGTCCTTAATGGTTCCTTTGGGTGGCTTCTTGGGTATCAGGTCATCACTTGACTGGTTCTAAATTGCTACGCCCTTCGCCAATAGCTGTAGTGCATTGATAATCCAACATAGCCTAACCAATGCCTTTCAAATTTTTGTCAGTTCTCAGCATAATGACTTGTTTATTTTATAATATAGTTTTTAGTTCAGGAATAATGGTTCATCAAATCCTCAACCCTTCATAATATTTGTTTATTTGTGGTGAAATCGTTCAAAGTGTCCATTATTTTTTCATATCAGCCAACCAGACGCTTTGTGTTGTAGTTCGTGGTATAGTGCACATATTGTAGTCAAAAGTAAATGCATTTTCTGAAACACTTGGCACGTGTGTACTTTTATTTGCACATTGATAGCCTTTGTGTAGCTCTAGTGTGACGATAATTCAAACTAAATTTGCACATTGAGGTGCACTAATAAAGTTGTTTGTTCTAAGATTTCGAATGAAACTGCTGCCATAACTATTTGCAGAATATTAGTTTTCAAAACAACTTAAATTTTCTGTATTCTTAAGTGAACAATGTCTTTCATATGATTTTTAATTTTATTTCAGGCTCAACTGTATGTTTTGTTTGAGCATGCAGCTGGCTACGCGATTTTTAAGTCTTCAGGCTATGAAGAAGGCGACTTCTTATCCCAAATCCACCAAAGTGTTTTAAGCCTAAAGTCGTTTAAGGAAATTGTTAGCTGTGTTGCATTTCAGCCTTTCAGGACAGGAAAAGATGCTCTAGAAAACATCAATTGTGTTTCTGAAGGTAATAATTTAACTTTACAAATTAATATGGTTGGGTGTATCTTTGTTCGTACGCCTTCTGAAAAACTCCTGAATTTCAGATCAGATTTACTGTACGGTCCCCCTTGGCGCGATTTTTTCGGATTTGGCGATAAATATTTTTTTCTGGCAACCTGCCCTGTCTGACTTTGATTGAAGATTCGAATTCCATGAGTTCGCATCAATGACGTTTTCCGGCAACCCTATCGGACCGTTGGTTGAGTTTTCATGAGAAATATTCCCATACGATCTTTTCTTTGAATCGTGGTTTTTAAAAAAAAGTCGCCAAAATACGGACTTTTGGCGCGATTTTGGAAAGTTCGCCAAGGGGGACCGTACAGTAAATCTCTACCCTGAATTTTTTTTTTTTTTTCTCCTAATGGCCCCATTACTCCAGAAATTTGTTTCATTTCCTAAAAAAATCCTGAATAAGGATATAATTATTCGGAATAAGTCTACTAACATGCACAGTAGAAAAACAGTTCGGACATCGTGATATAGTTAATGTTCAAGAATGCTCTACTCAACTCTTTAAGGGAAGATTTTTTCTGTTTCATCATTCGAAGTGCGGTGAAGTCTAGACTAATATGATAATAAACAATCATATTCAATTTTATTCAGCATTACCCCCTGAATTTATATTGCTGCACTCCTAAAAAACTCCATAGTAACTCATGAATTTCACTTTCTTAGATAGAGTATGAACCCTGGGAATATTATATAACATTGTATTTCAAAGAATCTCATTTGTGTAAAAAAAAACCATGCATCTTTACAAGTTCTTAATTTCCTGAGAGAGAAGACTATAGTTTTTGCATTTGTAATTAAAATATAAATTTTCTTATTTTTTTCATAAACATTAAGGTAAAATGTTCAAGATGGCATCCATTTTTGTTTAAGTAAATATAAATTGTATTTTTTAATTTATACAACTAAGGTCATTTGTGCAAATACAATCTAAAATGTAGTTGTAGAAATGTCTTAATTTGTAACGTTTTTTTTATTCTTTATATTGTAATTTTATGATTTACAAAATAGTGTATTTAGTGAAACATAAGTAAAGCAATTCTTGGTTAAGCTTGCATTTTTAGATTTATATATATTCATATTCATCTTGCCTTTTCCGACATAACTATAAACTTCTTGTTTAGTTCCCACACCTGAAGGACACACTTATCCTCCATCCCACTTGGGTATAAGCAGGGTGTATAAACAATATGAACAAATATGCTCATGGTGTTCCCTTGACAACCAACTATAGTTCCCGCCACCCTTATTTGTTACACTTTAGGGATGGAACCAGTATTTGAAAAACCGGTTTTTCTGAAAAACTGCCATCCTTAACGTGTTCTAATTTGGTTGGCGGCGAGTATAGTAAAGGGGGCTTGGGAACTAAAACAAACTTGGCATTTTATTTGTAACCTTTAGTATCTTCTATGACGTGCACATATACATTATTTAACTTATTAATTTTCTTCTCAGGCATTCTCCACACCCAACTTCAAGAGTTTCTTGAGAACAATGTGCCTCAACCCAAGAAAAAGAAATCTGTAGTTCTTGGCGTCTCCGATGCCAAGTTGGCATCAGCCATTTCTGAAGGTCTCAGTTTAACTTGCAATGCTTCGAACGTTGTTGCAGAGTTGACTAGAGGTTGGTAATTTTATACTCTTCTAATGTTGCCATATCTTTTATGAAGAAATTTTTTTGCAGGGCTCCCTCCAAGTCACAATTCTCACTAAAAGTCACCTTTTTTTTCTTTATTCACTATTGGCCAAAACTAGTCACTAAAGTCACTATTTTTTTTATTTTACACCATATAACCTTTCATTCATAAATCCTGCACATATTGAGAACGATTTAGATTTTTAAAATAAATATAAATAGAAAATTTTCATTTGGTTTCAATGAATATGGGTTCAAATGAATGAAATGTACCCATTTGAATTAGTGCCAAACTAATTATTATTTATAATATTATTATGATAATATTTTGTGTTACTTTAACAAGGAAATTTTGAAGTACCGTTTTGAAATTTTTCTTCACTGTAAATCTTGTTCAGTATATTTTTAACTTGGGTGTATCTCGATTTGACAAGATTGAAGACACTGCTGTTAACTTTTTTATTGTGATTTCTTACTTTTCTAAGTTCTTTTATAGTGAGTTAGCCACTTTTTTTTTTGTCATTTATTTGTCTCAAATGATCACTATTTTCACTTTTTTTTACCCGTTTCCTGGTGGGACCCCTTTTGGGGGTAGTCTTTTAAGGTTATTTACAAGGCTCGCATGGGCGACTTTTTTTTAGGTTGAGCAACAATTTTAACTTTTTATGCTATATGATGATTAAACTGTTTGCCCATCCACATGGTCCTTTAGTTTTCACCTCCATTTCAGAAATTGTGCCAACATTTGCCACGCAATGTGCCAAACCTAGAAAAAGATGTCGGATATTTTTTAATCTATATTTCTTTCACTGCAGTTGCTGTTGATAAAATATATGGATTATGATAAATATCCAGAAATTCCAATAACTGGTCAATTATGAATTATATACCAAAGTATTGTGTTAGCAATTAAAGCTAAATTATTGCCTGTTTTATACACAGAAGCTGTTATACTTAAGAAATGCTTAGCATTTTATTAAATTTATACTTACTATCTTCCAGGAATTCGATTTCACTTTTCTGACCTTGTTGAGGGTCTGAATGATTTAGATGCTGCCAACAAGGCTCAGCTCGGTTTGGGCCATCACTACTCCCGAGCCCGGGTGAAGTTCAATGTAAATAGAATCGACAATATGATAATCCAGAGTATCAGCTTGCTGGATCAACTCGATAAAGATATTAACACATTTACAATGAGAGTTCGGTGAGTGATTTTTTTTTTTCATTTCAAGTGTTTCAGTCTAGTGTCTTTCATACCTATAATAAGCTCTAAATATTATTCTAGTAAGTTAATTCAAGGTTTACTAAAGACTCAAACAAAATCAATTTGTAAAGCACTAAATTTAAGAAACTAATAAAGCCCCAAAATGCTTTTAATTGTTTTCCTTAAAATAAAATATTTTACTAAAATAAGTCGTGAATGTAGCTATGTAAAAGATTTAATTTACTGTGATAAAGTGAAAGATTGTGTTTGTTGCTTATGTGAAGAATACTTCATGGCCTTTATAGGAGTCGTGTGGCCAATACTGTGTAAATAATTTAATTATGAAACAAGTTCACAGGGTTCGTACGTTTCCTGAAATTCCTGAAAAACTTCTGGATTTCATATTTTTTTAATAATCCCTTATAACTCCTGAAATTTGTGTCTCATCTCCTGATATTTTTTCCTCCTCTCCTGAAAAAATTGAAGACACGAACCATTTTTCTCCTTTCTCTGCCGTTTTTCTCCCGTACTTTATCAGGATGTCTACCGGTTGAAAAAGTCATGAAGTTAGAGCAAAGATCACGAAGATTTTAAAAAATCGCCAAAAGGCAAGAAAAAGGCGTTTGGCTTTTACACCGAAACCTCAAACTTTCCACAACATTTACAACCCTTGTTTCCTTCATTCTCAGTCTGTATTAATAAAAACTAATCTTAATTTTTGATATGAAACAAGTTTGAATAATAATAAATTTTAATACTAAAGATAAAAAAATAAAAATTTGAAGATGAAATATGATTGAATTGCACTAATAGTCTTCAAATATCGGCCCCCTGTTAGTGTAATCCCACATTAAAACATGATCATCACCTGGCCAAGATATGCAGTCCAATCATGCATCCTGGTTAATTTTTTTTGCTGTCTAGTATTTTTCACGAAATCCCCCGATGATGTTGCATTGCATTATAATGATTGGTGGTTCTTGGGCTCTGCGTGATCCGAAGAGTGTCTTGTTATTTTTGTAGCTACAGTTCAGTCCAAGTTTTGCCAACCAGAGTATTTTTTTCTGATCAAGTGTCCGTGAGTCATGACAAGAATAGCTTGAATGTTTAAGTGGGAATAAGACCGGTGTTAAGTGGGAATAACCGCAGGTCTCCAAAGTGCCTCTTTGTTAATCCAATGAAAAAAAGGGATTTTCATAGCCACATTTCTCCAGCTGTATTGAATAGTTTTACAAACTGGTTTTTTTTTACATTATAAATGTAGTTGACTTGCAGTTCTTTATAATACCACTTTTTTAAATTTGGTTGGAATATTTTATTAATTTTCGATAAATAATTTTGCACCGAAATATTCCAACGAATTTCAAGAAGTGGGATTTTTGAGAACTGTATGCAGCAACCGGCTACAGTATTTTATATAAAATACAATATGAAATAAAGCCGGAGGAATGTGGCTTAGATTCAACGTTGCTTACCAAAATCATTCCTATAAAGTTTTGGATTTAAAAAAAAACATAAAATAAGATTTAACTAGGTAAAATAGACTAACTTACAACAATCTTTAACTATTCTTATGATTGCACTAGCTATATAAAAGCCTGGTTGATTCATCGATTGAATTGATATCAAATTGTGTTGAATTAAGATTAAAAAAATTATTTAGCATATATAATATTATTGAAACTTGTCTTTTCTTTGCAGGGAATGGTATTCACATCACTTTCCAGAACTCGTAAAGCTAATTCCTGAAAATGCTTTGTACATACAATGCATAAAAGCCATCAGAGATCGTAAAAACATGCCTGAAGATATCGAAGAGCAGTTAGAAGAAATACTCAAAGACCCAATAAAAGTTCAAAAAGTCATGGAACTTGCACGAAGCTCTATGGGTTAGTATTCTTTATTTCATATTTATCGAAAAAGTTGTAATGATTTATAAGAATTTACTGATTAAGTTTGTTGTTTATTCTTGAAGGTGGCTTTGTGGGCATGTACAATCATTGGACATGTTGCCATGCTTCCTTTTCACTTTTTTGCTATATTTTTCAAAAAGTAAAGAAAGTATCTTTAATTTTTGGGTATTGAGAGCTTGTTTATAATATGCAATGCAGGGATTGGCGTAATGTGTTGCTTTTTTAAAGGGGAATGTTCGCGCTGGATCGCGGGTCTCTAAACTCAAGTGCCTCAGTTTTAATCTAATGGGAAAAAAACTATCTTTTCTGCCACATTTCTCCGGCTGTATTGAATATTTTTGCAAACGGTTTTATTTAAAATAATAAATGTAGATAACTTACAGGTCTCCATCTTCCCACTTTTTGAAATTGCTTCGAATATTTTGTGTAAAATTATTTATTGAAAATTTAAAACAAATATTCGAAGCAATTTTAAAAAGTGGGAAGGTCGGGACCTGTAAGTCAGCTACATTATAACACAAAAATATCTGCTCGCAAAAATATTCAATACAGCCTGAGAAATGTGGCAGAGAAAATAGTTTTTTCTCCATAGGATTAACACTGATGCACTTTGCTTTGGAGACCCCCGGCCCAGCACGCCCATTCCTCCTTAAGGTAACGCCAAGTAACACAGAAAGTAACAGTAACTTAATCACTTTTAGAGGTAACGAAGTGACAAAATAAGTCTTTGTATGTTTGCGTTACTTCACATGCCGCTCTTCACGGATATTTTCAGCACAATTCATCTACCATCATTGAAATTTTGTCTTTTAATTTGACATTTCTAACAGTAACCGATTAGTTACTTTTTATATTGAGTTACTGTAACTTTCCAATCCCTGATGAAATATGTAGTTTGTACTTATCATAATTTATGAACATAAATATATCAGTGATTGTTATCTTCCACGATGTTTCGTTTGAAATATTTCATTCATCTTGAAACTTCAGTTTCCAAGTAGTTCTGATCGTATATACTAAAATCTATTTTTATTTTTATAGGAATGGACATATCTGAAATAGATCTGGCCAATGTATATGTCTTTGCTGAAAGGATTATCTCCCTTTCGCTGCGCAGAAAAGACATGCAAGATTATTTAAGGTCTAAAATGCATAGTGTTGCTCCGAATCTAGCCGCATTGATTGGAGATGTGGTAAATATCCATCATTTTAATTAAGGTCTCAAAGTAATTTGTGTTAAGGGGATGTTCATTCTCATAGTGCTTGATGCATTGGTTTTAAAATTAGAATCAATACAAAAGTATAGCTTTGCCATGCAATCATTTTTTCAGTAGGTAATAAAAATCGTCATAACAGCAAAATAAAGCAAATTTGAAGGAAAATAGTATCAAACTGGTTATTTTATTAACCCAAATATATTCTGAAGAGGGTGGCACTAACTTAACCAATTAATTATTCAGTATCCGGATGTAATTTTCCCTTCACATTTGTTTTATTTTGCTGTTATGACGATTCTCATACCTAGTGAATATATGCTTACAGGGCAAAACAATACTTATGCAGATTTTGTGATTTCAAAACTAATCTACTACGAAATTTGTCTAAGAGAATTCATAGACTAGCATTAAGATTATCTGCACATTCAATGTTATAGTTAATTAGGGAATGTAGAGTTGTACCCTTCAGACTTTGAAGTGTAGTATTTATATGCACAGCTTAATTGCATCGCATATGTTTACGTTAATTAATCTTTTGTAAATTACCAATATCCCCATATACATGTAATTGATAAACTCTTAAAAGGGTTCGTTTATTATCCTCCAAATTCTTTTTATTGATGATTCATTTTTGGATTATTTCAATAATTTAAAAATGCTTTAGAATGTTCTATAATAGTTACACAATGTGTTGTATCAACAAAAGCAATTTTGATAAAGTTCTCATTTTTAATGTAGAATTTAATAATAAAATTCTACATTGAAAAGAATAAATCGCATGTATGGATGTAAGACATTGAGGTTTAATTATAATATTGTGTTAAGTTATAAGTACCATTTTTTACCAACATCTTTCAATGAATGGCACTCTTTATGTAAAATTAGGCTACAATGCTATTTGAGGTATGTAACAGGAACCTTTGACAGATTACTTAATGTTTTTCTTTTACAGGTAGGTGCTCGTCTAATCGCCCATGCTGGTAGCCTCATAAACTTAGCTAAATATCCTGCTTCAACTGTGCAAATTCTAGGTGCTGAAAAAGCTCTATTCAGGTAACAATTGAACAAGTCATAATTAAAATTAATATTTCTGAAAGTAAATGACTGGTTGCATTGATTAATACAGGGTTTATACTCCTCCTGGGAAACTCCTGAATTTTATATTAGAAATAAAGAATTTCCTATGGGGGGAGGGGGATTAGTTGAATTCAATTTTTTTAAAAATTTAGATTTTACCAGTATGAAACTTTTATTTTTTTAATTGTTGATGTTTGCCAATTATTTGATATTACGGTTTGTTGCAATTGTACTAGTTTTTATTTTAACTGATCCACAGGGTTATCAATGATCTGGATTTTAAAAAAGGCTTTTATTTTAGCTTAAATATTTATTCTGAGGGTATAATTAAGTACATTTGTGTTTGTTATCTCCTGAATTTGTGGTACTGTACTCCTAAAATAACTCCTTAAAACTCCCTTCACTATTAAAAACAGAGAATGAACCCTTTCACACTTTTTCAGGGCTCTCAAGACCAGAGGAAATACTCCCAAGTACGGGCTTATCTTTCACTCAAAATTTATTTCAAAAGCAGCCAAGATTAACAAGGGTCGCATTTCAAGATATCTGGCAAATAAGTGCTCTGTTGCTTCAAGAATTGATTGTTTCAGAGGTAAAAAAAATTATCTGTTTAACACTTTCGCTACGCAGGATTTTTGTTTTTGCGTAATATGTTATACGAATATCATTATAATAACTTAACAGTGATTCTTCTGTGGATTCTAGGTTTTCCCCTATATATTTATTTTATTATTTGTAAAAGATTAATTTTTATGCTGGATGCATTGCTGACATTGCACAATTGACGAGCCTAATGGAAGAACATGCTAAGTCACAAAAAGGGTAAAGCATAAACTCGCTGCCGTCACTGTGCCTAAATATTTATAGTGACATGTTGATGGGATTGTTGTTACCTGAATGACTTACTTTAGGTGTTAAGTGCTTAAAATGTACTTTTTTAAAAATAATTTTCGTATTTTTTTTTAACGGAGTCTTAAAAAAGGTACTTATTTTCGGTTTCAGTTTAGCAATTTTGGCAACACCATCGTGTACAGATTTTATGGCGACCAGATTTAAGTGTTACCTGATTCTGGAATTTGTAGGAGCATTCAAAATTTAGAATTATATGACAGTCGAAGCTTCAAAATTTATTGTTTGCTGGAGTTTAGTGGTTTTGAAATCAGCTAACTTTTGATGTTTAAGGATCTCTTGGGTTTTGCTATTGTATAAGTGCCATAGTCTATAAAAGTGTGCTCTTAATTATTCATTTGAAAATATTTATTTTAAATGACAATGTAGACTAGTTATGTACCTACTTGTTTTCAGAATGAAGGTCTGCTTGTTAAACTTGTGTTGCATTTCAGATATCCCCACCGACAAATTTGGTTTGAAGCTTCGAGCTCAAGTTGAAGAAAGACTAAAGTTCTATGAAACTGGAGAATTGCCACAGAAGAATGTAGATGCTATGACCGAAGCTATGGAAGATGTATGCTTTTTTTTACATTACTTACATGAGTTAACTTTGCATGTTGCTTACGGTTTAATCTCATTCTCTTAATGTCACATCTATGTATTGTGGAGAGGCTTTAGAGAAGTAGACTCTTATTTTAATAGTAATTGATTCTGAAATTTAGTGTGAACTTTATTTAATATGGTTATTTCAACTTTTCTTTTTTACTTAAACCCCTACCCTTTCATGGTTCTCAACTTAAGTTCGAATGAGACCTAAGGACTGAGGGTCTCCAAACCCGAATGCCTCTGTGTTAATCTTATGGGAAAAAATTAATTTCTTTAGCCACATTTTTCCTAATGTAATGAATATTTTGCGGACTTACAAGAATCTACAATCCCACTTTCACTATCGTTGGTTCAAAAAAAATTTAGTAAAAATTTAAATAATTAATAAATTAAATAAATAATTTTGCAGAAAAATATTTGCACCAATTTTAAAAAGTGGGTTTATATAGCCCTGTAATGCAGCTTTATTTATCTCATTAAAAAACCCTGTTTGTAAAAATATCCAATACAACAGGATAAATGTGGCTTATAAGATCATTTTTCCCCATTATATTAACACATAGGCCCTTTGATTTGGAGACCCATGGTTTCAAAGAAGTTAAATATTTTGCATGTACTTTTCATTCAATTTTGTGCTTTTCCTTATTTTGTGGTATTGTTATTTTAGGCTGAGGTGGCTCAAGTTGAAATCCTGAAACAGTTGAAAAAGGAAAAAAAGAAGGCCAAGAAAGCCAAGCTGGAACAATCGGCCGATGAATCCATGTTTTCAGGGATGGACTCTACCCTCAACCAATCGGCTGTCGTTACGGAGGGCGAAGCAGATACAAGCGTTGTGAAAAAATCGAAGAAGAAGAAACGAAAGAGGGAGCAAGAAGAACCAGAAATGTAAGAGGGTTTTTCTAATTATTAGAGCTAGTTATAAAATACGGTGAATGGTTAATTACTATAATGGTAAATTATCCTAATCCTCAGCCAGAAAACAGATCCGTTGAAATTAAGCTGTTCTATTTCTATTGGAATTCACTGGGGGATTATTGACAATCTCCAATCACATTAAAATGACTGGTAACTTGGAAGTTTCCTTTCAAGTAGACATAGCAATTTTCGGCGATTTTGCTGTAAGTAGGCAAAGATACCAAGTTAGGTTGGCAGATCCATCCAGAACTTGAACCTATGTATAACGAGACATTTCTGTTACGATTTCGACGCAAACCAGCTCATTTTAAAAGGCATTATTAAAGTTGGGTTGAACCACCCGTCTTAAACTATATTATACAAATAATGAAGCCTTTACTGTATTATGCTAAGAAGTAGCAATTATTTCAAGGCATCATCTTAACATGTCTTGACAAAAACTGTTATGATCTCATTTGAGCTCAAATAGAACATACAAAATGTTTGGGTTTGAAATAAGTTATCAACGACAGCTGATACCAAAATCATTTTTTAAACAATAAGTGCTGATGCATCTGTCTAGCCCTAACATTCACATTACGATTTATATTAATATTAGTTTATATCATAACAATACTAATTCTTCTCCTGGAAGACCTTTCTATTATTAGTTTTCCAAAAGTCTCTATCAACACTATTTGAAGTTTTCTTTCGACCATGTGTTTTTGCTTATTTATAGTAATAAGAATGAAAGTTTTATTGTTTGAAAGTATATTTATTATGCTTTTTGGGTTATTATAAAAAAATATATTTCTAAATTAAAGGGAAAATGGCGTTGAAGAACCAATGAATGAGACTGTAGAGGAGGAGCCGTCTCCTAAGAAAAAGAAATCCCTGGGGGGATTCGACACAAGTATGGAAGCAAACAACACAAATGGGGACATTTCACTTACATCTTCGAAGAAAAAAAAGAAAAAGAAGAAGAGTATTGTTGAGGCTGATTAATAAGTGTAACATCATTATACCATTGTGACAACCCTGTTGACCCAACTTGTTTTTATATAAAACATAAAACTAATAAAAATTATTTTCATGTTAGTCAGGTTTTGTTTTTTCTTGCTTAGTCATCAAAACATGTGCCCGCTTATAACTGGGGTTTGTATAGTTCATCTTGGTTCTTAAAAAAATACTCTTTGCTCCGTTTTGAAGGGTAAATTTAGTTTAGCTTGGGTTTTATTACCAAAAGACAAGTGAAGTTTTCATTATTTGTGTAATGTTCATTATTAGTACATGTTGAGTACTTGATTCAAGCTTTTGTTATTTATATGTTTGTGTCCGCTAAGTTTTATAGGTTTAAAAGCAGCGCAAGTGTCAAATATGAATATCTATGACTTTGTAACATTACTATTAGTCTTAAAATAAACCTTATTTTAGGAAGTTGAGTTCTTTTTGTTTTGTAAGTCCTTAATATTTGATTTTTCCATTATGTTGAATGTACAGTGAAGGGTTAAAAATCTGTACAACGTCTATAAAAAAACATTTGCGTTTAGATGTTTTTCAAAGCCATCGCTGGCCGATGGCTAATTATTTAAACAATTTTTTCAAAAATGTAATCTTGGGACAAGACCCTTGCTTAGATTTTTTGATTTGACAGATGCAATGAAAAAGCAAGATAAATGCTGAGTAAAAATGCATGTAAAGAATATTTTTTTTTAATTTACAAAAAGACAAATTAACTAGATTAATTGATAATTCTCTCCTCCAGTCTAGCAGAAAATCAAGTTTTCTATTAACATTTTTTACTTACTAAATCAATAAGTAAATATTCACTGATTTTCTTCTCACTTAATAAATTTCAATTGTTAACGAATGAAGAAATACTCTAGTATAAATTTAGTTAGCATAGTATACTTGAATTTGCAAACTAAAACTTAGTTTAGTTACTCCTTAATTTTTATTTGTTTTATTTAATATTCTTTTAAATTTAAATACAATTTGTAGTTTGATATAAAAATTATATATGTTCAAAATCCAAAAAATACCTTTAAGAAAACATTAAACAAGATTTCAGTTTAATTTTTTTTTATTCTGCTTTTGCATGTTTATGTAGTTGAATTTATTTTAAAATATATGTGTTTGTCCCTTAACAAAGTGCAGTAACAAGGATTTTGTTTTTTTACGAAGTAGATTAACTGCTAAATAGAAGCAATGAATAACTTGATACACTTCTAAAAACAAATGTGACCTTTTCACGACAAATGATTAAAGTTCTTCATGAATATGAGCACGGCCTGCTTGTACTGAAAGAAAAATTCTTTTATTACTCGGTATTCTTATTCATATATTTACATTTTTATAAAATAAATTATGTTTTGGTGTGTTTTTATATTTTTAACTTTAACCAATGAATAATTGAAATTAAAATGTGCATCATAGTTTAGAGGTGGTTAGTTGTAAGAAAACATTAAAAATTAGAATAAAAATCAATTACACTCTTAAAACAAAAGAGTGAAATCCACTCCTATAGGGGAAGTGCATTTTTGGCACTGGAAAGGAGTGGAAATTTATTAAGATTGAGTTAAAACCGCTAGTTTGTTTTAAGAGTGTAGAATGCTTAGATTTCTACTTTAAAGTTTAAATGTTTTTATTGTTATTATTCAATTATCAATGGGTAATTTTTTTATGTTGTGGAAAGGATAGAAAAGCATTGGTAGTCATGCTCGATCTGACATTTTGCTTTGGTTATTTCAAATGACTCATTTTGTGAACAATTATACAAAAAAAACGGCCATTTACTACTGTACTCCAATCTTATTACTTAAGTATATAGTGATAGTTATTAAATTTATTATTGGAAGATTAAAAAAAACCCGGCACAATTCAATAGACCTTTGCTGATTTAAAGATATTGCAGAATTAAGGATAAGTTCTAGGGATATTCTATTTTTAGCAATAGCAAGCAATGCATAAATATTACAATCAATTATTGACATTTAATGAAATTTTCAAAGCAAGTAATACTGAACACCTATTATTTTTTATTTCCTTCAGTTTGGAAATGTTTTGTGTGTTATATAATAAAGATTGATGCTTACAAAATATTTGTTTTACATTTAAGTAGTCTACAGTAGTACTACTGCCAAACTTTTGATAAGTTATAAAACCATATGCTGGTTGGCTGACTTTATTCTTTGATTACCTCGACTAATTAAAACGTACCTTGTTCATTCCATACCCCTAAAAATATTACCATAGCAATAGCAACAATCATTACATATAATTGTCATTGCACACATAAAGTATCTACTTAAAAAAAATCCTGCATTGCTAATTGCTTGGCAGAATACCTAAGTACTATTGGTGTTTTTTTTTCTCTCAATTACGGTAGCTTTTTGCTTAGCCTTTTTTTTAATGAGCATAAGGCTTGGTAAAATTTTATAATTACAAAAAAAACATAATAAACTAAAACGTATTTAAGTTATCAATTAAATTTTGGAACTAAATAAAATGACTTGTATAATTCATTTTTTTTAAAATGACAAGTTGCCTAAATCTTTAGCATTGTTTTTGCTTAAGTTTTAATGAAAATGCAATCAACAAACTCCAGACACGGCATATGGTTGGTTCTTGCCCAACGCTATCTTTCATCCTAGACAGTTACAAATTTACAAGAAGTTTAACAAGTTCCATTTTTTCAAATGGTGTTAAAATATAATTTTTTTTTCTTGAATCAATGGCTCTTTAGGCCAAAATTTCTATTAATTTGGCAACAGATTTCTTTAGTATATTTTATTTTTGCCACCTTTTAGAAAATGTTTAAACATTGTAAAAGTAACTTATTAATAAATTGTAAAAAAAAAGTTAAATAACTCACTTTGTTCGTTCCATAGCACTATAATAAAAGCATTATGATAAGATAAACTCAATATTTTATTTTTTAAAAAGCCTGATATTGAAAATGATTTTGTTTTCGTAATTATATTTTGAAACTTACTATTTGCAAGGAACTCTACATAAGCATCTGAAACAAAATTTCAGTATTCTTGAGTATTTTTTTTCAATTTAGAGATGATGCCATATTACTATTCTCAAAAATAGCTTTCGATTTTTTGAAAAAATGTCTTTTAAATTATACATATTTGACTCCTTTTGAACCAGGAAAACATATATCTTTGCAAATACATCTATAATAATAAAAGAAAGAGTCTGTCTGTCTGTGTGTGTGTCTGTTATCGGATCGTAAAAGACCTACTTATACTGCCCACAGGAATTCGAAATTTTAAAGATAGATTCCCTTTAATACTAACGTGTGCACCTGAGGCTTAGTTTTTTCATATTCGTTCCATTTTTAGAGAAAATTCGAATTTTCTGAAAAAAATACACTATTTCGCTCAAATCCGATCATTTTTTCTCTTTCCTGATGCCATCGGCTGAAAAAATTAAATAAAACTTTTAACGAAAAGATTTAAAATTCAAAATGTTTATTTTATTCTTTTGCCATTACTTTCAGAAACTAAATTTATTATTTGAAAAATAATTGACACGTTTCAAGTGACGTAATTCCGCCACTTCATTCCCGGATTTTATTGTGGGTTTATTTGATGATTTTTTCATTGGATTTTTCTGTTGACTGCATGTATGCATATTTAAGCAATAAATGTATAGTTAAGCTATTACTGAACTATGATGGTTAATAAAGGCCATCGCACTAGAGCTATTAGTGTGTTATGTCTTTATTTTTTCGCCAAATACGTTGCCAAACTCGCCAAATTATTAACTAAAATTCGCCAAATAGGCAATTTCTTTTATAAATAATTTATAAGCTGGTCGGTTGTTCGAAAGTCATTGTGTTAGAGCTGTATAATGGGTGTGGGTAACTATATCTATTTTCTCGCCAAATTATTTCCCAAAACGCAGCAAATGAGCTAAAAGGTTTTATGTATTTATGAGGGAATTGTGATTACATTTATGAGTGCATTTTATAGCGTATTTTTCATTTTGGAATTTTAAGCCAATGAAACGGGATTTTATAACTTATAACGAGCGGAAACAATAATAAGTTTATGATCCTATAACAGGGTATATGGTACACATATTTGGAATTTATTTGATATTTTTTTATTCCGTGCGAAGAACGGGTATAAATTTGCTAGTCTATAATAATAAAAGAAAGAGTCTGTCTGTCTGTGTGTGTGTGTGTCTGTTATCGGATCGTAAAAGACCTACTTATACTGCCCACAGGAATTCGAAATTTTAAAGATAAATTCCCTTTAATACTAACGTGTGCACCTGAGGCTTAGTTTTTTCATATTTGTTCCATTTTTAGAGAAAATTCGAATTTTCTGAAAAAAATACACCACTTTCGCTCAAATCCGATAATTTTTTCTCTTTCCTGATGCCATCGGCTGAAAAAATTAAATAAAACTTTTAACGAAAACATTTAAAATTCAAAATGTTTATTTTTTATTCTTTTGCCATTACTTTCAGAAACTAAATTCATTATTTGAAAAATAATTGACATGTTTCAAGTGACGTAATTCCGCCAGTCTTCATTCCTGGATTTTATTGTGGGTTTATTTGATGATTTTTTCATTGATTTTTCTGTTGACTGCATGTAGGCATATTTAAGCAATAAATGTATAGTTAAGCTATTACTGAACTACGATGGTTAATAAAGGCCATCGCACTAGAGCTATTAATGTTTTATGTCTTTATTTTTTCGCCAAATACGTTGCCAAACTCGCCAAATTATTAACTAAAACTCGCCAAATAGGCGATTTCTTTTATAAATAATTTATAAGCTGGTCGGTTGTTCGAAGGTCATTGTGTTAGAGCTGTATAATGGGTGTGGGTATAGCTATATCTATTTTCTCGCCAAATTATTTTCCAAAACGCGCCAAATGAGCTAAAAGGTTTTATGTATTTATGAGGGAATTGTGATGACATTTATGAGTGCATTTTAGAGCGTATTTTTCATTTTGGAATTTTAAGGCAATGAAACGGGATTTTATAATTTATAACGAGCGGAAACAATAATAAGTTCATGATCATATAACAGGTTATATGGTACGCATATTTGGAATCTATTTGATATTTTTTTATTCCGTGCGAAGAACGGGTATAAATTTGCTAGTAATATTATATGTACAAGTTGATTTATATGATTCAAGTGTAATGAGACAGCGTCGTTAAAAATAGTTTTACCTATATCATTTTCCATATCTGAAATAAGTTCGAAATTTTACTAGTAAATTTAAATTTTTCATTTGTATCAAAATCAATAATAGATAGAAAAAAAAATATTTGCAAATTTTCTTTGTACTATACATTAAATTATTTTTGTATATGAAGAATAGTATGTAATCAGGAATTCATACCAGGAATATAAGTTTCATTAAAATCATCTGTAAAAAGAGTAAAAGCAGTAAAATTTTTAAAAATTCATTCTTTTTTCACAAATTCTGCAATTGTTCTGAAGTCTAACGTACCTGATGAAGATCTCGAAACGAATGATAAGATAAGAAGTAACCAAAGCACTCTTATGTGATACTCCATCTTCCTATCAATAACTTACATAGAGCATCAACGAAAACTAATCTCTTATTGAAAGTAATTCCTTGTTTGTTTTATCAGCTGCTTATTTTTATTAGTTTGCTGAAACTTGATTCCAGAGCCAGTAAAATTACTTTTCAGTTTTGGAAGCTACGCCATTTTTAATATTTTTGTCCATTTGTTCCATTTTTAGATAATAAAATTTCGTACTTAGTATTTAATACATGAAAATTAAATATTGAGTTTCGGTGTACTGCAATCTACGAGACCTTTATTGTGACCTAAATTAGTTTATTTAGTGGTGGATCATTGATATGATAATTGTTAACTGTTGGTTAGATTTGTCTGTTATAAAAATTAGCGACTTGTTTCATAAATTTATTCTCGCAGATGCATATACACATTCTTTTGCCCTAAAAATTTTAGTAAAATACATTTTTCAATTGCTGCAGAAATATAGAAGTGTTTAACGTAAAGACAAAGAACCGAAGGTTAGCATTTACGATTACATTGAAAAAATAAAGACTAACTGAAAGAAAACTGATAATCTACTTCAGATACATATAAAAAATTATTTCGGAATTAATCATGCAGGTATGATGTCAAATTCGCTGTCACTGTCAGATGAGCTGTCAATTTTTGTCTCTTTAATTACCTTTTTCAACTTCTTTTGAGCATCAGAAGCTTCCGTTCCTTTCATTGCTGATTTCTTCTTCATGGACTTCTTAAATAGAGCTTTCTTTTTTATGGTCTTTTTATGTTTGGAACTTTCAACGTGATCCCTGGCGGCTTCAGGACCGCTGAATACCAGATGACATATGTCACACGCCAACATGAAGCTTTCCGGACCACTATCGTTGTCGCTGTCTTCCGAATCCTGAATGCTTGCTGGAACTTTCACAAATTCCGGATAATTCTCCATCAAAGACTTCATTTGGGAAGACTTCTTCTTGAGTTTAGCATGTACATTGCTCTGCAAGTGGTCATTGAAAGGAACCGGTCCACTGAACGATTTGCCACATTCTTTGCACTGAAACCTCTTCGAAGCGTCTTCGGCGTTAATGATCAGGTCTTTGATTTTGGACAGTTCTTCCGCGTGCTTGGCCTGTTTTTGGTGCTGGGTCCCTGCCATATGTTGCTGGTAAGGTGCTAGACCACTGAAGTTTTTATGGCAGACTTCGCAACGTGAGAATTGCAATCCTTCACCATCGGTTAGTTGCTGGCCTTCTCCAGATGTGATCATCTCGTTTATTAGATCCTTGTATGCCACTTTCTTCTGGTGAGCAGAGCTTTTGCAGTGTTGTCTGTATGATTCCGGTCCAGAACATTTTTTCTGGCAAATCTCGCACTCGATGTCTTGCGAAGCATACTCGTACTCGGCCTTGCCCAGAATCATGTCCAGGAGAGATTGCTCTTTAGGGGGGTTTTCTTTGGAAGATTTCGGCATCAAATCGTTCTCCTTCATTTTTCTCAATAATTTGGCTTTATACACGGCTTTCTGGTGCTTTTTACCGTTTAAATGCATTTGATAGGATATGAAACCAGTGCATATCTTCCGGCATAATTCACATGTATACACTTCGACTTCTTCCTCGCTGCTATCTTCATTGCTACTGTCTTGTTCCTGGTCTGATTGATCTTTTGGCCGTATAGGTTTCTCGTCGGGAAATTTCGTGCTTATTGATGGAGTATTATCTAATTTTGCTTTGGCCTCTAAATATTTCGCTCCGTATTTCTCCTTCATGAGTTCTTTATTGTGGTCCTTACTTTCCAAATGCTCAACGTATGATTCTATATCCGGGCATTTAATGTGGCATACTTTGCATTTGTGCACCTTATCCTTAGTTGTTGAAGATTTAGATTTTTCTGCCATATTCTGTAAAAAATAAAATGTAAATATTAAGGTTTGGTTAAATTTTGAATAAATTCCATGACTGGATTTAAACTACATGCAAGTTACAAGACAGACTCCTGAGCTGGCACCTAAAGCCTAGGTTTCCTAAGCCTCGTAATGGTAGCGTCTTTCACGATCGCTGCTCTGGAAAAATTGCTATAAATATGCTATATCGCTATATATGTTAATAATTCTGCGACGTAATGGGAATGTGACGGTCCAATATAACGATCGTTACCTTAGGAAACGTAAACTTCACCCAATCTCATAGCGACATTCGGCTCGGCGGTGTCAGAAACTATAATATTGGTTGGTAGACATATATTTTCAGGCTTGTGTGCTTGGTCACAAAGACCCGCTTATAAACCTTCGTCAAGAAGGACGGACACGACATACACACACACACAAGACAGATGCTGCCATCTATCGCCACCTCCACAATTTAGACATGTCCCTGAGGGGGAGGGAAATAGTCTCCAGGGACCTGTACCCGTGGTAAACTGCGCAATGACCGACCACATGACTTTCGGACCCAACAGAGTTAACGAGCACGTACTCCGCATATACTCGGTAGGTCTTTAGTGGTACCGGGACTCGATCGCGGGACCTTCCGATCTCGAGACCGAGACGCTGACCACTAGGCTCCCTACGGCCCAGAAACTTTGAATCTTGACAGATTGGAACAGCTAGCGTATTTATGGTCGGAATGCTATTTGGCTACTTTTGGCGTTCGTTAAAAATTAAACGCAATGTTGCTATAGTTGGTAGGTGAAATAGTATATCTATTGAGTTGAACTGGAATGTTTACCAAATTAAGTACGTTTTCGTTACTTGGCTACAAAAGGTTAGTCGCCAAATTAAGACAGGCCATAATACGTTAGCAATACCGACAGTTTTAATGTGGGCGTTAGTCAATATAAACAGTGCTATTTATTTGCCGGATTTTGTTTGTCGTTCTGGTGTTAGACGGGCCGTTTATATGTTGACTAAGACTAGACAGAACCTGGGATGGTGTCCTCCGGGGCTACTACGCCACGCCTGCTATTTATGAAGGTTATTTCAAACTTGATTATTTAGAATACTCTAATCATACTTACCCACAGTGATATTTTTCAAAATAAGAGGCTAATTCTAAATTTTGTTAACTTTGGTCAGATCTAAATTAACTAAATTTTTTTTATTTAAGTTAATTTTATTGTTTTTAGATTAGTTTAATTATAAAATTTAAATTTAAGGTTTTTCAAACGAGTATTGGAACAATATCAATTTGTGAAACAGAAAAACATGATGCAACAGTTTTAGAAAAACACTTGTCATTCACTTCAATAATTTAACAGAATGGAAAAGGAAGAAGATACCATCCAATAATTTAATAATGAAAAAAATTCAACTTGTACTTACAAATAGTCTCAACATTTCTAAGGTCGTAAATTTCTAAATTATTTATAAAATCACTAAATGCGAAAGCTGTGTTACAATTTTAATGGCAAAATTATTAAAATTTGGTATCCGAAATATAATATTTTAGTTAGCTAAAAAAGCGCTGAAACTGTATTTCTAATCTAAGTCTAATAAATAAATTTTTATTGCAAGGCGAATTTTTTTTAAAATTTAGTAATTAAAATTAAAAGCTTTTCTTGAAAATTCGAAAATAATGGGATTGTTTCACGTAGTACGGAAAGAAAACAAAACAACCAATGAAATCGCCGTATGGATAGCGTGACATCAAAAGAAACATTCTCATTATGTAACTTCGTTTTAAAAAAAAATCTAATAATGCGCCTATAATTATTCAAATTCAAATTTCTTTTTTTTAAATTTTATTTAAAAGACAAAATATCTCCCTGTGTGCCGCACATAGAGATAGTAAAACCGTTGCCTCATAGTGGGTGTAGAAAAGTAGTAAATATGAGTAAATAAAAACTGTTTTAAAAATTGATCACCAGATGGCGACAGGAATTTTCTTCCGTTCGCATCTGGCCTCTGGCCTCTGTAATATTTTTAATACTCTTGAATAAAAGTTCTATGCAATAAGACGTATGAAATGATTCTCTTCTAAAACTTCTACGCAGTTAGTTGAACTAAGTAAAACAAACCCTTGAAAGTTTTTTTAGTGGGTGATAGCGCACGGTTTTACTATCTCTATGGTGAAGCACAGTATTATATACCACAGAAATAACTTATAAAGCAATAACTTTATAATTTTTAAGCTGATAAAATAATATGCGTTTAACATCGGTAAATATATGTAAGAAATAATTGTCATTAATATTGCTAGATGTAATCATCATCATCAGTTGGTGCTTATTTTTAAACACTGACTTCAGAACCGGAAAAAAAAATACTACTGATTGTAGAAAATGTTTTAGTTATAGGACGATAACTGTTTAGATAAACAAATCGGTACATCATAGATAGTGTAAACAGTTTTTAAAAAAAAATACATTATGCATTAAAGATAACAAACGTAACATGTCCCAACAAAAAATGGCCTCTTAAAACAATTTTTTTATATAAAAAAAATTTCATACGGGGAACAATTTTTACCATGTATTTTTGCCGTGGTGATTACGATCTGATCTAATAAGTCGCCGTAAAAACTGTCGTGTCTGCACGTCCAGGGACTGTAGGGTTAGTTTAAATATAGTCGCACTATATAGAGCCGCACGAGGGCTATTAGCGACGCAGGGACTGTAGAATCAAGCATTTAGCTGCGTCAGAAAAAAAAAAAAAAATAGTTTACTGCTATTTAGTGCTTATAAAAAAATTCAAATGAATCGACGTTTAATATGGATTAATTGCACCTTAAACATGAATAACCAAAAATTTAAATTATATATTGGCTTTTTTCAGTTTTTTAGCTTCCACACTACGTTTATAACGTTAAAAGTGGAAGGTATTATAATCGTTCAGTCCGTCTTTCTTTTCACCCACTTATATAGCCCAATACAAATGTACGGACAAGTGTGTACGTCAAAAAATTCAGCGCATCGAATTAAATACATTGAAAATTTCAGAAAAAATTCGAAGTACTTCAATTATTAAAAACTTCAAATTTAAGCTCATTTAAAAAGCATGAAAGCTTTTATTAGAATTAATCACCATTGCCTTAGCAAACAATCGCTCGAGAAACTTAATTTTTTTAGACAATAAATAAAATAAATTTATATTGCGACATCGATCAGTTTGAAATTCGTCAATATATTCACTACGAGATCTTTGTATGTTGATATGAAATACTTTCATTTTATTAGAAGCGAGAATATTACATATTTATTCTTGAAATAAATTAATTTTTACAAACGATAAGTATAATTATTGAATTTTCGAAATAAAATAAATGAAACTAGCCAAATTTAGCATGTAAATGTTTAATATAGAATTAATGCTGATGTGTTTGGCGCTTTTTTACCTGTTAAATACAACTGTTGTGTGGAAGCGGGTTATGTGACAGATTTTGTTACAAACGTACTTGGTTTTTTTTTATCCAATGCAATACGAGAATTACGGGCATGTAATAGTCCCTTGCAATTTTTGTTCGCTCTCAAATCTCATAAAGACAAATCATAGCTTCTTATAATAGGAATAAAAAATTTACTTAATGCACATTAGTTAAAAAGCACAAGTTCAGTTTTAAGGAGTATTATTTATAGTCCGTCTGTTCACTTCTTATCATCCCAAATATTTTAATTTTGGAACAGTCCATTTTGAAAACAGGTAGAGAACCTAAATGAGAAAAATTAGATGGATCCACTTATGTGTGTGTGTTGTCTGTTGTGTCTGTCTTACTTGACGAAGGTTTATAAGCGGGTCGCTGACCAAGCACACAAACCTGAATATATATGTCTACCAACCAACCAACCAACCTAAATGAGGCAGGGTTGCCAATCCCATGCTGTTCAGCGAGCATAGTGAATTGTTTCGTTAGTTTGGTTGTAAATAATGTGTCACACAAAAACTACACATGGGTTATTGGTGAAAGGAGGATTATAGTACATTGCGTATCACCTCGGGGAACGTTATAAGTTAAAATATAGCTATGTAATAATAGTAAACCCAATGCAATTTTGAACTGGCCTTAAATTGAGAAACTGTTTCTAAACCTTAAAGAAATGTGCGCCTGCAAAAGCATTGTATTGCCAAATATAGTAACATTTGCCTAAACCAAAATATTCCTTACCCTTTTTCAAAGTAGACTCTTCCACAATCAAAATATTTGAGATGCTAAGAAGTGACAGGCGAACTATACCTTTCAACAAAATTTCAATATTTAGAAATAATTATTTTTGTTATACTGACCTGGGACGGGAAACAATCCAGAAAATATATGGCCCTTGAAGTTAATAATAATTTATTGATGTAATATCATCAAAAAAGTATAAATAATTATATTAATTAAAAATTATAAAAATGATTAACATCAATAGTACGTTAATAATTAACCATTTGTAGAGCAGAAGATGATCCAGTTTAGGAATTGTGATATTTGTGATTAGCAAGTGCTTAACGTCAATTTGTTAATAATTATTTATTTATTGCACAATAATGTCTTCTATCACATTATATTTTCCACCCTTCCCTTCTGTATCATTCTTCTAAAATGATCCTCTTGTCTTGTAGTTGATATGAGATATATTAATGAAAAGGAATTAATTACTATTACCAAACATTAACTTTATTTCCTTAAAATTTAACAAATAGTTATTATTATATAATTATTGTTTGAAGAAATATTACAAAAAATATATCAATATGTCATATTTAATAAAACAAGCATACTCTTCTCTTTTTTAATTTTTTTTATCAAAAATACTTGCTGTGTGAAACCTGAATATTTTTCAATTCTAAAATAACAAGTAATTTAACAATAAAATAAGCATATAATGTTGGAAAAATAAATATAACAAAAAAATTGTTAACTATACCTAAGCAAAAATTTGCGCTCCTTTGTAAACCTCAAAGCACACGCAGACACAAAACATACAGTAAGACTGGAGACGAAATGCCCGTTGGATTTATCTCAGGAAATAATTAATGGATAGTGGGAACTCAAACCAACATTGACTCATGACTGATAAAGGGTCGACGCAATTTTTATTCTGGTCAGATGACTACCGGGCTTATTTTTATGGAGACTTTGGCGGTCACTTTGGTTTGGGTTCGGATTTTGATCCTTCGCTCTTCAGTTTCTTTTTTTCCTAGTACATCTAATCTCGGATATCATAACAAGGCATTTGAGAAAATGAATGAATAAATGAATAAATCGTTAATAGTGTATTAGTTCCTTTCGACACATCTGGTGCGCTAAGCATCAGATTGAGTTTCCGGTCTAGAAGATACTCGAGTCTATGGATCAGACAGCATGAAAAACGAATAAAAAAAAATTCGGTATTAAATGTATTCCCCCCCCCCCCCCAAATTGGGTTGTTTCACGTCGTGGATGGCAACAGCTCCAACGGTTTGTTTTCAATTGTTGCCTGGAGTTACTTTTGTTTTGGTATTCGAAAATGATGAGTTTTCTAAGAATATTTTACTTATTTAATTATTTAAATACCAACTTCTTGCTGCGCTGTTTGTTGTTCAAAACATTTGTCAAAGAAAGTTTGCATAGAAAGAAAAAAAAAACATATTTTCCTCTATATCGGCCATTTTGAGAGTGAAACCGATGCAACCAATGAAATCGCAGTACTTGTAAGAGAAGCAACCATAGAGTTATAATAAGGAGAGAGAGCGATAATGCAAATATCCCATTCACTGCCTGATACTCACATTAAAACCGTTCGCCCCGCGTCACGTGCTTTAGGGCTGTGATATTTGGCGTTGATCCAAGGTCAACCACCAGATGGGATTGCCGCTCTTGTTAAATTTCTCCCTTTTTGGCGCTCCTGATGAAAATCGTAGTTCTTTTACGCGGTCTGTGACGTTTTTTTTTTTCAAATTGCAATCCACTTGTTTGTTGTTTGTAACAGTTGTTTTCCTTTTTTCTTCTACGTTTATATTAAAATAGGTACTCATGAAACATGTGAGTTAAGAAAACTTAAAAAAAAAATAATTGAGGGAACTGAAACAATAAAGCTGATCTTTTTAAGCATTTTAGCTTCCACACTACGTTTATAACGTAAAAAGTGGAAGGTATTATAATCGTTCAGTCCGCCCGTCTGTCTGTCACCCACTTTCACAGAACGAACCGTAAGTCCCACAAAGAAAAAAAAAACGTCATTTTAAAGCTAAAAATAAGGCTAGGCTACATCCCAAAATTCATTAAAAAATTTAAATTAGTTTAACATTTAAATAATTAAAAATTCAATCTACATTGAAATAACAAGCTCGTGGAACAAGCCCATAGAGTTCCTTTGATTGTTTCTTATATATGTATGAAGAAAGATGCATAGAGAATTCTAACTTTGCATAAAAATATGTTCAGTTTCGCTTTTATTTTTAAAGAATCAATTTTACTAATTATTTATTTTTTGACCTGTAAATTAATTTAACAAACAAAAAAACCTGAATTTTCGAAAGAAAGTCAATGTAATGGGGAAATTGTGGAAACTCAAAGATATTTATTAAAAAAAAACATTATTATTCATCGAACTTCAAACAAATTTAGCAAACGATAAAGACTAATTATTAAATCTGAGAAAGAAGATTAATGAAAATAATTAGTTTTGGCTTTTAAAAGTTTGAATTAGAACTAGCTAAAGGCCCTGTTTGGTGAATTTCTTTCTGATTTGTGTAAATAGTTTGTTTCCTGTTGAGCACAATGATGTGTGGGAGCGGTTTAAGTGACAGATTCTGTAACAAACCTACTTGTTTATGTTTATAATTCATGTGGGAAATCTTTATTATAAGTTAAAAATTTTAAGCAAAAATAAAGGTAGAACTTATCTATACTACTAAAAAATCTAAATTTTTATATCAGAAATATCGAAATTCAAAAGAAAAAATTATATCCAAAACAGGAAGGTATGTACCTGTAATATTGAAATGAAAAATAAATGTCCAATATACTCATTATAATTTTATAGTTAAAAATAAGATAAAAGGAATAAATATTGTGTTACTAAAATAACTTTTAAATTTAATTAATAGCATTTAAATACTGATTTTGTAAATCGAAACTACCAAATTAAATAGATCAAAAATAAATAAATTATATAATTAATCCATAAATTCTTATCTCAAAAATTTAATTTCATAAAAAAATAATGCAAGAAATATAATGAAACATTGTAAAGACTGCAATTTAAACTGAGTACAACACACACTTCTTTCCAAGATTGTTATTAGTTTCGATTTCCAAAATATGGCCAATTACCAATAGACCGCCAAGCGATTTTCGAAAGATAAAAGTCATGAAAAGCAAAAAAAATACACGTTTAAAAGACTTTCTATTGATGCCGATTATTAAACAAAACACGCATTTTTATTTTTACATGCAATTGATAAGAAAAAATTGTATTAAATCGCATAATATATCGAATATTATTTTAAAAACCATGATTAGCAATATACTTTTTGATTTTATTTATTAAGTTATTTCTATTTCAATAAGGAAAGTTTATAAAAATCTTTCCAATGAAATGTAAAAGGTCATCCTTTAGTAAATTTTTCTTTGCAGCCATATGCACCAGTGGCGGGGCCCCCCCCCAAAAAAAAATCTTAAAATTCATACTAGATAGAATCGACTTGTAAAGAAATGTTTTTATTTTTTACAAATATTTATATTTATACTACAACTCGTTGCATTCTCAACTTAGAACTAGAACATGGAAAAAAATATTACAGCTCGGGCGCTTTGGGGGAACAGGTTATTACGCAATGTTAAAAAAAAAGAAATAAAAACTATCTCCCCCCCCCCCCCTTCCCTTCGGATTTATTTTTAAGCCAATCGCAATTTTGGCGGGAATAAGATTTTAGATACATTTTTTATGGCGCCAATAAACGACTGCTATCCTCTCGAATAGGAAGGAAGTATAAAAAAAAACATAGAAATAAAATATTGACAGATATATTTGAATTCGTTTTCAAGTATAATAGTGCAATTTGTTCGTTAATAAATCAAAGAAATTCCACTATGACTATTTTTTTAATTTTATTTTTAGGGTTTTTATTTTGCTTAATACAAGTGAAATAAGTGTACTATAAGTTAGGAGTTTTTCGCGCTTTTTTCTATCGTAATTTCTACTGTAAAGTATCTGTAGTGAGTATGAATGAGTATGTTTATTGTTACGCGTCAGACACAAATTAATGTAGTCAATTTAAAATTTTGTCAACAATAGAAATTTTCCAAAGAGCCCTAATAATATATGTTTTGACCATAAAGGTATAAAGACGGTTAACCGAAACCTTAAAGTTATTGCATACTTAAGGGGCTGGGGGCTCCAGTCGGTTAAGGCGTTCGCCTTGTATACAGAAGGTCCCCGGTTCGGGTCCAGACATCGCCAAAATATCTGCCGACCCATAAACGGCCCGCGCAGCCAAAAATGTCCGACGAATAATACCCCGTGTAGAGGGGGTACACGTTAAATATGCTCCAAAATCCCGACGCTGCGTACGATGTCTACCTTAACGGTTGCGTTGGGTGCCTACTCAGATGTCGGCTCCGTCACCTGACTGTGGTTCTAAATTATGACGCCGGTCGCCAATAGCGCTCGTGTAGCTCTAGTGCGACGATATTTCAAACTAAACTAAAGTATACTTAAAAAGCAAACTACCGATGACGAACGGTGGAGCCAACATGACCAATATTATGAATTTCATTTAAAAATCGTTCTATAAAATTATAAAAATGTCTAAACATTTGCAGCTGGCGTAATAAATCTTACGGCTTTTGTATAACACTATAATTTTGTGTTTTTTTAAAGCTTGTGTTTTGAAGAAAACGGAAAAACGCGTCGGATCGGTTACAATAAGAAAACGGCAAGTCTGAAAAAATATCGTGTGGTGTGGCGTCGATTTTTTTTTTCATTTGTACTGTTTTTTTTTTTATGAGTTACTTGTTTCGTGCGAACAAGATTTTGATTTTTTTACCTGGATTTTTTAAACTGATAACCAAAGAGACCATATTACGGGTGGTTGTTTTTTTCTTTTGGAATAAATGTGGCGTCTAAGCAGGTGACTCAATGCTTCAATCGGAGTTTTTCGCGCCTTCGGTCTCGTATGTCTCAATTACATTTCATAGGAGCAAAATAGATGTCATGCGAGTAAGAGTAAGAAGAATAGTTTTTAGGGGGTTTCTTCATCTAATCAATGAGTAAGTTCCAATTTATAAAATTTTCTGACATTTCTTGTACTCAATGATATTAAAATGATTAACGAGATTAATGATAATGCATCAAAACTGCAATTTGTTGCACGATTAACATTTATTTCATTGAGATGTATTTGTATTTAATATTTATAATAAGCTTTCTGTTTTCATTACATTTTAATTGCTGTTTAAAATTTAAGTACATGTTTTATAATAACTAGCTACTATTTTTATATATTTTAACGACATAAATGATTAGGGTTATGTTGAATTATCGTCGCACTAGAGCTATAGGAGGGCTATTGGCGACTGGTTGCCATAGTTGTAGTTATTTAAAATGGATATATAAACTTCTCATACAAATCAAGAAGGTTTTTTTTTTAAAATTTAGATAGAATATTGATTAATATTTTAATAATTACTATTTAATTAAATGTGTTCATTAACTACCAGTATAGTTAAATAATTAAGTTTTGAAATATGTTAAATATACTACTGTTTTTATAAACTAAGTAAATGTAAAATGATTTATACACAAATCATTTTACAATTAAATTTAATAATAGAAGCTTGTCGTTTATTTTCTGTACAACAAATCAGGTGATTTAAATTATCTAAGTAGTTAAATTTTAAATAAAAATATTCTATAATTAAATTTTTCTTAATTGTTACTATTATTGGGGTTGTTTCACGGAGGATCTGGCAATAGCTCTGCGGTTTTGTTTTCATGTCTCTCAAATTACTTTTGTTGCTATTCGAAATTGAGTTTTCTAAGTTTTGTTATTTTTTAAATTACAACTTCTTGCTGTACTGTTGGTTGTTTTAATCATTTATCAAGGAAAACTTGCATTGAAAGAAGTTGGAATTTAAAAAAATTAACAACTAAAATATTCTCTTCGGAAACTCACTCCCGAATACCAAAACAACAGTAATTCGGGAGACATGAAAACAAAACCGCAGAGCTATTGCCAGATATTCTCCGTGAAACAACCCCATTTTTATTAAAAAAAATAAGACATTAATTATCTATTAAATAATACAAATATGAGTTATGTAAAATACAAACTAATTAATGCTTATAAAAAGTAATTAGTAATACATACTAAATTAATAGTAAAAAACTGCATTTACAATGGAAAAATAAATTAAAAATTAATTTTAATCCAAACAATGTTAATTAATAATAATTGTAATTAAACATAATTGTAATTAAAAATAATTGTAATTAAAAATAATTGTAATTAAAAATAATTGTAATTAAAAATAATTGTTATTAAAAATAATTGTAATTAAAAATAATTGTAATTAAAAATAATTGTAATTAAAAATAATTTTAACTAAAATAATTTTTATTTATTATAAGTTCCCCCCCCCTAATTGTCACCCTGGATCCGCCCTTGATATGCACAACAATAGTTTACCATTTTTAGTACATTCCGCGTGAGCAGACGATGTTTTCCCGCTGTGGGCTATAGAAAAAAACTTTCGGTTTTCTCTTTGAATTCCCCCGATCACGTGACCCCCAGTGTGGCGCATCGGTTCGTTCTTGTTTTTCGCCCTCTAGTTTACTTATTATAACTCTATGGAAGCAACCAATGAAATGCAGTACGAATTAAAAGTGAAAACAAAAGTTTTACATCATCTGAAACATTCCCTTTGTACGATTCTGTGAAGTCTTTAAAGTGCTTGAGCAAAAATAAACATTTTTATGCTTTTTAAACATATAAAATGCTTTTTAAACAAATTAGTATTCACAAAACCCCACCCGTTTTAAAATTATTTGTGAAATAATTTATTTTACAGTGATTGTAATTGACTACGAATATGCTAAATACCAGCGAAATTGTTCCATTGTAAGCTGAAGAATTATTTAATAGGTCATTTGAAAAGAAATTTCACGAACTACAATGGGCACCTTTCACGTCTTGAGTGGCAGCAGCTCTACAGAAATGAAAATAAGGTCTCGATTGCTAAATTAATGTACTGGACGACAGGGACGACATTACTGTCGATCAACTCTTTTGTTAACTAATGCTCTGGCTCTGAGGGAGTGGCATCTCCTTTTTCCCCAATAATAGATAGGTCCTAAACTGCCCTGCCAGTATTAGCTCACGATGAACTTCAAAAATGTAAGTTTAATTAACTAAACCAAACTGTCAACTACACTTTAAATTTGTGTTTTCGGCCAAGCCTAATATTGCTATTGCCATGGAAACGAAAATATACAGATTCTTTCTTATATTTTATTTAAAGTTGGCATCGTAAAAATGACAATGTATGTCTGCATTTGTTTGGAAACGAGAAGTTAATATTAAAATTGCCTTAAAATTCTTTACCAAAACAAAAAATAATCTTTTGCTGAAAATAAGTGAGTACTTTTTTGATATATTCACAATAGCTGCATTTGAGTTTACCTTAGTAATGACAATCCTTTAGGAATATATCTAAATACCAAAATTTCCGTAATAACGAGTTGAAAATTTCATGAACATTAATAATCTTCCAAAGCAATACCATGAATCATGACTATATTATGCTTTAAATCTTTCCCACAAGGAACATATTTGTTTGAGATTGATATTAAAAGGACATTTACTATTTTTTTAGTAAGTATTAACAACCCTTTTAAAATAATAAACTTTTTTAATTTTGAGTCATATCTTAATAAATGTATTTAAAAGATTTATTAATTAAGTACATATTTAACTAAGTCGTCTGGGATAACTTTGGCCCTGGAGAATAGCTTCGGCCTACGGTTTTCAAGTTAATAACTTCTCATTAAATGCACTCTTTAAAAATGTACTTGCCTTTTTCAATTAGTGGCAAAACTGCCTTTACCAATGCATAAAAAATATTCCAGAAGAAAGTCTGTACTAGGGTATATGCTTGGGCCAAAGTTAATCCATTCGACGGAAATTAAGTTTCCTCAAAGAACATATTTCTCTGAGATTGTTTTTAAAAAATGACAAATATTAATAAGTAATAAACAACCCTTTTGAAATAGTACACTTTTATATTTTGAGTCTTGTATCTGGGTATGTATTTAATTAGGTAATATTTTATGTTTGCATGAGACAATAGTTTTTCTCTGAATATTTGAGTTATGAAACTCTCGTCATCATTATATTTGGGATGGGGAAAGGCTCTTCCAGGACATTCTACCTACTTTTGCCCTTTATCTTTCAGTTTTTCCTTTTTAGTAGTTTGAAGTCAGACTCCTCAGAATAAATTCAGTATAATTTAAATCTATCTCGTCTTTGGGTTGTTAGAGGTTAGGAAGAAAATAAATACAGCTATGATATAACGGTCGGTGTGTTCATTGGCGAGCTTTTGTAAATTTAAGGTAGGGTTGCTGTACTTAAACAATTGTATTAAATAGGAAGTAGAATGGTTACTTACATATTTATTATTTACGGTAAAATCCTAGTCTCTGGCCCTTCGAAATTTTTTTAAATTTGGCAACTTTAAAAAAAGCAATATTAGGTTTTTTTGGCTACCATGTTGTTTACTATTCAAAAGAAGGGGATATTACACTAAGGCTATGTCCTCACTACGACATCAAATGCCACAAAGGCAACAAATGCAACTAAACTTGGCGACCGCCAAGGGCGCCTAGCGATGCAATAGCTTGGGAGCTGACTCTGCCAAGTCACCAAGTTTTGTTGCATTTGTTGCCTTTGTGGTGTAGTCAGGACACAGCCTAAGGTTGCATGCATACAGAAGCGGATTGGGACTAGCTTTAGGAGGGTTACCTATAAAAAAAAATTGCAAGCAACAATAATGTTCTTAAAATGTGATTTTCAATATGTCCCTGAGCTCAAAACATTTCTGGGCCAGCGACTTGGGTTAACCCTGTATTAAGGCGACCACCACTTTCAGATTTGGTGGTTTTTAAATACTGCAAATCTGCACCTAAAATTTTTGCAACAAATAATAAAATTAAAAATAAAACACTTTTCTTAAAATCATTTCTATAATTGGCACATTAGCGAAACTTTTGCTGAGGTGCTGTTAATATGCAAATACTGTGGAATGTTTACTTGGATATTTTCATTGCTTTACAATGTAAAACGAAACACCAAATATTTTTTAAAAAAGAGTTTGCTTCACGTATGTGCAGTCCAGTCCATCCTTTTGATTTTGATGCTTTTAATAACATAAGGCTCTTAAAACAACCTATTGATCTCAGAATTGAAGAGCTTAGTAGAAGAACATGCCAAGTGACAAAAAGGGTAAAACAAGAAAATGAACTTTAAAGTTTGCATTTAGATACATTAAAAACGGCACTTACAAGAAGTAAATTTTTTTAAAAAAAGTTTATGAAAATCAAAAAACTTGTTATCTTTAAAGGAGGGAATAACATGTTCAGTGGCAAAAAAATATAATTTTTTTCAAAAATGTCACTTAGCACGTTCTTCCACTAAGCTATTTAATTCAGACGTCTTCAATCAATCTATCTGGCGTCCTCAAGAGAACTTTTTATAATTGCGTGAAAAAAATCCGATTTTTACACTATAATATTAATATCAGACGCGTGCGAAAAGTTATACTTTTTAGAAACAGTGATACAAAATTACTTTTTTTCACCCAAAAGCAGTGAAAAAAAGTACTTTTTTTCACTCTTTTCATGAGATGCCAACATTTCAAGTAAAATGTCTATTTCATAATCTTCATAAAATCCAGAAATTTATTGATCTGCTTTATTTATAAATATTATGCGCGTGAATTTTATTATTTTTTTATTTTTGAATCAGTATCCATGTTCAAACGTTTGACTTTAAACTAAAAAATTAGTTTTCCTTTTGTAGTTCCAGAGGTTTATCGATGCCGATCTTCTTTACGTAAAAAAATTAGCACGTGAATTATTTTTGAACCAATGAGATTTGATTTTTTTCACGTAATTATAAAAAATAGTGTATGAAACACGTGTGAAAAGTAAACTTTTTAAAACACGTGTCATTATTTCACTCGCTCGTACCTCGTTCGTGAAATAAAATCCACTAGTTTTAAAAAGTGTTACTTTTCACACTTGTTGCATAAATAACTATTTTAGTGCCTCTTTTTCAAAGATTGCCTTATTGAACACAGGAAGGTGGTGGGGGTAGTCTACAATCTTGCTCTACTCTTTCAGGGTTCTCACTGTCCTTGAAAAAACCATAAAATGCCCAAGAATGGGGCGAGCTGGACCGCGAGCTGGACCGAAAAGCAAAGTGCATCAGTGTTAATCCAATGGAGAAAAAAATATTTTCTCTGGCTGTATTGAATATTTTTGCGAACAGATTTTTATTTGATAAATGTAGCTGACTTACAGTCTCACTTTTTGAAATTGGTTCAAATATTTTTTTTAAATTTTCAATAAATAATTTCACACAAAATATTCGAAGCAATTTCCAAAAGTGAGAAGATAGAGACCTGTAAGTTATCTACATTTATTATTTAAAAAAAAAACATTTGTAAAAATTTTCAATACAGCCAGAGAAATGTGGCAGAAAAAATAATTTTCCCCCCATTGGATTAACAGACACTGAGGCACTTGAGTTTGGAGACCCGCAGTCTAGCGCGCCCGTTCCCCCTTAAATTTTGAGGTGGTTTTAGGGGCGCTTGAAAAGCCATTGAATTCACACTAAACCACCAAAAAGCTAAGATTTTTTTCAGGCATCAATCATGAACATCCTTTTAAATTTTTTTTAGATGTTTGAGGGTGCAACCAATTTATTTTTTTAATCTAAAAAGTTTTGGGACTTTCTCTTTATTGAATGTTTACGTATAAAAACTTTTAAGTAAGATTCTATTTTTTTATGTTAAATTATTATTAACATGTTGTCTAATGATTTTGATTTTTTTAGAAAACCAGCCCCTACTATGGACCATAAAGAGGTAATTTCTTTTAATTTTTATAATTAAATTTTGTTAATAATATTACACGCATAAATGTATAATTAAAGTTTGGATTGTAAAATAAATATGTTTTGCAATGTTCCAACTGTATTATTTTAAGTTTAATTGATTTTTTTAAAAAAATATTTTATGTCTCAACGTCACACTGTTTACATCGATTTTTTTTCCTTCTTAAAATACGTTATTAATTTAAGTGTATGCTTTTTTATATAATTATATATGCTTTTGACAATTTTGTAAAATCGTTGCATTATTTTTTAGAAAGCAAAGCTTGAAACTGTGAAGGTTGTTGTGAGATCTCGCCCTATGAGTGAAAAAGAAAAGGCAGCAAATTATCACTCGTAATATGGACTTTGTGTTATTTTAAACTAAAAATTTTATATTTCCTCTAGTTTTTCTCTTGAGAATGCACTTTTTACTTTATTTACGTGTATTTTAATTTAAAATAATTTCAAAAGTATGTGACTTTTCTTTCAAAAATCTAAATACTTTTTTTTGTGAGCAAAATAATGATTTTTATTAAACATACTATCTCTTTTAAAACCAATTTTGGTAATTTTTAAAAGTACCAGTATTTTAAAAATTCTGAATTAAAACTACATAAAATTTTCTGATATGAGGTTTGTGTCCGATAGAGCTAAGCAAAGTTTTACAAATTGGCAAATTAATTTCAGCTATTAAAAAGTATGTAGTTTTTGTTTCTCATATTAAAATGTATTTTTCTTACAGTGTTGTGAAACTTTATCCTGAAAGAGGCGGCATTGAAATATTACCAAATAACAAGCAAAGTTCAAAGCATTTTACTTTTGATGCTGTATATGACGGAGCGTAAGTATTTAAATATTTATAACCTGTTTCACTCATATATTTATAATTCTTTCTTCAAAATTTAAAGATACTTGAAGCACTACTCACATTAGTAAAGTTATAGCTGACTAGAAAATATATGAAATGTATGGAGTTTGCTTCCAGTTTAGCACTTTATACCAAACATTGCATGTATCCCCACATTTATTAATATGTCAAGAGCCTAAAATAAACATATTTTTCTGCAGAAAATTTTTCAGATGATTATTTGAAAATTTAAAAACTATTCACTCATTAATTTAAATTCCACAAACTACTTTATTTGTTGTGTATATATTGAACAATACTGTTCACCCCTGTATAGACTTAGTACATTTATAACTCCTAAAGATTTTATTTGTATTTACTGTTTAAATAATGATTTAAACATTAAATCTCTCATTAATTAACTCTTATTGGCAAAAATACAGCCGACTTAAAAAATCGTTAATACATAAGTTAAATTAAAAAAATTAACGATTAAGTAACAAAGTATATATAGGAAAAAGGGTAGCATGTTTTTATGTGCATATTTTCCCTGTATTTATAGAAGTCAAGCTGATATTTATGATGAAGTCTTTCGTCCATTGGTGGACTCTGTAATCAATGGTTTTAATGGCACGATAATTGCATATGGCCAGACTGGAGCTGGAAAAACATATACGATGGAAGGTCTTGTATTTTATGATTACCATCATAATAAATCAATACAGTTCAATTATATAATATTTTTAAACAAATTGAAACCATTAGATTTTAAGCAAACAGTATCTTATAGTTGAAAAAGTAAATAATAATGTAGTATTAGTAAAATTGTGCAGTTGAGCCTGGTTTTATAGAAATCTTATTTATCATAACATCATAAAAGTTTGAGCTATAAAATGTTGATCATATTTTAAACTATTCATTAAAATTAGATGTTTGCTTGTAATACTTTATAATTAAACTTTTTAAAAAATTTATTTTTGCTATTTTTATTGCCCCCTCCCCTCCCTTTTTTCATCCTAGAAATGATACATTTCCATGTTGTGAATACTTCTAGTTTTTAATAAAATTCTTGGCAACAAGAAGTTGTGTCTTCGAATTCTAGTATGATATTAGTTTCAATTTAAGTTTTCTTCAATAACCCTTTAAAAATCTCATAATGCAATCAAAATTAAATATTTCTCTTGAAAGACTTTTTCTGAGATTGATTTTCTGATTCTTGATTAAATAGCACCAATCTTTTTATGTATAACGAAATCTTCTTTCTTTCCCTAACATAAGTGATATGCATTGCCATTCACTGTAAAATGTTGAAACGCTGTACATTAAGTCTTTAAGAATGACGTATGAATTTTATTTACTTTTTAAAAAATTGGTCTTGTGTATTTGTTGGCTATAAATTCTTTATAAGTTATTTAAGTGATTATTTCTTATAAGTTTTTACATGTATTTCAGGCGTAATTGGTAACACAGAACATGAAGGCGTAATTCCAAACTCATTCAAGCATATATTTAGCTATATTGCAAGATCAGAAAATACACAATTTCTTGTTTCTGCATCGTATCTTGAAATTTATCAAGTAAGTTGTTTAAACGGTTTTATTAAATCTTTCGTTTATGTATTATAGAAGCCATTAAACAGGTGTCATGTATAAAATTTCGTTACATGACTTCAGTATGTTTAAAAAATTTTTAGTTTTATAATAGTTAATTTGCTTTGTGGCCTAAATAGCTGTGTTGGTTATATGGTTATTTTTTGCCGAAGACCCTTTTTCTGAAGTAAGGAATTGATGAAATTTAATTTATTACATGATCATTATGTTAGGTTAAGGTATGCATGTTAGGGTAAAAATCATGCTTGGGAACTAAACACTGGAGGTTCCGTGTGAGGCTGACCACCTTACCAGGACATATGCCTAGCACCCCAGAGCCCTAGGTCACGAAAGCTGAAATGGGCACGGCAGGCCTTGGCCCACTAATGGGCTGTTGCGCCGAGGAGTTTAGTTTATGTTATCATTCATATGGTTCTTAAAAGTTCATAAAAAATGAATTTAAATCCTTTTAAGTCTTTAATTTAGTTAAATATGAAAACTATATAATTGGCATACAAAGATATAAAAGAGCAAAAATTATGTTGCTTATGAAATAACTGGATTTTCTTATTGACAGCCCCAGCTTATTTCTTAAAAATAATTATTTTGAGTTTTAAAATATGCTCAGCTATCATTACATAACTCTTATTTACATAGTGCAGTAAACATTTAAAATTCATGCAATTTTTTGATGTAATTGTGATTTTAATTTTGTTTCATAAAATATTTTTTAAGGGAAAAAAAATGCATTAAAACCTTTTATTTTAGTTTATATGCAGATAATTGTTTTTAAATCTCGGATGCACATTTTTATTTGATGGTTTTAATTTTTCCTTTTTTTAATGCAATGAATCGGTTTATTTTTATTGAGTATAAAACTATATTTTTTTCTTTGCTCCTTAGGAAGAAGTCAGAGACCTGCTTTCTCCCGAGCCAACAAGAAAATTAGAAGTCCGGGAAAGGAATGATACTGGGGTGTATGTGAAAGTAAGTAATAGTTATTTAAGCAACTAGTGCCGAAAATAATACTTTATTAAGCAAGTGGCTTTTATTTCACGAGACCGTAGGTCGAGTGAAATAATGACAAGAGCTTACTAAAGTACTATTTTGCATGTGCTTGCTTACAATATATTTTATAATAACGTGCCAAAAATTATTTCTACCAATGAGTGATTTTCATGACATCATTTAGTTTCCATGGCGATATTCGAAAATGCAAAGTAGTAAAAGAAAAGTTGTAAAATAATTTTCTAATTTGACTCAAAATTCATCATTTTTGTAGTACTTGTAGTTTGCATGGAGATATTAGAAAATGCAAAAGTAATAAACCAATAGAAGTAAGTGATTTTCATGATATCATTTAGTTTCCATGGAGATATTCATGACATCATTTTGTTTTTCTACCAATCAGATACTCTTATTTACTTTACCGCACTAGTGCCGAAAGTACTACTTTCGGCACTGTCTGTGACGTAAGCACATAAAATGTCATTTTCGCAACGATTTATGAATGAATATGATATAAAAAAGAACTTTTTTGCATGTTGTTATAAAAACAATATTTGTACATGTTTGATGTATGAACTCACTATTTATCAAGAGAATTTTTTTTTATCTCAATTAACAAATATAAAACAAGGAGTGGTTTTAAGTTTGATTCTTAGGAACATGTCTCTGAAATTTATAAAAGCATTAAATTATCTTAGAAAATACAAGAAGTAGCAAAAGACGCAAAATAAGAGTAAGGATACAGGGATTGTATTTACCATGTACAATCAAAGCTGTTACATGGTTAATTAAAAAATTGCATTGTGCAAAGAAAGAGTAAATATATTTCCATTGTATTGTTGAATATTTATTATTATTAGAAAAGTTTTTCTTAAAATGTTTATAAGAGTAGATTCTATGAATTTATTTTATTTTTTATACATATTTCCGTTTATACAATTAAAATTTATATATAATCTTGTTTTTACATATTATGAAAATCCCTCATTATTCATGAATTTTGAATATAAATTTTTGTTAATGTGTTGTATAATGCCGTTAGCTATCTGCAGAGCTCCCACCAAGTCACTAGTCTCACTAAACGTCATTTTTCTTGTTTGGTCACTATAAGTTACTATTTGCTAAAACTGCTCACTTAAGTCCCTATTTTTGCTAGTCTACTGTCAGGCGCACATTTTCTTCAAACAGTCACTATTTTCGCTTTTTTTTTTTACTTCTGTTTCTTGGTCGGATCCATGTATCTAAAATATTTAACATACATAATTCAATTTGAAATAACCAGAAACTTTTTGTCTTTGACAGAATTCTTGTATAAACATTTTTCACACTAATTTTGCAATACTTTTCAAGTCTTTTTACACTTATTAAAGTTTTTAATCTGTTTTATGTGTTGGTAGTTACTTTTTTGCGGTATCTGTTCTGATAAAAACTAAAAATTACTTTTTTGGTCATAGGATTTAACAGTTTGTGTGTGCAAAACCATTCAGGACTTAGAAAAAGTAATGACTGATGGAAAGCACAACAGGAGTATCGGGTAGGTTAAATACTAGTTAGCTCAAGTATAGTTTGAAAATGTATGTTTCATTGATAATAAAATGATACTGCATGTTATGGTCAAAGCCTCAAAGCTAGTCTTGAATTTGGTGGGGGCTGGGGAGCCCAGTCGGTTAGGCATTCGCCTAGCATGCGGAAGGTACCAGGTTCGGGTCCGGGCATCGGCAAAATAACTGCCGACCTATAAACGGCCCATGCAGCCAAAAATGTCCGACGAATAATACCCCGTGTGGAGGGAGTGCATGTTAAATATCCTTCAAAGTCCTTACGCTGCGTACGATGTCGCCCTTAACTGTTGCGTTGGGTGCCTACTCAGGTGTTGGCTCGTCACTTGACTGTGGTTCTAAAATACGACGCCCGTCGCCAATAGCCCTCGTGTTGCTCTAGTGCAACGATAATTCACACTAAACCTAAACTTAAACCTTGAATTTGGTTTGTTTAAAACTGTAATGTTTAAATCCTAGACATTACTAACACAGAAAGGTGATGTTAAGTGTTCTTATAGTAAGTCAGTGGTATGTTTTCTAAATGCCTGAAAAATAAAAAAAGTCTTTATAAGTGCTATATTCAAGGTACAGAACTATTTTATTAGAAATTATGGACTTTAACTTTACATTATTTTATCAATTTAATGCCTTTTTCTAAAAAAATTTGCTATGTAACTTATTCCTATTTTATGATATTCATTATATTACTTGTATTCTAAATCTTTTTAAATTTTTTAAAATAAATAGTTTTAATTCATGTGTTTTATGTATACTCTTTATTTTGATACACTGTTTTTAAATTCAATCACTTTACTCATGTAATAATTTTGTTTTTGATATTTACTTGCACCTAGTATTTATTTTTTTTCATATTAATTGCTTTTTTTATTTACAGGACAACAAATATGAATGCTCATAGTTCTCGATCACACGCTATATTTATTATTAGTATTGAATCATGTGAGGTAAGTTGTAGCATGCACATTTTCTTATTTTAAAAATTTATGTTTCGTAATTTAAGAGAAGCATTAAACAACCTCCTTTTTTGGATTTTAAAGTATTTATAAATAAAGAGTTCATTTTAGCTGTAGTCTTATTGAAGGATGTAGTTTGCCCTGTCTAAAAGTATAACTTATTCATATGGTCTGGTTTGTTCATAACCAACTTTTGCTTATGGTAAATTCAATTGGACAAAGTCGAAAGGACGAACCCTATATCTTCGTTATGCTTTGGATAATGTGAGTTTTGGAACTACACCTTCTGCTTTAGTCAGTCACTACAAATTAAAAAAAAATTAAATTCCATATCGATTAAAGTTGTAGCTTGTCTTAAAAGTATTTATCAATGACCCTAAAAACAGCATTGGTGTTTTGATAATTATATCAAAAAGATCGAAGTTGGTAGAATAATAATGAAAATGTTAACTCATTTTTTAAAAAGTAAAACTAGCCTATACGTTGATGTAAATTTTTTTTTTCTAGAATAATGTTGAAGGAAATCAACATGTCAAAATTGGTAAACTCAACCTTGTAGACTTGGCTGGTAGTGAAAAACAAGCTAAAACTGGAGCTGTGGTAAGTATTCAGCTAATATTTCATGTGCATTACAAAATAATGAACTATCAAATTGCTAATTTTATATTTACTCATTATTCATTTTTATTATACTTTTTGTACAGCCGTGTATTCCATAGAATTCTTATTTATTATAAAATTAACGATTAAAATAATTAAATTGTACAATTTATTATTAATAAAAAATTAACAACAAAACAATCAACTATCAAATTGTGGGTCTTATATTTACTCATTATTCATTTTGATTATACTTTTTTTTGTACAGTAATGTACACTGCTCAAAACAATTAGGGGAAAGCATGGTTTAAACCCTTTCACCCCCAATGAATCCCTTTGGTATCATCAGCTTCCGATTTTTTTCTCACTAAGTCGATCTCGCACTTATTTTTCGTTAGATATAAGAATCATATCTTTTGAAGAATTAAATAATGTTTGTTTTAATTAAATGAAAATATGAAAAACATGATAAAATAAAATTCACTCCCAAAAAAATTTATGAAATAAATTTTTGAACCCTAAATTCTTCACGCTTGCATTCTTAGATGTCTAAAAATTGATTTTACCTTTTTTACCAATAAAGTTTAAAAAAAAATTATTGTTATAATTTGTTCAAAAGTTATGATTCTAATATTTCCCTCCTTAAATTTTAGTTAAAAAATTAGGATCCCCCCCCCCTCCTGTTTTTAGCCATTTCATTCTGGATGCATAATGAATATATTTCACAAATTTTGGATTTTTTAAAATAAAAATAAGAAGTAGAACTGAAAGGGTAAACAAAAGTACGCAAAGTGTTCCCCTAATTGTTTTGAGCAGTGTGTTTCATAGAATTCTTATTCATTTTAAAATTCACATAGGAAACTTATTCCATGTAATATTGCATTAATGTGCATATAATTTTGACTCAATGTGTTGAAAGTCTTGCTAATATTTGTAAAAAAAAATTCTAGGGATCAACACAAAAAGAATCAATAAAAATCAACCTTTCTTTGTCTGCATTGGGTAATGTAATTTCAGCTTTGGTCGATGGAAAAAGTACTCATGTTCCATACAGAGATTCAAAGTTAACTAGGCTGTTGCAAGGTAAATTGAAATTAATTATTTTTTGTTGTTGCTTTCATTGTTATTATTTATTGCTTATTAAGTATCTATATATATAATACTCTTATACAGCACCCAAATTTCCTTATATTTCTATCTCTGGAATGGCAACAATCGATATGAACAAAAATACTACTAATTTCAAAATGACCGACTGAAAACAAAAAAAAGTGTTTCTTCAGGAATGGCTTGAAAAAGAGAAAAATAACTATAAATATTATGCACAAAATATAGATAGAATCGGTAAGTTTAAATTTAAAACATGCATAATATTAGGGACGTTTAATGTTTGAAAATTTGAATTATAATTTCGATCAACGAACTATTAAACACTGTTGTTAATAAAAAAAGGAAAAATTCAAATAGTTTTGAAACATATTTTCTAAGCGTTGACGGCTACCGCAGTTTCCAATTTATTTACAAATGGATCTTAGTCAAGCACTCAAGCAGCGAAATATTTTCGCAATAAAACCAGTAATTTAAAAGGATTAATTTATAATTATTTTATGTTAAAAGGATACTAAAGGCGGTTAGCTTAAAGGACCATGTCCGGATTGGCGCCAGTCGAAAAATGTCGCCACGTCAAAATGACAACAAACCGAGCGTTTACAAAGTCTGTGAAATGGCAACAAATAATTACTTTAAAATGCTGCTAAAAACTAAAAATGTCTGCTGAGAGAAGATGGAAGATTTCCTTATTAAAAATATCGTGGCATTTGCGATCGTAGATCGTAACGATATTTTAATGTAAGAAAATCCGAACTCGACAGTTTGCTGCAAGTGTATGCTGCAATGTACAAAAATAATAATTTAAGAAATGAGTTCTTTAAATAATTAATGATTAATAATATTTTAAATATATTAATATGATTTAAGAATTTTTAACTATGAAAGAAATGGACAGGATCAAGTTATAAAGAAAGTAGCAAAATAAATTCTCTAATGTGAACGAAATACATAGAAAAAACTGAACTATTTGATAATTATTCTTTTAAAATACGGTCTGTGGCTGTTTTAGTAGCCAATGGCTGCCATAATACCAATTTGACAGGGTTACCTTATTTGAAGAAAAAACTGCCGGACATGCTCCTTTAGGTTAACCCTTATGGCTAGACTAAAATATTTAAATGAACGGTGAGCGAGCGAAGCGAGCCTGGATCGCGAAGCGATCCAAAGGGAACTGCGCAAGCAGTTCCCGGGGGTTGGCGAGCGATAGCGAGAAGGGGGCGTGCCCCTAGTTTTGAGTAATTTACTTATCTATTTTAACATCAAACATGTTTTTAATTACATGAAATTTATAAAACAAGTTAAAATCTATTTGTGCTGTTGATTTTAAATGCAATTCGACTAATTAGTATCAACTTAATATAATAAGCTTTCTAGTTGAATTCTTAAAAATGATTAGGTGAAAGTTTTCTTGATTATACAAAATTAAAAATTAAGCATTTTTATTTATTTACTGATTTAATTTTGTAAATAGTAATACTTTTGTAGTGATGCAGATGTAACTGTTGTTGGAAGGTTTTTAAACTTTAAACCTTTATTAAGGATTTAACTAAAGGATATTTATAATGCATAAATTAAATTTTTTTTAAATATAATATGCTTAGATAATAAATCTCAAAATACTGTACTCACAAATACAAAATTTGCTGTTTCTATAAAATGATGAAATGACTTACTTGTTTTCAATGTCAATATTGCATTCATATATCAATAATAATGCAACTGAATCTTATAAAGTCGAAATAGATTTTTTGTATCTATGTATATCCAATATTGAATATTATATATAACTGCATATTTTCAAAATAACATTAACTGTTGTAATTTTTATTACAATAGATTCGTTGGGAGGCAATGCAAAGACCATAATGATTGCTAATATAGGTCCAGCTAGTTATAACTATGAAGAGACAATAACAACGTTAAGGTATGACTAGCAAGCAGATAAGTTTTTTTTAAATGTTTGTTTTGTTATTATTGGAATTAATCCTATAACTAGTTTCAACTATTATATATAGGTATGCCAATAGAGCAAAGAATATCAAGAACAAACCAATAGTTAACGTTGATCCTAAAGATGCTATTTTGTTACAATATCAACAAGAAATTAACAGGTATGCATTTTAAATTTCTTCTGCCATTAGCTGCTATATATTTAATACATGTTACAGTCAGTGGGGTATTTGAAGAGCTTAGTGTAAAAACGTGCTAAGTAAAAAAAGGTGAAAAGAAGAAAATGACCTTTAAAGAAAAATATACTAAATTTAAAGTTTATGAAGAGGGGGAAACCTATTTATTCGATATATATATATATATATATATATATATATATATATATATATATATATATATATATATATATATATATATATATATAATATATATATATATATATATATATATATATATATATATATATATATATATATATATATATATAATATATTATATTTTCAAAAGTGTCCCTTAGAAAGTTCTTCCACTAAGCTTTACAATTATGATTGCAGGATAAACGAGACCTGTGTCCATTTCAGAAAAAACTTGTTCAGGATAAATAAAAATAGTTTGTGTTTATATTTTATTTCACTAAAGTTCAAATAGTTTTTAGGTAATTTTTTTGGAAAAAGTCCACTATTTTTCCATGGTCATAAGTATACAATCAGACCCTTCTTGCATAAAAGTATATTTTTTATCTTTAAATCGTAGCACCAACCAATGTAGCTTATTTGTTTTATTAATGTTAAATAAAATTAATTGTTTCTAAACCAAACTTTTTAACAAGCTTAAGTTACCTTAATTCCTTGAAATTTAATTTAATTGATAGGTTACAAAGAATTAGAAAATAACATCAATTAATATTTACTTTAGCTATAAATTTAAAGTTGGTTTTATTGCACACAAACTTCAGTTCGTCGTTTTTGAGTGAAGTTAAGTATTTATAATAACAAAAACAGAAGCTGGAAACATTGAACTCGAAGCAAATTCCATTCATCTGAATGTAGTGTAAATTTTTATTTTGTTTGAATATGAAAGGTTAAAAGCACAACTAGCTTTGAAGGAGGCCAAGAGAAAAAAGAAAAAGGAGACCCCTAAAACACCAGAAGAGGATAACATAGAAGAAATAAATACACCTGATGTTGAAATGGTGCACAAGTTGGAGAATTTATTACAGGAAGAAAGGGTGGCTTATTTGAATGAACAAAATCTTATGACAGAAGTAAGAAAACTGTGCTTTTTTTGCTGTTTATATTTAATTTCAATGCTAATTAAATAGGTAGTTTGTTACCAGACAGGTAGATAGATGTCCGTCAGGTAGACAGGCGTACGAAAAGTATCAAAGATAGGTCTCTGATGTCATACCTTTCTAAACAAAAAAAAAATTCTAAGCTCCAGCGGATAGAAGATTTTGGAAGGAGTAAAGACAGATAAACATATCCAGCATGTCAATACCTACTTTCTACTTTTTTTTTTGTTCTGTGAAAAAAAAAGTAAAGTAGGTGTAGGCTAAATATGGAATTTGGCTTTTATATTTATAAATTATTTTAATTGTAAAATCAGTTAAACACATATACCTTTCTTTTATTGTGGATTATAATTGAAGTTTAAATTTCAGTAGTTTATAAATAGTTAAATCCCAAATTTAAATTATCTTTGACGAGAAATGCTTTATTTATAGTTAAATAATTTGTATTAATCTTATAATTATGTTACTATGAAAAGTTTATATAACTGGGTTGAAATACGTTAGGTTTTCTTTTAAAATAGTATTTTTTTTTATCGTTTTAATTTTCATCTCTAACTGTAGTTTTGTTTTACTGGCAAAGAATATTTTGATGTATTTTTTTTAAAGGTATTGCGAGTTTAAAAATGGCATATTTTAGGATCTCAAGACGGATTTTTTTTTATAATAGTTGTTTCTATAAACCAGTAAATTATATTATTAATATTATTCTTTTTTATTATTGTAGGAGAATGAAAAAATATTAAGAGATATCAAAGCAAAAGAGGAGGAATTTAAGCTTGAAAACGAAGCTAAAGAAAAAATTAGAAATCAATTACAGGTTAGCACACAGGCTATTATCTGGCTTATTAAAAAAAGTATTTGTTTTTTACTATACAATTTTGGAATAAAAGGGAATTTAAAAATTAAATTATCAACATATTGCTAGTATTACCCACAAAACCCTAGGTATATCCCCTTCAAAAATCAAAAAAAAAAACACGTTAAGCATATATGCTTAAAGTTGAATTAGGAGTTAAAGCATTATAAGTAAACATTGACTCATACATTTGTTCTGCACATTTCGTTCTTATTGTAAGCTGCTTTACAGTTTTTCCTATTTGATCCACATTAAACATTTAAAAAGTTTCAAAAGCTGTGATCCACAATTAATTTATTTTAACAACTAATATGAAAGTTATCGGCAAACTCAATTATTTCGACACATGCACACAGTGACATATTATTGAATTATATTTTAGAGCAGATTATGAAATTAATGACTTTCCTTTAGGAACTTGAAGCAAAGCTTCTATGTGGTGGTAAAAATATTATTGATCACACAAATGAACAGCAAAGAATTCTAGAAAAGAGGCGTCAAGAGCTAGCGGAACAAAAGGTAACATTTAAAGTATTTCCAGCTCTTATGCATAAGGTTTGTTTGGTTTGTATGTGTAAATAAGGAGAAATCCTTTAAAATATGAATATATAAAAGCATATTGTATTAAAGGAAAAATTTATTTAACTTTTTATCGTTTATTATTTTTTGTTTTTTTATATTTATCGTGTTAAAATGTGTAAATACATGTTAAATGGTAAAATAAAGGAAAAAATTAATTAAAAATATATAAAAGGGCATTGTATACTTGTATACTGTATACTATATTATTACTATGATGGTTTTTTTAATTTATCCTTTTAATGCAATGATTATGCAATAAAATTCTTACATCAGAAATGTGATTAACATGTAACATTATTTTAGCGTATTGAACGTGAAATGCAAACTAAGTTACTGGAAGAAGAAGAAAGCACAATGGAGAAAAAGGAAACATATGATTCTCTTCAGCAAGAAGTGGAAATTAAAACAAAGAAACTAAAAAAGGTAATATTAATAATTAATTCTATTTAGCTCGTTTACCAATATTTTAAAAACTGAAACAAGTAATGTTTTGCTGTCTCAGCAAATTTTTTTTTGCAAGTTAGTACACATGTACCTTTGTTTATTATCAGAAATTTTCCAATATTTATACTATTCTTCTTTTGTATTTATTCATAAAATATCAAGCATAACTTCCACAGATAATAAACTAGGCATAACTTTAAAAAATTACAAATTTCAACAAAATCAACGTAAAAAAATTGCTCATACTTTTTATTTTTGAAAGTTTTTTTCTCTAATTTAGAGATTATACAAAATTGAAATCAAATCAGTGTTACATTTTTTTTAGTACAATCATATAATATAACTTATGTATTTTTCCCGTGTTCCTTCCTAATATCATTTTTTAAAAAAATTCAATATTTACATTGTACAGTTATTTCAACGTCTTCAAGCTCTTAAAGAGGATATTAATGATGAACAAGAAATTAATTCATTTGAGAGGCAAGAAAAAGAACAAACAATTGAAACTCTAACACGAGACTTGAAACTTTCGTAAGTAATTTTCTGTTATCTTGTAAATTATATATGTAACTTTCAATTACTTTTAACCAAAAAATCTTTGATTCTTAGAGTTATTAATAAATAAATTTATAAAAAAATTATTCTCTTATCATATTATGATATGATAAGAGAATTGATTGATATATAAACTTTTGAATATATTTTACTTTCTGTTGTTAAATAGTTAACTTTGTTAATCAACAGAAACTTTAAATTTTGATAAAAAATTAAAATACAAATTTTGGCGAATTTCTTTATATGTCTTCACAAATTTTGGTTATTACTGACTAGGGATAATATAAATTGTTGCTATCAGATATTTTTATGACAATAATTGTTTTGGCCTTTACAAACGATTATATATTTTCATTCTAAATATCAAATTGTTTTAACTTAATAAAATTCATTATACTAAAAACCAAAAGATTTCATACAAAAATTAAGGGCCTTATGCATAAAATTTATACATGGGTGTGATAGGGTGCTCATATTAACTCATTATACATGTTGGCGCCAATTCTCAACATGTTGTAAATAGAATAAGACTCATAAATAGCGGTTACAATACATATATGTTAATTCATAATATGTGTTAGTTTAAACCAAGGTTAATTCTGTGATACATTTCTTGCGATTCTATTCATAAACTAAAAGCTCATTTGTAGAGTGGACTTAAATTTAATATAAGACTAGCTGCTGCATTCAAGGTATTTTCATTGAAAAATTCTTGTATATTTTTTCTAATGACATGTAAGTTTGTTCCTGAAATTTGCATTTATCTTTTCAGAAACCTTGTTATCGATAATTTTATAAATCCTGAAGATAAAAATAAATTTTTAGAACATGTACAATATGATGAAGATGAAGATGCCTGGGTTATTTTTCCATCTGAAATGTAATTTTTCTATTAAATATTTTTGCAAACTAAATTATTAATTTTTATTAATTTATTGATTTTATTTATAAAAATATTGATTTAATTGTCTCTAAATATTTTAAACTTACTGTTATGTTACTCTAGTGTATATCATAATGCATGAAGATAATTACTTTCAAATTTGATTATTAGTACTTATGATAAAACCACGCTAAAAGTATTTTTTAAATTAGAAATACAATGCAATTTTTGATTGCTCATTTAAAATAAACAGATTGATTATAATGCTCTGTAAAGCTATTTATTGGTACTATTTTCTTTACTGACATTTACATTTCTTAAGAATCCTTAAAAAGAATTGTCGCTAGATATTTTTAACATGTCATTAAATTAGTCATGATTTACAATACAATTTAAATTAATGAATATTTGATTTGAAATATATGCTTAAATGAAAATGAAATCTTCCAATTAAGCTGAATTTATTAAATCAATTACATCCTAATAATTATTTAGTTATAAATGTAGCCTTATAACTTAGAAAACCCTCTAATAAATAGTTTTTAAAAGGATTACTGATTTTTTACTCATCATAGAGTATTACAGTAACCCCTTGCTATATCGCTCCTCGTTACATCACGCATTCAGATATATCACGCCTTGTATCATGTCTCCCAATTTTCCAACCGTTTTTTTTTCAAATTTATTTATTTTTGCTTACTTTCCTTACAATCGACATGAGACACATGGTAAGATAGGCTAGGCTAGGCTTTTTTCTGTAGCACGCAGTAAAATTCTAGACTTTATTATTCTAGCTTCAAATATTTCTTACTTTTAAATGGCAGCTAAGAAAGTAGGTTTATGTATAAGTTAAAGTTAAACTGAACGCAATAGAAAAAATTAAAAAAGGTTCTACCCAAATTTCAGTTGCTAATGAGTTGGGAGTAGGTGCATTAACAGTGAAAGAAAGATGGCTTTTTTTTAAAACTAGAAAATCAGTGAAATATGTATAGTATTACCTGTACAATAATGTGTAATGTTTATAGTAATTAATAATAAGTCCTTTCTAAATTTTTGTTTCTTTTTTTGAGTAGTTATATTATTTAAGTTGATTTTGTTTTATCTTTCAAATACATACTCTGCTTTAGTTTAAAAACTTTGTTGAGGGCATAAATACATCAAAAGGACATTATTTATCAAGTCGCTCGTTATATCTCGTTTTTTTGCTTGTCTCCCGGAAGCGCGATATAACAAGGGTACTTTATAACAAGGTACTGTATCACTAAATTGATATCATTTTTTTTAAAGAAATGAATTACAATTTTAAGCTGCATTACAATGTTATAAGGTATATGCATTATAACCTTTTATCTCATAGGTCCTACTCACATTTTAACCCTGCAGAAAGACCTGCTTCGGCCAATAGACTTCGTCGCCCTATGACCAGCAGTGCGTTAAAATTGTCCAAACTATCTGCTCGTCCTCATAGCAAAGTCATTGGATTCCCACACTATGCTGTAAGAATGCTTCGTTAGGATCCTTTATATAACCTATGACCTTAGTAAAATCCTACACATATGTATTTTTTATATAAACATCTTTTTCAAACAAATATATGTTTTGCACCGTATTTTTAAACAGTTAACCATAAAATTTGCTGAGGGGATATTAATTTAATGGAATTTGAGGACCTAAGTCCTATAATTAAATAATTTTTTTTTGTTGCTATGAATGCATGAACAAGCTTTGCCAGTTTTTTGTAATTAATAGTCCATTCTAACAGTTTTTTGTGTGAAAAATCCTTTTAAAATTTACTAGTGGAAAAACCGGAGTTTAGTTTAGTGGAAAAACCTTTTCCACAACCTTCAAAATTGTGTCTATTCTCATACTACCTCATTTTTTATTTAAATAAATGACTGATACCTACAATTAAAGGCTGAAGGGGATTATTAGATCCTCTTCTATTAAACCATTTCAGTTTAAAATAAATTGTGTGGCATTAGGAACGTAAAACAAAACGTCCATTTACATGAATAGAAGGATTTGAAAGTTTAAAGAAAAATAGTAGAACATTAAAAAAAAAATTCGCCTATTATTTTGCTTTCGATTTAGAGTGTAAATGTACATAGATGATTCTAATACGTAGATAGAAGGAAAAAAGGTCAAGAAAACTATGTCTGGGATATCTTACAACGAAAGTGGGGGAAGGAAAAACACCATTTAGACGCATAAATAAAAATATTGAATATTGTGACAAACGCGACAAATCGATCGTAGGCTACTGGCGGCAAATCTTTAAATCCGGCCCTTGTAGAGATACTGGTAACAAAGGACCTGCCAATTCACACAGCAAAATAAATTTCTTAATTTTCTCAAAAAGTTTAGTTAATGACTGTTAGCCCTCTGCTGAAAGATAAGAGAATTGGCCCAAGAGTAAACTTAATTTTTTTAGGCAGGATACTTGAATATGCAATTAAAATATTAATTTGTTTACATGTAAATCTTTTTAGTTGGGAATTAATATAGAAAACTTCTCAATACTCTAAGTTTAATAAAACTTTAAAATTTATAGATTATTAAAATATTCTATCATTTTAAAAATTGAGTCTATAGATAAGTCTGTATCTATGAAATAGGTAGTTTTATGGTTAATGATTTATGATATCTATTTCTTTTAGACTGAAAACATAGTTGTTGTTGACCTTGCCATGCCTCGGAAACGAACGATTGACCACTATGAGCCTGAAATGGATCCGTATGCTAGAGAAGCTATTAAAAATTTGCTATCAGATCAAATAATTAATGTGTAAGTTTTTTTAAAAACTATCTTGTATTATTAAAAATAATCAGCCACATATTATTGATGACGTATGCTTTACAAAACAAAAGTATAAAATTTCGATTATGTGTGCATGATTATGTATAATATGGTGTACAATATAATTCTTGGTAGTTATTTCTTGCTAAATGCTAGGTCTGGTACTTTAAAATAACATGTTTTTATTTACTAAATTAGTTCTACCGTATGTCAAATGTTATATATATATAACAATAATATATACTAATAATATAATATAAAATAATAATATAAAAATATATAAATAAGATATGGAAAAACCAATGTGGAAAGCATTTCTATGAGGTAACTTACTATTACACGATAACTCTCACTACGCACTAATTTCACATCCGACTTAATTTCCATGTTAACTTCAGATTTGTTTACAATTTGTCATTTGTTTCACAATTGTTATCACAAGTAGTTCGGTTTTTGTAGACGGTTGTTCAAATCGTTGTTTATAATTGTATATTGTTATTGAAAGTTTGTTTTATTATGTTTTTAATTTGTTTTTTCTTTCTGAAATCCAAGTAATCGGGTAAAATGGATTTTTTTATTTGACTTCGTCACCCATACAGAAAAGTTATGTTATAATAGTGGCTCAAGGTTTTTCCTCCTATGAAATACTTTCCCATATATTTTGTTTTATATTTATATTTATATTTTTCATTTTTTTTTTATTTTTTATTGTTTTTATTCGTTATTGTTACTGATTTTGGACAGCTTTAGGCCATATAGGTAAATCACCTTTGTATTAAATTTTTGTTTGTTATATTTTCAATGTTTGATGTGTCATATATATATATAATACATATATATAAATTATATAATATATATATATATAAATATAATAATATATAATAATATATGTATATGTTTGTAATGTATATTTATGTATCTGTATATGTAAGTATCTTAATATATGTCTTGTTTATTATTTTATTATTTAACTACCTAAAATAATTTCGTTAAATTTGGAGTTTTTGGTTATTTTTTTTTAGCAGAACATGTAAGTTTTGCTTAAAGAATTAAACTTTCCTTTATAATTTTTTACTCCCATTCCTTTTGTAGTATATAACTGTTAAATATTTTTTTTGTGTACAACTGATCTAGAATATTTGGTAGTTCATTAACAATTTGCTTAAAAACGTTTTAAATTATATTTAGAATATATTTCTGCTCACTTTATGCTTTCAAATATTTAAAATTCATAGTAATTTATTATTTTTTAATATTACAGTCCTTTATTGCGTCAAAATGCTGAAAAAAGTCCAGAGCCTGTACAAAGAATTTTGGATAATATAGTAATGTTTAGATTAAATTTTATATTATATAAACTATAGTCATTGTAATGGAGTTGTTTGTAAGCAGTGTTGCTGTATATTATATAATTTGACACTTTTGTTTTATAACTTTAACATATTTTATATTTAACTGATCTATAATTTTTTTATATTCAATTTTAAAACGTTTTTTAATTATTTTAACTATATTCTGTATTTTAATTTTCTGTTCAAATTTAAGCAGTATATTTTATAAGATATATATTTCCTTAGATATATCTAGTATTTATAGAATATATCTAGTATTTTACTAGATATGTTCGATAATCTTAACTGTATATTCATGTTAAAGTTATTATTTAAAGAAACGATCTGTTTTGCATAACTTCAATATTTTTAAGACATAGTTCAATTATACTTTTATTGTTCTAATTAGCATTTGATTCAAAATCTGAAATAGTTTATATTCGTAATTATGATCAATTTTCTGTTATAGCATTCTTATTTTTTATTACTTTAATATTTTTTATTTCTAGTAATTTCAATTGCTAATTAAATTCTTCGTAATCCCTTAGCATTTTGACGTACTTCAATATTTATTAAACTTTATATTGTTCTGTTAATAGCTCTAGAAAGTCAAACAACTGTGGTCGGCAACTGAAAACGAACGATATTGAGAAATATCCAGTTCCACGTGGGCTTGTACCTAAATAGTGATTGTAAAGATACAGCAACTGGAATCTGTCAACTGTGATATATTTATTTTAGTGCTTTACTTGTGCATTATTTTATAACGTCTTGCAATCGAAATCTATGTAGCTAGTCATTTTGCACATTTAAATGGTATTTCTCAGGTCCAGTATTGCTTTAACATGCAAAAGTCTGTTCACTTGCTTTCAGACTATTAAGGGTCTCTTATATGATATTCTACTGTTTGTTACCTGGTCTTTTTTCTTGTTATAGTCTTTATGATCACAACGTAAGCTTTGAAAACCTTTTCTTCCCCTACCCCTTATTTTGTTTTCCGGGAAAAAGTGTGAGCATCGCTGTTTTTGTTTTCCCCCACCCTACTTGGGTTTGGCAACCAATTGCTATTAACCTCACAGCAGAGCCTTAAATAAGTAGAAGAAAAAAGCACCACTCGGACTGTTTTCTGGAAAACTACACGAGGGGTTTGGAAAGAAAGTGGTTTCAAAGCTTGCATTGTAATTGGAAGGACTATAGTGATTGGCTTCTCACCTGAAAACGGGCCAATCACCGCCAAGAAAATTGTTTGAGTAACAAACCATGGACACTCATATATGGCACCTTTAAGCTCTTCTGATTTCATAACAGCTTGTTGTGTTGTAAGCATGTTAGGTTACATTCTGAATTCGCTGCTGTAAGTTTGCTTATAAATTGAATAGTACATCTGCCATAAGACAATACAAAACTGCCTAGAGCCTTCTACTTAATGCATATAATTTATAAGCAATTCAATGTATGTGTAGATAGATCAAAGTCATTGAATAGTGTCTGCAAAAAGGTGCATGTAGTTGGTTAAGTAATGAAATTAATATTAAAATTTAATTTATGAAATTAAAATAACAACCGAAGAGTTTCAAATAAAAACATCCCAATATAGTTTTTGTGGTCTTACTATGGTGGAAAGTCTAACTCAATTGACATATAAGCTGTGTAGGTCCTGATTAAATGACTTGTTTTAATATGTCATTTATCTATTAGAAAGATTAACGTATTATATTGAGTTCACTTAACCAAAACGTTTTATTATGACCATAGATATCATAGTTAAAGTATTAGATTGGATCAGATCACGTGACCTCCAATGCTAACGACGGGACGCACATGGAGGCCTTTTAAGAGGGCAAAATGGCCATTGTTGCTGCCACTTTAAGGAGAAAAATACTACGAAAAAATAACATTTAATTCTAAAATTACAAAAAAAAAAATACTAGAAAAGGATTTAAAGTCCCTAAAAAAATTCCAAAATGCAGCTAGTATGTTTGCGATATTTTTTTGTAATTTTAGAATTAAATGGTATTTTTTCGTAGTATTTTTCTCCTTAAAGTGGCAGCAACACTGGCAATTTTGCCCTCTTAAAAAGCCTCCATGCGCGTCCCGTTGTTAGCATTGGAGGTCACGTGATCAGCCAATCTAATACTTTAACTATGATATCTATGATTATGACCTTCTTACTCTTTAAAATGCATTAATATCTAATGTGGCATTTATAAATCTGAAAATATGCATACCACCATAAAGTTCCCAAATGCAAATGAATATTATAACTCGGTTTCCTAATATAGTTTGTGATGGTTGATTATGAGCACTCTTTTTGTGCCGCAATTCTTGAATTTGTTTTTAAATTAAAATTTGTGTTGTGATAACTTGTGTGTTATATATTTGTTTATAAAGTGTGTAATTTAATTTTTTAATTTATTAATTTCAACTGATATACATACAGTAAAGTCTTGCTTATTTGACTTTTTACTGACAATCCTACGTACAATTGCAGGAAAAATTTACCACAACATGTAATTTGGTTGTTGTTCATTTTTAAAATAATGTATAAGGTGTACTTTTTTCTTCAGTTAATAATATAGGTTTTGTGATACTAATTTATAAAAGCTTGTAATTCTTGTGACATCATACTTGTTTATCCTTCAAATGAAAATGTCTAATATAATTTTTGCTAGTTTTTTTGTGAATGTCTCTTTTAGTAAATGTATTTAGTACCAGTGTTTTGTTTGTAATTTTATAACTCACCTTTGTTAAGTAATGTCCAATCATTTAAATAAATAAAACCCTAGTGAAAAATTCTTTTAAAACAAAATTGCATTGTGTTTAAAAGTAACTACATATTTAAGTTGTCAAGTAGTAACAGTGTTAATTTATGAAGTGCCATTAAATAAAATTTTATTGTATGTTTAATGAAGCTCAAAATAAGTGACCTTCATTTCAATTTCTTAAATAACATATTTATACAGAAATTTAAAACTAGTTTTGGCATATAGACTTTTTTTTAAAACAATGACAAAGATATCAACCTATCTTCAAATCTTTGATGTACAATTAAAAAAATATATAACTTTTTTATTTTGTGATGTTGTATACTTAATACAAATATTTTTCTTGTATTTTTTCGCGGTATGCATTTATGTTAAAAAAGCTCTTATAGAAACACAAGAATTTTCCATAACTGTTTTGTTGAATACTTAGTTATTAAAGTTTTTTAAACAACTAATTTCATTAAAATTTCTCGAGGGTGACCGCCACCTGTCTTTTAGGGAAAATTCTATAACTTCAATAAAATTACTTAAATGATAAAAACATATTTGTATGATTTTTTAATGGGTATTGCTTATAGAAATACAGAAACTTGAGGAAAATATTCAACTCAAATATTATGTATCTTCTTTGTGTTCAGACATTGCAATGCGATAAAACATGTTATCAACCCTGATTTACATTTATTTGTCAGTTTAGTTAAAAAAAATGAATTGTAAATAAACTTCAAACAATCAAATATTTTTTTTGTTTTTGTGGCAGACTGGTGATTTTTATAGATTACTTCATCTATTTAAAATGAAAAACAGAGCATCAAACAATTTTTTTTATGAAATATTTACATTTCATGTTTTTTTATAGCATAGGAACTGTATAATTTATTTTTGGTTTTGTAAGAATTTTATAATTAATAAAATAATATTAACTGTCTTTTAAAGCTTAAAATTATACATATTTTAAAAGAACAGACTTTTTAAAAGTATTGATATATTTCTATTTATTTAGTAAAAATGCATTTTTTACTTGTGTGCAATTCATAATTTGATCAGTTTAAAATATTTTGAGGAAAATATATTCTTACTATTTTATGTTTTTTTATGTTTAGTTGCATGTAGTGTACTTTCAAAATATTTTAATTGTATTTGTAAGTCATAGTAATATATTTATTTTGATTATTCTTTCGACAAATGTTATGTATCATATAACAGTTGTTTTATTGAGATTTTATTTATATGTATTTTAGTCTAAACTGCAATGTTAAACTGATATGAAGGCATCTAGTATGTTTTTCAGTATTACTTAAAAAGAATTGATAATGTATGTTGTGTTTTAAGAAATAACAAACTACAGCTCGTTTCAGACCTTAATTTTTAAGACACCACAAGTTAATTAAAAGTTAAAAAAAATTAATTTCTTTTGAAAGTAATGGGAGTTTTGACTATTTAAAATGCAGTAATTATTTAAAAGTAAGAGGTTTTTAGATTGAAAAATTTGTTTTAAATGGACCAAAAGAATTTTATTTTAAAATTTATATTTGTTTTTACTACTACTTACTAATAAAGAAATATCAACCTGTCTATCATGTGTTTATGTATTATTTTTCATTCTGTTTATTTTTAAACTCAAATTCTCATAAAATTTTAATGGATTTAGTTTTCATATTACAAGCATAACGTATAGTACAGCTAGGGAAAAAAAACGATCCGCCCCTCCTTACTCGGCTGCTATTGATCAGGGAATTTTGTGGAAGGTGTCAATTTTCAGGAAATAGCGTAAGGAATTGAGAACTGGCAACAAAAATTGTATAAGGTGTCTACATATATTAAAATGAGTACCAATTTTGAAAATACCAATGGCAACACCCAATTTTTTTTTATATAAAATCATCTGTTATCATCTGTATCATCTGTTTATCATCTTCAAAATACCCCAGATCCAAAAGAAAATTAATTTGCATTATTTGTTGAGATATAAGCATACAAAGTTGAACGCTCATAATGTTAAAAAAGATTCACAAACTTTTATTCATACCTCTACAAATAAAATTAATTAAACAAAGAATTTTTTTTCATTACATACTTCTTAATCTTCCAAAAACAAATCACACAAGTTTTTTCATTAATTTTTCATTTTTAATATTTTTTTATTTAAATAAGAAAAAATAAAATATGAATAGCAACCCCAATTTTTTTTTACATAAATCAATAATTTAAATCAAGTGGAACCAAAATCCCGAATTTTTTTAATTCAACAACAATTATTTGCCGAGTTATTGTAAAAAAAAAAGAAAAAAGAATTTTAGGGACCGTGTAAAAAATTATTTGGCAAATTTGATCCTAACTTGCGTTATCGTTTGGTGGTTGAAAAGCGTTTATTGGTAAATGTTTATTCAAATTATTGATGTCTGTCAAATGTCTAAAAAGAATTTCTTGTTGCAAGTGCATACAATGTATTTTGTTTGTATTAACACTAAATTATATCGATTACTATGTTTTTAAATGTATGTTATTTCCAATACAATTTCAAAAAGTGTGTTTAATATTAATAATAATAAGTATAAATATTAATAATAATATTAAATACCCTAAAATATTATTGGAATTCGGTTTTTAGTATATTTCTTTGCTACCACATTGATTATTTAAAATGATTAGTGCCCACTGCCTGGGTTAAAAATCATTGTCAAATTATTCTGCGTAATTTTATTTTGCTTTCCATAAATGTCGTGTTAAGGCCGTAACCCTCGTTTTGTAATACGTGGTTTATATTACCGATAAAGTGCGCCGAATGTTAAACAAACTTTTTGTAGCAATATGAACGAAACAAACATTTGCATAAAAAATGTAAAACATAAATGTAATAATCATGTTTGTCAATCTGATTGTAACTAATGTCATTTGAAAATCTCTTCGTTATAAATAACCGTATATGTGACCTAATTTAAAATTAAACCTTTTCCTCTTCTAGCCTTTATTTTATTTCTGAATTTTAAAATCTAAAATTAAAAAAAAAACATAACAAAAAAATCATAATATTAGTGAAGAAGGTTGTTTTGGAGATTTCCCACTAAACGAGTTCAAAATTAATGCTTTAATATCTGAGCAAATAATGCAAAATAAATAATTCTTTTTTATACATGGGGTATTTTGAAGGTGCTAAACATTTTTATGTAAAAAAATGGGTGTTGCCATTGGAATTTTCAAAGTTGGTACTAATTTTAATATGTGGACGACCCCTTATACAATTTTTGTTGCCAGTTCTCAATTCCTTACGCTATTTCCTGGAAATTGACACCTTCCGCAAAATTCCCTGATCAATAGCAGCTGAGTAACGAGGGGTGGATCGGGTTTTTCCCCCAGCTGTACCTATAGTTTCAAATTTTTAAAACTTATATTTTCATGTGCTGACTTTTTTTTGCAATGCCGAAATTTCTATGGTTCTATCTTCCCTCTTAAACATTGTTATGTTATTGAACTTTCGCCATTGATTCCGAAATTTTAACATGCAAATTCTAAATAAACCATATTTTTGAATTCAATTAATAATTTTTAAATTTTACTTAAAATAAACCTCTTGTTAAGGTATGGAATTCTCGCTTATTTTATAATTTAAAAGTTTATCACTTGATATCAAATATCTCTTTGTTTTTGCTCTAGAAAATATTTTCTTTTAAGCCAATTTATTTTTATTTGATAATTTTTCTGCGTTTTCACAATAGATAGCACACAATAACTGTTTTATCTTTTAATAAGTCGAAATAATATTCTGATTGACTTAGATATAATGTTATGAGCAAATACAACAAACGAAATTCTATTTATTACGCATTCAACTCCACTATATCACAAAGTGTTCTGAGTTCGTTTTGACTGAAGTGTTACAAACATTTTTGTGAAGAATGAATTTTGCAATTGCACTGAACCCCAATGGATAAGTGAAACAGCCATGCCTACTGTGACGTCACAGCCCCACAAACTATGCTGCAGCTAATTCGTCGAAACTAGAACGAAAACGCATGCAGTGACGCCAGACATACGTCAAGCATTGTCTTCTATCCCACAAACAAACCACGCTCTGTTCGAACCGTCCATTATATGGAAAACGTTTAGGGGGTAATTGATTGAAACAAATTAATTTTAAAAACACATTTGATATCAGTTTCCAACTAAACGTATATTGGGATTGCTGAATTGACCAAGGTGAAGAAGTAAACACTTGTAAATAACATTATTTATAATTAAAGAGCTTAGTGTAGGTAATAACGTGCTAAGTGACAAAAAGGTGAAAACGGGAAAATAAGGTTTAATAAAGTTTTTAGTTTGCACTCAGATCTTTTTAAAACGGTACTTTCAAATCGTAAAAAAATATACTAAACTTAAAGTTTATGAAAATGGGGAACTTGACTTGTTAAGAAGTTAGAAGTCGCGCGCGCGCGATTGACACAAAAATATAAATATTTTCAAAAAGTCACTTAGCATATGGTAAGGTAATCGTTTCCGGCTGCCTATTTCTAGCCTCCTTCAGGAGCTTTAACACAGCCAATAACGCCTCGTATTTTAGAACCCTGGTCAAGTGACGAGGTCGACACCTGAGCGGGCACCCAACGGAACTTCGAGCGACATCGTACGGGTACGCTAACGCCGTCGGAACTTTGGACTCCACAGATTTTACGAGCACGTCTGTCCCTGTGTACTCGGGCCCATCCGTGATGAGGATTTTTCTACTATTTCCAGCACGGATCCGATTTATAGGATGACTGGCAGTAGGTGGGATTCGAACCCCCGCACTCCTGAGAAGGTTGAATCTCTAGGCTGATGCCTTAACCTCTCGGCCACGGACGGGCCACTTAGCATATTCTTCCACTAAGCTCTTCAATTGCGATATATGGCGTTCGTAATTATCCTTCGAATTAACCGTGTTATGGCTGTTCGTACGTACTAACAGGATTGGTTATCAAGAAAGATCAAGCAAAAGATTTTAGTTTCTGTAGTAGTCTTGTTTAGATTTAGTTTAGATTGAATTATCGTCGCACTAGAGCTACACGAGGGCTATAGTCTTGTTTAGAGTAGCAGCTGATCCGAAGAAGAAACTTGCTCTCGAAACCTAATCGGAACCTGTAAACTAAGCCTTGCGCGAACAGGTTTCGTTCTTTTTTCGAACAGCCGATTAATTAATTAAATTAAAAAATTAGTGGAAACCGATCCAAACAGGAATATACTGTTAAAGACAAACACGGAAACTCAATGAAGCAGTAAAAAAGAGATCGAAAACCGTTGGCGAGAACATTTTAAAGAGACTTTGAATGTTGGCAACCAATGTCAGCACATACAACATATGGAAGAAACTAATGCTCCACACATTCTTCCTGTTTCCACAGGTGAGATTACCGTTGATCGAAATTCAGGAAGCCTCGAAGGCATTAAAACCTGCAAAAGCAGGTGGAGGCGATCAAATCTCTGCAGTAATGTTGAAAGTGGATATCGATGCAACAGCTAAAATACCTACATCCATTATTCGATTTGATTTGGAAAAATGAATAGATTCCTGACAGAGAACAGCCGACCTTCCAAACAGGATGGATAGCGTGACGTCACGACGAGCTTCTCGATTCTTATAAGTTTGAGTAGGCCACGATGTGAATCTGTTATACAACTGTGTTAAATCAACAAAGCAAAATGTATTTTCCATGTCCTCTCTGCTTTGGCATTAATAGAATCAAACGAAGATTACTTTATCAAATCGATTTATTATCTGTTATTTGAGGTATTGTACTTAACACCACTGCGTTCCTTTTCACATGTACTTTAACCACCTGTCAGTTCAAAAAGGCAGTATGACTTGGGTTCAACCACCTTTCCGTTTCCCTAGCTTGTTGAGGCTGCAGTTCATTAATTTTCTTTGTTAATTTGCTATGGCTTTCAGGCTCTTTGATAATCTGATGATAATGATTATCACCAGGGCCGGATTTCTAAATAGGCTAAGTAAGCTGTAGCTTAGAGCGGCGAATTTTTTGGGACGGCAAATTTTACGACCCATTAAAGCGGCATTCGGCATAAAAAATTATTATAAAGATACGAATATTTTTAAGAAAGAATCCAAGTAATTTACATTAATGCGTAAACCGTAAACGTAAATATACTACTAATATTTCGTAGCAAACATGGTCGCTGCGATGGCAAAATGCACCCCCTTCTCCCGGATTTCGAAGTTCAAAGAAAAATAGCGCAGAACAGTTTTAAAAAAATCTCCTAATTCGCTTTCGATTGAGTGTGTAAAGGTACATAGGTGATTCTAATATGTGTATCTATTTTAAACAGCAAATACCACCTATTTTGCAGCTAACCGGCTACCTTTCTGCGAAGTGGGAGAATATTGCGACTTGGGCGGCAAATCGTAGCTTACAGGCGGCAAATCTTTAAATCCGGCCCTGTTATCACTTGCCAACCTATTAGAAGTAATAATCTTATTTCCCAACTTTAGAGGTTTTAAGCAGTAGGTCACTGTCTAAGTGTCTAAATAAGGATTTGCTTATTTCAAGGGTGGCGTTTGTACTTGCCAACCAGTAATCCTCTCCGCATTTTCCCCTATTATATGGAATATATGTAAACGGAGCAAATGAAGATAATAGCTGAAAACAAAATCACCAGGTAATCTCTATAGAATATAAAAAAACAGAGACACCAGACACGTTCTCTAAAAAGAACAATTTCCATCCATCTTCAGTATAAGATGACACTGAGCATAATCTTCTATTGACATAGAGCCTCATTGGACACAAATGATTAGTTGCAAAACCTTGCACACGCGAAAGTCTTCTAACTACCAGAAAACGCAATCAGAGGAGGCTCGACCCATATCAACGCGTCTCTGAGATAAAAATTGGACTTTGGACTATATGGATTGATCCGAAAAGTTGGGTCATTTTGTCAGAATATTCTTTGTTTTCGTAACATACCCGGTATCTGTGTTTTTTGGCTGTTACATGTGGTAGTCTTGTTTGTGTTTATAAACTAAACTGCACCGAATCATTTATTGAAGTAAGTATGTCTGTTTTAGGTTTTTTTTTCCTAATGTGATTTTTAGACTACTTTTGTTTTTAATTCGAGAAAATAAAAATAAATGGATAAGTAGGTATTGACATGCTGAAGATGTCCGTCCGTCCATCCGTACTTAAAACATCGGTCAGTAATTCATTGGAGACATTTTCCAAATGTCGCCGGAACGGATGCTAGGATTTGATCCGAGCAAATTTGCATAACTATTTTTTCGAACTTCAAATAAATTTAGAGAACGATAAAAAAATTAATTTGAGAATTTTATTAATATCTTTTTTTACCAAATAAAAACATTAACACTCTATACAATAACGTTGTGGTGAATCTTATTTAATTTAACTTCTATTAACTTTCTTTGTTTCGGCACCCCTTTTTGAGCCCCATTTTGGGAAGTAAAACTTTTGCACACGGTACTTCTCTTTGCACCCGAATCCTTCAAAATTACGAACTAAAACTAAACTTCTGTCAATCAAATTTCTCACCCAATAGTATAAATTCTTATATATTCTTTTAACCAATCCCTGCATCGTAAATGCGGTACAAATTCATTCCCAGTGAGATTCGAACCGAACAAGACATCACTTTTGCTCCTACTCTCAAGCCAAAAGGACCTGTGATGGCCTAAACCACAGTATTCTTTATTCCTTATTGTTATGTAGTTTGTGCTGTGATTAGTCTAATTAAATGTCTTTAAAAACCTTCTGATCATTCACCATTATTCTTAACAACAACACCGGTCACCACCGCCTCAACGTAAAAGTTTAATGACACGTTTCTAAATTGTTTTTTAATGGACTATACACCTTATATGTGAATTCATTCTACATATAAATTCTTATGTACTATGATCTTCATTTTCTTATATTTCGTTTATTTAGATGGACTAAAGCAAAAAACTTATTTTCATAATCCCAAGTTTTCTTCCAAAGTAGCCTTAAAGGAATTAACTTAAAAAAGGTCATTTTAGAGTTTTCCATTGAATCTTTATTTTTCATAAAGGGGACGTACATAAATTACGCCACGCAAAATTTTGACTTTTTTTGACCCCTCCCTCCCCCTATGTCACGCTGCGTCACGTTTGATCGAACCTATCCCCCTAAAATTACGTCACGTTGTTGCACCCCACCTCCTTACAGAAAAAGTTAATTTTAATATTTTCCCATTGTTTCTGAAATTTAAAAAAGAATGCAAATTTTTATATTTAAAAAAATTAATTTGGAAAGAAAAAAAATGTAAAATTTATCTTGGCTAAATAATTTTTTCATAAGAATATACCAACATTGTATTTACATTTCTAGAAAAGGGGGTCTGAGAGTAATTGGAACTGTCTAGTTCTGAGTCTTTTGGTGTTCGTCCAGGTAGCTGCCAGTCCCCAAAAAGATTTCATTTTTTTTCTCAAAAACTTTATTTTATGTGAAACAGATCGTGACATGGACATTTTCCTTGCAAAATTGGAATTTTTCCATGTCACGATCCGTCACGTTGGCGCATACCCTTCCCTTCCCCCCCCCCCTCTGAGCGTGACGTAATTTATGTACGTCCCTAAAGTAGTTAATGATTAAAGATGATTTTAGTTAATTTTTTCTCAAATATATTTAAGAATAAAATTACTGTTTTTGTCTACATGGAGTAGTTAAAATACTAATTTAAATAAATTATTATATTAGTTTCTTTGTCTTAATACAATTATAATGTACATGAACTCTGTTTAAAAAAATTATAAAAATATATCTAAAATTATAATGTATTTAAAATTTTACATGGCATTAAAATTTTTATGGACATTACATATATTAAAATTGCAAGAATTACTTATTTAATGATTCTATTTAAACAAATATTTTTTTGTACTTTTGATTGTTTTAATATTTTTAAAAATACTTTTCTAAAATAATGTAGAACTTTCAAACAAATCCAAAGAATCTGGTTGAATATTCGTGCCGAAAATATCCGTGAGGAGCGGCATTAGAAGTAACGAAATTTTTAATTACTTCGTTACTGTTAAAAGTAACTAAGTTTCAGCTACATTTACTTTTTGTTTAATCTAACGGCGTTACTCGGCATTACCTGAAAAAGTAACTGCTAACCAGGGCCCGACTTACAACTTTAGGGGCCCAGGGCACGAGCAAATTTGGGGGCCCCAAAACATACCTCGATAAAATATTTGCGTTTATTTTCCTTACAGTGTTTACCAAAAAAAATAGCTGAAGTAATTAGCTTAGAAAGCATGCTCAATCCCCCAAAATAACTATTTTTTTGTGAATTGATTAATTCAGATTTTAAACACAATTTCATAGTCAACTTTTGTTCATGAATTTAATTTTTTTGCATACTTCATATTAAAAAGTTTGGTGCAGTTGTATTGAGCATAAATGTTCATGAAGAAAATTTGGGGGCCCCCTTAAAGTGGGGGGCCCTGGGCACGTGCCCCGTTTACCCTGCCGAAAATCAGGCCCTGCTGCTAACAGTAACAACGTTACTCCAATCGTTAGTTTGAACATATGGCTATTCTTACACTGTATAACTTATGCCAAGTGAAAATGACAGATTCGCTTTTTCGAAAAATGATCTTGGCCGATTTGCTTGAAAACGGTCGAAGGCAGTTTTTTTGACAAGCCAATCGGTCATTTTTACTAAGAAAGTTATCAGTGTGAAAACATTTAATATTGAGTGGACAATTCTTTTTAAGTAGCTTTATAAAAAAATATTTAAAATAACCATTAAATGTCATTTATATGAATAGTGATAATTATTCCGTATTGCATATATATGGGTAGAAAAGTTTCTTTGTTTAATGTAAAAAATTTGGAAATTTTGCATCCTTTAAAAAATGAAAATAAAATGATTCGTTTTTAGAACCGAATATTCGTATTAAATAACCCAAAATATCTCAATAAAAATTACTATTTATCATCTACAGTAATTTTTTTCGATTATCAGCTTATTAAATACTTTTAAAATCTTCGTGGATTAGTTTGATAGTTGATAGTAAAATGTACTTGGCATAATGACAAAGGAATAACAAAATATTGGATTCGAGTATATGCATGAAATTGAAAGTTCTTAGAGATATTCTACGAAACAATGCACGTTGCTTTTTGATTTATAAAGAGTATCTCAAAGTGTACAATAAAAAACCCCTCTTGAAGCTATAATTTTGCTTATAATAACAAGGTGAATATTAAAACTATAACTTCATTTAGAGTAGACATATTCGACAAATTTATCTATTTTTAAATAAGGCATAGTTGCCCAAATAAATATTAGTGCAATGAAAGAATATACGGAAGATTATCGAAGATTTATTATTTACATATTAAGTTTTGTTGAAATAATATCTATATATTTTCTTTGATTCGTTTATTGATACTTTTAAATGTGTTTATTTTAATTGTAACTGGTTTCATATCAATATTTTTCTCTTTATTTAACTAATAAAGGAGGTAAGGGATTAATAAATAATACCATTTTTTAAATATTATGTCTTTCTAATCTACTGATGATGACTAATAAGTGTTAAAATGATTAATGCCTTTTATGAATTTTAAATTTTAAAGCTTTGATATTTATTTTGTTACTTAAACCTGTTTATGAAGAGATTAAATTTCAAAGCCACATTAATAAAGGATTTTTAAGTCGAAATCTACTATCAAATGCGGTTATGAAATTGACGTGAAGTGTGTGTGTGTAAGAATTGAGATAAGAAAGTGAATAGAGATGAAATAAGGTATCATGATAAAAATATAAAAAACATAAGTAAAGTGCAAATGTAAATTAACGCTCAAGTTCAAGCACACGTGTACCTTGTCAAAAGAGCGCAAGTAATCTTATCATTGCCTTAATAACGATAGTAACAATCACATATTCATGAACTGTGGATTAAATTTCAATGTTATATCATAGTGGCATATATAAAAAAGGTATAATTTCAAGAAATTTGTGATTGAAAATTTCAAGCATTAATCAAATGTGAAAAACAGTTTTACGGATTCATTTTTTTTTGTGTGCAAATCACCATTGTCGATACATGTTTTGCATGTCCAACTATTTTGGGTCTCTAAAAAACTTGGGATACCACCACTGCAGAATCGAACGACCCAAAATGTACATGATTCATGAAGTATTGTAATTTTTTTCACTGGGAAATATATGACCTATTCAAACCTGAGAAAATATGTTTTTATTTTTAAATGAAACATTTTGTTTCAAATATGACGACCCAATGATTTCAATTCTGAAATGGTTAAAAAAAAAAGAATTTTCCAAATAACGTTTTAAAGTAATAGAAACTATGGTGTTTAAATCTTTACCAATTTGTAGGCAATATCAAAATTGACAATATTTATTTTAACTGATTTAATACAAGTTAGCTATTTTTTTTTCTCTTTTTAATGATTTAAAAAATAAATGGTTCAAAACAAGTTTTAACAAAACAGTGTTAGAAGGTTATCTATAGTATTGAAAAACACGGTTTGCGTTATATTCAATAATCTTACGTAATACTAATATCATTCCCTCCCAGTTTTCAGTTTAAAGATTTTTAATTATTTAAAAAATAAATGGATCAAAACAAGTTTTAACAAAACAGTATTAGAAGGTTATCTATAGTATCGAAAAACACGGTTTGCGTTAGTCAATAATCTTACGTAATACTAATATCATTCCCTCCCAGTTTTCAGTTTAATGATTTTTAATGATTTAAAAAATAAATGGATCAAAACAAGTTTTAACAAAACAGTATTAGAAGGTTATCTATAGTACCGAAAAACGCGGTTTGCGTTATTCAATAATCTTACGTAATACTAATATTATTCCCTCCCAGTTTTCAGTTTAATGATTTTTAATGATTTAAAAAATAAATGGATCAAAACAAGTTTTAACAAAACAGTATTAGAAGGTTATCTATAGTATCGAAAAACACGGTTTGCGTTATTCAATAATCTTACGTAATACTAATATCATTCACTCCCAGTTTTCAGATTTTATTGCGTAAATTGTTTACTATTTTTTATTATGTCAATACGTCAATTGATTATTAATCTTATCCAATTTTTGAGAAAATATTATCACCATCTACTCGTTTCCATCACAAATAAATGAGCTCGAAAAATATATATCTAAAAAAATATTTCCCCACATTTTTAAAGACATTTCAGTAGCAATACTAAACTTTTGCATAAAAAAAGTATTCCAATAAACTTAACTAAGACATTTACGTTTTTAAATACATTTTGATTTTAAAACAGTATAATTTAATGTTTATAACAACGTGCAAAAAAGTTAACTTTTTTATATCATATTCATTCATAAATCGTTGCGAAAATAACACTTTACGTGCTTACGTCACAGACAGTGCCGAAAGTAGTACTTTCGGCACTAGTGCAGTAAAGTAAATAAGGGTATCTGATTGGTAGAAAAACAAAATGATGTCATGAATATCTCCATGGAAATACTATTTTGATTCAAAATAGAAAATTATTTTACAACTTTTCTTTTACTACTTTGCATTTTCGAATATCGCCATGGAAACTAAATGATGTCATGAAAATCACTCATTGGTAGAAATACTTTTTTGCACGTTATTATAAAAAATATTGTAAGCAAGCACGTGCCAAATAATACTTTTATTAAGCTCTTGTCATTTTTTCACTTGACCTACGGTCTCGTGAAATAAAAGCCACTCGCTTAATAAAGTATTATTTTCGGCACTAGTTGCTTAAATAACTATTCAATGAACTCTTCATAGTTTTTTTTATCAATTTGTTGTTGTTATTCATACTCAGATATAAAAAAAACAGCATTTTGTTAAAATGCAAAATGTAACCTCGGGAATAATCAAAGTACTAAGACTAAGAGCTAAGTCAATATTCATTTTCGGAGCCTACTGTTCGATTGAAATTATAACTTATTTTTAATGTAATATTTGTAAGGAACAGGATGTACAGTTTACTTTTTTAAAATCTACCACTTATAACGGCACGTTTAACTTGTAATCTAATTCCATGGTTAGCTATAGTAAAATGAATATCAATCAGTTTTATTTCGTATAAACATCTACAGAACATTTATAAGACTCGTTGAATATTAACTACACTGCATTAATAAATGTCCTAATATGCTATATATGTTTCTCTTTAGGCCTAAAAATGGTGCTTACCGGATTTAGAGCAAAAGTTGCTGTCAGTATCATTAAAGTTCTTGTTCTAGTATATGACGTCATTTCATTTCCTATTTATTTTCTCATCGATAAGCCATGGACCAAATGGAGGTTACAAAACATCATTTGGGTGAGTTAAAGTTTTACGAAATATATTTTGTTTTTTAAAGGAGGAAAATTACATTAAAATTTACACCATTTATATGGCTCTTAACGGCTTTATATGGCTCTAATTTAGTCAAAACTTATTCTTGCTTTGGGAAAATACAGCATCACATCGGCCAGGGTTATATTTTGGCCATTTCTATATATTGAATAAAAAATCTCTTTTTTTTCGCTCCGAATGTAAGTTTTCGAAAATATGTACTAGACTTTTAATATTTATTTTCAAACGCTGGAAAAACTATTATGCATGTGCAGGGCCTGATCCATTAAAACTCCGACTATAGGCACAAGAAATTTTGGGGCCCCCTTTACGGGAAATGTTGTGCCTGATTGCCCGTAATGATGGTGCTAGTTGGCCGATATATCTTATTTTTTGCTAACATTTTATCGGCTTTCGTATAACATTGATCAAACCAATCACTTTAGGTCAATGTCTGAGTCAAAGTCAATAAAAAAAAACTGGGTGTCTTGACAAATTTTAAAGGTTAAAAAAAATTAATAATCAATAGCATTTAGCATAAAGGAAGCTAATATTTAGGGGCCCGTAAAATTTAGAGGCCCTAGGCCTGGGTCTAATTGGCCTTATCGTAGATCAGGCCCTGCGCATGTGCTACAAGATGAAAGAGATACAGTAATATTGTATTATTAGTAAAGTCAAGAAAAGTTTATAAAAGGCAATATATTTTTTATTTGGTCGTTTTTTGCATTCATCTTTTGTTCTTAAGATGCACCCAGAATAAAGGCGATTTTATCGAAATTCGTATACTACTTTCGAAATTAATATTTGTAACTGTCAAGATTGTAATCAATAAACAATCGAATACATTTGCTTTTAGAAATCCATTTTCTATAGCAACTTTTTTTTTTCGTAGTTGATAGCAATATCTTGTTCGATTGAAGTACGTGGCTTTTGCAATCCAAGATTGGATAACCAATGGAATATTCTAAAAACAACTCTTTATTTTATAATAAGAATTTGAAGTGGAAGGTTTGTCATGGACAATTTATGAACATCTCTGGAAAGATATAAGTAAAAAACAGATATGCATTAGGGAAAAAAAAGCAGTAACTGATAAGATTACTCAGTACTTACTACTACAACTGATAAGTTTACAGGTCAATTATATAATTATGAATTGAAATTTATATGAATTTCAAAATACCGGCAGCTGGACGGATTTGAGTTTTTGTTTGATGAAAAAATGTCACAGAATCTGTTAAAATGCAAAGATTGAAATTCGGCATTTTAAAGTGGGGAAATTTGCAAGACACATTTGTTTTTGCTTAACAAATAAAAAAAATGTCACTCGATTTGTTGAAATAGCACAGGTGAAAGTTTAAAATTTAAAATAAAAGACATTTAACTATTGTTTAAAACTTTTATAGTTTAAAAAATTGGGAAAACCAATCTTGTGATATGCGGCCCACTCTCTTCTTCCATAGTAGTAGGACCAAACCTTCGTAATGAAAAATATCAGAATTTTTTAGAGAAAAAATCGTTACTTTGAAATTTATATTCACATTTTGTAGATTTCAAAGTTATTTTAGTCTATTTGTCGCCAGTTCGTGAGTGTTTTCATAGTTAACGCATACCGTGTTGATAAATAACAAAACCCTACTCCTAGATTTTTAGCTTTTTCTTTTGTTTTAATTATTATTTTTTTTTTTAAATGAAAAAGTAGGTATTGACATGCTGACGATGTCCGTCTGTTCGTACCTTCCATTCGAAATCGGTTCTATCAGGCGGATCTAATTTTTTTTGTTAGAAATTTTATGACCTCAGAGGCCCAACATTCAGACTTTTTGTCCGCCTGTCTGTACGTCCAGACCATAGATATCATAGTAAAAGTATTAGATTGGCGGATCACGTGACCTCCAAAGCTAACGACGGGACGCGTACGGAGACCAGAATTTAAGGGCAAAAATTTCAGTGTTGCCACCACTTTAAGGAGAAAAATACTACGGCGTCATCGAAAAAATACCATCTAATTCTAAAATTACAAAAAAATACTAGAAAAGCGTTTCACGTATTTTTTTTATAAAGTCACCTTTTTTATGGTATTTTTTGTAATTTTAGAATTAAATGGTATTTTTTCGATGACGCCGTAGAGTTTTTCACCTTAAAGTGGTGATAACACTGACATTTTTGCCCTTAAATTCTGGTCTCCATGCGCGTCCCGTCGTTAGCATTGGAGGTCACGTGATCCGCCGATCCAATACTTTTACTATGATCTATGGTCCGGACGAACATCTGTCTACTGTCTGCTGGCGAATTCCCCAATGAATTAGCATTAAAATGTAATTTTCGTAATTTCAAGGCATTTTGTTGCCACATCAACAATGTCATGAGAAACTTAATTTATTTAAAAATAATATTTGAAGCAAAATTAATTTTTGTCACAAATCAGTTTGGAATGAATGACGTCCTAAAATGTAGTACAAAGTGATTCTTTGATTGTTCGTTATTTATTTACTGAGAAAGCTGTGCCCTTTTTTTTGCATAAAAATCTGGTTAGTTAAATTTTGTTAACTAATTTGGGACAACAAAATAATTTTTATTTTCAATTAACTGATTCTTGGACATATTATCCCGATTTTGTTATATAAAACTACTACTAACGTCAGTGTTAAACAAATAAATTTTTATGATCAAACAAAAGCTATATTGGTATTTTATCTCCTGTTTATCTGAATCAACTTATTCCTAAAGAGCACCTCTTTGAGAAAATAGATTGTTCCTATGCGATAAATGCATTAAAACTTTTAATATGAATGGTCTTAAACTCTTAAATTGTACCCTGTTCTGATAGTATCATGCTTTAGTGATAACATGGTATATCTGACACAACATTTTGATTGGAATTGTATCAGTAAAAGTAGAATGGTGTAGTTACTCATAAGGGTGTATGAAAAAAACCTTATACACCAAATTTCAATACAAAATTCAAATGTAATAATCAGAGAGACTTAAGGGAACAAGTTTTAGTGCGGTATAGTTGCCTTGTATCAATGCTAGTATGTAACAAAACGTTAAAACTTTAAACTGAATAAACAACAACTTTAAACTAAAATTTTACTGAGTTAATATTTTCAGTCGCCTTTGAGACAGTTCATTAGACAACAATCGCAAATTTATCGTCTTTTTAGTGTTTGTAAGACAATAAGAAATTTAAACTCTTAGTTACTTTAGTGCGGAAAAGTTACATTATATTATTGTTAGCCTGTATACAATTTTTTTAAAAAAAAGATATGATTTAATCTAAAAATCAGTTTTTTTATTCTTGATTTTTAGTGGGCACTGGGCTGGGTTGTTGACGAAAAATTGACGAATTAGACGTAATAAACAGCACAGAGGCAACTGATAACAATCAATTCATATAAAAAAAAATCGCAAATAAAAAACTAGCAATAACTTTAGACAACTTTTCAGCTAAATTCAAAGTTTGATATAATAAAAAATATTCGATGCATACTTTGTGCAGAAATGCGAGCATTCCTGATAGTTATTATTGTGTAACGAAATTTCTTTGTTTGATATTAAATGTTCAATAGTGTGGAAAAGTTGCCTTAGATTTTTATTAGTTTTTCTTATATGCGTACAAAATTTTGTTGATCTTAGTTATTGTCTTTAGTTGCCTCTTAAAAACTCCCCCTTATAATTTTTTTTTCAATATTTTTCTTAAAAAGTTTAATACAGTTTAAAATTTACTTCCTTGAGTCTTGCTTACTATTAGATTTAGATTTTGTATTGAAACTAGCCATTAATTTTTGAGACGCAAGTCTACATTGAATAAACTTATTTTTTCGATTCACTTTATTACTCATTTGATTACTAAGTCAGAATAAAATCTTACTCGTAACCATCGTATCTATTTAACTTGTAAATTAATTTAAATATTTTAAATATAGGGACATTCATTTTAGCTTATTCGTTTTATGAAAGTCATAGAACTGCATGGACAATATCTAACAAAAAATATGAAATGCAATTCTTTTAATCACGAAAAACATTTGAGAGTAGTTGAATAAGAAATTATTACAGTTTGTCATGACAATTTTGTAAAAAAAAGATGATTTGACCAGAAGTTGGTGACCAGATAGATGGAACTTGGAGAATGCTGGTTGCCATTTCACCAAGATTGACTGTTGACTATCAAGGGGATACGGTACCAAAAAATTGGTCAAAATATCGATTTTTCAGTTTTTACTTTTTATTATTCACAATAACTTTCTAAACATTTACTGTAAGGTTCATAATGATATCTTTTGTAGAAAAAAGTTATTAAATATTTTCTGGAGTCATTCCTATAAGTTTGAATACGTATTTCGTCTTCTTTCAACCTGTTTTCTCTGTTTCGCGTTTTTCAATTCTTGTGTTTAATAAATCCCTAAGGATTTTTTGCTAATTAAGTTAGAAATTTTAAATTTTTAACCTGTGTTCTTATATAAATGGTGCACAAAATTGTGCATGGAATAAGGTCTACTATGTATAGTTGTTTTTTAAAAAAATGTTGAATTCAATAATTTGTAATTTTTTGTGATTTTCAGTATAAATGCATATTACTTTTTAACTGTAGCTCACATTTTAAAATTCATGCACAGTTCTTGAACAAATAGTTCTAAAAACAAACTATACAAGTTTGGTGGAGTTATTCTCAAAATTGAAAGAGGAGTAGCGTTTTAAAAAAAGTTCAAAATTTTGACTTTTTTTTAAAATTAAAAACTACTTGTAAATATTTGTTTTTATTGCTAGAAAGTGTTTATTTCGAGTGAACATTATATAAAACCGCTATAATTTACAAGTTTAGGTTATTATTTCTAGAAATAATGTTTTGGGTACCGTATCCCCTTAATTGGTTACATCACTCTGTTTCAGGCGAAATTGGAAGACGAGCGCGATCCCACCAGTTGCTATGTTCGTCAAGTCCATCACCTGCCACCTAAAGACAACGGCATACAGACCATGGACCAACTTTTCAAGAATGCTGTCGATAGGTTTGGCGAGAGGGAATGCTACGGGGTGAGGGAGGTTTTTGGGGAAGAAGAGGAGACGATGAAGTCCGGAAAAGTATTCAAAAAGGTTTGTATTCAGTTTCACTTAATATAAGTTTCACTTAATATAAGTTTCACTTAATATAAGTTTCACTTAATATAAGTTTCACTTAATATAAGTTTCACTTAATATAGTTTCACTTAATATAAGTTTCACTTTAATCATTAAAGTTTCACTTACATATAAGTTTCACTTAATATAAGTTTCACTTAATATAAGTTTCACTTAATATAAGTTTCACTTAATATAAGTTCTAGCTCATTAGTTTAAAGAAATCAACAATGACAACTTCGATGATAATGTTAATAAAAGAAATTAAATACATCACGCATCAAATTTCATATTTTTTTTTCATACTAGGCATTATACATTTAAATAAAATGCCGACTTTCTTTGCTTTGGTACGGTAGTTTTATGACATTAATACGATAGATAAAAAGTTGAATAAGCTTAATAACATTTAAATATCATTTAATATACAAATATAGGCATTTAAAAAGATCAATTAAACAATATTTGTAACATATTCATATTGCTTAGTTGCTCAATATTGAATCTGTCTATATAAAAGCACAAGCATATTTTAATAAATTAATTTAAAATAAAAAATTTTAAATAAAAAATTTTAACTAAAAAAAAAACTGTCTGTAGATAGTTAGGGGATAAAAAAGACCTTTATATTCTTCATCATCAAGGACTTATTAATTATCATCACACTTTTACTAGACAGTTGACAATGCTCCCAATACAATTCTTCCGTATGCAGGTAAACAGAGTAACCACAACAATGATTTGGACCATTTTTGCTCCGAAATATCGTAAATTCTCAATGAAAGAAATACCGCGCTCCAGTGATGTGTTGAAGCTCAAGAACGAATTGGAGAGAGTGTGTCCCTTGAGTGACAGGGGTTGGACCAATGAAGTTTTGGGAAGGCGGTCCGGGTGTGAAGATGCTTTTCCGCGTGAGACTTTGAGATTTAGAATGAACTGATTTTTTGAACCTTCTTTTTACTCTTGTTTCCATTAAAACTTATACGTGTACGATGTTTCAGACCGTATCTACCCCATTTTGGTATGTAGCATTTTGAGAAACTCTTTGGAACAATTAAAGTATAATTATTCTTATTTAACCCCTATTTATTTCTTTTATTAATTTTTCAGAGAGAGAGAGCATTAAGAATAACTTCGAACCTTAAATTTGGGATGTTTAACTTAATCAGTTTTAATCATGACGCAAAGTACTAACCTCTATTTCATTATTTATTTATACTATACGATCACCAATAGAGTAATGAACATGAAATATTACAATAATCTTTCCATGAACCTTCTTATATGTTAGAGTTATTAAGTGATTACAACAATATGGTCCAAGTCATTAGTCTAGCTACTGCAGTTCACTAGAATTAAGCATTTGACTTTGACTGTTCACTTGTAGCTCATTCTTGGCGAGTACCAATGGCTAACTTTCAACCAAGTGGATCAGAGGGTGGAAAACCTCAGCAAGGGTCTTCTGGCTCTGGGGGTGAAATCTAAGAAACCAGTGATTCTGCTGGCTGAAACTAGACTGGAATGGATTATAACTGCCCAGGCTTGTTTCAGAATCAATGTGCCAGGTAAGCACTTAGATATGACAGTAGTAGCATGCTTTACCATTGAGAAGGCGTAATCATAGTCGCTTGTGTGATTGTTCATTAGTTTATTGGTTAATTGATGTCAATCATTCATTATAATAGCAAGAATATATTTGTTTGACCAATCAATTTTACTATAAAGTTAAATTTTTCATACAAGAGATTTTTGGATAGAAGACATTAAATTCACCTTCTATAGATTTTGAACTGATTTTTATTAATGCAGAACAATTAATTAGAATATAAATGTTTCTATCTCTTTTAATACATATCAAAATTAATTAAAAAAAATATTTACACCTGCATATTGCACGTCGTTTAATGAGTAGTAATAAAGTTTATCTGTTTTATCTATTGACGAGGATACCTCAAAATACAACTCCGTATCTTAGTATAAAAAGAGCCAATGTCCAATGTATTCATTAAAATAGTTTTTTTTCGACACTTCTCTACATAACGATAATTTACATGGTAGACATGTCTGGGGAAGTACTTTTATAAAACATGGATACGTACCCTTTTATGACTAAGACAAACACATCATTTTAATGCAAAGAGTATTTTATGATTCCAAATTCTTTCAGTGGTGACTTTGTATGCAACATTGGGAGAGGACGGACTGGTTCACGGAATTACGGAGACGGAAGTGACGCATATCATCACGTCCACGGAGCTCATGCCTAAACTAAAGGTGGGACGGATTTTCGAATCAATATGGATCGTAATTGTATACTTGATGATGACAAGTTACCAACTACTAGACAATCCTTTAAGTCTGAGGATAGACGATAATGGAAATTAATTGTTACATTGTATTAATCCAATAATAACTTACGTTGCATAAATCAAATAATTTACATTGTATAAATTCAATAATTTATTTAATGATTTGAAGGCGCACCTATACTAAAATTTGGCCAACATTGAAAAACAATTTCTAAAAGAAACATTAATGAATAAATAATAATTATTAAATGAATTTATCTTTAAAAAACTATGGATTTTTAAATTTCTTTTATCTTAAGTAGCCCAACAACAAAGAATACCAGCCTCTTTTTATAGAAAAAATTTAAATGTAGACTAATATGATTAAGATCTAGAGTATACTTCATTAGGTTTTATGAAATAGCTAGCTATGATTACTCTGGATTTTAATTATTATATGAAATTTAGTCAAATTTTAAATAAGTTAGTCCGCCAGAGTTTATGTCATTATAAACTATTGATTAAATTGGATTAATTTTGACTTAAAATGATCTCTGGCATAACCCAATTTTCATTTTTTTAAAAATCTAATTTCATTTATCTAATTTCTTTGAGAACGTTTATGATAATATTAGTTTAGCACACAGCATTTCAGAATGATCATCATCATCACCAAAGCTTTATTTATCATAAATTTTCATACAAGATAAGAAAACATCATTTTCAATGCCTTATAAAATTGTTTTTATACATATATTCATCAGACTATTTTGCATCGCCTACCCTTAGTGACGCATTTGATTTACATGCAAGGCATAAAATCTGAATCATTCGAAGGCATCCCTGAATATGTTAAAGTCCTGCCCTACAATCAAGTAGAAGAAGATGGGAAGCACTACACTGGTAAGATAAATTATTTTATAATAATAAAGAAATCTATCATTAAGAGGGACTGTCAGTCCCATAGAGCTAATGCATTAGTTTTGAAATCACAACTTTTTGCAAAAGAATTGCTTTGCTATGATATCCCATTTTCACCAGGTATGGGAATCATCATAACATCAATTTAAAACAAAATTGAAAAGAAAATAACATCCGGTCATTTATTCATTAATTGATAGAGTTTTAAAATAGTGTCGGCATCTGCTGTATATTTTTGGCATTTTAAAACTTCAAAAATATATAATTATATAACTTGATAATATTTTCGTTTCAAAAATTTGTTTCATTTCGATGTTATGTTAATTACCATACCTGGGGAAAAAGGGCTAACATGACAAAGCAATACTTCTGCTGAAGTTGTGATTCCAAAACTAATGCATTAGCTCTATGGGACTAACAATGCCTCTTAATTTTATGTAAAAACCGTTGGTTTAAAACATATAGTTAGCCTGGATTAATACAAAAAGAGATTTTCCAATGGATTTCAACCACCAAGTGTTTTTAAATAATGATTATAATCATAAAGTTCTTTTTATTAAATCGGAACTTGTATGATTTTTAAAAATAAGTAAAATAGTAAAAATTAGTTCCTATCTTTAACTATTCCTCTTGCTACATCATTTTTTATATATAATTAGTAAATCTGATACTACGATATCAGTATTTTTGAAAAGCTTAAACATTCTAAATATTCGAGTTTATAACATAAGAGTTAGTATAAAGAAAAATTGTATAATGGAGTTATAAAATGAATTATACAAAGGTCTTTGTATGCGTACCATTGGAGCGGAAAGAAGTTACTACACATCAAGTATCAAGTTAATTTTGTAAAATGTATATTTGAGGCAGTTTTTAACATCTTCGTATAATGAATTTTAACTGAACACACAGTTAATTTAGAGCAAGAATATATTAATTTATTTTTTAAATGAGTTCCTGTGTGTTTGTGTGTTTTAGCTTCTACACTACGTTTATAACGTAAAAAGTGGAAGGTATTATAATCGTTCAGTCCGTCTGTCTGTCCGTCACCCACTTTCATAGCCAAAACTTCAAATGCTACGGACAAGTGTGATACGTCAAAAAATTCAGCGCATCGAAATTAGAATACATTGAAAATTTCAGAGAAGAATTCGAATTCGAAGTACTTCAATTATTTAAAAAACTGCAAAATTTAATGCTCATTTAAAAAGCATAGGAAGCCATTTTTATTAGAATTAAATCACCATTGCCATTTGCAACAATTGCTCGAGAAACTTTAATTCTTTTAGAAAATAAATTAAAATAAATTTATTTTTGCGACATCGATCAGTTTGAAATTACGTCAAATATATTTCACTACGAGATTCTTTGTACGTTGATATGAAATGTTTTAATTCTATTTAAAAGCGAGGTATATTACATATTTATTCTTTAAAATACAGATTAATTTTGCAAACGATAAGTAATAATTATTGAATTTTCGAAATAAAATAAATGAAACTAGCCAAATTTAGCATGTAAATATTTAATATAGAATATCTATGCTGTGTTTGTTGCCTTTTTACACTCTTAAAACAAAAGAGTGAAATTCACTCCTATAGGAGAAGTGCATTTTCGGCACCGGAAAGGAGTGGAAATTAACTCAGACTGAGTTAAAACCGCTCGTTTTAAGAGTGTAGGACGCAGATTGTTTTCTTTTATTTCCTTTACCCACTCCGAAAAAGAGTGAAATTCACTCCTATAGGAGAAGTGCATTTTCGGCACGGAAAGGAGTGGAAATTAACTCAGACTGAGTTAAAACCGCTCGTTTGTTTTAAGAGTGTACCTGTTAAACACAACTGTTGTGTGGAAGCGGGTTAAGTGACAGATTCTGTTACAAACCTACTTGTTTATTTTAACAGAAGGGACCTTCACTCCACCTAAACCAGATGACTTGGCTATTCTCATGTACACGAGTGGCTCAACTGGAGTGCCAAAAGGTAAATTGATGGATTTTTATTCTAACACTCATTCGTGGACAATATTCCTTTATACTACGAAAACTATTAAACGTAACTTTTAAGATATTATATATATATATATATAATATATATATATATATATATATATATATTATATATATATATATATATATATATATATTATATATATATATATATATATATATATATATATATATATATATATATATATATATATATATATATATATATATAACGTGCACTCCCTCTACATGGGGTATTATTCATCAGACTTTTTGTCTGCACACACCCTTTATAGGTCAACATTTGAAGAGCTGAGTGGAAGAACGTGCTAAGTGACATTTTTGAAAAAATTGAGATTTTTGTGTCAATGATCATGTTATTACCTGCTTTAAACATAACAGCTTTCAATTTTTTAGAAAACATTCGATTTCGTATATTTTTCGCATACGAAGTTGGTAGGTGCACGCGTTTTCGTCACTTTTTCAATGGAAGAACGTGCTAAGGACCCTTGGCATGTTCTTCCACCGAAATCGCCCGATTCCGGAACGATCGTTTAGTGGAAGAACGTGCTAAGTGACACGTTTGCGGAAAATTTTCAGACTTTCGCTTGCATTAATAGCAAAACAAATGGTTCTTTTGTAGTTTTAATCAAAAAGAATTCAACAAAATGTAATTAATATTTCCTAATTAACTTTAATTATTAAATATAATCAATGAAATTAAATTTATATTGCGTAAAACTGGGTTTTGAGTGCATTTAGCAAAATAGGAAAAAAATGCATTTTGATTTTAAATTTAAACGGAGTTATAAAGGTTTTAACATTTTATAAAATGTCGTCTGATTTTATTGTAATAAACATAGATAATTTAGCAGCGAACAGATGGTATAATTAAAACAAAGTTGCACCTGCTCTATGGAGATGGCAGTTCGGAGTTCGCGTTAAAACAACATTGCACCGAACATTCAAAGCATCTGGTTTGTTTAAAAAAATGAATTATGGGTACAAAAATTGTTTTAAAGCCATTTTACGTGTGATCTCTAAAGCTATCGAACGCATTTTGTGCAATGTCCTAAACTCCTAAAATTATTAAAATGTAATTAAGAAGCAAGCGGAAAGCTGAATTTTCGCTTGAAAGTGTGAATAAAAGCTTATACGGTAAGAACAAATTTAATCAAGATGTTGCTTTGTTATGTAAAACTAAAATATTTTTATAATAATTGATGTAAAAATAAAGTGACAAAGTATAAAACGTTATAAGTTCTTAATATTTATTAAAATATCGATGACTTTAAAAAAGTACTATGCATCACGATTGTAAAAATAAATTGTTTAAACGATCATGTTCGACCGTTGTAGAAATGCTGTAAATTAAAGTAGCTTTCTTAAAATTGATTAAACCCTTAATTGAAAAGGAGAAAGGAAAACGTAAATAACCTTAGGATCTATATCTTGCCATACAACTTATTTTTACTTTTTTTTTAATATCAAAGTTTGTTTTTAAATTCGATTATTCTTATCTAAAAACTATTTAAAAATTTATTTTGCGAAAACTTACATCTTGCATTATAATCTATTTTTATAAGTCTTTTAAATTTAATATTTATTAAATTCAAATGCATTTGTGTATCTTTTACTATCTTTTTGTATACTTTTTATTAAGTTGATTTGTCTTATTATTCTTCAAAGTATTTAGTTTATAATTTCAGTGATATTGGTATTTTTAAAAAATATTTTCAATGAAAAACTTACTTATCTAACACTAAGCAAGAAGTTCTAAAATAACTTATATAACCTACTTTCTTTTAACTTAAATACTCAAAGAAATCCTTATAGTAGGGACAGACGGACGAACAAAAAGTATAAGATAGGTGACTGATATCTTAAATAAACTAGGGATGTGTAACACTATATATCAATACGCTCATTTAAAAGTTATATATATCTTATAAAGTATTTTCAATAACTTTCAAACCTAAAAAGTTCTATGGCAGCTACTCCTTGCACATGCACAATATTGTAGAAAACTTTATTTTGACGTCCGACTAGTACAGGGAACACGTGTATCAAATTAGAAGTCTGTATCTATTTTCGTTGTTCAGCAATACCTTTAAAACCAAAAAAAGTTTATAGCAGCTTCTACTTGCGCATGCGCAATTTTCTCGAAAACCTTATTATGTAGTCCAACAGGAACTAGGAACCCGTGTACTAAATTTGAAGTCCGTAGCTCTTTTATTTTAAACTATAAAGTAGTTTCAGACAGACAGACGGATCAATGTAAAAAAAACCCAATTTTTTAGAATGAGCACCCTCCAAAACGTGTAGAAAGCACAAAATCTTCATTTTGGATTATTGACCCCTATCGCAATAACTTTATTACCTTATATTTTATATTAGGTAATTGAAAGTAATAATAAAAATTGGACGGGTACAAGGAAGTTGGGGGGGGGGGGGGTAGTAGGACGTACGGACAGAAACAAAAAAGCAGACGTACAGGCAGGTGGCCAAACACTATACATTGTAGTCATCTAATTTTTTACTTTCGAACCAAAAAAATAGAATTTTCAATATCAGGAACTTTGGATCGGAAATTGAAAGGGATATGGACGGACGGACAAAATGATGGACGGACAGGCAAACGATTAATAAGTATAAAAGAGATCTGTGAAGTCCTATCTTCCAAACAGAAAAAGAATTTTGAAAATCGGAAGGTTAGTTCAGAAATTATGAAACGTTTATGGATCAAATTTATCTAAAAAATGTCACTTAGCACGTTCTTCCACTAAGCGACTGGCCAAAATCTGAAGCACTTCGGAGGAAGAACGTGCCAAGTGCATGAGGTGTCAAGCGCGTTTTGTAAATGACGCGTTATGACGTAAATTACGGCTAAGCCAAAAGCCACCAAGCATTTTGAAGAACCAAACTAAAATATCATGCAAAAAAAACTGTGATTTTGTGAATGACAGAAAAGTTGCAAACTAAAAACTTTGAAGCTCATTATCTCGTTTTCACCTTTTTGTCACTTAGCACGTTCTTCCACTAAGCTCATATTTGGCAATGCCTGGGCCAACACCTGGGACCTTCCACATTCAAGGCAAGCGCCTTAACGACTGGGCTCCCAAGGTCTCTAAATGCATTCAGATAATTTTATTAAACTAAAAAAAAGAGAAAAATTTTTTAGCATCACACAATAATCGATTAGTTAAACGATGCACGAACAAATCGATGTTCAAAACCATTTTACAATAATTCCCTTCATGAATGAACTTAAAGTATTTACTCCGATAGTTAAAAACTCAGAAAATACCCAATTTTCAAAACATATTTACAACAAAGTATCAATTCTAGCTTATCTGTATAGTTGATGAAAGGTAGCACTTAGTTGCCGAAATTGAACACCTAAATCTGAAAAATATTTGTCATCTTATCATATCTCCTATCTGATTAATGGAGGATAGTTTATTTTTTAGGTCATTCATTTCTTTAATTCAGAAGATGAATGAAAGACGTAAACAAAGTTAAGCACTTAAAAAAGTCAAGGAACTAAAATATCCTTGTAGGTTTTCTTAAAATAGTTTTATCAAACTATTTTTGGTATTAGTTAAGAGTACATACGTACTTAATATCTGATGTAATGTAAGCAGTTACTGTCTAAGTTACGAACTAAAAACTAAACTCCTCGGCGTAACAGCCCATTTTCAGCTTACTTGACCAAGGGCTCTGGAGCGCTAGGCATTGTCCCGGCTAGGTGGTCAACCTCACGCGGTACCCCCAGTGTTTAGTTCCCAAGTGGGGCTGGGGAGCCCAGTCGGTTAGGCATCAGAAGGTCTCAGGTTCGGGTCCGGGCATCGCCAAAATAACTGCCGACCTATAAACAGCCCGTGCAGCCCAAAAAAAGTCCTACGAATAATACTCCGTGTAGAAGGAGTGCACGTTAAATATGCTCCAAAGTCCCGATGCTGCGTACGATGTCGCCCTTAACGGTTGCGTTGGGTGCCTACTCAGGTGTAGGCTCGTCACCTGACTGTGGTTCTAAATTACGACGCCCGTCGCCAATAGCCCTCGTGTAACTCTAGGGCGACGATAATTCAAACTAGCCTAACCAAATTCCAAAGCATGCTTGGTCCTCACTTTATCAATCCACCCAAAGGATGAGTCAACCTCGCCCAATCCGGGACTCGATCCCCGGACCTGTGGCATGGCAATGCGAAGTACAACCACTAAGCCACTGGGCCTCCTAAATTACGAACACACACGCAAAAAAATCTAAGCCAATAATTACTACTAATATAACTAATGTGTGTATTTTTTTTTAAATAGAAAAAGATTAAAACATGATCTTACACATAAGCTTATTATAATAAAGGAAACATTTTGAAACATTGAACAATAGTTATGTTTAGTATAAATAAGTACTAAGTACCCGGAATTTATAATTTTTCATTGAAATTTAACTTTTATGCTTAAAAAAATCTGACAGTTTCTGTTAACATCTACCATGCTCTAAAGCAGAGGTGTGCGTGAAATTTGGTTCCTGTAGACTTCCGTAGGACAAAAAAAAACATTTTTAATTTTTTTATATTGGTGGTTTTAAGTAGATTTATATGGAGTAAAACGTGTTGATTAATTATATTTAATTCTATCATGTAAATTTAAGTAAAGTAAACTACCTTTTGTTTTGCTTTATTAAGTGCAATTAATACGTAGATTGCTATAGAGAAAAAACATTTTTCATTTATTTATTAGATAGAACTGTTATGTAGATTTTTTCAGAGAAAACTATATTTCGTATTAAAAAAAACCCTCTACAATTATCATAGGTACTTACTTTAAGGGGATACGATACCCAAAAATTGGTCAAAATATCGATTTTTCAGTTTTTACTTTTTATTATTCACAATATTTTTCTGAAAATTTACTGAAAGTTTCATAATGATATGTTCTGTAGAAAAAAAGTTATTAAATATTTTCTGGAGTCATTCCTATAAGTTTGAATACGTATTTCGTCTGCTTTCAACCTGTTTTCTATGTTTCGCGTTTTTTAATTCTTGTGTTTAATAAATCCCTAAGGCTTTTTTGCTAATTAAGTTAGAATTTTGAAATTTTTAACCTGTGTTATAATATATATGGTGCACAAAATTGTGCATGGAATTAGGTCTACTATGTATAGTTGTTTTTAAAAAATGCCAAATTCAATAATTTGTAATATTTTTGTGATTTTTCGAGATTTTCAGTATAAATGCGTTACTTTTTATTTAACTGTAGCTCACATTTTAAAATCCATGCACAGTTCTTGAACAAACAGTTCTAAAAACAAACTATAAAAGTTTGGTAGAGTTATTCTCAAAATTGAAAGAGGAGTAGCGTTTTAAAAAGTTTAACATTTTGACTTTTTTTTTAAAAAAACTACTTGTAAATATTTGTTTTTATTGCTAGAAAATGTTTATTTAGAGGGAAGCCACTATACTAGTATATAAAACCACTATAATTTACAAGTTTATGTTATTATTTCTAGAAATAATGTTTTGGGTACCGTATCCCCTTAATAACTCTTTTTCTTAATTTTAGGTGTAATGATTACACACAACAATGTTATTACATCTGTCAAAGGAATAGACGATATCATCAGTCACCCATCCTTTAAGTTTTCGTAAGTTTACTTTTTAATAATTTAAATTAATAATTAAGTCATTTTATATTTGATATTTTTTTAATAAATTTATCTGAAAATTAAATTATGTAATTAATAATTGTTCCAATATTTATTTACCTTAATCATTATATATTTTTTTTAGAGAAACCGACACTTACATTGCTTATTTACCGGCTGCCCATGTTTTAGAATTAGCAGCAGGTAAGAATAATTCTTTCTGAAACTGAACCCTAAAAACATCCTTTAAGCATAGGTACAACAGATAGAATACAGCAAAGTAAATTGAAATTACTACGTAAATTCAATTTATTATTCAATATTTATTCGCCTCAATGTTTTACTGTGTGAACAATTTACAATTAGTAACTGTATTAGTTTTAATTATATAATAAATAATATTTATCTTTAATGTAGAATGCTATTTGTGTTCACTTGGAATTCGAGTTGGATTTTCATCTCCTCTAACAATAACGGATTACGTAAGCAAAATAAATGTATTTTTATCCTTAAATTTGTAAAAACAATATACTTTTTTTCATTTAGTAATTAGTATCCAACCTTTCTTTCTTTTGTAGAGTACGGCTATTAAGAAAGGAGCTAAAGGAGACCTAACTGTGCTCAAACCTACTCTAATGGTTGCCGTCCCGGTAATAAATATGTCTACTTAAATTTGGCTTAAAATTGATGATAAACATCTTACTTTTAGCTTACTTTTTGGCTTAAAATTGATGATAAACATCTTACTTTTAGCTTACTTTTTTATTTAATTCGGAAGAATTAAAAAAAAAATGAAAAAGTAGGTATTGACATGCTGACGATGTCCTTCTGTCTGTGCGTCCGTATTCCCCCTTCCAAAATCGGTTCTATTCGTCGGATCTTAAAAATTCTTCTTTTGTTAAAAAGGTATAACCTAGAGACCAAACTTTCATACTTTTTGTCCGTCTGTTTGTACCTCCGGCTGGACATCTGTCTGCTGTTTGTCGAATTGGATTTAAAAAGTTTAAATCACGACTGGATGCTACGTTTGGTGATTTTTCTAATGTGTACAAATCTTGTGTAGAAGAGGTCTAGGTGACAGCTACTGTTGCAAACCTGCTTTACAGGAAAGTAGGTTATTTTAGTTCTTTTAGAGCTTCTTGTTTTTAAGTTACATTGATTACCTTTCTTACGTAAACTGTATTTTCGGAAGTCTAAAGAATTCGGAATATATTTGATTCACTCTAAAATTTTATTAATCAAATTCTAAAAAAAGTAACCGGGTGTTAAAAAAATGAATACAGTAAGTTCTCTTTTAACCGGACTTCGTTTAACCGGACCTCCGCTTTAACCGGCCGAATTGTGTCTTTAAAATGTAAAAAACAAGCTAAAAAATGATTGTCTGGTTATCGATCCCCCAACGATATGATGCTGATATAAAAAAACAAGTAGGTTTGTTACAGAATCTGTCACTTAAACCGCTTCCACACAACATTTGTGTTCAACAGGAATCAAACTATTTATACACCACAGAAAGAAATTCGCCAAACAGGGCCTTTAGCTAGTTGTAATTCAAACTTTTAAACGCTAAAATTAACTATTTTCATGAATCTTCTTCCTCAGAATTAATAATTGGGCTTTAACGTTTGCAAAATTTGTTTGAAGTTCGAAGAATTAACACGTATTTTTTTTAATAAATATCTTTGAGTCGCCCACTTTTTCAAATTTACATTTCTTTCGAAAAATCAGTTATTATTTATCGTTTGTTAAATAAATTTACAGTTTGAAAAATATATAATTAGTAAAATTTATGCTTTAAAAATAAAGCGAAACTTTGCATATTTTTTATGCAAAGTTAGAATTCTCTATGCATCTTTCTTCATACATATATAATGAACCATCAAAAGAACTCTATTGTGATATTACAACAATCCAAACTGAAATTAGATCACATAAATATTATTTCAAAAGTTTTATTTTATTTGTTTTAAGTAAAGTTTCTCGTACGTTTAACGAAATGGCAACAGTGAAATATTGAATGAAAATGGAATTTGCAATTCAGTAATAAATTTTTCGTTATTTAAATTTTAAACAAACTTCTAATTTAATTTTTTTAATGAAATTTGGAATGTAGCCTAGTCTGATTTTTTGCTTTAAAATGACGTACCCCCTTGTTCGTGAGACTTACGGACCGTTCTGTGAAAGTGAGTGACAGACAGACGGACGGACTGAATGATTATAATACCTTCCACTTTTTACGTTATAAACGTAGTGTGGAAACTAAAAATCCGATTTTCTGGTTTCAATAAAAAGTATTAGAGATTTCTTTAATGGATTCGTAACTGCATAATATGTAACAACTTCTCAATATTTTACACAAGCTTAATATTTTACACAAGCTCAATATTTGACACTTATTTTAGCTTATGCTTGATCGCATTCGCAAGAGCATTTTAAGCCTGGCTGGAAAAGAAGGAACTTTTACCCGTCTCATGTTCGACTTTGCCATCAGCTACAAGGAGTTCTGGTCACAGAGAGGATTTACTACTCCACGTTTGGACAGGTAAATAAGACATTCTAAAAAAAGGTTAAAACAACCCGAACAAAATTCATTATTACTTTTTTTAGATTTATGGTAACTAAAAATGAATTTAAAAGTTATCACACGCACACTCTTAATTTGGGAACTTAAATGTTACATACCTTGCAAGTTTACATGTTAGAGGTAAGTCTACATGTTAGAGGCCTGCAAATAAAAGTTGTAAATTTTTTGTCTAAATTATTTATAAAAACGAAATCATTAAAGTTTTAAGGAGAAATATCATGTGTTTGTTATATTGAACTGATACGTAAAAAGAGGTAATGTCAATATAAGGTAATGAAAGTATAGCGATGGAGGACATGTATCCGATCCGAAATGGAGATTGTGTTTTCTACACGTTTTGGATTGCTGATTCTGAAAAAGTGGTTTGTGAACATAGGACGGACCGTCTGCCATTATGTCTGTCGATCAGAAACCACTCTACAGATCGAACTAAAAAAGATACGAACCTCAATTTTGGCACACGACTTCTTAGTACCTGTCGGACGTCAGACTATAAAGTTTTCGAGCAAATCGTGCATGCGCGAGGGGTATCCTGCCATAGAACTTTTTAGGTTTTAAATTTAAATTACCTTATAGGGTTTATAATTTCCTTTAAATGCATTTATTGCACGGTAATTGAAAGTCATATACACTGTTAAAAATTTTGTGCTTGGTTTCACCATGGTATTGGTTCCTTTCACCATGATATTGGTTCCTAGTAGCTGCAACGGCTGTTTGGTGAAATGTTTCACCTTTTTTTCGGTGTTTGGTTGAACCATTTTTCTGGATTTGGAAACAAAAACCTGAGAAATGGTTCAACCGAACACCAAAAACATGGTTTAACGTTTCACCACACAGCCGTTGCAGCTACTAGGAACCATGTTTTTGGTGAAACAAAGTGCCTCATTTTTAACAGTGTAGCGTTACACCCCTCGGGTTCTTACATTTATTGATTCAAATATGTGTGTCTTCTCCAAAGGAACTTGCTCAAGACCTACCGGGATTTTATGGGCGGCGAACTCCGCGTTATCATGTGTGGAAGCGCTCCTCTTTCCGCAGACACACAGAGCTTCACCCGTTCATGCCTAAGCGTGCAGGTGCTGCAGGGCTACGGACTCACCGAATCGGCCGCCTGTGCTTCTATCATGGACTGTAGGTTGAACTCTGGCTTTTTTGTGTGTGGGTTTACAGGGCCCGACCACCGAATAGGCCTGTGGAGCCTGAGCTTACCTTAAGGGGGAATGGGCGCGCTGGACCGCGGGTCTCCAAACTCAAGTGCCTCAGTGTTAATCCAATGGAGAAAAAACTATTTTCTCTGCCACATTTCTCCGGCTGTATTGAATATTTTTACAAAGTTTTTTTTTAAATAATAAATGTAGATAACTTACAGGTCTCCATCTTCCCACTTTTTTGAAATTGCTTCGAATATTTTGTGTAAAATTATTTATTGAAAATTAAAAAAAAATATTCGAACCAATTTCAAAAAGTGGGAAGGTCGGGACCTGTAAGTCAGCTACATTTATCACATAAAAAATCCGCTTGAAAAAATATTCAATACAGCCGGAGAAATGTGGCAGAGAAAATATTTTTTTCTCATAGGATTAACACTGATACACTTTGCTTTGGAGACCCCCGGTCCAGCACGCCCATTCCCCCTTAAGAGGGATTGTCAGTTCCATAGAGATAATGCATTAGTTTTGAAATCAAAACTTTGGTAAAAGAATTGGTTTGCCATGTAATCCCATTTTCACCAGGTATGGGAATCATCATAACATCAATTTAAAACAAAATTGAAAAGAAAATAACATCCGGTTATTTAATTAATAATTTATAAAGTTTTAAAATAGCGTCGCCATTTTCTGGGTATTTGGGGCATTTTAAAACTTCAAAAATATATAATTAAATATTCAGATAACATTTTCGTTTCAAATTTGTTTGGATGTTATGTTGATTCCCATACCTGAGGAAAAAGGGCTAACATAGCAAAGTAATACTTCAGGGGAAGTTGTGATTCCGAAACGAATTCATTAGCTCTATGGGGCTGACAATCCCTCTTAAGGGGAAATGAGTCCGATCGACAGTGTGTCTCCAAACCGAAGTCTCTCTGTATTAATCCAATGAAAAAAACTATTTTCTAAGCCACATTTCGCCGGCTGTATAGAATATTTTACAAACGGGTTTTTTATGTGATAAATGTAGCTGACTTACAGGTCTCTATAATTCCACTTTTTGAAATTTGTTCGAATGTTTTTTTTTAAATTTTCAAGGAATAATTTACACCAAATATTCGATCCAATTTCAAAAGGTGAGATTATAGTCAGCTAACATTTATCGTAATATATAAAAAAAAACAATTTTTAAAAACATTCAATGCAGTTGCAGAAATATGGCTTAGAAAATAGTTTTTTTCAACATTGGATTAACACAGAGACACTTGGGTTTGGAGACCCACGGTTGATCGGGGTCATTCGCACTTAACAATTTTCCAGATTTCCAAAATCTTGTGCAGTTCATATAATTTTAGTTATGTTGCACTATTTTTGTCAGATAAAGCCTATGTGCTATGTTTTAATTTTGCAAGTTGAATCCATAACAATTTAATACTTGTACCAATTTATTAAGTATGAAAATTAGTTAAGTTTTAGCCGTCCACATTGCAAAAGGCTGTTGTCCCCAATGAATGATGGCTACCCTTGCACTGAAGTTTTGATCAGGCCCTGAGTGTTTAATTAGATTTGGTTAAAGATCCTATTGTCTATTTCTTTCTCTAGACTAACCTATCTTAACCTATTTATTTCTACACAAGGGCTGATTGGATAGGGAGACGCTTCTTAAATCTGGTTCAAAAAGGTTTCAAACATTCATGCCAGAAACGGGAGTCTAACAACCAGACGTTAGAACGCCCTAAGCATTCGACCACGGCTGTGTTTTGTAGACATATAGGCTGGGGCTTTTAGCTTCCTCACTACCATAACGTTTATAACGTAAAAATTGGAAGGTATTATAATCGTTCAGTCCGTCCGTCTGTCTGTCCGTCACCCACTTTCATAGGCCAAACTACAACTGCTACGGACAAATGTGATACGTCAAAAAAAAAAATTCAGCGCATCTAAATTAGAATACATTGAAAATTTCAGAAAAGAATTCGAATTCGAAGTACTTCAATTATTTAAAAAACTGCAAAATTGAATGCTCATTTAAAAAGCATAGGGAGCCATTTTTATTAGAATTTAATCACCATTGCCATTCGCCACAATCGCTCGAGAAACTTTAATTCTTTTAGACAATAAATTAAAATAAATTTATTTTTGCGACATCGATCAGTTTGAAATGACAAATATATTAATTCACTGCGAGATTCTTTGTACGTTGATATGAAATGTTTTAATTCTATTTAAAAGCGAGGATTATTACATTTTTATTCTTAGAAATATAAACTAATTTTTGCAAACGATAAGTAATAATTATTGAATTTTCGAAATAAAATAAATGAAACTAGCCAAATTTAGCATGTAAATGTTTAATATAGAATATCAATGCTGTGTTTGTCGCCTTTTTACCTGTTAAACACAACTGTTGTGTGGAAGCTGGTTAAGTGACAGATTCTGTAACAAACCTACTTTTTATTTTCTAGGACTAAAAACCAGCTTTTGTAATTGTTTTGCGATTTATAATTAATCTAATTCTATTCTTTGACACTTTTGAAATTTTCAGAATTTTTTAAAAGCTCATCAGCCACACATTTTTATCGACATCAATTTTACTAATTGAAGCTATGGGGTTGTCTCACGGAGGATCTGGCAATAGCTCTGCGTTTTTGTTTTCATGTCTCTCGAATTACTTTTGTTGATATTCGAAATTGAGTTTTCTAAGAATAAGTTATTTTAGTTGTTATTTTTTAAAATTACAACTTCTTGCTGTGCTGTTGGTTGTTTTAATCATTTATCAAGGAAAACTTGCATGGAAGGAAGTTTGAATTTTAAAAAATTGACAACTAAAATATTCTCTTCGAAAACTCACTCCCGAATACCAAAACAACAGTAATTCGAGATACATGAAAACAAAACCGCAGAGCTATTGCCAGATCCTCCGTGAAACAACCCCATACATTACATACGTGTATTTTTAGGGTTTTAAAATATATTTCATATCATAAATATGTTTAATTACTGAAAATTGTAAGGAAACTTAATTCAATTGCAAATCAAGAAATTAAATTCCATTATTTTGCAGTTGATGATTATTCGTGCGGCAGAGTTGGAGCTCCAGTCTCTACTTGCAAACTGAGACTAGTTAATTGGGAAGAAGGTAAGTACTTTTTTTTTACTTCGAGTCTCATTAAAATGTGTATTTTAGTGAATTCATTTAATTTGAATGCTTGAAATTTTTTCACTGTAAGGTCGCTGGCTTAATTAATAAGGCCAGAGAAGCTCTCTGTGACGTCATATTATCTGTCCGGTAGGGTTGTCTGCTGTTTTAAAATATATTAACGAAATATGTTCGGAACCTGAAAAGTAAAGTCGTCCGCGGACGAATAGGTTTCGTACTTTTTCTGAGGAAAAGCCAACAAACCGAACCGGACGGATAGAGTGACGTTACCAAGAGCTTTTGTTGCCTCAAAGTTGAGTAGGCCATGGTGAAGATGGTGCAACGCTTCTGAGGCAAGAAATTAATAAGCATAAAAGCATAAAATATTGAGTTGCAGTAAACTGGTATAATGTAAAAAGATTAAAAAAAAAGTCGAGTCTTCGCGTGTATCAACTGTTATGTTAAAACGTAGACCTCCAATACGTGGGGGAAGTAAAGGCCAACTACCCCACGGCTATCAACATGTAAGCTTGTTTTTAATGTGCATCCTACATAACATGTCTTCAAACCGTTCCAAGACAAAATAAGATTCAGACACGCTTGCAATCATACTACTACGACCAACATCAACAGTCCCGTATCCCGTTTAATATAATTTTTTAAAAGATACTTTAAAGTGTCAATATTATGAAAAGTGCCAATTAAAAAGCAGAATAATCGTGAATGCTGGAATGCTGGAAAACAATATGGAGGAGATCAAGAAAGTTTCATTTACATTTCAATATAAAATCTATAAAATATCTGCAAAATATGCATCGCTTGTTAGGATACGTTATCTATCTGGTCTTGAAAACTCCAAAACCTATCCCAGCAAGAAATAAACTCAAAATGTGATGATTTCAATAGGATTAAAAAAAAGTTTGTTACTATGTAAGAAAAATAGTTTAATATAATATTTGTTAAATCTAATAATAATTGGCCGGGACGCAAATAAACTACTTTCCTAATATTTGTACCTTAAATGTTTTATCCTCATTTCAGGAAACTATCATGTGACTGACAAGCCCAATCCTCGGGGCGAGATCGTGCTTGGCGGAGATTGTCTCACATTGGGCTACTTCAAGAATCAGGCCCAGACCCAGGAGGCGTTTCAGTTCGAGGGAGGAGACCGATGGTTCTATACTGGGGACATCGGAGAGGTCTTTCCCAATGGGACACTCAAGATTATTGGTAGGCATCCATGGATTCACTAGTTGGAAGTGTCAATCTTAGTACTCCTAACTTAGGAATTATGATTCTACTTTAGGAATTACAATATAAATGGAGAAATAACAGTCTTAATTTATGAATTTTGACATTAATTAACTCTCTGTGGGATACACACGTAGCCTTCACTTGACTGTCAGGCTTTCCTGCAACACACTTATGTTTAAAGAGTGATACATTTTATAATTTTACTAAATTTTAAAATTTGAAGTATGACTGAGTCATTTACAGTCCCTGGACAAATTATTAGACGCGCTGTTTTTTTTAGTAATGATGAAAACATACCATAGAATGTCATATCATTAAAAAAGATGTCGATATATGTATTAAGTATATAGCAGATATTATTTTCTATTCAATAGCTTAAGTTTAGGAACACAAATGTACTTCTAAAGGCATTTTGTTCATCATTTATTGATACATGAAATCTTGCAGTGCGTCTTCTAATTTGTCCAGGGACTGTATAATCATCTGCAACCAAAATATAATTTGAAAAAATTAAAGAAATTAAATTTTCAGTTGGATATTTACATTTTAATCTCATGCAGTGAAAATATGTTTACACTTCAGCCAGTTTGTATATCTCCCCTCCTCAGAAGGTTAAACTCCTAAATCAAGAATTACATCCCTGATTTGATGATAACAATCATAATTTAAGAAATAAAATAAAATTACACATAAATGTTGCACACAAGATATACGAGAGGCCTTTGTACATGCTGTCGCATAGCGCATCACCCACTTCACTCAGTTATGGAGTGGAGGATCAACTGTAATCATGACTTAACTTGTACTAATTAATAGCAATAATTAAATTGTTTCAGTATAAAGTTGTCGTTGGTTTCCTCCTCTCTACTAAACACAAACAAACAAGAACAATTTAATCAAAATTCATGGTTTTATATATTGAATTTCAAAGTGGTATGGTGATTTCATTTGTTTAGTTAAAACTTTTATAATATTTAAAACTACAGTCCCTGGACAAATTATTAGACGCACCGTATTTTTTTAAGTAATTTTATGTTTCTTAAGAGTTTTTATGCAATAATGGTATGTTTAAACTACAATATTATTGATTTTTATTTAAAAGAATTGTTGTAGACTACATATTTGTATTCATTTTAAGATAATTATGATTAATCATGATTAAGATAAATTTATATTAATTATTTATTATAAGATTATTTATGTGTGGAATAATCATCCTCAAATGCAGGAGACAGTACAGTCTTGCATTGATAGCATGCCGCGCAGAATTAAAGCTTTGATAGCGGCTAAAGGTGGCTCAACTAAATATTGACTTTTACTAACATTAATTTCACTTTTCTTTAAAACTTAATACACTTATGCTTTTCTAAATTAGTGCTGTTTTATTTATGTCAAATAAATCGGTAATTGATTGGATAATATAAAAATAAAAAACAAATCAATTTAAAATAATAAAACGGTACAATACAAGTCGGTAATTAATATTTTACATGAAATCTTGTAGTGCGTCTAATAATTTGTCCAGGGACTGTAAGATACGACGCGGTTCCTTTAAATGCCATAACGAATTGTCTTTTTACATTTTGTCTTCAAGAAATTTTTTGGTCCTTGTAACATAAAAACAACTAACAAACTGTTATATTTCAGACAGGAAGAAGGATTTAGTAAAGCTACAATTCGGCGAATACGTCGCACTGGGCAAGGTCGAAGCTGAACTGAAAACTTGTCCTCTCATCGAGAACGCATGCGTGGTAGGCAGCGGCCTGCACACGTATCTGATAGCACTGGTCATTCCCAACCAGTCCCAACTGAGAGCAATGGCCAAAGAAATCGGCAAAGGACATCTTTCCTTCAAAGAGATGTGCTCGGATGAAGAAGTGACGGAAAAGACTCTGGAGAGGATACGGGAGTTTGGAAAGAAATGTGAGTCATTTCTTTTTTATGATTCTTTACTTCATATTTGTACCTTATATTTGGATACCTTATTGGGCCGTGGATAGCCTAGTCTGCCCGCGATCGAGTCCCGATACCACTGAAGACCCACCGAGTTCATGCGGAGTACGTGCTCGTTAAATCTGTGGGTCCGAAAGTCCTGTGGGTGGTCATGCGGTCCCGCAGTATTTTCTCTTCAACAGGGTTTAAGCAGGTGCGTAGTGGAGCACTTCAATTCTCCTGCTCATCGCCTTCAGAGCATCGTCCGTAAATTGCGGAGATTGTGGCGATAAGACTGGCAGCATCTGTCAGCACGATCCAAGCGGATTCCTGCCGTGTAATCTCATAATGAAGTGGATTTCCTCAGTTGGAAGCTGCCCATTTGGAAATGTTTCCGACTTTTGTTTGAAGCTTGGTTTCCCAATTGGTTCTGTAGTACAACACTGTGTGTAATGTACGTAGATATTCGGTTGAACATTACTCAGTAATGTCTCTGACATCCACCTTGCTAAAAAATCACAAAATACCTATGGAAAATGCAGACTAATAGCAGGTTTTTAAGAGAAATGCCATGTTTTAAAGGCGAAATGTTTTTCCATCAATATACCTCTTACATCTAGAGGGCGTATGGCGAGTGGCTGAACAGACCTTAGCAATAAATCTGTCGCGCGAAACGGTGCATGTTCTTGTGCCTGTGAGTATAAACTTTCTTTGCAGAAAATGTTTTTCTGTCTTACTTGACGAAGGCTTTTAACGGTCTTATCAAGCAACAATGCGAATTAAATGTCAACCTACATCTAGAGACTCAGTTGGAAAGTGCATAATTTCATTCGTTATTCCCACTCAATTCATTTAATTCTTCTTCAGATTTTCAAATGATACAACAAATTAAATTATTCTACTAAAATTTACTTTCCAGGCAACCTTTTCGGATCAGAGCTACCAAAGAAACTTAAGCTTTGTTGCGACGACTGGAATCCGGAATCGGGGCTTGTAACAGCAGCTTTCAAGCTCAGGAGGAAGTTCATCGAGAACCATTATAGGTCGGTCATCGACAGACTTTGCTGAGGACATGGAAAACATTTCAGATCAATGTGAGAGTCTGGGTACGTGATTTAGGTGTCCTAAACGTAACATACCGTTGCTGCATTATCTGATGGATTCTATCTAAAAGAAGCAAAAAAGAATTGGCCGTTTTCATTAGCAACTGCAATACAGAATATTCTCTTAAATTAGTATGCAAATGACATTTTTGTGAAATAATACCTTATTTAACTTATACTTAATTTATACCTAATGTCCTTATGAGTTTATTTTTTCTCATTGATTAGTACCTATAATATCTTAAAGTCGATCTTAAAATACTGTTTTAGATCTGTTAAACCACATTTCAATAGCATAATGATGTTTTTGTACAGTTTATACCAATTTTTACTGTAAACTTTCTTAAAAACGTTTAACGGAAAATATGGTATTTAATTGTAAAAACAACGTTTTAACTGACCAGTTAGCAATTTTACGTAAACAATAGGTGTTTCTTATGTAAGCAAACGATTATGAGCATACCACTTTTTAAAGCCCAGAGGAGTGGTAAAAGTCGTTTTTTCAATAATTTAATGTTTAATAAGTAACTACAAATTTTGTCATTTCTTGTAAAGAGAAAAATTACAAAATTTAGAGACTATATGGTTGAGGCCAGTTCTATAGAAAAACAGTTTTAAGGTTTTCTTAAGGATCTTTAAATTGAAGGCGTCATGCATACGTATTACACTGCAGTATTTGTGACTTTACATGGTTTGGAGTATTAGAAGTTTTATGCTTTAAGTTTCATATATTTACCAATAAAAAATGTGCTGTTAAGGCCCGAAGACCCATACTGTAAATTCTTTTTTAGTACCTTTTTCTCAAAATCTATTGGATACTGTATAATGAAATTTTTACTAGTTATGAAATAGATGTTCAATTGTACTTTGATGGGCCATTTTAAAAATTTTGTTTAGTTTTTAAATTATAAATTTTTAAGTGAAACGACATATTTTTGACCTAAAAAAACATCAATAATATTACAAAGAAAAAAACGCAAGAGAGTTATAATCAAATCCCTCCAGCGATTTTTAGAAACCAACTTCTTAAATACGTATAAAAAAATTCCAGGTTGATACTTATAGTAGATTCTGAGAAAAAGTAAAGTAAGTTTTGAGATGTAAGCGTTTAAAGTAAACAATAGTGGTTTCTTACCTATGAAACATAAAGGGATTTTACCTAAATAATATTTTTAAAAAAATATATTAAAAATACCTCTAGTACTTGAAACTTTTATTTTCAGGAATCGTTGTAAAGCTAAGATTGCATAGTTTATGAAACACTAAAATCATTTTAATATAATTTTTTAAAATTTTTGGAAGTCTGGTCCCCGTTAACCTAAACCTAGCTTGGGACTGCGGTTGAGCTGTTTTCATGACAAGTATGAGAAATCAAATAATACGTACTTGGGACTTGTGTATTATTTAAACAAGGAATAGTACGTCAAAAAGCAAAAAATTGTCTTTTCAATGTGTAAAAGCATTTAATGCCTTGAAATGTACGAGAAAATATTTTATGACTTTCTATTTTCTTTCATGAAAAGTGTTTTATTCGCCTGGTGATTTTTAATAAAATAAAGGAAATAATTGTTTTTTTAATGCGTCTATTTTTTTAATGTTCTAGGAACTTTCCTTCTATGATACTTAACTTGCGTTTATATGCATACCCCTTTGAATCAAACCATTAAAAATTTATTATTCAAATAAGTAAATTCTTCATGGAAAAATCACAATGCACCTATACCGTTTCACCAAACCTAAAAATTGAATCGAGGTGACATTCTGAGATGTTTAAAAGTTGGTAGGGTTTCCCTGGAATTGATGTTATTCGATGATTAGTCTGTTTTTTTTCTTGATTTTAAATATATGGGTATAGTTAAACCGAAAAATCTTATGAAATTTCAGAATAGTTAAATTTCAATGTAAACAGAAACAGATACTTTTGAATTTAGCCATATATTATCAGTACCTAAGTTTTAACAACAAATTATTTACTTAAATTTTTAAAGTTGGTTTGACAGATTCACTCACATTGCAACTTCATGTTACTTTTGTCGACTTCAAGAATGTTTCTGAAATAATCATACAGATGGCAGCACCAAAATATGATTTGGCTCCTCTCAATTTTGTTTTGGAACGCTATCTATATTACAATTCTCGTACTATTAAGGAATTAGCTTAGAAGTTTTTGGTTTAACAAGTTGAAAATCTTATATTTTAGTTAATTTTCAAGTTTTAAGGATTAATTATAAAATCTCTTTGAATTGTAAGTATTTTTTAAAAAAATATTAGTGTGTCTGAATTTATAAGAAACCGAATATACTTGTAAATTTAATATATTTTAAAATTTGGTATCACACAATTATTGCGAATTTTGAGAAGAAAACAAGAAAGAAAAACAGCAAATAAATATCTGAAGCTCTTATGCTTAAAATTAAAATAAATTTACTACATTATATTAATATTCCTTTTCAAATTCGATAAAACTTATGCTGGATATAAATATAATTACCCTATATTAAAAATTTAATAATTCAATTAAAAAGCCATTATATAAAAATTAACGAAAATTTCATAGTAATAGCTTTGCTATTAAATTCCATGATGGCAGTACTTAAGAATAAAGTCATTAACTTTTAAAAATATAGTTAAAAAATAAGGACATTTTCATGTTCTTTGGTCTATATTTATTTCCTCTTAAACATTTCCGGTCACGCAAGACAGGACAGGGTCAATTCGCAAAGCCGACTATTTTCTCATTGCGTAGCTTATATTTAATATATATATATAATATATATATATATATATATATATATATATATATATATTATATATATAATATATATATATATATATATATATATATATATATATAATATATATTAATATATTATATATATATATTATATATATATAATATATAATATGAATATATATATATATATATATATATATATATTATATATATTATATATATATATATAATATAAATTATATATATATTAATATATTTATAATATATATATATATATTATATATATAATATATTATATATATAATATATATATATATAATATACTAATTAAATAAGCTCATTATATATATATAATTATATGAATGTATCATAGTAATAGCTATATGTATATTACTGATGTATATTAAATAATATTAATATTATATAGTAAAATAGGATTATATGTACTTGGCTATATGTATTCTCTTAATTTTGTAAGTAGCAGGTCAATTCGAAAGCATTGACTATTATTTATTAAAGCGATACTTACGCGGCGTCATGACGTTGGATTTTACAGATTTAAATGAGCACGTATATTTAAGTAAACTCAGCTCCTTCAACAGTAGACCTATTGTCCGAAGGGTATGAAGCATATTTTGTACCAATCGCAAATTTCTGACGTGCAGTAGCAGGCACCCTCATCACCGAGCCGAAAAGTTCCTTGCTAAATCACGCGGCATGGTAGAGGGCAGCACCACTACCATGCTCATTCGTCCAAGTCTACTATGCAAGTTCGAGTCAACTGCACAAGTTGGGGCGCGGATGGCCTAGTGGTTTGGATCGAAGACCATTACGCTAGCAGTCTGTTCGCTGTAACGGGTGCGGGTTCGATTCCCGCCTTTGCCCTGGGTGTACCTTCTCTCTTTGTGTCAGTAAAAAATTCTGTCTGTGTCTGTCTTACTTGACGAAGGTTTATAAGCGGGTCTCTGATCAAGCACACAAACCGGAATTTATATGTGTACCAACCAACCAACTGCACAAGTTCCTTGTTTGAGAGCAAAGCGGTAGAGGGCAGCACTACCAACCGTATGTTCTAAAAGATATTGGAATACAATAATTAACATTATGAAGCTTTTATTCGCAAACCTTAGCAGAAAACGAGCTTATGTCCGAAAGAATCTGGTTTGGAGCACATGTAATAAACGTTGGTATTCAGAATTTCAGGACCTAGGATTGAATACGATCATTGACACGGACGTCCTAGGAAGACAAACGTAAGAAAATGTCGCCGTGAATAGAGGAATCTAGAACCGCAGTCTTTCAAAGTCCTGTGACAGAACATGGCAAGAAATAAATTAAATTTCTTTTTTAATGATACATAATAAACGTAAATATTTTTAGCAAATTCTGAGTTAAAAAATATCTTAAAAATACACTTCAAGAAAAAATGCAATGATTACTCGAGCATAAAAAATATGTATCAAACATTATTAGTAAGTATTAAAAATCCCTTTAAAGAACGATTTTAAAATTTCATAATTTTTTTAGAATGACTGTTTCCAAAAATAATTCTGACCAACATAAAGACTTTTCTTTATAATAAGGTGAATATATAATTACATTTCTGTATATATAAACTTCCCTTCAGGAAAAATTGAAATAAAATCTTTCTACTAGTTATTTCACAAGTGCATCGAATTACCACACGTTTCTTAGCTAAGCTAATAACAGTCCTTAAATAATCCTCCAAAATAAAACAGACCACTACTATGTTTCCCTTGCTGAGACTTGCGAAATTAATGTAGTTTGCTTCTTGATGTAAAGGATGAGAAAAAAATGTGTTGTTATTGTTCACGCGTTTATTAACATCAAATGACAAAAAATATATATTTCTTGATTTTTTGAATGGATCCATCCTTTTAACATTTTGTTTTTTTTTTTGGTAATTTTGTGTTGATGTCCTTCTGAGTTTTAGTGTAGTGTAAAGTGCGTATTTTTTTCTACTGTAGTACGTATACTAATAGCAGGACGTTTTTTAATGTCACTTTGACGTTAAAATCCCGCCTTACAAATAGAAACATTATACAAGTAATTATAGAACAAGTCAATAGTTTTATTAAGGGAACAGGGAACACAACGACGCTTCAAAATATCAAATTTCCATTTTAACTTTCAATCACTAAAATGAATATTTACGAAAAATTTTATATAATACGCATCCGAATATGGTGTTGGAGTTAGCAAATTTGGTAGTTAATTTCAATATAACTTTGTTTCCATCTTCATATGTCATTATTTTAAAACACCGATTTTTAGCTTCTAGGTACACTTTCCAGCACAACTATTGCGTGTATCTGAAAATAATTTTTTTATAGAAATAAAAAAAATTCCATTCAACGCAATGAACCTCAAGTTTGACGATAAAAAAATTCATAAAGTTAAGTTATAAACCTAAATAGAAATTTCGCGCATTTCTTAAATGAGAAAAATCGTCTTATTTTTACCCACTTAATATTTTTTTTGGAATATTTTTGGTTCACTGTGTTAAATAGACATGTATGCGACACCACAGAAAATTTCAACCCTTCTAGTAAAATAGAAAAATTGAAAAGTGTACTTTAAGGCTGAACATTGGTGTTTTGGAATAATGACATTAAAAGCTGGCAACAAAGTTATATTGAATTAACTACCAAATTTGCAAACTCCAGCCCCATATTCAAATGTGTATCAAGTTTTTTCGTAAAGGCACGATTCAGTAACTAAAGTTCAGTAACTTTGTTCACTGTTACCTTAAGTGTGATAGTGATTATTAAAAAACTCTTATCTTAAATATCAGAAACTTTCATCCTGTAGTTTAATCTTGTACTTACACCTCACTGAAAACCAATTATCCATTGACACATTTTTTAATTGACTTATTTCACGTGACGTGATCATTCCTGCTTTCATTTCTGTATTTCATTGATGGTTTCAGTGGCACGTTAAGCTCCACACAATATATTAATTAACCAATCGATACCAGATTTTCATTTCTGTGGAACTGTTGCCACTCAAGACACGAAATATTTATATTGCAGACTGAACATTTAAAATTCTCTGATGAAAAAAATATATCATTTTTTCTTACTTGAAGCGCAATAGTTTACAATTTAAAAAGATTGTAATTAAAAGTCACTAATTCAACAAAAGGTTAATATTAATATTTTATTCTCTGTCTTTATCAATTTATGAACTGGAGTCTTTGATTTTTCATTTGGGATTCCTCACTTGACCGTAGAAAATGATTAAAGGCGTTTTTTTTTACTATGTGTAATATCCCAACAGGACGAAAACTTTCAGAATATAAGGCGAAAAAATACAATGGGTAATGCAAACAACTATTCAAATATCATGTATTCAAACAAGTACTCAACTCAATATAGTTTATTAGTTGACTTTTTGCTTAAACTTAATGGGCCTATAGTATTACTTATGTTCTGGTATTCGAAAATGAGTTTTCTAAGAATATTTTACTTGTTAAACTTTTTAAATGCCAACTTCTGGTTGTGCTGTTGGTAGTTCAAAACATTTGTTAAAGAAAGCTCGCATAGAAAGAAAAGTTTTTTCATCTATATCGGTCATTTTAACCCTTTCAGTCCCAATGACAATTTAGCATCATCATTTTAGAAATTATTTTCTGATCGTTTATGGCCCTTTATGATATTAAAAAGTATATCATTCGATTCTTCAAACTTTTTTCTATTAGAAAATATTCTTTATTAACCCCAATAGATCTCAGCCCTATTATTTTTTTTAAAATTATGATCAGAAACATGATGATGCCAAATGACATCACTGGGACTGAAAGGGTTAAGAGTGAAATCGAAGCAACCAATGAAATCGCAGTACGGAGAAAAATGAAAATAAGAACGTTACATCATCTGAAACATTCCCATTATTTAAACAACCGAATCAGTGAAAAACTGTTTTATATTAATGACCTTTCTATCCCATCTTCCCCTTGATGGAGTTTCACCTGAGCGCAGCGACCATTGAACTACCAAATGAGCCAGGCAGGTAAGAACTCTCGGCAGGTAGAGATGAAGGCAACTCGTGTCCCCTCTTCAAAATCGCCTGAGGCACAACTAACGAAACAAAAAATATCCGGAATTCCTCAAGTTCGCGTTTGACAAAGCCGCAACTGACATTAGGGGATTTTTTAGAGAGTTATTTAAGGTTTATTTTTTTGGCTGCACATGAGGGATTATTATACCGGGGCCTACTACTTAAAACTGATTCCTCTATCAGGATTATTTTGTTGAGAAAGCCACAGCTGGCATTGCATTCTTTCGATGATTTTTTCTTGAGAGAATTACTTTAGATTAAATTTTTTGGCTGCATGAGGGATTATTATACCGAGACCTACTACTTAGAGAGGGCCGGGATAGCCTGGTCGGTAAGGTCTTGGGCTGGCATCCCTAAGGTTGCGAGTTCGAGTCCCGCTGTTTTCCGAAGACCCCCGTGTACGCTAATGGTGACTGGTGCACGATAAATCCGTCGTGGTCACAAACTCCTCCAAGTTCTCATACCAAATCAATATCTGGGGGTGACAGGTCAATTCTGGGGATCCTCTAGTTGGCCTCTGTCTCTAAAAATTAAATGGATCCACTTGTGTGTAGTGTGTAATGTGTCTGTCTTATAAGACAGAGTATACTTGACGAAGGTTTATAAGAGGGTCTCTGACAAGCACACAAATCTGAATATATATGTCTACCTACCAATCAACCAACTACTTAAAACCGATTGTTTTTTTAACGTGAAAATGGATTCGAAAATAAGAATTATAATGAAGTCTTTAGGAGATGTACGGAGTTCTATGCGAACTTAACAACCGTCGTGATTTCCACGGTGTTAGAAATGTGATTCGAATGACACTTATGATGTCAAATACGCTATTTTAGTTGTAATTCATGACGTAAAAATCCACAATCAGTTGACATTTATAAGATTAAAAAGATATTATTTAGTTGATGTTTAAGACTAAAATTATTTACTTAGCCAACATTATTTAACCATCAAACAGTTTATGTGGAAATTTCTACTGTAAAAATACTTGATTTAATTGACGTTAATAATTTTATTCAAGAAGACCTTAAATATTTCACAAACGGATTTTGAGATAGAGGACAGAGTTTTAACTATTTCCAACATTATTCTCGGTGAAAAAGACGTTTATTTCTACATACGAACTTTCTTCTGTGTAGCATGATGTAGTACAATATTTAAAAATAAAAATATGCTGTTGTAGTTGTGCCCATGGATATACCATGGAAGGACGGTTTCCAGAGCCTCCGAAGAGGTCAAAATATGTTATCATTTTATTTAAAAAGTAAAAAAAAAATTGTATATGGTTTCTTTGTATCTTTTTGCCGGTAATAAAAGCGAAACCAAATTTGATAGTCCCTAAGGGTGGTCCTGCTTTACTGTTAAGCAGGGCCCGACTTACAACTTTAGGGGCTCAGGGCACAAGCCAGTTTGGGGACCCCCGCAACATACGTATTAATCCGTCCATGAAAATGATTTTTCTTTCATTTTAAAATTGTACGAATAAATAACCTTTATTATATTAAGTACGCATGTAAGCATTGCTTTTTTACATACAATTCTTTTAATACATACATAAGATATGACATCAGATACCTATAGTATCATGTCAAATCATGTTATCTACATACATAATTTTTATTCACTTGATCACATGGCTGAGGCAGTTAATTTATAAAATTAACAAGGAATAAAAAACAGTGGCTTGCGTATAAAAAATTAATAGTACTTTGGTTCAATTGTATTATGTTTATTTTTTTTTCTTTGTGGCAACTATTTTCCCCCAATATTATTCTTTTAAGAAAATTTGGGAGCCCCCTTGAAGTGGGGGCACGGGCCCCGTTTACCCTGTCAGAAATAAGGCTTTGCTGTTAAGCTTCTTTCCTACAAACAAACACCATACCAGATCTATTCAAAAGAAAACAGTTACAATTGTACCTAAACAAGCTTTGGGATCTTGTTTTTCGGTCTAAGTTGCCGGCGAACTTGCAGCAGCATAAGATGGATTATTTTTTGTTTCACTCTAGAGAAGTAGGGTCGTGTGGACTGATAAGGTTTTTTATTTTTATTTTGCAAGGAGTCTGTTAGTGGATTTGACATTGAAATATCGAAGGAAATATCATGGGTAAGTAAGGTTATTTGATAATGGTTTAATTTTTAACATTCCGTAAGTGTGTTTGATGATAGTGTAAAATGTATTTTGTTAAGCATCTTAGTTTTTACTTGTTATCAAATGTGGACAGCTCAATTTTTGCTTCTATGGAAACATTTTTTCTCCTATTGATATTATAAATCAAATAATTGACATATTAAAGGAATTTAAAAAATAATTATTCTGTAGTAAATGGTTTTAAATAATTCCTTAAGATTTTAAATCTCGAAATTCAATGGTATTGTAAAAGTTAAAAACATAATTAAGTTTAGAGATTTTTAAGGAAACGTGTCATAGTGCCTAAATTGATATACTGGGATATCGAAGTTTGTATCTTTCAGTGGTCCATTCCTGTCAATGATATATTTCGTGTATATCTTTCTTATTCATGACTAGCAAATAAATACCCGTACTTCGCACGGACTAAAAAAACATACGCTATAAAATGTATTCATAATAGTTATCGTAATTTCCCTTATAAACATATAAAACCTTTTAGCTCATGTGGCGCCTTTTTGGTAAGAATTTGGCGAGAAAAGAGATATAGCTACAAACACACTTAAAAGTTTTATTTAATTTCTTCTGCCGAATGGCATCACGAAAGGAAAAAAATTATCGGTTTTGAGCGAAAAAGGTGTATTTTTTCAGAATATTCGAATTTTCTCTAAAATTAGAACATTTTGAGCTCTGAAAGTTCAAAATCTGTAACTAAAGTATTAACTACACATTTGTGCCAAGTTACGAGTCAAACAAATGTCTAGTTTATAAGTCTATAAAAGACATACACACAAGCACACAAAACTTCGTTTTTATTATTATAGATATTATTCGTATGGCTCTATTGCGACTTTAATTTAATAAAACACTATTTTCATCGATTCCCAAAAGTTTTTGTATCCTTCTTAACGCAATATTCGTAACTGAGTAAGTTTATTACAGTACAAAGTTCACCTTTTCTATTTTCGGCAAGTGATGCGGATGCATTTTGTAAAAAAATACGAAAACGTTGAAGGTTATGCACTGAACCGGAAAGGGCAAATGCACGAAACAAATTTAGTTCGCTTTTCATTACTCCACAAAAAAAAGCAATTATATATACTTGTTGAATAATGGTAAAAATTTCCGCATTAGCGTTTATATATCGAGAAATTTTAAGATATCAACTAAATATGAATTTAAATTTATTAAACGTAAAAATTATTTATTTAGTTGCTATTTAATACTTTCCCACCCTATGGCAGCTTACTTGATATTTAACACTAGCCCATCCTATAACAGTTTAGTTGTTACACTAGCCCACCCAATTCCTTAGTCCACGTGTATTACAGGACTACTGAGATTTTTTTAGATTTAAGAGTTTCATTAGTTAACACTGTTAAATTAAGTCCCAGTACATTAGGCTCATAATTCTGTGACCATCTGCATTTTTTTTTTGATTTTGTCAAAGATGTGGTAATAACTAGCATTTGTGAATGCCGAGTTGATAGTTCGACCCCCAATTGTTAACATTAGCTTGACCAGATTTGTTTCGGTGATTAACTTTCCGACTGTGAAATCCTCATTAAATTTTCATATATCAGATATTATTTACTTCGTTTTTGTTTGAAATAACTTAAAAAATAAAATGGTGAACTATTTGCATATTTTTTATAGCTAGATAGTTGAATAAAAAACTAAACTGTACTTCAAAAAGCAGTTCGTCTGTCAGCCTAGTTAACATCCTAAGCAAGCTTGGTACTCATTTATAGATTCTTAAGAATGAATGAGGATATTTAGCATGAAGGAAAAGATATTTTATATGTACAATTTGTTCAAAAAGTACTTTTTATTAAGACACTATTTATAATATGTGTGTGTGGGTTACACCCGTTTGACATACTTTATAATAGCTTAAACCGTTACAAATAACAAAAATTTATGTAGATCACACGTTGTAAGACGCTTTCTTACCTAGGTGTTGAGGAAATGACGCGTTTCAATTATGGTTCTTTTTCGTAATGTTACCTAATGGGTAAATAATTACGCACTGATTGCTTCCTAATCGCAAAAGTTAACAAGGAAAAAATATACATGTTCTACAAACCTAAGCTGATTAACAGGAAAAATAATGCCTTAAATCAGGTGTTTTACAAAAGTTTGCATAAAGTTAATGATCATTTAGATAAATATTGTTTGAAATCTAAATTCTTTATAAATTAAATCTGATTAGAAGAAAAATATAGAGAGTTTAGTAGTTATTTTTCCCAACGGAGAATGATCTATGCATAATTAATATTTAATGTATATATTTTAGACCCATATGTGTTTTAGAATTTTGTTACAGAATTTTAAAATTAATTTGCGCAATTATTACAAAAATCCTACAAATTAAATTATAAAATATTTGATAGTTATCTTAATCGAGCTTAAACACATTTATTATGTCTGATAACCGATTCCACTTATACTATTTTATTCAATTTTTATGCAAAATTAATGTTATATAATATGAGTCCAATACCACTACTTTCTTGTTATTAAAAATGTAATTAAAAAACGACAGATGCATATAAAATTGAATGAATGATTAAATTCTGTTGCTTTGTCATGTCAATATAAGCATACTAAAATTGTTTATTTTATTTCATAACAATATTTCATAAAATGACTATTTAGTACTTCACGATGCCACATATGACAGGCCTTATACTGCACAGTTCTAAAAGTTAAAAACATTTTTTGTAACAATTTTATGGGTTACTCCTAAAAATATATAACAATAAGGTGTCTAATTTAAACAATAGTCACATTTAAGAAATACTGTGTCTACGGACTGCGAGTTACTAAACATAAAATACGTCACTTTTACGGAAATTTCCCATACTTTTGAAACGGTTTAAAACTGCTTAGCTTACATTACGGTATTTAATCATTTTTTTAAACTCGTTTAGAATGTAAAACTGTTTTCTCAAAAATTGGTTATCAAAGACGTTATTTTGGTACATGTTAACGTCAACAATATTACCTCTTTTTGTTTAATTTCTTGAAAAGATTCGGTGAATTGTAAGGTATGACTTTTCACTTGTAACTCAATGTTTGCGGTATGTACGGTATGCGGTAAAACGTATTTAAGGGGAATTTTCCGTATTTAAGGCATAAAGAATCTGTATTTTTGACAGGTTTTCTGTTAACTCAGTTGCCATTTTAAGGGGATACGGTACCCAAAACATTATTTCTAGAAATAATAACATAAACTTGTAAATTATAGTGGTTTTATGTAATGTTCACTCTAAATAAACATTTTCTAGAAATAAAAACAAATAATTACAAGTAGTTTTTCATTTAAAAAAAAATTCAAAATTTTGAACTTTTTTAAAAAAAATTGAATAAAACTTTAAAAAAAAAACTATACATGGTAGACCTTATTCTATGCACAATTTTGTGCACCATATATATAAGAACACAGGTTAAAATTTCAAAATTCTAACTTAATTAGCGAAAAAGCCTTGGGGATTTATTAAACACAAGAATTGGAAAACGCGAAACCGAGAAAAAAGGTGAAAGCAAACGAAATACGTATTCAAACCTATAGGAATGACTCCAGAAAATATTTAATAACTTTTTCTACAAAAGATATCATTATGAAACTTTCAGTAAATGTTCAGAAAGATATTGTGAATAATAAAAAGTAAAAACTGTAAAATCGATATGTTGACCAATTTTTGGGTACCGTATCCCCTTAAAACCTTTTATTTTGGCGTGTTTATTATTAGTTTAGCAACACAAAATATAAAAAAAATATTGCATATTAAAATTTAAAGTACTAGGGAGTCTATCAAATCCATTTTTAAAAAAATACTTTAAAAAATAATAAATATACACTAAAAATATAAATGGGCAAACAATTTTAAATTAAAACTCATGCAGCGGAAGCAAATCAACACTTTTGACCTTTTGCTTATCCTTCAGCGGGCTTTTTGAGCGTCATATCCGGCTTTTTCCGTATTTTATGCAACATTCTTTCTAGCAATAAACATAAATTTAAAATTTTATAAATAATGAATTTTTAGTGATATTGTACTCACTAGAAAAGGATTTAGAGATAATCTCTTTTTTTTAAAAAAAACATAGTTCTCATTTTCTCTAAACAAATATTCAATTTATTAATAATTATTTAAAAATTTATGCATTTTTGCCCATTTCCTGTCCGCTTGGAAGGTTAAATACAAAAGGGTAATTCCATGTAACTGTAGTGTAAGTCACAATTTAGAGGAGAATAAAAGCTTTTTAAATTTGAAAAAAATCAATATAAATAAAGAACTTTACATTATTTAGTTTTAATAAGTGTAGATCAGCTATTCTACTGATTTTTTTCATAGAATGTTAAAAGTTGTAGTTATAATCTTTTTTTACACATGTGACTTACACTACAGAAAGGATAATTTTCAGAGCCGGATTTCTAAATAGGCTAAGTAGGCTGTAGCCTAGAGCGGCAAGTTTTTTGGGGCGGCAAATTTTACGACCAATTAAAACGGCATTCGGCATAAAAAAATTATTATAAAGATACTAATATTTTTAAGAAAGAAAACAAATAATTTACATTAATGCGCAAATCGTAAACGTATATATAGTACTAATATTTAGTAGTAAACATGGTAGCTGCGAGGGCAATTGCACACGCTCTCCCCCTGATTTAGAAGTTGAAAGAAAAATAGTAGAACAGTTTAAAAAATTCGCCTATTATTTCGCTTTCGATTTAGTGTGTAAAGGTACATAAATGATTCTAATATGTAGAAAGAAAAAAAAATAGTCAAGAAAACTATATCGGGCGACAAATCGATCATAGCCTACAAGCGGTAAATCTCCGGCCCTGATAATTTTGCATGGAATTACCCAAAAATAGTTTGTCGCGTATCCTATCACTGTCACTTTTCCGATCATCCGTATTTTCGCCTAACCAACTTACCTCTGGTCCCAATTACTAGCCCGGCTAACAGAACTTCCTTTATACTTCCTTAAAAAAGCCGCAATGTTCTACCGGAGTTCTGACCCCTTGCTGTTTTGGAAACAATAGGAGTCCTAATAGGGTGCAATGACCTCCGATTGTCGGACAGTCGCCCTAAGAAAAGAACATTGTATTGACCCACTTAATATTGCCTTTTGTTGTATTTGAAATACTCGGTGTGACATAACTTTGAACTGATATTTTTACGGTAATATTTTATTGCATTTATTGGTAAAAACAATCATAAGGAAGAAATCAGTTATATTAATATGCGATTTTGGTGTAAAAATATTAAGGGGGAATGGGCGCGCTGGACCGGGGGTCTCCAAAGTAAAGTGCATCAGTGTTAATCCTATGGAGAAAAAAATATTTTCTCTGCCACATTTCTCCGGCTGTATTGAATATTTTTACAAGCGGATTTTTTTATGTGATAAATGTAGCTGACTTACAGATCCCGACCTTCCCACTTTTTGAAATTAGTTCGAATATTTTTTTAATTTTCAAAAAATAATTTTACACAAAATATTCGAAGCATTTTCAAAAAGTGGGAAGATAGAGACCTGTAAGTTATCCACATTTATTATTAAAAAAAAAAACATTTGTAAAAATATTCAATGCAGCCGGACAAATGTGGCAGAGAAAATATTTTTTTAGCCATTGGATTAACACTGAGACACTTGAGTTTAGATACCCGCGGTCCAGCGCGTCCATTCCTCCTTAAGTAAAGCTGCCAGTTTTTTTTAAACTGGACAACCAGATGCCAGTTTTAAATCGTAAAGTATACTGTTTGCAACCGTAGCAGACTTTAAACAATTACATAACTTGACATAACTTTGATCTGTCATTTTTGACGAAAATTTTGTATGGCATTTATTTTTAAAAAAATATTAGAAAAGAAATAGATTATATTAACTTGCGATTTTGGTGTTTAAAATATTCCGTTAAACTGCCGTTTTTTTTTAAACGGGACAACTAGTAACCAGTATTAAACTGTACAGTATTCTGTTTACAGCCGTAACAGATTTTAAACAATTACAGATTGAAGTGGCCCGCTACACACGCAACCTCAAAAAACATACACGCTAGATGGCGCTGGTTTACTACTTCATTACCAGTCCTCTAGTTTTTTCAATTGATACGGGGTTGTGTAATATCTTCAGCAACGCATTTAGATTAACCAATCTTATGATAAGTAACTACAACAGTGTGGTTTCATGTGAAACTAGTTATTAGGTAATGTAGTTAAAAACTGCAAATTTCGTAGTCGGGATTGCGTTCCATTAGGTACTTATGGTTTAAGAGGGACTGTCAGTCGCATAGAGCTAATGCATTGGTTTTGAAATCACAACTTTTGCACTAGAATTGCTTTGCCATGTTATCCCATATTCACCAGATATGGGAATCATCATAACATAAATTTAGAACAAAATTGAAAAGAAAATGACATCCGGTTTTGCAATTATTAATTGATAAACTTTTAAAATAGTGTCGCCATCTGCTGTATATTTTTAGCATTTTAAAACTTCAAAAATATATAATTAAATAACTTAATAACATTTTCTTTTCAAATTTGTTTCATTTCGATGTTATGTTGATTCCCATACCTGGGGAAAAAATGGCTAACATGGCAAAGCAATACTTCGGCGGAAGCTGTGATTACAAAACTAATGCATTAGCTCTATGGGACTGACGATCCCTCTTAATATTTATAGATTCTGGAAAAGCATTTCAAACCAAGTTAGTACGATATACAATATGGCCTCGCGATCTCTCGTAATTTAATTGAAGTTGAGTAGTATTGTCAAATGTAACAACTTCGGATTTTTAAGGTAATGTTGTCTCAAACTTTAAATTAAAGATGCAAATCACATTTCAGTAAAAATTTTCAATATTTAAAAAATAATTTTTTTTTAGTAATAATATAAGATTCAGTTTGTAATATTTATTCTTAGAGGATCAACAATTAAAAACAATATATAAACATTTAAACGATGCTGAAATCTTAAACACAACTCCTTATGTTTTAAATGTTTATCATCAATTTTATTTTTAAAAATTTTTTAAAATATTGTAAAAGGGTAACTGTAGAATTTTTAGTTTATGTTGAGCGGACTTTTAAGTAAAGCTATTCAAGTTCGGCAAATATTTTAGCATAAGTTCCAAGCCTACCAGGACGGAAAAAGGCTTTAGTTTATCTTACTCGAAGAATCCCGCTATGAGAGTTGATGTTAACTAGATTTTATTGTATTTGCCTAATAGACTGTAACCACTTTAATCGGTTACATTTTAACTCTCAGTTTAGATTTCAAATCAGTCGATATTCTTGAGAAAAGATATAGAAATTTTCCTCTCTCAGGTTTAACCGGATTACTTAAAAATGGCTTATTGTTATATTAAAGCTTAGACTTACTGTAAAAATACTGTAATGAAATGTCTTAACTTAGCCTTAATGATGTCACGCCACGAAATTCTAGACAGAAAAAAATGTCGTAAACAAAATTTATTTTCCACGGTCTGGTAAACACTTTTACGATAGACTAATCATTATATTTTAGGCACTGTTTCGGTATATAATTGTATTGTAAAAAGTACTAATGGAACATAAATACAAAGTATTAAGGTATATTTGCAATATCATTAACCACGTTTCCATGCTAAGGTGACCTATTTTGAATTACGCTAACAAAATTTTCAATCAAAGGCCACTAATTTGGTTGGTTGGTAGACATATATTCAGGTTTGTGTGTTTGGTCAGAGACCCGCTTATAAACCTTCGTCAAGTAAGACAGACACGCACAACACAGTGACACATGCTGCCATCTATCGCCACCTCCACAATTTAGACATATCTCTGAAGGGGAGGGAAATAGTCTCCAGGGACCTGTACCCGTGGGAAACTTCGCCCTGACCGCCCACGGGACTTTCGGACCCACAGATTTAACGAGCACGTACTCCGCATATTCTCGGTGGGTCTTCAGTGGTATCGGGACTCGATCGCGGGACCTTCCGATTCCAAGAACAAGCCCTTAACCACTAGGCTATCCACGGCCCCAAGGCCACTAATATTATCATATCACCACTTTTTAAGGTAGGTAGGTTGGTACAGATATTTTCTGGTTTGTGTGCTTGGTCACGGTCAGAGACCCGCTTATAATCTTTCTTTAAGTAAGACAGATGCTTTTTTTTACTGACACAAAGAGAAAGTACACCCATGGTGAAGGCATGAATCGAACCCGCACCCAGTACAGTGTGCAGACTATTATCGTGATGGGCTGCGATCAAACCCACTAGGCCGCCCGGGCCCTTCACCATTTTTATTTAATGGGCTTGAGTTAAACATTCGTAATGCATATTTCGAGCTTCTGTGTAGAGTTTTATAACAGATATCTAAAGTATCGTAACTTTGTACTGCTGTCAAGTGACGAGATCGACACATGAGCTGGCATCCAACGAAAATTTGGTAAAACACGAGAACGTGTTTTGAATCCGGGATCTTCTCAATATAGTCTCGTACACGCGCAAACAACTGCGTTTATTTTTTTGGGGGGGCGGGGGTAGAATAGGGGTTTAAGAGGGTTGTAGTCTCCCTTTGCTTTATATATTTGAATAATTGAATTAAATCTCCTGCTTGTTCTCCTGCTTTTCAGGGAATGCAGGTTTAAATATCTTAATATGTTTTTATAATCACACTTGATGAACCCTTAATCATTTTTGTAGCATTTATGTTTTAGAAATTTTCATTTAAAAAAATTTAATTCTTATTTATGTGCAACAAACATGAAAATTACTCGGCATTTAGGCATACAGTCCCTTTACAAATTATTAGACGCACTGCAAGATTTCACGTATCAATCAATGATGAACAAAATACCTTTAGAAGGACATTTGTGTTCCTAAACTTAAGATATTGAATAGAAAATACTATCTGCTATACTTAATACACTTTTCGACATCTTTTTTAATGATATGGCATTCTTTGGTATGTTTTCATCATTACTAAAAAAATACAGTACGTCTAATAATTTGTTCAGGGACTGTACACGCTACTAGACCCCTAAACCACATTGACGTGTACAAACTCTCCACGAGTAGGTAATTTGTTTCAGGTAATGTCAAACAGATAAGATGCGTCAACTGTACATCGCAAATGAGTAGTAGCACTTGGCAGTCAGTTCAAACACAGACATATCTCTTTTTAACAGGTACAAGTGTCATTTAATAGCATGAGAAAGATTGTGAAAAGTAAAATATTATCATGGAAAACCATTTATCAAGGCAAAAGCCATAGACAGTTGTATAGTAAGAACAATTTACCATGTAGTATTTAAAAGGTTCCCAAAAAAGTTTAGACATTAATTACGAATTCGAAGTTATAATTAAGAAATTTACTGACATGGGAGCGTTTTAAACGTTTTTCTTCTCGGATTCTTACCCCTTCGGTTTTATTCATATTACTTTCAATTACCTAATAGGAAATATAAGTTAATGAAAGTATTGGCGATGGGGTAGAAAATCCGAAATAAAGATTTTGTATTTTATACACGTTTTAAAGGGTTCTCATTTTAGAAAATTCTAATTTTTCAATTAACGTTTTATTAATTTTTAGTAGCTTTCAAATCAAAATATAGTTTAGCTTTTATTGAACTAAAATTATGTGAGTCTGAAAATAAATACTTTATTATTTTTATTAAAACAAATATTATTAGACACAAGGACATTTAAGATATTTGTGAGCGTTTTTGCCGAATTAAAAAAATACATTACGTCACTATAAAGGTTCTGAATTCAGCGGTGCAACAGCTCATAGAAATCTAAGGCCTTCTGTGCCCGTTTCAGCTTACGAGACCAAGAACAGTGGAGTTCACCGCAGCAAATGTTGTTTTCAGACTGAAACAAAACCTCAGCGTTGAGTTCCCAAGACCTTTAGACATTTTAAACATCGCCATAATAAATATTCAAGAAATCTAATTGTTCATTATTTAAATTTTTGTCTTTATTAATATAAAACTAATGTTGTTATTTGAAACTGCTTAAAAACTACTATTATAAAGGTGTTTCTAAAGTATATTCCTTATATGGAGCATTGTTGTTAAAAATTTAAACGTTCTGGACATTATTATCTTATTTAAAAACTACGATATGCAAATATGATGATTGAAATTTTGAATTTTTTTATGAGAAATAAATACATAAATATATACATATAAATAAAAACAAATACAACAATTTACGATCAACAACAGACAGAGGTCCAACAAAGCTTCTCCAAAAGTTTATACTAATTTTTAACAAGTATCCAATATAACTATCAAGATTCTTCTTGAATTCTTCTACGCTTTTCGAATACTCCACAAAAACTGGTAAAGAATTCCATTCATAGATAACTATATTATAAATATAATGTTTTCTTATCTCGTAGTTACACGTTTTACTATACCACTAACACATATATTAAATCATGTAAAATGTTTCTTTTCTTTAATATACATAAAGCATGTCACAGTTAATTTCGTATTCATGACACAATGCATACGAACGCTATTGCCTTGAAGGACTTGCTACAGGATTTGCGATGAGTGAAATGCTCATCCGTGTAAACCATTTGGCGCCTTCCAAACAAAGTTGTTCCAAAAGTTTACTAATTTTTAACCAGTCTCCAATATAACTATCAAGATTCTTCCTGAATTCTTCTACGCTTTTCGAATACTCCACAAAAACTGGTAAAGCATTCCATTCATAGATAACTATATTATAAATATAATGTTTTCTTATCTCGTAGTTACACGCTTTACTATACCACTAACACACATATTAACACATATAAAATGTTTCTCTTCTTTTAAATACAAAAATAAAACAGTTAATTTCGTATTCACGACACAATGTATACGAACGTTATTGCCTTGAAGGACTTGCTACAGGATTTACGATGAGTGAAATGCTCATGCATGTAAACCATTAGGCGCCTTCCAAACAAAAATGCTCCAAAAGTTTACTAATTTTTAACCAGTCTCCAATATAACTATCAAGATTCTTCCTGAATTCTTCTACGCTTTTTGAATACTCCACAAAAACTGGTAAAGCATTCCATTCATAGATAACTATATTATAAATATAATGTTTTCTTATCTCGTAGTTACACGCTTTACTATACCACTAACACACATATTAACACATATAAAATGTTTCTCTTCTTTTAAATACAAAAATAAAACAGTTAATTTCGTATTCACGACACAATGTATACGAACGTTATTGACTTGAAGGACTTGCTACAGGATTTACGATGAGTGAAAGGCCCATCCATGTAAACCATTAGCCGCCTAACCATGCATGTTAAGCTATCTTTGTATTTGCTCTACCGTGACAATTGTGGAATTACTTGCTTCTTGGCCATTTCCTTTCACATTGAAGATGGTATATCGTCTTATTTTCTTCTTATCGTGGAAATGTTAGAACCACAAATATACAGACGGTAACTACGACTTAAAACGTCTTCATTCGCGAAAAATTCCTACGCAGATATTCTTTAATAAACATATTTTTCAAACAATTATGTATTTAGAAGCATTTTTTGCAGGTAATTTTGAAAAAGTTAGCGTTTAACATTTGCTGAGGGTCACGTCATTTTATTGGAATTTGATGTTTTGTGCGGTCAGAGTATCAATTTTTTAGTGCTATGAATAAACAAACAAGTTATGTCACTATTTTGTGATTAATAATACATTCTAACTTTTGTTTTAATACGAAATGTCTTATAAGTTAATGTTGAAAAACTGTTTTACCAGACCTCCGAAATCTGCTTTATCGTCTTGGTACAGCTGGAGGGAAAAAACGCTCCACCCCACGTTACTCGGCTGCTATTGATCAGGGGCTGCTATTGAAGGAGGGCTTGGTCTCTGACTAAGCACACAAACCTGAATATACACTCTTAAAACAAAAGAGTGAAATTCACTCCTATAGGAGAAGTGCATTTTCGGCACCGGAAAGGAGTGGAAATTAACTCAGACTGAGTTAAAACCGCTCGTTTAAGAGTGTAGGACGCAGATTGTTTTCTTTTATTTCTTTACCACTCGAAAAGAGTGAAATTCACTCCTATAGGAGAAGTGCATTTCGGCACGGAAAGGAGTGGAAATAACTCAGACTGAGTTAAAACCGCTCGTTTGTTTTAAGCGTGTATATGTCTACCAACCAACCAACCAACCAACCAATGTGATTTGAAATAACACGTCAAGAACAAAAAAGCCAAACGTGTTATTTGTTATGCCAAGAGAGGTTTAACAAAAGTGTCGTATCACTAACTTTAAAAATGAATTTAAAAATAAATACATCTTAAAAACTAGAAATACTTGAGTATTAGAGGTTTCTCAATGTACTTAATCGAATAAAAATGTTTGTGGGAAACGCTGTAATTGTCCATTGCTGCTAATTCGGAACTGCATTACGTTAAAAGTACTGCCTTATTTTCCAGTTCTCTAATAAGTATTTTGTTTGAGACCAACTATTTCTGTAGATCCTTTGAGTGTCAAATAAACGAGGTTTGACAGTATTACTTTAAAATCAATATTGACCTAAAGTTTTTTTTTTTAAATTAGGTGTTTTTTTGTAAGGAGTTATAATGAAAAGCTTGAGCTAAAGTTATCCTAAAATGTCACAAGTAGTATTTATAACGTTATATAACTTTCAATGGACCAAGAACTTATAAACGCATGTAAATTGGGAAATTAGGGTCGTCATTTATTGATGAGGATAAAATAACTTTAAAAAACAACAATCCACTAAGTTTGACACGATACATTTTTTTCAATGACCATGAAAACATTGTTTAAGTCATTATCGGATTTGATTGAAATAACTTCCTTGAATAAGCTTTATTTTGATTAATTTGAAATAAAAACGAGATACGCGAAGTTTCAACAGACGTTTGTCTCCAAAGATAAGGAAGATTTAACATAATAATTGTTTCTGATTTTGTAGTTAGGCAAAACAAAATTTCATGTTTATTAAGGTAAGAGATTGCACGAAATGATTAAGCATTTAACATAGAATTTATCCGATTGAAAGCACGTGTTTCCGTTTTTTTTAATACATGAAAAAAAAATCTCTTTGTAAAGAATTTTCCTCCAACAAGAGCAAAAGGTGATATGCCAACTGCTGTTTAGTGCTGAAGGGGAACTTTTAATTTTTACTATTTTTCAAACTGGTTTGAAATTTTAATTTAGAATATTTTCGAATAAAAAAAAATCTAGTTTCACATTATATGTAAGCCATATACGTTATTTCTCATTGAATATTGGTTAACTATTAGTAATTTTAATATGTAAGTTATACATTTTTAACTGCTCAAAAGTTCCTTGCAGTTAGTATTGCTGTTACTGGAGCAGGCATATGCAGGAAATGGGCAGATCTAAATAAAAATGATTGATTTTACAGTATTCGTTATAGTTAAACTCATAGTTTCCTTGCACAGAAGTCACGATCACGGGTGGAGCTATAAAACGCGCGGAGCAATCAGATGAAGACAAAATAAAACGGCTGAAATTTCCTCTTCATCTGATTGCTCCGCGCGTTTTATAGCTCCGCCCATGGTCGTGGCTTCTGTGCAAGGAAACTATGAGTTTAACTATAACGATTCTTTGGATTTTAATGACAATGCAATGTTTTTTCTTTAAAAGATATTTCGTTTTAAAACGAGTTAGGAGGTTCTGATTCTAATATTGTGGTTTTTGAACATTATTTCTCCAGTCTGCCTAAAACCACTCTACAGTTCGAACTAAAACAGCTACTGACTACAAATTTGGAGAACGGGTTCCCAGTACCTGTCGAAAACTATAATCAGGTTTTTAAAAAAAATCGCGCATGCACAAATGGTAACTGTGATAGAAGTTTTTAGGTTTTAAAGTTATTGAAATTACCTTATAAGGTATTTAAATGTATTGGTTTTTTAGTGTATCCTTAGTTTTATCTACGGTTCAAGGTCATTGACAATGGTTGAAGTATGATAGGATAAGAACATTCATTCGAGCAAACGTTTATTCGATGAGGGTCCGACTAATAATACCCCGTGTAGAGGAAGTGCACGTTAAATATCCTTCAAAGTCCCAACACTGCGTACGATGTCTCCCTTAACGGTTGCGTTGGGTGCTACTCAGGTGTCTACTGGCTGTGGTTCTGAAATGTGACGCCCATCGCCAATAGCCCTTAGGTAGCTCTAGTGCGACGATAATTCAAACTGAACTAAACTTATTTGATGAGGAATGTTTAAAACTTTAGATTTTTCTGGCGTTTTTATTTATTATTGGATTGTTTTCTAATCTCGTTGTTAAAAATTTGCAATTGAAAGTCGTGTACTTGGCAAAACCGTTTCAATGCCACAAAGTGTATTATTAAAGAAACTCGAATGTCATTATGGATGGAATAAGGAAAAAGATTCATTGTTTCTTTTGGTAAGGAAAAACCAACAATATGTCTAGGAAGCTTTTTCAAGATATAAGAAACGAATCAGAAAATATAATGGGGTATTAAAAAGATTTCTAAAAGAATAAATTCCTTGAGAAAACTGTTGTTTTGTATAGCGGTAGCGACACAGATGATGTTCTTTCCTGATGGTAAACTGTAATTAATGTAATTGTAATTGTGGTTTTTTATCAAATCATTCTCGTTAAATTTCAGAAATAAAACAGTTAAATGTGCAACTAGTGCGTAAAGTAGTTTTTTTTTAATGAGTTGAATAAATTATTTCTCGAGTTTAAAAAATTCTATTTTCCAAGTGTTGTCATACAGCATTTGTTGTAATCACGTGCAAAAAGTATTTCTTAAATTTGCATCGGAAATTAACCACGGAAAAAGTGAATTTTATATTGAAGCAAAAAACGAAAACTTAAATTTAATTACGTTCAACTGTTACACGTTCGAAAATGTTAATCAAATCAGTTGACTGTTTTCTGAAATAAACGAATAATTTTATGGGCAAAACGAGTACAACTTGTTCTATTGTATAGTTGTTTTATTAAGCATCAAATTAAAAATTCAGTTATTAGGCAGTTTCGGTTTTGTTAAGGTAAATGCATCATTCAATGAAAAAAAAATCTCAAACACATATTAATATAGTTTACTATTATACATTATTTTTACCATTACTATTATTAATATTGTTTGTACATAGTATTTAGCATATAAATAACACATCATACCTTTAAAAACACATAATAAAAATTAAATCAAAATAGAAAGACATCCCGATTAAGGTATTTATGAAACATCCTGTCCCCCCAAAAAGAAAAATTTTGGATCTTCGATTCTCTCTAAGTCAGTGAAAAAAAGTTTTATAGGTTCTATCTTAGTGATTTCTACAGGAGTTTTTGGTAGCAAAGAAAAAATTCTTAGCTTTAATATACTATTATGAATGCATAATTTAAATGTAATTATAATATAATAATGCTTATTGCAAAGAAAATTAGATTTCTTACACGTGTTAGCTCAACACACAAATCAATAAATTACATAAGAAAAACTTGCTATTAAAGATATTAGGAAATTTAAGAAATTCATAATCGAATTTTTAAAGTTTCACTTATTAAAATTATTCCATTCATTATAAAATTGTTACCTAATCTGAGTATAGAAGACCAAATATTTCAATAAATATATTTGTAACAAAATTAATTAACTGTGGAAATATTTGTTATGGATAGGTTAGTAATTATATAAAAACTAATCTCCTCGGCGCAACAGCCCATTACTGGGCCAAGGCCTGCCGTGCCCAATTCAGCTTTCGTGACCGAGGGCTCTGGGGTGCTAGGCATGTCCCGGTTAGGTGGTCAGCCTCACGCGGAACTCCCAGTGTTTAGTTCCCAAGTATGCTTGGTATCATTTTATCGACCCACCTAAGAGATGAAAGGCTGAGTCAACCTTGCCCAATCCGGGACTCGATACCCGGACCTGTGGCGTGGCAATGCGAAGCACTACCATTAAGCCACTGGGCCTCTAGTAATTATATAATGATAAAAAAAATTATATATATACTTTTATAGAGATTGTTTTACTTGTAACCGTACTTGTTACACATAAAAAAATATTTCGTACGTTGTGTACAGAAATTCTTATAGTATGTATTAGGTTGAGCGGGAACCCAGTGGAACTTCAAGTGACATCGTACGCTACTTCTGTACGATGGTATTCCATAGATTCTGTACTAGTGTATTCGGGAACTCCCGTGATTTTTAAGGGAGTTCTTTAATCACAAATACGTTTATAGTATGGCTGTGCTACGAACTGGGAACCTTTTCGGTGAGAAACCGGTCGATTATCACCTCAGTCACGGGCGCCTCAATTTCTTATGATTATATTACAAAGTGCATTTGATAAAGATAAGTTATTGCAAACCAGGAACTAGAGTTAAATATACCGAGTGTTGTATTCTTCGAACATTCAACAAATCAACTAAATCAATAATGTATTGCGTGTGGCAATAAGTTTAAGAATGAAATATACAAGTCATTCTAGTAATCGCTACTCTTTGTCATGTGAAATAGCAAAGGTGTATGAGTAAAACGCATTTATTGTTCGGTAATGTTATCGATTCTGAGAATGTGAAATACTATTAAAGTTTTATCAGCTGTTGCAAACATAGATGTTTGATATTGTATTGGATAATAGAAATATCTTTCTATTCAAGTTAAGGTTTATTTATCTATAATAATAAAAATGAAGTTTTGTATGTGTGTATGTGTGTGTGTCTTATAGATTCATAAACTAGACATTTGTTTGACTCGTAACTTGGCACAAATGCGTAGTTCATACTTAGATTATGATTTTTGAATTTTCAGGTTTCAAAATGTTCGATTTTTAGAGAAAATTCGAATTTTCTGAAAAAAATTCACCACTTTGGCTCAAATCCGATCTTTTTTTTATTTTCCTGATGCCATCTGCTGATTAAATTAAATAAAACTTTTAACGATATATTTAAAATTGAAAATGTTTATTTTATTCTTTTGCCATTACCTTCAGAAACTAAATTCATTATTTGAAAAATAATTGACATGTTTCGAGAGATGAAATTCCGTTAGTCTTCATTCCCGGATTTTATTGTGGGTTTATTTGATTTTTTTTCATTGATTTTTCTGTTGACTGTATGCATATTTGAGCAATAAATGTATAGTTAAGCTATTTCTGAACTATGATGGTTAATAAAGGCCATCGCACTAGAGCTGCATATTAGTGTTTTATGTCTTTTTTTTCCGCTATATACGTTGCCAAACTCGCCAAATTATTAACTAAAACTCGCCAAATGGGCAATTTCTTTTATAAAAAATTATAAGCTGGTCGGTTGTTCGAAGGTCATTGTGTTAGAGCTGCATAATGGGTGTGTTTGTATCTATATCTATTTTCTCGCTGAATTATTCCCCAAAACGCGCCAAATGAGCTAAAAGGTTTTATGTATTTATGAGGGAATTGTGATGACATTTATGAGTGCATTTTATAGCGTATTTTTCATTTTGGAATCTTAAGACAATGAGACGGGATTTTATACTTTATAACGAGCGGGAACAATAACATTAGTTTATGGTCCTATAACAGGTTATATGGTACACATATTTGGAACCATTTGATATTTTTTTAATCCGTGCGAAGAACGGGTATAAATTTGCTAGTTTTAGAATAAAACATTAGTAAACTCAAATGTTTACTTAATTTCCATATAATGTAGCGTTTGTTATTTAAATTTGGTAGTTTAAATAGCGATTTCAAAATTCACATTTTATATTGCAGATCGACAATATGCTAAAACGGAAAACACCTGATAAATACTTATTATTAAAAATAAATAACTAAGAAAAATGAAAAGAATGTTTATAAAGAAAAAATGTTGAAGAGGTTAGAATGTAAAGGGAGAGAGAGAGAGAGAGGGGGGGGGGGATTTTAAATGCAAATAAATTAATCATTTAATTATTTAATGAAGTTATATCAAATTACGTAATGTATATTAAATTATATTATATAAAAAATAAATGTATAATATTATTAAAATTTTCACATAACATTAATTGAATGTAACTCATACTATTAAATGAAAATAATCTTAAATACTAAACGCATTTATTTTGTGGATAAATTTAATAATTATTTAAAATTATCCAAAATAATGAAATGGGAAACTTTTCAATGATACATTTATTGTGTTAATGTTCGGAACAAGGGAATTGCAAGAAAAAATTGTTTTTAGGAGCTATATTTGGTAAAATTAAACAAGTAGGTTTGTAACAGAATCTGTCACTGAACCCGCTTCCACACAACAGTTATGTTTAACAGGTAAAACGGCGCCAAACACAGCATTAATTCTATATTAAACATTTACATGCTAAATTTGGCTAGTTTCATTTATTTTATTTCGAAAACTCAATAATTATTACTTATCGTTTGCAAAAATTAATTTATATTTCAAAGAATAAATATGTAATATTCCTCGCTTTTAAATAGAAGGAGAATATTTCATATAAACATACAAAGAATCTCGTAGTGAAATATATTTGACGTCATTTCAAACTGATCGATGTCGCAAAAAGAAATTTATTTTATTTTATTGTCTAAAAGAATTAAAGTTTCTCGAGCGATTGTTGCGAATGGCAATGGTGATTTAATTCTAATAAAAATGGCTTCCTATGCTTTTTAAATGAGCATTAAATTTTGCAGCTTTTTAAATAATTGAAGTACTTCGAATTCGAATTCTTTTCTGAAATTTTCAATGTATTCTAATTTCGATGCTCTGAATTTTTTGACGTATCACACTTGTCCGTAGCATTTGTAGTTTATGCTATGAAAGTGGGTGACAGACGGAGGGACGGACTGAACGATTATAATACCTTCCACTTTTTACGTTATAAACGTAGTGTGGAAGCTAAAATATAAAATTAACGTTTTTATACAGAAATGAAGATGATAATGGTGTTCACGAAACCCTCCGTTAATAGGTTAATAAACTACTTAACCATAACCAACTTGATCGTTTGCTAAGGTTGCTTCTGAAACGGTAAATATGTGGGAGACTTTAGAAAAGAACTTAACCTGAACCAACATTAAAGTTTTCTCTGATTGCTGCTGAAATGTTAAATATCATCCTAGGGGGACTTATTAATAAACCCCTTAACCATAACCAACTCGAACGTTTGCTCAGGTTATTGATGGAATAAATATCATCCTAGTGAGACTCACTTATTCATAACCAATTTGAACATTTGTTTAGGTTGCTGATGATCCTAGTGGGACTTATATCAATAGACATCTTAATCATAACCAAATTGAACGTTTGCTTAAGGTGGCCAGACGTACTGCATTTCTCAGTACAGAAAATTTAGCCTAGTTGGACCTTATATAAATAACTTAATAATTAAACAATTTTGAATTATTTCTCTGAATGCTGCCGAAATGTTAAAACCGTCCTATGCGGACTTAATATAAACAACTTAACAATAAACAACTTGAAAGTTCGCTCTGGCTGCTGCTGGAATGATAAATATCATTCTAGTAGGACTTATTAATAAGTAACTAACATCTCACAAACAAAGGTCAATACCAATCTTCCGTAACCTTTACTACTCAATACCTGTTTGAGACCTTGGTTCACCACGTGGATCGTGACGTCACTCAGGTGTTGTGACCTTCATTGGACAAACCCTTTCCTTCGACCAATAATGAAGAGTCGGCGTTTTTATAAAGTTCTTTCTTCCTTCTTTCCAGACTTTGAAAAATTGGAACAGTAGTTTTGCGTTAGATTTGTTGTGGGAGTTGAGTTTTTATGGTGTTGCGTTGTTTTCTTCCTAGAGGACTCGGGATTTAACTTTTTTTCTTCGGGAGCCGGCGTTTATTGTTTAGGTAGATTTGAATATTTGTGGTATTGTATTTACGCAAGTTTGTGATATCTCTGATAAAAGCATTCAAACTGGTAAGTTAAATTCTTGTTTGAATTTTTTTATCTTCTTACTATCTGTACATTTTTTATAACTTTTTATTTTTATACTACTATTTTCCTTCCGCGAAATTATAGATAAAAAAACAAGTTTTGCAGGAAGTAATATTATGCAGAATTTATCTTGGTTAAGAATATGCTTGCCGATTCTTATTTAATGAAACAAGTTTTAAAGCACACATTAATTTACCTTTAGAATAGTTAAACTTTTTTATATTCCCTGCAAAAAAAGATACTTTTCTTCTATTAAGTTTGGGGCTGGGGAGCCCAGTTGGTTAGGCATTCGCCTAGCATGCGAAAGGTCCCAGGTTCGGGTACGGGCATCGCCAAAATAACTGCCGACCTATAAACGGCCCGTGCAGCCAAAAATGTCCGACGAATAATGCCCCGCGTGGAGAGGGTGCACGTTAAATATCCTTCAAAGTCCTAACGCTGCGTACGATGTCGCCCTTAACGGTTGCGTTGGGTGCCTACTCAGGTGTCGGCTCGTCACTTGACTGTGGTTCTAAAATACGACGCCCGTCGCCAATAGCCCTCGTGTAGCTCTAGTGCGACGATAATTCAAACTAAACTTATATCAAGTTTAATTCTAATTGTAATGTCAGTTTCTTAATTTACTCTAAATTCTCATACAATATTTATATTAAAAATACACAACTAACTTATGTAAGCCTTTATCTTGGGCTTATCATTTTTTACTACCTTGAAATTTTTTATAGTATATCTTGAGTTTGTTTTGAAAGGTGCGTTGGAAATGAGTCGTAGAGATTCTGCGTCGTTTTCTTTTTGAGGATTTTTTTAACGCTTATTATCACATTTCGAAACGGGATCTTTGCTTCTAAGATGCAATTCCAAGATGAAGTTATGAGCATATAAAATTTTAGATATTATTGCATCACAAATATATTCTTATTAATAAAAAAAGATAATTAAAAATCAGCTTTAAAACGTTTATTCTTCCAAGATATTCTAAGAATATTCTTTATATTCAGTTAATTTTAGTCGACAATAGCCCTCATGTAGCACTAGTGCCACGTTATTTCAACCCCCTAAAACCCAAACCAATACATTTAATCTTAACAAAATTCAATAATGAAAAAAAATAGATCGAAATAGCAAATATGGGTGATTCTCCCAAAAGTGTAATTTCAGCCTGCGATTCAGTGAAAAAGATTTAAATTTTTAAGGAAATCGCTTGTAGTAAAGTTTTTTTTGTCCTATGCAGCTTATTTAAATATAACAAATTTCCTTTTGAGAACCATTTTTTTTAGTTATACTTTGTGACAAGTAAAACACCAGTAAGAACACAGCCAAGTTGAAACTAAAAAAAAATTAAATATCGAAAAACTTTATCGATCGTGTATTGTTTTTTAACACTTCAATAAAAATCATGAACACATATTTGGAAAGGCTAGAAAGTTAATGAACACATAAGTTGTAAAAAATCAGTAAAAAGCTAAAATACCTAAGATTCATTCAATGTTTGCTTATGTTTTGAGATAACAAATAACCCACTTCCACACAACAGTTGTGTTTAACAGGTAAAAAGGCGACAAACACAGTATTGATATTCTATATTAAACATTTACATGCTAAATTTGGCTAGTTTCATTTATTTTATATCGAAATTCAATAATTATTACTTATCGTTTGCAAAAAGTAATTTATATTTCAAAGAACAAATATGCAATATTTCTATCGCTTTTAAATAGAATTAAAATATTTCATATCAACGTACAAAGAATCTCGTAGTGAAATATATTTGACGTCATTTCAAACTGATCGATGTCGAAAAAATTAATTTATTTTAATTTATTGTCTAAAAGAATTAGTTTCTTGAGCGATTGTTGCGAATGGCAATGGTGATTAAATTCTAATAAAAATGGCTAATTCTAATTTCGATGCGCTGAATTTTGACGCATCACACTTGTCCGTAGCATTTGTAGTTTGGGCTATGAAAGTGGGCGACGGACAGAACAATTACAATACCTTCCACTTTTTACGTTAAACGTAGTGTGGAAGCTAAAACATGTTTCTCTTGATAGAACAATAAAGTTTATGAGAGAGAGAAAACCATTATTGGTAAATTTTAATTTCACGGTACTGCTTGGCGCGGCTCCAGAAACAACAACAACTTGGCGAAACTCGCGTGTTTCCGCATTGCCAGATTCCTTTCCGCCGATGCAGTAACCCGTTACTTTTGAAAAAAAAAACCAGACTCAGGGTTTTTGGTTTGCTTTGGGCAACACAAAACAAACTTTACACTACACAATGGGCTAGAAGTGGCAATCCAGTTTAGTTTCGTTTGAATTTTCGTAGGACTAGAGCTACACGAGTGGCAATCCAATTTAGTTTAGTTTGAATGATCGTCGCACTAGAGCTACACGAGTGGCAATCCAGTTTAGTTTAGTTTGAATTATTATCGCACTAGAGCTACACGAATGAGTGGCAATCCAGTACGCACGCGTTTGGGGGTCAATTATTTTTTCCCTAAAAAAACATAAGTTCCACATGGGGCAGTATTGTAGGGCCCTTGAAAGCCTAAATACTCGTTTGGGGCCCCGGGCAATTTTGTTTTCTCTAAAAAAACATCAGTATCCAACATGGGGCAGTATTGTAGGGCCCGTTGAAAGCTTAAATACTCGTTTGGGGCCCCGGGCAGTTTTGTTTTCTCTAAAAAACATCAGTATCCAACATGGGGCAGTATTGTAGGGCCCATTGAAAGCCTAAATATTGGTTTGGGGCCCCGGGCAGTTTTTGTTTTACGAAGCAAAACAAAAAATGTAAACTTAAAAAATTTAGTTTTATTCTTTCAAAACTGAATGATAGCTAGCTGTCCAGCCATTTTCAAACCGATAAAAAATTCAGAATTTTAATACGCACCATCCATAATAATCGGATGCTCAAAAGCCAAACGTAACCCCAAACGTAATGACGATAGAACAAAAAGGAAATTTAATAGAATAAAAATAATTCCGTGCGCACAACATCCGCGCAACCTAAATACCACGCAAGTATTACCAGCGCCGGCGATTGGTCAAAAACTAATTTAGAACAAATAAATCCCACGCGCCTAACATCCGCTCAAGTATAACCAGCGCCACCTAGCCACAACAAAGACGCCACAACGCATTTCACCAGAAAATGCCGCATCACCAAAAATAATTGTTTATCGCTCCCTACAAAAGCGCCAAATCCCTTGGCGACAGAAGTACCGTCAAATTAAAATTAACCAAACCATTATTGTGTTACAACTAGTAGCTAAGATCTAGAAAGAAGCAAAATTTTTTCGACAGAGGCTATAATGCGATGTTTATTGTTTTTCGGCATTTACATTTTAATATTAACGAATAGACAATGCATAAAGAACAATGCATACAGATAGTTATCCATAACAATTGCAATTATTTTCGTATTAAGCTAACTGTAACTGACTAAACAAGAAAGTCAATATACGATGTCTCGTGGTTCAGTTCCATTAAAATGTTTCCTAGGTGGTTAAAAGAAATTTTAAATTACCTCTAAAAGTCGCTGCGTATATTGATAAAGTTTAATTACCATAAATATTATATATAATCTCAAGCTACTAAGTGGGGCGGTTCACCACACACGCAACCTTAATATGCCATCAACAACTAGGTGGCGCTCATTTACCATCTAATTCCTACCACTAATCTTAATTACAAAGTTAATAGTAGTATATAAGCCGAGGTAACTCATCTCCATCTTGAGGATCCTTTTAACAATTCCTCCAACCTTTTTAAACTTTAATGTTTTCAATATCAATAATATCAAGTTCATTTTATGTATTGTAGTTTGTCTTGTAATCGACTCAAGTCTGGTCATATGATATAAACCACTTATAGATGGTTTAGAACGAATAAAAAATAACATTATTTAGTTTATTTTTAAGGTTACAATGAAATAAAGCTCTTATCTTCCATTTATGAGACTCTACTGTTGATATAAAGAGTTAAAAGTATATAACTCCATAGTTCTATTCCCTTTATTCTGGTTAGGCTAAGAGTTGTGAAAGAAAATGTTCTGCTTATGGCTCCAATGGAGAAATTTTATGGTAAAATTAATGATATTTTGCAGTGCAAATAAAATAAAAAGATATTTTAAATATTTTTAGTGGACTCTGAAAAGTCTTTAAAAAGTTGCACTGTACTGCGAAATGCAGAATGTCTGATCATCCTAAAAATATCTGCATGAATTCGATATCACAATTGACGAGCTTAGTACGTTCTTAGTAAAAGAACGTACTAAGTGACATTTTGAAAAAAAGAGATTTTGTGTCAATGAACATGTCATTCCCTCCTTTAAAGATTAAAATATTCCTCTTTTTATAATCTTTAAGTTAAGTATAATTTTTACCTTTTGTAAGTGCAGTTTTTAACGTGTCTAAGCGCAAACGAAAATCTTCAAAGCTCATTTTCTCGTTTTCACCTTTTTGTCACTTAGCATGTTCTTCCACTAAGCTCTTAAATTATATCATCAAATCTTCATATTATCTCCTACCGATAACAAGTACTAAGACGGCAAATGCTAATTTTAGACTTCTTATCTTAACGAATATAATGGACTTTGGATTACTAACTGGTTGTTAGACTTGGCCGTCACCCCTATATTGTTGTTTTGGTCATTTTAGCCGGTGTTCAAACTCCAAGCACTCGACCCCTCAATGTTATAATGACGTATTTAATGACGCAGTTTAGATAACTGGGCTTTATTTGAGTTAATTTCCGAGCCTTGTATACTTTAGAATAGTCTCTATTCTTGAGTAGATTTTAATACGCGAAAGAAATTGCAAATTGGTTTTGAAAAGTATTGAGACTTCTTATTCAAATATGGGTAATTTATATTTTGTCCTTTAATGTTTTTATAATACATTTTAAATATGCATTGTTTAATCTTAAGGGGACACAGTACCTCAAAAACGGCAAAAATTGCGATTTTTTTTATTTGCTAAAATTAAAGTTTGGAATCGTTTTAATAAGTCTATTAAGTTTCAAAAGTGTAGCTATATTTCAAAAAAAGTTATTCCACTTTTTATGCGGAAAGGTAGGATAAAAATGCAAACGAATGAAAACTTTTAACGTGTTTTTCTCGGTGTTCATTTTTCCTTGATGACAAGATTTTCAAAATACTAAAGCTTTTTTAATTATTTATAAAAGTCTAAGGAATTTTGTATGCAGTCTGTCAAATATGTTGACATTAAGATTGTTTTCAAAAGTAATACTTTTTTTATAAAAAAAAAATACTAAAGTCGAAATTTTCCAAATATGCTAAAAAAAATTGGGATTTTCTAGATCAATATTTTTTTATGAAACAACTACTGAAGATAAATCAAATTTGGATACCAATTCTTATGTAAAACAGTTTAAAGTACACGAGGAAAAAAATTGGGTTAAAATATTTGTATTTAAAAAAGCCTTGGCATTTTAAAAAAAGTTTTTGAAAAATTAATTTTTTTAAATAACTTAAAATAGTTTTTAATTTTTTTTTGTCGTATATTGTTTTTAAATATAGGTTGAACTAATAAAACACCAATTTTATAGTGAATATGTCAAAATCAAAAAAAAAAATTGAAAGTGGTACCGTGTCCCCTTAAGTTTATTATGTAATTTTTTTAAAACGACATTGTGGTTGTTAGGTCAACCAACCAGCCAGCCAACTCCTAGGATTTACCTCGGTACTAACAGTTTTTCGAATTCCGGGCGCCAAGAGAAAGTTTAATGTTTATCCCTTCAAAATTCTTTGCAAAACATACTTTTAAATACATAGTTGTCAGAAAGTAGTTAAAAATTCGCAATTGCCGAGTTGAATTTGAAAGAATTGGCAGGTCTGGAATTGTTATCAAAATGCGAAACCTGCCAATTCTTTCAAATTCAACTCGGCAATAGCGAATTTTTAACTACTTTCTGACAACTATGTATTTAAAAGTATGTTTTGCAAAGAATTTTGAAGGGGTAAACATTAAACTTTCTCTTGGCGCCCGGAATTGTTATAAAAATGCGAAATTAGAGTAAAAACCTTAGAATTGTAATCATCATTCTGAAAAATATTCGACTAGCAATTTATCTCAACAACATTGCATTTCATGAAACAGTCAATTTCAGAAACTAATGGCTTGAACAAATATAAAATAAAAGTTTGATGATTTATCCTAATGATCCAGGAAACGTTTTATATAGATTGTTTTGTTAACCGTACACTGTTTTTTGTGCGTTAAAAATAGTTTAGTATCTTCAGTTAGCCGGATTGCTTGGAAATTAAAAAAAAGTTTATTATTTGCCACTCAAATCGCTGACTTATCAGAAAAATATTAATTTTAAACATGTCCCTAAAGTGAAAAAATAATTATACTTCTAAGAGATCCACTAGTTCACGACAATTACACACAAAACTATTTTTTTTGCAAAACTCGCTTTATAAATTAAAATAGGTTAATTCGAACTAACAAACTTTGTCAATCAAAAAAAGGGGAAAAGTCAATTAACCTGTTATTTATGGAGGCTTTATTAATAGAATTTTTCAATGAATTTGTTGACACCATCAATTGACGTCTCTAAATAGTATGAAATATAAAAAGAAAGTTAACATTTCTTTATCTCAAAGTAATTGGCATCCAATATGGGACACAACGTTTTTTGTATTAGTGAGTTTGGTAAGAAATTGATTACAGTTAAAGCTATGTAATATGTAATTGTTATTACTGTATTTTGTGGAATATAATTAGTTTTTAAGGTTCAAGAATAAATTTGGACTAATAATATAACCAGAATGGGGCTTAAGAATAAAGTTTTTATATATTAACCAGCTATAATTCTTCAAGTTTAAATTCATTCTGTTGGAATGTTGATTTACTAGTTCAATATTATATTTATTCTATGAATTACTAAAACATTATTAAAAATTAAAAAAATTAAAATCTGGAAGAACTTTTAAGTTTTTTTTATAGTTTTAAAAATTTAATCGAGTTAAATAAAGAATGTGATAACCAAAACATTAGAAGCAAAACCAGATATTCTAATAATGAGTAAATTTTCTTCCAAAGAATTAAGTTAATATACTTCATATAATATAAACAAGCAATCTAATACAATTTCCAATGATGGGACAAAGATTTATTCGTTCTTTTAAAAGATGGGAAAAAAACTTTCATAGGTCTTTTAATACAAACCGCCTAAAAAATTAGTTAGAAAAGCAATTTTAAAATTAAAATTTCCTGGATTCCTGGCCGGAACGGATTTAACCTTCTGAAACGGATAAAACTATTTTGAAATTTTCTCGTTTTCTCAAACAGGAAATGGTTTAAGTGCCTTAAAAACGTTTCTGCTGCTTAAACAATTTATAAAATACGAGTTTAACTAAAATTTAGTACACATAAAACATTTCAATGTCAAATTCTTCATGGTTTAATACAGTTACATTTAAAACTTTTCTAGTAATGTATGTGCATTGTTCATACTGTATACTCCATTCATTTTAATTATTAGTCTAAGATACCGCCTTGTGACACAAATAGTATTTAAACGTTATTTGTTTAAATTCTTGTTGGATGAAGTGTATTTGTTATACTAAACTACCGTGAATCTTGTATTTTATTGTTTTACATTTTTCCAAATCTTATATTATCCAATTCGATGCTTTTATTCTAGTAGATGTGTACTTGTATTGTGTTAAAATCCATAATTTAAAACAATTGGAACTTAAATGTATGGATAGTAAGTTTATTATTTTTGAGAATAATTCAACCTACAGAATGATGAAATATCTGTCAATCTTATTATTATTTATTTAGTGTAACTGTATTATAGGCTTAAACATGCAATATTCCCGATAACTTAAAACTTGTTGAAAAATTTAAAATCAAAGTTTTATAAAAAAAAATACTTTTCAGTCATTTGAATACTCCGTATGTAAAAATACCTGTAATTGATTTTAACAAAACTACCTATATTGCGTTTAATTTAAAATTAGTTTTAACGATCTAAAAAACATTTTTATAACTGCAATTACAAATGAAAGCAAGCAAGTCTACTTAATATTCATACGAATAATTCTGAAAGCTAATTTTCAAAAACAAATAACCATTTAATGAAAAATAAATGTTTTTATAATCAAACATGTTATTTAAAAGGCCTTCAAATTATTTACAAGTGTGCAGTTTAAAAATTTTCGCCACAGCTTTAGATTTTATACCCTTAAGAACTAGTTTTCTACCGCAGAATTTAAATATTCATAAGGCTACAAGAGAACAAAAATAACACTGTATGCAGACTTGGGAACTTTTATTAGTTTAAAGACCTGCTTGTGTAAATATTTATCATTAGCAGTTTGAATTCTACTTTTATTCTCAAAGCAATTTCAAAACGTTTCGAAGTTCATTCATACGTATGCAAAAGTGTTACATGACTTTCAATGCACAAAAATATTTAAGTATTTCGAAAGAAGCAGTTTTTTTTAAATTCAAACAAAAAAAAACACCATTCATAGAACTACTGAAAACGAATTTTTCTACATTTTTTTTTGAAGAGTTAAGATTAGAAATCGTATATTTGCATTGTTGTATAGGAAATATAATTCAATTCCATAGATATTCATGACTATTGCTATTTTTAATGAGTTCTATCACGCTTTTGTTACAGCTTATTGAAATTTGTCCTTGGCAATCAGGCTCAATAATAGTGGTTAAGAGTAGTTGTTAGAATGGCTATTACTCGCAAAACAATGAATACAAGCTAAAATGTCCTTGAGCAGCAAAACCAATTTAGCTATAAAATATTTCCCGTATTTTACTTTTTACAGTACTTCCATGGTATTAAAAAATAGCATGAAATCTTGGAATACTTACAACCTACGGTTATTATTCCTTGATTCAAAAGATTTTCTTTAAATGAATTTTTGATTGGTATTGTGGAGATTTCTGTCCGTATGATTGTCTATACCCTACTTTCAAATTTCTTTCTAACCATCGGATTTTAAAAATTCTTTTTGATTGAAAGGTATGACTTCAGAGACCTATATTTCATGCATTTTGTCTAACAGTCTGAGCGTCCGTTTTTTGTTGGTTTATCCATTCGCCAATACCCCCTTTAATTTCTGTTATAGTCGTAAGATTTTCAAAATTATTTTGAAAGGTACGACAAATACCCATATTTTATACTCTTCGTCCATTTGTTTGTCAGTCCATCTGCCCGAACCTAATCCGATTTTCAAAATTCTTCCTTTGTTTGAAAAAATATGACATCAGACATATATATCTGTAATACTGTTGCTCTTACCATAATGTAAGAATGTATGTTATTATAGGAAATGGAACTTAGATTATTTTAGTTCTTTCGGATCCTTTTGTTTTTATTACAAAGATACTATAGTTTCTTTTATATTTAGGCTTTATTTTGTATTTAATTAAATAATTTTATTTAAAATAATGTTAATTGAATCACTGCTCAATTAAATTATGCTCCATTCTAATACTATGAATTCGATTTTTCATTTATTCAGTCAGGTTTTTTAATGCTTAGACAATTTCTATTATATTCATTGTTTATCAAAATAGTTTTTCTCCTTAGTTGTCAGTTTCTGTACCCTTCGCACAGCTGTATTCAATATACATCATAAAGTTATAAATAGAATAGTCTCTAGAACAGTAGGCTATTTGAGTTTAATAAATTTTATTACATTTTCTGGTATTCCATAGGTCGTTATATATAACTATCGAAAACGCATTCCATGCATGTACTTAGTTACGCATTTAAAAATCAGGTTTTAAAGGTTATAGCTTCCTCTCATTTCTGAGCTGGGGAAGCCCGGTCGCTAGGGTGCTTTCCTTGCATGCGCAAGATCTTAGGTTCGGGTCCATGCATTGGCAAAATGTCTGAGCAGCCAAAAATTCATACGAATAATACCCTATCTAGAAAGAATGTACGTTAAATGTTGCAAAGCCCCGATGCTGCGTACGATGTCGCCCATTAAAAAAAGTTGTCATTGGTGCCTACTCAAATGTTCTCTAGTCACTTGACTGCGTGATTCTAAATTCCTACGCTTGTGCCAATAGCCCTCGTGTAGCTCTAGTGCAACAATAACTCCACCTCTAACCCTTTATAGTATGCTCTAAGCCTTATAAAAGATTTTCTAATTGTTACTTCTAGTCGATACTGGGTATCTGGTACATAGATACTCCGAAGTAAAACTCACTACTTGTGAGATTTAATATCACTTAACACCAGTGGTATCTTGTTTTTGAATACCCAAATCAGATTCTTAAGCAAAAATTAAGTCCAAATTCCAATCAACGGCCGTTGAAAATCATGAAATCCAACTCTAGCAATATCAACAAGTCTTTTTTTATTAATTAAAACCACCCATTCAAAACAACTTCATTTGCTAACCACGCACTACCATTCAAATCTCATATCAAAGACTTCGTTTCCTAAAACCCATGGATAACACTTATCTTTTTGAACATGGTCCGATGGGGTAGTTGGGTCCAATATCCGCACGTGGTTCAGTTGACGTTCCAAAGTTCCATACCGGGAAGCTATTTTTAATCTTTTGATTGGAGTGTCGAACTTTTTTTTATTCGATGTGGCGTTCCTTTAGTTGATAAGAGTCGCTAGAAATAAGTCATTAAGTGAACTTGAACTACTTTTGGAAAAGGTTCTAGTTTATATCCAAGAGATAAGTTTTGTTCTATTGAATTAAGGGTTTTAGTATTGTCACTGTTTGATGAGTCAAGATCTTTAAGTTGAAACTCAAGGTATTGAATCATCGTGTTACACGTGTAGTTGATCGTTATTTTAATATTGATGCCTACTGTACTTGTAAACTTTAACCGAATGCTCGAATAGGGTACTTGACTGTATCGCTAAAATACCTTCCAATATTAATTATAGTTTGAACCCAAATATAACAAACGTATATATTTTTTGCAAAATAAGTCTTTAAATAATGAATAAAAATCATTTTAAAATGGCTTTTTTTTCATCGGTACGTCCCGTGATCGCAAACGCGTTGATTTGGGTGACGTCACTATTATATATAAACAAACCGGTGTGATGTTTTTTGCTTGCAATTACACTGAATTTAATCTAATTTACTCTTAAAATAAGAATTATATAAATGGAAGGAGGTTTTACACAAGTAGAGAGTTCAAATTTTCTTAAAGTAGATTCCAAAATGGTGTTTCAAAGTTTGTTTATAGTGACGTCATTGATACCACGTGAAAGACACAAAGCGTTTTCGGGCGCAATTTTTCGTCCTAATTTTAAAATTCATTTTTCTCCCTTTTTATGGGGTATTTTTTAAAAAAAGAAAAAAATATGGGTCTAATATTTTTGGCATAAGAATATTTTAAGCTAATAATTTTTTTTAGTCAAATACCCTATTCATACATTTAATAGGATGGAGGTTACAATGATGACAGAAAAGAATATATTAAGATGAGAGGATTCTCATTTAATATTTTGTAGACAGTATACTTGATATCTGAACATAAAATAAGTTTAATTTTTTCGAATTATTCATAAATTATATCTATAAAGGTTTTATATAATATTCTATGTCGATATTTTTAGTGGTAATAAGGTGAGCTTTAACTAGTTTTAGAAAAGATTTTAGTTCATATCCTAGAGATAATTCTATTGCATTAAGGGTTTTAGTATTGGTCGTTGGGTGATATGAGTCAAGCTTTTAATGTTGACTCAAGGTATTGAATCATGGCGTTACACGTGTCGTTGATGGGTATCTTACTATTATGTACTAGTAAACTTTAAGTATAAAACTTTATTATTTTTTTATACTTTGTAAACTTTAACTATAAAATTCGCTGGAAATAAGTCCTAGTGGTTATCAAGTGAACTTGAACTAGTTTTAGAAAAGATTTTAGTTCATATCCTAGAGATAATTCTATTGCATTAAGGGTTTTAGTATTGGTCGTTGGGTGATATGAGTCAAGCTTTTAATGTTGACTCAAGGTATTGAATCATGGTGTTGCACGTGTCGTTGATTGGTTATCTTATTATTGCGTACTATACTTGTAAACTTTAATCCAGTGCATATACATTTAAGGGCAGGGTAGGGTTAATTCGTGTGAAATAAGGCACATTTTTGATATTTTTTATAAAACGGTTAAAATCTATTTATTTAAACCAATAGTACATTAAAGTGTGACATTCGAAGAATATTGTGTCTAATTTTAATCTAAGAAATATTAAAAAAATACGGCGCTGGCAGTAATTTTTGTAAAGCGCCTCGGGAAAAAAGTTGAATTACGGCGCCCATCATAACTCCGTACTGGATCATCTGAAATAAAAAAAATCAAAGTTATGTCGGTAGGTTCCTCGAAATTTAAAATTTTCAATTTTTGTTAACACTTTAAAGGGGAAAACCTGATTTTGAGCGACAAAAATTGGTTAATTTGTTGTTATAAAATGAAAAATATAAACAAATTTGAAGAAAAACTCCACGTAAACTCTGCCTCGTAAATTATGTACAGATTTTATGCACCGACTTTGAAAATGTGAGTTGTGGGGAAAACGCTTTTAAGTTTTGAACACTAAAACATTTAAGATGAAACGTTCATAAGTTTTATCGGCTTGCCTTACACTGAATCATCGATGCCAGGTCCATAAAGGGTGTTGCTGTCATCCAGGATGAATTTAAAAAATCGAATTTTATCCTGCCCTTAAAAGAACCGGGCTTACAATGATGATAGAAAACAAATTATATAAGAGGAGAAAAATGGTTATTTAATTGTCGTAGCGTATTTATAGATGTAATCTATCAATTATTTGAAAAAATTAGTTATTTTATGTTATAAGAATTATACTTAATTTATATCTGAACATAAAATGACTTTCAATTTTCCAAATAATAGATTATATCTATAAATACGCATAGTTATATAACAATCCCTTTCGAAGTTTTTAGCATGAAACTTTATTTATATCACTCGATCTCTAAAAACTATACATGTAAACAGATTTTTTTTAATTTATATATACGAGTACTAAACAAGATCAATATTTCGTAAAAATCTTTTAATTGTCTAAGGTCATTTCCTTGAACTTTAATAAAAATTCTAGTTTACTCTTGTTATTATCCTTGTTTAGTATTCTTCTAATAACCTTATGTATGTTTTTACACATGATTTAACATATCTTGACAAATATATTAATAAAATCTGTAAACATGTTTTTAATGATATTTGTACTTGACACGTTCTTTAACAAATTTGATATATTTTAAGAAAATATTTATAATATTACTAATGTCTAAACTATCTCAAATATACTCATATTCACTTTATTTTAGAGAAGATTTTTTTTAAACCATTCTGCTATATCAAACATTTATATGACGGTTGGACAAATTGTGAAAAGTGTTAAATTTCTCCTTTTGAAGCTTAGATTAAGTACACATCTTAGTGTTTTAAAAAACCTTAGAAGAATATTTGTTAATTTCCATGAAAGCATATAATAAGTATATTCTAAAATGCAACAAAAACATTTTCTATAGTTTTAAGCTAAAGTATTTTTAACATAAGGAAACACGGACAACAACACTAAAGACACATGCCACTTCATACACTACATTCCTGGTAAATTTGTAGCACCTACACGCCCACATTTTTATTTATTTTTCAAAATACCTAAAATTCTGGCTCACCAAAATGATCAATAACTAATTTAACGATTGAAAGGCTTATTATATTGTAAAAAACATTATTGTTTAAATCAAAATCTTCTCTAAAATACAGTGAATATGAGTATATTTGAGATAGTTTAGATATTAGTAATATTATAAATATTTTCTTAAAATATCTCAAGTTTGTTAAAGAACGTGTCAAGTACAAATATCCTCAAAAACATGTTTACAGATTTTAGTATATTTATCAAGATTTTCTAAATTATACTAAATCATGCTTAAAAACATTATGCATAACAGCTGAAAACTTCACCCGTTTCTACCTAAGATTTATACACATTAGAATAAATTTCACTAAACACAGCATCCAGCTATAATTTAAACTTCTTAAAGCCAAAATCAACTATTTTCATTAATTTTCTTTCGCGAATAAAATTAATATTACTTATCGTCTGCTGGATTTATCAACACAATTTTGGAAATTCAAACACAATTTTGGAAATTTGAATTTACAAAATAACCACCCACGATAATCTTACATTCCCAATTCTTCTACTTCCCAATTCTTTTTCGGCCACATTACCTAATAGTGGGATTATTACGATAAATGTCATCATACGAGCTCCTGTAAGGCAGTGAAGCGATGCGAATAAAAGAGGCATTGTCAGTAAACCAACTGAAACTGCGCAATCACCCAGCGTTGGTCAACTGATGGGCATAAAAAAACCGGTTTCAGATTGTTGATTGCTGGTTTATAATAGTTTCTGTGTCTGCAGAGCCTTGATTCTTTTGTTTTTTAACTGTCATCTGTTCATGTTGCGCCGCAGTTTTTGATATGTTTATTTTTATTTTGGGTAGACTAAATGGTAAACAAGGTCGTAGTGATTGACTTATTTGGAAGCTTGGAGAAAGTTTTCGTTAATGTATAATTGGCTACTGATAGCGAATTTTAATTACTTAGTCTTTGTGGTTAAACTGTTTCTTAAATTGAAATTTCCTTTAACCCTTTGAGGGATACTTACTCAAACTCGTCACCTGGCGGTCAGGTTTTCCAGAAACGCGCTTCATATTTAAAAAAAATATTATTTCAATGATTTTAATTGAATTTAAATTTGAAGTATGAGGTGTAATTTATGACCATATGCGACAGAATTAAAAATATACAGATATTAAGACTCTTGGGATGTGACTGAGTTTTCTCCCGCACTTACAGGCACGTGCATGGATGTTTTTTTCAAAACGTTAGATTTAGCCAGCAAATATTGCAGAAAATTTACCTTCAAATTTCACCAAAAGTGTTATTTATTGCAATTATGCTATGTATTAGAGTAGTAAATTAATGGCCAGCAACACAAAATCAACACAATTTTTGTTATGCAATTTTAAACTTTGATTAAAAAAGGACATTGGTTAAATAAGTAATGGTAATTAAATGTCGCCTATATTTATTCAATTTTTTTAAAAAAAATCCTTTAATCATAATGTGTGATGGGTGAATATTTTTATAATTTGAGTATATGAAATAAAAAAAAATCATTTAACAAGTGAAATAAATGTCACTAACTTAAGTTTAAAACTCAATAACAACTTTTATTCTGGACAGTAATTACAGGGACAGTAATTACAAATCAAAGGTCTAACACATAAAAATATACTTTACTATTAATAGTTCATAAATGTATATTACTACAGTATATAAAAAAAATCTCAGTTACCTTAGTTGCCCTTGATGATATTTAGCTGGATCCTTGCCCTTATTTAACCTTCAAGATAGATTTTTTCATTCAATGAAATCACGCACTGAATTTCATACTTTAGTAACTTCTATCAATATTTAGAAAAAATTATTAAGCAAGTAATTTATACGGTAAGATAGATGTTATTTCTGTTTATTATTGGAAGATACTTTTGACCATTAACTATAGTTTGTTATTGACACTTTTAGTTTCTGGAGTGTTCAAAAAATATAAAAGATGAGAACGCGTATAAAATGATCTAAAGAACAACATCTATGAATTATTTTATGGTTATTGATTATATACATATTAAAATAGTCATATTATAATAGAAATCATTTAATATCTGGCAGCTTCATGATATTGTAAATTTGCTTCGAAATTGAGAAATGTCTGTTGGGTACAAGGTACAGTCATCTACATTATTTGTTGTGCAATCTAATTATAAAATGATAGTTATGCATATTTTTACTCCTTATTCCTTGTATTTAATTTTTTTTTAAAATTCATTAAATAGCAAAAATATTTTCCTGAAAGGTATTGATCAGACACACAATGTAACATTTTGAGAAAATTATCCATAAACACTCGTGTCGAAATTTTTCAACAACAAAATTTCAAAAGTAAACTTTTTAAAATTTTACAATTTCAATCCAAAATGGTCACCAACTAACGTATGCTATCTTTGATATGGTCAAGTCTCAAAGGTTGCACCCTTATACTGTAGTAATATGGTCGCAGATTTCGTTCTTCGTTGAAAAATACTCTCGCTACATATTTATGAAAGGAAAATGTCGTGTCGGTAAAATGTATGTTTAGAACTTGTATAGTGAAAGCAAAATGTAGGTTGAGAACTTGTATAGTGAAAGCAAAATGTATGTTGAGAACTTGTATAGTGCAAGCAAATGTAGGTTGAGAACTTGTATAGTGAAAGCAAAATGTATGTTGAGAACTTGTATAGTGAAAGCAAAATGTAGGTTGAGAACTTGTATAGTGAAAGCAAAATGTATGTTGAGAACTTGTATAGTGAAAGCAAAATGTAGGTTGAGAATTGTATAGTGAAAGCAAATGTAGTTTAGAAATTGTATAGTGAAAGCAAAATGTATGTGTGAAGAAACTTGTATAGTGATAATAAAGCAAAATGTAGGTGTTGAAGAACTGGATGTATAGTGAAAGCAAAATGTAGTGTTGAGAACTTGTAATAGTGAAAGAGCAAAATGTATGTTGAGAACTTGTATAGTGAAAGCAAAATGTAGGTTGAGAACTTTTGAATAAGCACCACAAATGTTTATTTTGTTCAATATTTTAAGCTTGAATTGATTTTTTTTATATCTTTTGCAAACGCCCCTTTTTAGTGTACTTAGATGACCTGCCCAGACTAAACACAATATCAAACAGATATTCTTCATAATCAAACTATTCCCAAAACCACAGATTCACGTTTCGTTTTCAGTCCATTGTTTACACACATTTCATTCTTCCGGATAAAAACGCGCAACGCTAAAAAGTAGGCTCGGCAAAAGCGTGACGTAGCATGACGCCATGAGGTGGTGAGATTCAGATGTTAAAGACTTCGATAACAATACGCTGATAGGTAGATAATAAAAAACGCTAAATTGTATCAAAGTTTCGGAGGAAAGTTAAACGAAAAATTTTAGTTTGTGTGTAATGAATGTGTATTGTTAAATTCGGCTTTTATTAAATTGCTCTCGTGCGACATTAATTGAAATAAACCTAACCAATCGTAATTGTTTAGTCATTATGGGTGAGTTTAGTTTCGTTAATTGTTTGGCAGTTATTCAATTTATATATTGCGGAATTGAAATGAGGAGCTTAATGGAAGAACATGCTAAGTGACATTTTTGAAAAATTTAAGATTTTTGTATCAATGAACATGTTATTCCCTCCTTTAAGGATAACTAAATTCCCCCTTTCCTTAAACATGAAGTATATTTTTTTACCTTTTGTATTTAACGTATATACATAGGTGTAAACAAAATACTTAAAAGCTCATTTTCTCGTTTTCACCTTTTGTCACTTAGCACGTTCTTTCAATTAGCTCTTCAAATGTGCTCTACTTTTACGTGGTAAAATGAATGCCCCTTCATTCTTATTTCACTTTTAATCACAATGAGATGCTTAGTTTTATTTGTTTTTCCTACAAAATTCTTTTTGTAAAAACTAAATTATTTAAAAATTTAAAATAAGAAACCAATAAAGTTTTTTTACATTATTAATTATTGTATTGTATTGAAATTTCTTATAGCATATTTGGTACCGCTTTGATGTTTTTTTTGTTTATCTAGGTAAAGGAAAGAACAGTACCTACAAAAAGGTAGAACCTTTGAAGACGACTCCTAAGACCGAACAAAAGTCTGTTAGTAAGACTCAAAAGGCTCAACAAAATAAAGTACGTACAGTTTCTTTAGTTATATTTAAGGCTTTCAAAACTGCCGTTTTGTTTTCGGATGTTTTTCCTAAGATACAAGATATATGATTACATTATATATTTTATGCAAAAGCTTCATGCCCAGAATTAAAAAAAAAAACTAAATAATAGTAGTATTTAATTTTACTTTTTTTCTGGTTCCTCCTCAAAATGTGGTGTCGCCATCTATTGAAAATATATTAAAATAAAAGCCACCCCTTCTTTTTTTGGTCCTGTGACATAAATATTTCTACTTTGGAAATGCATTAAAATAAATGTATATTTATTTATTCAAATATGAAAGATCATGTAGATATGCCTTTAACTGTATTTATTAAAATACAATCTAAGAAAGAAGTGTTACTAAACGTTTTAGAATTTAACAATATATATGCCGAATTTGTTTTACTTTCAAAACTTAAAATTCAAGGTAAAAAGTTTTTCAATTCTTTGATTTCAGAATTATTCTGGAAAGTGTTTAACATATAATTTTGGAGGGTTAGAGAGACCGTTTAAATTATTTTCGCAATTTTTGATAATGAACAAGCTTCAGAAAAAAATGAAAAAAATAAATCGAACACTCTACACATTAAGTATTTATATATTTTTAAGCACTTTACACATTACCGACGCCGTGTACGATATTCTAAAAATAAAGTTGGGCTGGGGAGCCCAGTCGGTTAGGCATTCGCCTAGCATGCGGAAGGTCCCTGGTTCGGGTCCGGGCATCGCCACAATAACTGCCGACCTATAAACGGCCCGTGCAGCCAAAAATGTCCGACGAATAATACCCCGTGTGACGGAAGTGCACGTTAAATATCCTTCAAAGTCTTAACGCGGCGAGCGATGTCGCCCTTAACAGTTGCATTGGGTGCCTACTCAGGTGTCGGCTCGTCACTTGACTGTGGTTCTAAAATACGACGCCCGTCGCCAATAACCTTCGTGTAGCTCTAGTGCGACGATACTTCAAACTAACCTAACCTAACCTAAAAATAAAGTTGCGTTGGGTGCCTACTCAGGTGTCCGTTAGTCACTTGACTATGGTTACGACGTCCGTCGCCATATAAATTCATGGTCGACTCACCGACTAAGAAACTCTTTCTGACCATGGAAATGTTTTCATTCATTTCAATGCTATCATAAACATGACGGCTGGTTAGATCTTATCCTTGGTTTTAATTAACCTAGTTATTTGTTCAATGATTGGTAAATGGTTTTTTGTCTGAATTTCCCTCATATTTGGAAACATCTGAAGTTTTTATAGTTAATATTTTTCTTAATGGATTTTAAGTTAAGTATCTCTAAACTTCCATGTATAAGTGGACAGCACTTGCCAATTTATCATAAGTTATTTTTTATGTTTAGGTTCATAAAAAATAGTATCGACCATTGATTAAAAATTTCAATGGGAATATTTCAGAAGATGTAACGCTCTTGTATTCATTTTTCCTTGTCCTGCGATTTCATTGGTTGTTTCGGTTTCACTCTCAAAATGACCGTCATAGATGAAAAGAAACTTTTCTTTCTATGCGAGATTTCTTTAACAAATGATTTGAACAACCAACAGCACAGCAAGAAGCTGGCATTTCAAAAAATTTGTAGGTAAAATATTCTTAGAAAATCATTTTCAAATACCAAAACAAGTAATGGCAGACAAAAAAAAATGAAAATAAGACCGTTGGAGCTGATGCCATTCAAGACGTGAAACAACCCCATAGCTAAATATGAAATTTCAAAAGCCTAAATATTTTATTTTTAATTTTGTTGTGGGGTAATTTTTAAGATGCAACTTAATTAATCTACTTCGTTTAATGATTGTTAAAAGGAGAAAAAAGGTCTTCCGTATGCAGGAATATCTTTGAGTCTGCCATGAAATATTTAAGGGAATATGGGACCCAAAATCATCTATAAAAAAACTAAACTTCTCGGCGCAACAGCCCATTAGTGGGCCAAGGCCTGCCGTGCCCATTTCAGCTTTCGTGACTCAAGGCTCTGGGGTGCTAGGCATATGTCCCGGTAAGGTGGTCAGCCTCACGCGGAATCCCCAGTGTTTAGAAATCCAAAATCATCAACAACAAAAAATACAATCATTTTTGAATAATTTGTCATTTCAATGCCACTAAATTTTTTCTTTCAGGAAACTGTTAACACGATGGACTTGAAAACTAAAATGTTGTTATGGACTGTGAAATGCATAATAAGGATTTACGACATAATTTCTTTCCCTATTTATTTCATTGTTCAACAGCCTTGGAAGGCGTGGAAAATGGACAGGACAATTTGGGTAAGAAAAATAAGTTTTGTTATAGTAACAGGTTAATAAAGATTTTGGATGCAAAATTTGTACGCTGGGAAATATTTATTTTGGAATAATTTCTTCGACCTGTTTCAGCCTTGTTGGTAAGACATTGGATTTCAATTCTACAAGTCCTCTGATATTCTATGGTCGTTGACACTCCCTTACGTAAATGCATATGAAGTTAAAAATCGAAAGCAGCTAAGGGCTTTTGTATAAAAGTCTGGTTTATGTTGAGCAATTCTTGATTTCATGACCAGCTTATACTATGTGTAGTAGCTATCCGATTGCGTTATATTTCTGCTCATGGGATTTTTCCCCCTTTTAGCACGTTGACAAGCAGCACATTAAATCGTTTTTCAAATCGATGATTTGATATAGTCGACCAAAATGTTCTTTTGAACGGGTTCGTTGAGATTGCCAAGAACTATCGGTTATGTTTTTCGAATTATCCTAGATTATTATAATGCCGTATTATATCTAGACTAATAACTACAATATTTTTACATACTAAAGATATATCTATTGTTAAGGGGTGAATCTTAAGCCCGCTGTCGTCTTAATCGACTTCAATCGTAGTATTGCTTTCACTTCGTTTTATTTGCGAATTGTTTTATCGATAAGTCCGGTCAGTACCTAGTAATGTTGAAACGTATTTAGAGGATGTTTCAATCTTTAACCCTTCGCTAATAGCGGGTTCAGTGATTAGTAGAATTTCCGCCCGGCAATGTCTTGTGCTAGTAAATGCTTTAATTCAGCAGAACGAGTTGTGGGGTGTTTTATCCCCCAAGCTTTTCATTTTTCAGTAATATCCTAAAACCACTGTTTGAAATTGGTTCGAATATTCTTTTTTAGTTTTCAATAAATAATTTTACAACAAAATATTCAAACGAATTTCAAAAAAGTAGAATTATAGAACGCTGTAAGCTAGCTACATTTATCAAATAAAAAAAAGTTTATAAAAAATATTCAATACAGCCGGAGATGTCTGGCTTAGATCCCCCCCCTCCTTTGTATAAACCCAGGGGCACTTTAGTTCGAAGACCCGTAGTCAAGTGGGCTCATTCGCCTTTAATATACCTCTTTATTTTTCAACAGGCTAAGCAAATCCGGGAAGACGACCCGTACAGCCCGTGTGTCCGTCATGGCCGTACGGGCATCAATCCCGTAGAGGGCATCAAGACCATGGACGAACTGTTCAGAATGTCCGTGGTCAGGTTCGGCACCAAGGACTGTCTCGGGGTGCGGGAGGTCATCTCCGAAGCTGATGAGTACTTCAAGAACGGCAAAGTGTTCAAGAAGGTATGTTTGGAATCGAGTAATATTAGTACTACAATTATCCTAATGGGTTGGGACAAGATTCCGATCGGACCATTAGATTTTTCAGGGAAAAAAAAATTAAGGGGTGGGAGAATAGCCAGTAGAGGCACTTGCCTTGCGTGCAAAAGATAGCAGATTTGGGCCATCTGGCATTGCTACAATAACTGGCGACCTATGAACGGTCTGAGCAGTCAAAAAGTATAATACCCCGTTCGAGTCCACTTTAAATATGCTTCAAAGTTCGATGTTGCTTGTGTGTACGATGTCGCTTCTAAGAGTTGCGTTTGGCGCCTTCTCAGGTGTAGGCTCGTCACTTGACTGATTTTTAATCTACGCTGTCCGCACAACAGACCTCGTCTAGTGCGACGACAATTCAACTCATCAGCAATCTGAATCATTAGGACAGGATCCCATTCTAACTATTGGATATTTCGGAAAATTACTAGATGTATATTGAAAATGTGAGAGGACAACTATTGATCAAGAAAAAGTTTTCGAATTAAGTGAAAAGAACACTGACTTCTTTAGGTTGCAGATGAATGGATGGAGCTGAACTTACCGTCGTATTTCCGATAATTGGAGTTCTACTGTATTTCGGATTTGTATTATAAAATATAGTAATCACGTTAAGGTGCACCAAAGAGGAATTCAGAGTGATCTTTAAAACCAAATTATTCTTAGAATTTCATAAATAGAAAGTATATTTAAATTTTTGTATACCTTAAGGTATTTTACCTTGATCATGGTCGATTCTTCTCCTAATTTGAATTAATGTTAAATTCAAACTAAAAAAAAGTAAAAACTAAAATTTCGTTTAGCATTAGAACATTTAATTTATGATTATAATAATATTTATGGTCAATATATTATCATAAATATTATGATTATATCATAATATCTATCTTCAATATTTATGAACATTTAGTTATATTGTTAAAATTGATTTTCAGGTTCGGCTTGCTGACGAGTACAAGTGGCTTTCCTACGTGGAAGTCGATCAGAGGGTCGAGAATTTGTGCAACGGGGCTCTGGAACTCGGGCTCCAGCCCAAGAAGCAAATCTGTATCTATGCTGAGACGCGAATTGAGTGGATGTTGATGTGTCAAGTCTGCTTCAGGTTGAATGTTCCAGGTATGAACGAAAAAGTTCTATGAAAATATAACCTCTTAAGACCCCAGCAAAATCCTACACTTATTCTTTACATAAGCCTAACCCTCGTGTAGCTCTGTGGTGTCACGATAATTCAAACTAAACTCAACTTTATATACATATTTTTCAAACCAATAAGTGTAAGTAGCTAAATAAAATGTTTAAAGTGTGATAATCTATAATAATACAAGAAAGTCTGTCTGTGTGTCAGTATGTCTGTGGATCGTAAAAGACCTACTTATACTGCCCTCAGAAATTCGAAATTTTTAAGATAGATTTCCCTTTAATGCCAACGTGTGCAGCTGAGGCTTAGTTTTTTCATATTTGTTCCATTTTTAGAGAATTCTAATTTTCTGAAAAAAATACACCACTTTCGCTGAAATCCGATCATATTTTCCCTTTCGTGTTGCCATTCGACAGAAGAAATTAAATGAAACACAAAAATTAATTAAAATTGAAATTGTTTTTATTTTCTTGCCATTACCTACAGAAACTAAATTAATGATTGGAAAAATAATTGAACGTGCCAATGAGCTAAATGTTTTTTTTAAACCCAGAATGGAGTTTTTGACGTGAAATAACGTTGTTATACAATTAATACAATTACACTTAATTTTGAATTTATCAGGAAAATTTCGATGACAGTAAGTTCAGGCTGAGGAAGATTTTTGTGATATGAGGATGTGCATTTTACAGTGATGAATTTTTATTTTGGAATTTAAAGCAATATAAGTAACGGGATTTTATTCTTTATAATGAACGGGAACAAAGGCAAAGCTTATTTCCTATAGCAAATTAAATGACACATATACTTGGATCGATTTGATATTCTTTCAGTCCGTGCGAAGAACGGGTATTTATTTGCTAGTATCTTATAAAAGTATGTTTTGGAAGGAATTTCGATAACATGGAACATGTTTAGTGTCCTCGAGTGGGGATACTCGCATAGTAGACCTCAATGAGAGAGGAGTGGTGGTGCTTCCCTCTACCGTGTCGCATTAGGAAGCAATGGACTTTTCGGCTCGGTCTTGATGGTGGATCCTACCGCCGGCGTCGCATCACATCAGTGATTTGGGGTTGTTACAAAAAATCTTTAAAATCAGAGGGTGCCTTTGTCTCCAAAGTACCCCAATACAAGACAACCAACCTTAAATTTGTTAAAATTGTCTTACCCCTTATTTAATGATACCAAATTTTTCAAAAATATTTTTAACATAAGCATTTTTTATTTCTTTAATGTAAACCAGCTTTTTAAATTCCCCAATGTCTTCATTTGTATTTCTGTTTCAGTTGCAACGCTGTATTCCACATTGGGAGAAGATGGAATTATTCATGGCATCAATGAAACTGAAATAACACATCTCTTCACATCGCAAGAGCTACTTCCAAAACTAAAGGTTTGTACTTTAAATAAAAATAATTTTTTCTACCAGTGACGCATTTGTGATAATCACACTGTAAAAAATGCAGAGCTAGGTTTCACCAAAAAAAAAAAATATATTCCTAGTAGCTGCAACGGCTGTGTGGCGAAATGATCCATCATATTTTTTTGTATTCGGTTGAACCATTTTTCAGGTTTTGGTTTTTAAAATTCTTTTTTTCTGAAAAATAAGGTTCAACCAAATACACCAAATATGGTGAAACATTTCGCCACTCAGACATTGGAAGCTACTAGGAACCGTTTTTTTTCTGGTGAAACCCAGCACAACATTTTAACAGTGTATTTATAGTTTTATTATTTTATTTAAATTTATTTAAAAAATATTTTTTTATAGAAAATTATGGATAAAATACCTACCGTCACACATATTGTGTATATGGAAAATATCCGGGCGGCTGACACTAAAGGCTTTCCAGAAAAAGTTTCTCTGGTTTCATTTTCACAGTTGGAAAATATGGGAGCAACCTGTGACCCAGGTAAATTTACTATCAATTTTTCAATTTTAGGTTTTATGATAGGAGGCGCCTATAAAATACGTGACTTGTTTAGGGGGAGGGGGTTGAGCCGAATATCACCAAATGTCACGTGGGGGAGGAAGTGCCTCGTCAAAATTCCCGTAATTTTTTCCCGTAAAAAATACATGTAAAATTGCAGCAAAATCCCAGTTAATTAATTTTTGTATTTGAATTTAAAATTTTAAAAATTTTCATCGGGAATTTCTGAACCATCGTTAAAAGTTTTAGGAAAAAACGGTTCATTCTTTTATACTAATTCAGCTGGCGTACGTTTCTTTATTAGTTTTGATTCAGACCAAAGAGCACGCGTTCAAAGTATTTTCACACTTAACATAGAAAAACGTAGACAACATGTGCATCGTATGTGATTCCTAAGAACTTTCCCGCCATCATCAGATGATGCAGATGCTGTTTGGACTGTCCAAGTTTGGAGTTGGACGTCAATTAGTATGCGTTTTAAAATTTTCTGGGTATCAAACGCTCCAATCAAAACTTTCAAATAGAAATACGAATTGTGTATGTCACGCGAGATTACGGAAGGGAGGGAGGGGGAGCCAAATATCACCATGGGGAGAGGGTGGGGTAAAAAAAATCGTCAAAATCTCAACACGTAATTTATGGACGTCCCCAATAAGGAATGAAGCTTATTAGCTGTGAATCATGAAGTTTTTTAGAACTTTCTTTTTTGATCTCTGATGAGGATATATTGTATTTTAGTACCCAGACCTGACCCGCCCAGTCCAAATGACTTAGCAGTGATTATGTACACAAGCGGATCGACTGGAATTCCAAAAGGTAAGCTTTTATAACGTAGATATACATGAAACTTCATAATGGAATTGTTTCACGTCGTGGATGACAACAGCTCCAACGGTTTGTCATTTGTTGCCTGGAATTATGTTTTGGTATTCGAAAATGAGTTTGCTAAGAATATTTTATTTATTATTTTTTCAATGCTAACTTGTTGTTGGTTGTTCAAAACATTTGTTAAAAAATAGAAGCAACCAATAAAATCACAGTACGTGAAACCGAAGCAACCAATGAAATCCAGTACGCATAAAAATGAAACCAGGAGCGTTACATTATTTGAAACATTCCCATTAAAGAAGTTTTTATATATGTTTTTGATATTATTGTGCCATCTGACTTATAAAAGTCCTTATGAATGTTAGCCCCAAATTTTCGGTGACCAGACGTATTTCGCAGTACAGTTTCGATTGTTACTCAACTATCTAGCTACAAAAACTGTGCTAGAGTTCTCAGTTATGTTTTTTGTAGATTTTACAAATAAAACAACGTAAATAAAATGATTTATGAAAAAATTAATGAAGATTTCATAGCTGTAAAGTTAATCCCTGAAATAAATACTTACTTACTCCTCGGCACTACAGTCCATGAAGGACCTTGGCCTCCCTTAACACACAGCACCACTTTTTCCTATCCTTGGCTTTGACTCTCCAATTCTTAACTTTCCTCCTTCTTAGGTCTTCCGCCTCGTCCAGCTATCTCTTCCTTGGACTTCCAACTCTTCTTCCTTCTGGTTTTGCTTTATAGATTTTCTTTGAGGCTCTCTCCTCACTCATTCGCACGAGATGTCCGAGCCATTGAAGCCTTTTGATTTTTATCATATCCACTATATCTTTTTCTTTGTATAACTTTCTCAACTCCAGATTACTTCGGATTCTCCACACCTCTCCTTCTCTGACTGTTCCAAATATTTTTCTTAGAACTTTTCTTTCGAACGTAATAAGCATCTTTTCCTCCTTCTCAGTAGTAGTCCATGTCTCTGCTGCATATGTGACAACAGGTCGGATTAGTGTTTTATAGAGTTTTAGTTTAAGAGTTCTTGACAGTAGAGATTATTTAAATAGTAAGGAGGGAAAAGTAAGCTCTGTTTCCGGCAGCCAGCCTAGCCTTCCCTTAAAAAAAAGGTTACTCAAATTTTCCAGTTATTAGTAATGTCTTGGGATAAACTGTTCAATCGAAGAGCTTACTGGAAGAACGTTCTGAGTGACATTTATGAATAAAATTGATATTTTTGTGTCAATGAACATATTACTAACTTCTTTAACGATAACAAGTTCCCCCTTTTTCAAACTTTAATTTTAGTATATTTTTTTACGGTTTGGAATACCGTTTTTAACAGATCTCAGTGCAAACTAAAAAGTTCAAAACTCATTTTCCCGTTTTCACATTTTTATCACGTAGCACTCTTCCACTATACTCTTCAATTGTAATTAGTTAAATAATATACGAGGGTATAGGTTCCGCAGATAAATGGATTCTACGTTATTGTTATTTTACATTTTGTTTTCTTCAAACTTTTATAAGTGTACTTATTTCTATGTAATGTCTAATTATTCTTGTTCATAATTAGTTTAAATAACAAAATCAAAAACTGGTTATTCCAGTTCACTTCCAAGAACTGATTCCAGGGTTCAAAATTCACGGTCGCTAGTCGAAAAATGCGACCGAATTCTACAATTTTGCGACAATGAAATAAATTTAGTAGTTTAAAGAGTTTTTTTTTAATCGGCAATTCTGAAATCTGGAAACTACGCGAGTTCTAAAAAATGGAAAACTGTCAATTTTGATATCAAAGCTCTGAAGATTCTAAAATAGGTAGTCTCCAGCTATTTTGAAATTAAAAACTACGGAGATTCCCAAAATTGCGAAATTTCAGTGATTCCGTAATTTACAAACTCGGGAGAAGATTGGACAGGGATTCGGACAAAACACAATTCTATGCAAGATCGCAATATAGCATAACCATACTGTAAATTACGGTATTAATCAACGTCCCAACCTTCAAATGAACCAAGAGTTCTTCAGAAGAAGTATAATTCAGTTCATAAACAGAAACAACAAGCGTTTTTCTTACGACTACACAATAAGAAATCAGAAAACTCTTACAAAATTCAACTTATTTTTCTAAAGAAACAAAATATTTCACATCGTTGCTATGGGGAAGTTAAAGTGTTTCTCAAATGATTTCAGACGAATAAAAAAAATAATATAAAATAATAATCATTAAAATTAAGCTAAATCTTTTACGAACAGCAACACATACCATACTAATACAAGATATTCGAATGTCATCACTAAATTCACAATGAACGTGTTTCTATAAGTGTCTAATTACAGAACAAAGTTAATATGTTTAATATTTGCATTAAATTTCAGGAGTAATGCTTACTCACAAGAATATGGTTTTCACTGCATATGGGCTTTACGATTGTATTGGAAATCTAGGGTAAGTTTATCATTGAATTATAAATGGGAAACATGATTAAATAATATAATTTTTTTTAATTATTCTTATATTGTAAAGTGCTAATTGCTTCTACCTCTATTTTAGAGATTATAGTAAAAACGAACGGTACATTGCATACCTGCCTCTAGCTCATGCTTATGAAATATCTGCCGGTAAGTTACAAAGTTTGAAAAATATTAGTTTCCTCAATATTTAAAATTTTTAAATTTAGTAAAATTATACATTTTTTAAAGTTTTGTATGTTACTGGTAAACCTGGTAGTCAGGTGACGAGTTTATTGGTCTGTTTTATGTAGAACCTCAATTATCCGAATCAGTTAGGACCGATACCTATTTGTGAAACCGACAATTCGGATAATCGTTTTTTTTTCTTCCACAAACAGCATGTTTTTTTCCTGTATGTTTGTTAAAAATAAGGGAAAATCAGTAGTTTTTTAAGGAAAAATCTGAGCACAAAACTCAACACTTTCATATGTTAAGCGTGGAATGCATTGAGCAAAAGTATACCATTGGGTTTCTAGTCAAAATTCGGAAAATTGGATCCCTAATCTTTTTGAAAGTGGAAACAGTACTTACAGAATTCTGTAGTCTGGTAGTACATGCAGTTTTTATCATATCATACGAAGAGTCCCGAAGAAAAAAACCCTTCATCGACAGGATATCTGTCCGTATCAGGCCTCTTTGGATACGATAGCGAGTCATCGCCTAAACTGGTGTAAAGAAGCTGGTTTCTCACTTGGTTCTTCTATCGCGTCAACCCTAATTCACCCCAGACACGAGTCGAACAAAGTTTTCCTGTCGCCAATGTCCGCCAAACAGACCTGAATACGGGAAGATTCCCGGTCAATCAAGGGGTTCCTCCCCTGGACTCTTCATATTTTAATGTCGGACAATGAATTCTTTTATTGGTTTTTAGAATGCTTTTTCTCCACGACGGGAATCCCAGTCGGTTACTCTTCCCCTTATACACTTACTGATAAATCAACTGCAATCATGCCAGGCTGTAAGGGAGATGCTACCATTCTGAAACCTTCCATCATGACTGCAGTGCCCGTAAGTATAAGTTTATAACTAATTTAAGTTAAGGAATGTCAGATAAAAACGACCAGGAACGATTTACTTGGTTGTCTTTGAGCTTAGTCATTCAACATCGATTAGTGTGACTCGTTTGTATTTATTAGTACAAGTAAAGGGTGACGCAAATAAAAGTGGCCCGTCTTAGAAGTAGGGATAAGACGCTGCCAAGTCTAAAACCAATGCAAAACAGGTTTGCCAAGTAAAGCCATTGATCGCGTTAATATTAAGCCCAAACAAACGCTTGTCCAATTATTTGCCAGTAACTATACCTTGGTTTGGCAACTTAGTTGGAATGCAATATAAACTAGACACTGATCTGATCAACACATATTACACAGCTCGTCCTAAGATCTAAACTCGTCAATATTTCATTGTATTTAAATAAAGACATTGATTTTTTCAGGGATTCGAAAGTTACTTTCAAAAAGTAACTCTGTTACAGTTAAAGTTACTTAATATGAAAAGTAACAATACAAAAAGTAACTAATCAGCTACTTTTAGAAACTTCAAATTATAGAAAAAATTGAAATATAGCCATTTAACTGTTTTTTCAAAGAGAACCAAGTCTAAAGAAATATTAATAATCGGAAAAATTAAAGAACGAAAATTCAGCGTTAAAAATATAAATTTTAAATAATTAAATTTAAGCCGAATGCCGAACTGTGCCGAAAATATCTGTAGAGCGGCGTGAGAAGTTACTTAGTCCTCTTCGTGCACTGTGGCACATAAGGCCTTAAGCTTATTACGCCAACTCTTGCGATTTTGTGCAGCAGCTCTTGCTTCCGACCAGCTCGCCCATCCCTCCTGGTTCCTCTCGTCCTCGACCATTTTCCTCCATGTCAGTTTGGGCCGTCCTCTTTTTCTTTTCCCATCGGGGGCCCCATGTCAGTGCTACTGCTGGAATTTGTTTTGTTGGCATTCGTAGCACGTGATCAATCCATTTCCACCTTTTTTTTATATTGATTGCCAGCGGTTCTTGTATGGTCTTATTGTAAAGCTCGATGTTTGATATTGTTTGTGGCCAGAAAATTCCCATGATTTTCCGTAAACATCTGTTTTGCCAGCTATAATTATACTTGTGTTAGTAATTTCCTGTTTCTGTTCTAACAAACGATACTTTTCACCAAAGATTAACAAAATTTTACTTTTGTAGTTTTAGTAATTTCGAGTCCAAGCTGTTTGCTGTTCGTATATTACTAAAACTAAATACTTTTTCACCAGATGAGTTAAACGAAAAATGTTTGTTTTTAAGAAGTTGAAGTAGCGGAAGAAGAGCGGCGTGAGATGTAGCGGAAAAGTAACAAAATTTTTCGAAACTGAGTTACCGTTAAAAGTAACTAAGTTAGTTACTTTCCGAGAATGTAACGGCATTACTCGACGTTACCTGAAAAAAAAGTAACTGTTACAAGTAACGGAGTTACTCCAATCCCCTGTTTTTTTTTCAAAGACCCTTCCATTGCCTTTAAATTTCGCTTTTGCTAAAGTTCTATTTCACTTGTAGCTGATGGCCGATAGAATTCGGAAAGGTGTTATGGAAGCAACGAGACAGAAGAGTCGATTCGCGCAGGAATTCTTCCAATTTGCTCTCGATTACAAAATATTTTGGACCAGGAAAGGATTCACGACACCGATATTGAACAGGTAAGTTATATCAGAAAAATTACATAACACAAAATCTCGGGAGCCACAGATAATATTTCTCTAATTTTACTGCCTCATAAAAAGAACCCTATATACTTGGAAAATATTGATTTACTGCGTTTTAAAGATTTTATGTTAAATCTTGCCAAAAGTACATCTTTGAAAATGTTGCATTTAACTGTGCTGTTTCTTAGATCGCTAACAAAATTAGGGCGCATAAAAAATTTTGGGCATTTTTTTCATTGTTGCGGGCGTAAGCGATAAAGTTGCCAAAAATACAAAAATGTACATCTGCTTTCAAACGTAGTATTTCCATTGGCAACCTTTAACTGTGTGTACTGTGTTTTGTCACCAGAAAATTCCGTTTGTCTCCAAAGAGTTCATTTGGTGAGATTTGTGCCCTCAAAATGGAAAATTACAATTCTCAATTTAAGTTTTCAAGTCCGTAAAGTTTCGACTTGAAGACCAGGGTTATCTGGTAAATATTTTGTTACGCCGCCGCAACTGATGAACGAAATAGCTTAGGCTCGTTACTTGACTATGGGCAAAATTTCAGAGTTTGTGTGGTTTTGTCCTTTTCGATCTTGATTTTATCTCTTAAAGCTTGTTGTGATCAGAACAAACACCCATTACTAGCACTCGTGACCGAGCAGTAGTTACTTTGAAATTGCTTCGAATATTTTGTGTAAAATTATTTATTGGAAATTAAAAGAAATATTCGAACTAATTTTAGAAAGTGGGATTGTTTAGACCTGTAAGTCAGTTACATTTATCACATAAAAAAACCGTTTATAAAAATATTCAATACAGCCGGAGAAATGTGGCTTAGAAAATATTTTTTCTCCATTTAATAACACAGAGGCACTTTAGTTTGGAGGCCCGCGGTCGATCGGACTCGTACGCCCTTAAGGGTATCTCCAGCTATCAAATGATAATTCCCATAAAAGTTAAACTATATTAAGGATTGTATCACGGAAACTATTTTTGTGATCTTACAGGTTAGTTTTCCGTCAAATCAAAGAAATGGTTGGAGGAAATGTTGCAATCATGGCTTGCGGAGGAGCTCCACTCTCCCCCGACACTCACGAGTTTGTCAAAGCGGCTTTGGGGGTGAGAATGATTCAAGCATATGGCATGACAGAAACTGCTGCTAGTTCTACGATTATGGCAGGTTAGTATGATCTTAGGATATTTCATTTTTGCATAACTATAAATAAATTTGAAAATTTGAATTTAATATTCAGACTGATTCAACGGGGGTTTTTTAAACGTAAAAACTTATGGTATAGCTCTGCTATAATGAACGGTCTCAGTTTGGCGATCTACGGTACGAATACCGTACCGAATAACGAAAGTGCCCAAATACGGTAAACGTTCCACTTCATATTTCATAGAACTTCAAGCTCGCTCTTCTCAAGCTCGCCATAAGTCGCTGATAAACACATCGGTCATTATGTCATGGCTGTACCATACTTAAGACTTGGAGGGTACAATTGGCGTAAGGCTATATTGTTTACTGTGCGTTCTCTCTGATTATAAAATTAAGTCTAATTTGGTCTTGGGTCATGATTGTTTTTAACAATTTCTAATTTCTTTTTAATTTTTAAAATCCTTTTTTTATTTTAATAATTTAGAATAAACACTGTTTCAGTTTAGATTTTGATTTAAACCTTTTGTGGATTTATAAAACCAATTTTTTAAACGAAAGTTCATTTGTTCCTTGCTTTTAATTATACTTCATTTCTTTTTCTTTTGTTTCAGTAAATGACAATTCTATTGGTCGTGTTGGCGCTCCTCTCAGTAATTGCTATATTAAGCTGGTTGATTGGGTAGATGGTAAGTTCATAAACTATTTTTTTACTATTTTAGAATAAATTTTAAATACGGGGATAGTTTTATTTGGAAATATAGATTAACTCCTGGTACAACATAAAATTTATTATTTACAGATATGGTAGTAAACATTTTAAGCTATGTTCTACAGTTTCTTTCCGAGTGGACATGCACAGATTTTACGAAGACTAATTGTTTTGTAGGCTAACTCTCCAACCAATCAGAAGTTGTAAAAGCTCAATAGTGCAACTACAATATCTTTTGATTTCAAAGAATCCCGATCTAGTAATATTGATAAACTGATGATTCATACTAGCTAATTTGTTAACATTTCAATGACCAAATATTTAAAATGTGTCGTAAAAGTAACCAAGTGACCAAAGCTTCGTCGTCCGAATATATGCAGGCCTGCCAACTGTGGCTGTAGTGCAACGATAATTCAGCCAACCTACCTGCCAACTTTCGGATTTAACTTGGTAATAATCATTTTCTGAATTATTGGCGCCAGGAGAATCTTAAATGTTTTGCCCGCCGAAAATCAAGAAATCTGTTCATATGATGCGGACATTCAGAAAATAGTTAAAAATCCGGTATTGCCGTATTAAATCCGGAGAGTTGACGTGTCTGCAATAGGACATAAAAGTAGCCAATATTTTACAATGATGTAAAGTTATATCACCATTATTTCCCCCCGGGGGCTGAGGAGCCCAGTCGGTAAGGTTATTGCCTTGCATACGAAAGGTCTCGAGTTCGGCCTCAGTCAAAATAACTGCCTGTGATAACAAATAAACTTCGGCCTGTGTCGAAATAACTGCCGACTTATAAACGATTTTTCAACCAAACCGACGAACAATACCCTGTATAGAAAGTTCAGGTTAAATATGCTTCAAAAACCTGACGCTGCGTAAGAGTCGCCTTTAAAATTGCGCAGGTTGTCAGCTCCTAACTTAATTGTGATTCGAAAATACAACCCCGTTGCTAATAACACTCGCATAGCTCTAGTGCGAAGATAATTTAACCGAACCCTAACTTCAATTTTTCGACCTATATCATAAGGTTTTATGTATGTTTCAGGAAATTACTACGCTACCGACAAGCCATACCCCAGAGGAGAAATCGTGGTGGGTGGTGACTGCGTCACTCTGGGCTACTTCAAGAATGAAAGCTTGACCAACGAGTGCTTCAAGGAAGAGGACGGAGTGAGGTGGTTTTATACGGGAGACATCGGCGAGCTGCATCCGGACGGAACCTTTAAAATCATTGGTAAGGGGGTTTGGTGCTGAGTTATTTGGATTAACGATAAAATTAAAGTGACTTGTAACCAAGGAGTTGAGATAACACTGTAAATTTATTTAAAACACCGGGCTACTCGGTAAGGTGCTTGAATTGCATGCGAAGGGTCCCAGGTGCAGGCCCGGGCATTGCCAAAATAACTCTGCCGGCCTATAAAATGACTGCATCCAAAAGAAGGATAGTAGAGGGAGTGCACATTAAATATGTAAAGTCCCGACACTGCGTACGTTTTTGCTCCTGCAGCGTTGTGTTGGACTCGGGTATCGCCTCGTCACTTGACTGGATTTAAATTATGACGCCCGTCGCCAATAGCCCTCGTGTATCCCTAGTAAGAGGATAAACCAACATTTTTAAAAGTGCCATTGTTTATTACGCAAAATTGCAGATAGATTAGTATGTAGATTTTTCATATCAGGTTGAGAAATTAAAAAAAAATTGAAGCATTTTTCACTTAAAAATTCCTAAAATTATTTTTATTATATTAATGATGAGTCAAGATGTTAAGAACCCACCTGCCCTGTTTTGTTAAAATTAATGTAATCGATTGCGGAATAGAGCTCAAATTTACTAACAACTTAAAGCTAAACAAAAGTTCCTTTACTCCATTACAGACAGAAAGAAGGATCTGGTGAAACTGCAGTACGGCGAATACATCTCCCTCGGCAAGGTGGAAGCAGAGTTGAAGACTTGTCCGTTCGTCGACAATATCTGCGTCGTCGGCAACGGCATGCATGACTACTTGGTGGCTTTGGTGGTGCCGAACGCGGAGCAGATGAAATCCCTCGCCAAGAGTTTCGGCAAAGAGGACGCCACCTTGCACGAGCTTTGTCATGATCCTTCGGTTGTGGCTGCTTTCTCAAAGGCTATTATCGAACAAGGCCGAAAGAGTAAGTTGATTTTGTTATCAGATCTGCCAACTCTCATGATCTAACTCGTCAATACCAGATTTCAACTTTTCTTAAATTCCGGGTCATCTGAGCCGGATTTTCAAACGAGAGGCATTAAACCTTCTCTTGATGCCCGGAATAACGAAAATGACTCTTACCGAGTTAAACCGGAGAGTTGGCAGATTGGTTGGTAAAATTAGCGTGCTCTAGATCCACAGCTGGCAGGTCTGTATTATAAACCATTAGCCCTCTTACGGGTCTTAAGGAGCCGCGGTAGCTCAGTCGTGTGAAGCGTCATGCTCGCATCGGAAGGGTTGTGGGTTCTGTCCTCGGCGGTGCTCGCAATTCTGATGGTTGTTGGGTCGGCGCTTATATTCGGCTAAAGACCGCCGTGTTGCTAATGGTGGCTGGAGCACGTTAAATATGTCGTAGTCCAAAGTCCTCCATGTTCCCATACCAAATTAATACCTCTGGGGGTACCAGTCAGGGGGTTATCGGCCTTTGATCTGGATCAAAATTCCGATATGTGAGTGAGAATGGATGTGTGAAAGGGACATTCCTGTAAAACGGATGTGTCATGCTGACGAGCAAAAGTCGGACTTCCTCCTTGTGGCGCTCAATAAAAACGGAAGCCGCCCCACTTCGCCTTAAAATCGGGTAGTTCTCTACTCCGGGCTCGGTTACTGAGTGGCATTAGAAACAACAACAAACAAACAAACAACAACGGGTCTTAAGTGAAGGTTTTGTTACTTGATTGTGGTCCAAAAACCGTCCGTTAAAACGTCAGTCGCCAACTGCGCTTGCATAGCTCTAGTGCGACTTTATTTGAACAAATCTTCTTTTGTGAGCAATCTGCCTAAAAAAAGGTAAGATTTTACGTTACCTCTTTTTAATCAAGGATTGAAATAAATAAGTCTATCCTTTTTTTGGTTATTGATATCGTCTAAATCTAAAATTTGAAAATACTGTACTGTAATACCAGTTCGCAAGTTTAGCATATTTTTCCAAACTTACAATTTATATTGTTCCTAAAATTGTTTTTAATATAGTTATATAAGAGTTGGTTGCAATAAATATTTAAACTCTAAGTAAAAGGGATGCGAAATATCAAAATTTAAAAATTTGCGACATTGATTGAAAGAGTGAGCGCATTTGAACATTTTGTGTGTGAATATTGCATTCGGATCACCGAATCGAGAATTCCGATTGGGAAAATATGCTAAATCTCCAAAGTTCGTTTTATTAGCAGATTGAGAAAATAAACGAAAGTGTTTAATGGTTAAAGTCCTTATATCACTTTTTGGCATCTATGACGTGTTGTAGACGTGTTCAAACGATCACCCGTAAAACGAAAAGGTGTAAGGAAGATTTCAGCAGTCGTATATTTCTTTAAGGTTTAGAAACAGTTTCTTAACTAAAGAGCAGTTCGAACTTGCATTTTGTTCACTTATTATTGGATAGCTATATTTTAACTTATAGAGTTCTCCGAGGTTATACTGAATGTGTTAAATAATGCATACTACTGATGCAAATCTATTGACGATCAAACCAAGATAGAATAAAAATGAATGTGCAATTGATGACGGTCATCAACAATTAACACTATTCCTCCTTTCACCAACAATCAATGTGTAGTTTCAGTGTGACACACTATTTCCAACCAAACTAACCCAATAATCCCCTACGCTCGCCAAACAATCGTCAACCCTGCTTTCTTCAGGTTCTTACCTGAAGTGGACTTTTCCGCAATCAAAATACTTAAGATGCTATGAAGTGACAGGCGGGCTATATTGTGCAGATCTGCATGTGTTTTTATGCTTGAAGATTTTCAAACTGAATATTGATTAATCTTTTCCAGGCAAGCTGATGCGCACCGAAATTCCAACCAAAGTGAAGTTGTGCTCTGACGAATGGCAGCCAGAAAGTGGACTTGTCACGGCAGCTTTCAAAATTCGAAGGAAATGCATCGAACAATTTTATCAAAAATCCATCGAAGAAATGTACAGCACCATCGACGAATACAATCCCAGCTTAAATGGCAACTCTAAGTCCACCTGAGCATTTCAACGACGTTCCTTGTTCGATTTGTTTTGCATTTGAACTCTAACATGAGTCTCTACTACTACTCGTATCATAGGACACAAAGATTTGGATACAAAGTGATATCAGAAAGAGCTCATGTACTGAAGTTTCTAATATTTATTGTTCATTGAAATTAACTAGCTTGAGTATGGGTCCTAAATAACAATTTCTTTAATAAGGAAGCTGTTTGAAACAGCGTTAAACCATAAATGAAAATGAAAGTATGTACTTAAAAAATACATCTGTGTGTATAAAAGGTATAAAAAAAGTACCATGTCTGTATTAAGTAAATGGACCTTAATTTAAAAAACTAATGCTGATTGAACTTAGCATAAATAACTGAAATGTAAAAATGTATTCAGCAATAACAAAGAAAAGTTGTTTATGGAGACCTATATTTATGATGTTTTAAAGTTATTTTTGTAATTTCCATAAACTTAAGTGATGTAGTTGTGTTTTAAGAGATCTGGATGTTTTGAGGTTTTTGGGTTTTAGAGAATCGGTTATATTTCTACATGTTGAGATTATATTGTTCTCAAACTTTGTTATCTTAGTCTGAACTTTAATAATTGTTTTTCTACTTCCCATTTTGAATGGATGTATTTTGTAAATAGTATGGGATGAGAGATGTATGCTCAGTTTTGTTGAGATTTTTCCAATGGCTGAGTGTATTTGTATAGTTTATTAAACTTTTTTTAAATATTGTCTTTTGATGTTTGATTTTATTCGTCTATCAAAACATCGCCTAAAGCGAAACACAACTTGCATAACGCAACTATGCGTTTATCTTGATTTTAATTGATTGTTTTGAGTCAACTGAATACTCTAATAAAAGTATATTTTGAATTTAGATGTTCTTTTAAAAGAACCTAAAATTGCTTATACTACTGTTACTCTTGCTCATTAATGTCGACTTTGTAAACACTATTAACACATTAGCTGCCACTATAGCGATGGAAAATTTTCATCGACAGAGGCTGATGTGAAGTAGAAGAAAGTCCTGTTTTTTTAAACTAGTTCGTTACAATTGAAATGTCTTCATTTTCGAAAAAGTAAAAATCTTAGTTCGAGGTCGTAAAATTACAAGGTTAGGTTGAATTAACGTCGCTAACTAAAGCTACACGACAGCTAGTCGTAAAAATACTGTTGTACGTTCCCGTTGAAATGTTCCCCTTTTCCAACCGAATAACTCGCCATCTGTCACTAATAATTGAATTGAAAGAAAATAACCGCAGATTTGTTTCAGTGATTAACTTTTCGACTATGAAATCATCATTTAATTTTCATAATTCATAGTTTTGGGGGGTTTTGTTTGAAAAAACTACAAAAAATAAACCGGACTATTTGCAATTTTTTTATAGCTAGATAGTTGAATAACAAACTAAACCGCACTACGAAATGCAGTATGTCTTGTCTGGTGTCTGCTCGCTCTACACTTGAGACGAAATATTTAATTTCCTCGTAATTTGAAATAGAATATAATCTTTCAAATCATCAAGTATTATTCCAAGCACAGCAGGATCGGTTGCAAAGGTGTAAAATCTAATCTACGTTCTATATCCTCAAATTGATCACCAAGTAACCTTAAATTTGCTTGCGGTGTTAACATAATTCAAATATAGGTGTTTGTTAACATCCCTTCATAATTATATGGCTGTATTATATTTGTCGTCAATGGGCGAAATATACACTTCGCAATAACACAAAAACTGCATAAGCTTTAAAATCTATGTATGGAAATTCATCAGGTCACATCTGGGATTACTAGGTGTCAATTAAATATCATACCAAAGGGTAGATGAAATAGCTAGATCGTGTAGTTTATATAACCACTATACCATCATATTTATCACGTTTTCAAACGAACTTGAACTCAAAAGAACGGTTGGCGAAATGGTACTATGAATTTTATCAGAATGTGCTGTTATCAGTGAATCGGAACCATGCGACGCGCTGGTGCGTCATTGGCAGCATGTGTAACATCTTCATTCCGCATAAACGTTAATTAAGTTTTCAAATCGTTTTACCAACTAATTTTCAAACAAAGTTTCAGGACAATCTCTTCAGGTGCTCATGTAGCTTCACACACGTTATACGTAAAGTGAAGGTATTATAATCGTCAGTCGTCATCGTCTGTCGTAGTACCCACTTCATAGCCAAATTAAAATCTACAAACAAGTGTGATACGTCAAATTCAGCGTATAAATTAGAGATTTGAAAATATCAGAAATTCGAATTCGAAGTACTCAATATTTAAAAAACTGCAGTTTATGACATTAAAGTATAGAACCATTATTAGAATTAAATCATTATGCATTCGCAAATCACTCGAGAAACTTATCTTTATAATAAATTAAAAGAATTATTTTTGCGACTCATAATTGAATGACGTCAAATATAGCTCACACTACGTTTATAACGTAAAAAGTGGAAGGTATTATAATCGTTCAGTCCGTCTGTCCGTCCGTCACCCACTTTCATAGTCAAAACTACAAATGCTACAAACAAGCGTGATACGTCAAAAAAATTCAGCGTATCAAAATTAGAAGATATTGAAAATCTCAGAAAAAAATTCGAATTCGAAGTACTTGAATTATTTAAAAAACTGCAAAATTTAATGCTCATTTAAAAAGCATAAGAAGCCATTTTTATTAGAATTAAATCACCATTGTCATTCGTAACAATCACTCGAGAAACTTTAATTCTTTCAAACAATAAGTTTAAAAAAAATATTTTTGCGACATCAATCCGTTTGAAATGACATCAAATATATTTAAGAGATTCTTTTTTGTTTGTATGTTGATGTGATTTTTCGGTTTTATTCAAAACAGAGGAATATTACATATTTATTCTTTGAAATATAAATTAATTTTTGCAAACGATATTAATTATTGAATAATTATTGAAGAAATAATTATTGAATTTTCCAAAAAAATAAATGAAACTAAATAAAACTAACTAACCAAATTTAGAGTGTAAATGTTTATAATAGAATTAATATTGTGTTTGGCGGCTTTTTTCCTGTTGAACACAAATGTTGTGTGGAAGCGGGTTGAGTGACAGATTCTGTTACAAAACTACTTACTAAAATATTCTTTGTTTGTATGTTGATGTGAAATGTTTTGGTTCTATTTAAAAGCGATGAATATTACGTATTTATTCTTTGAAATATAAATAAATTTTTGCAAACGATAATATTTATTGAAGAAATAATTATTGAATTTTTGAAATAAAAAAAATTTAACTAGCCAAATTAGCGTGTAAATGTTTATAATAGAATTAATATTGTGTTTGACGACTTTTTTATGTTGAACACAAATGTTGTGTGGAAGCGGGCTGAGTGACAGATTCTGTTACAAACCTACTTTTGTTGTTATCTTAGATAAACTAAAACAGAAAGCTCATTAACGCGTGGCAAATTTTCTTGACAACCATCGTTAATGAGTTAATACTCACAGAAAATGAGTTATATTACACAATATATGAAATTTTAAGAATTTAGATTTTTTTTAGATATTTATTTGGAGGAGATAAGTCCAATAAAGTAAATCAGAAAGGTTAAAAAAAATACCTTGCTAGATAGTGAATAGGGAATATACTATTATCTCAAACCTATTTAAGTTTATGGTTTTTTATTAAATATTACTGAGGAATATTAAAATTGCAGAAGGTATTCAAATCAAATCTCATGAACCTCCTGACAATTAATTTTTTAATTCAGTTTTTGTTAAATATTTTGATCGCCATACATCTCTCGGGACTGGGGAGCCCAGTCGGAAAGACACTTGCTTGGCATACGAAAGGTATCGGCCGAAGCATCGCCAAAATACCTGCCGACCTATAATGATCTGTGCAGCCAAAAAATTGTTCGGCGAAAATAACACCCGTCCGTGTCAAGTGAGTGTATACGATGTCACCCTTAAAAGTTACGTTGGGTGCCTAATCAGGTGTCGGCTCGTTGCTTAACTGTGGTTCGAAATTGCAATACCAATATCCCTCGTATAGACCTAGTGCGATGTTAATTCAATAACTCATACTTTATACATCTCAGTATACACAACAAAAGTCGGCTAAAGTGATCATAATCCGAGGGGTTTTCTTCGCTGTATTTTTTTTTAGAATATAAAGCAGTCTTCGTGGCCAAGGCCTCGTATTTGGTATCATATCTTGGGAATACGATGGATTTATTATGCATATGGTGCTCTTGCATATACTTATTGAGCGGCAGAATCGAACACCATTGTGGATGACAGAGCCTAAAGATCAATAACAACTGTAAACTGTATGGCACCCAGCGACTATCAAGTTCATTTGGGACGTTTTAAAGATCATGTAAATTGCCTTCCTCTCTGCGGAGGATCCGTGCTAATTTTTCTTGTGTTTCTTATCTTTCCAACCCAGGTTGACTGAGATGAAGCAGCCAACCGGCGAGCACATATCTCAACTTATTTCAATTTCAATTTTAGCTTCCACACTACGTTTATAACGTAAAAAGTGGAAGGTATTATAATCGTTCAGTCCGTCTGTCTGTCACCCACTTTCACAGAAAGAACCACAAGTCCCACAGACAAGTTTGATACGTCATTTTAAAGCAAAAAATCAGATTAGGCTACATTCCAAATTTCATTTAAAAAATTGAATTAGAAGTTTATTTAAAATTTAAATAACTACATTTTTTTTTATCTACATTGAAATAACATGCAAAATCAATTTTTATTCATATTTTCACTGTTGCCATCCACAAGTCCCACAGACATTATTTATGCGATATAATTCAGTTTGGATTGTTGTAATATCACAATAGAGTTTTTTTGATGGTTTATTATTATATATGTATGAAGAAGGATGAATAGAGAATTCTAACTAGGCATAAAAAAATATGCAAAGTTTCGCTTTTATTTTTAAAGCATCAATTGCACTAATTATATATTTTTCGAACTGTAAATTAATTTAACAAACGATAAATGACTGAATTTTCGAAAGAAATATAAATGGTAAATTGTGGCGACACAAAGATATTTATTAAAAAAGATTACATTATTATTCTTCGAACTTCAAACAAATTAAGCAAACGATAAAGTCAGTAAAGTCAGTAAGTAAATTATTAAATCTGAGAAAGAAAATTAATGAAAATAATTAATTTTATCGTTTAAATGTTTAATAACAACTAGCTAAAGGCTCTGTTTGGCGAATTTCTTTCTGAGGTGTATAAATAGTTTGTTTCCTGTTGGAGCACAAATGTTGTGTGGAAGCGGTTTAAGTGACAGATTCTGTAACAAACCTACTTGTTTCTGCATGGCACCTTTAAAAGCTGCGTCTGTGTTGGGTGCCTACTCGGATGTCTGCCCGTAACTTTTCTGGGGTAAAACTAAGAGTTATTTCTTTACAAAAATGTCATTGTTTTTTAAAAAATAGTCTTGAGGAGATATTTTTCCAAGAGGGTATTTTTTTAAAAAAACATTTCTGTTTTACTTTATTTGAGCATTGAATTCATTGCCACCCTTCAATGAGCTTCACGGCTTTTTGTGTAACACAAAAATATAATCACGCAACTAATAAAACCCACAATTTATAAAAATTGTTCATTTTATAACATATATCAAAATAAGTTATTAGCTACACTGCAAAACACTAGATGCCATCACCTCACGAAGTGCTGAGTCTAATGACCATGTATAACCTGTTTTTATAAAATATAAATTCCTATACGCGGTGATATCTCAATGTAAGTGGATGGTAAGTAGATGTAAAAATAAGAGATTTGTATTAAAAAGAATAGACGCAATTAGTGGTTGTAGTTTTTCAAATGTTAAACTTTTCTATTTGATTTTTTAATTACCTACATAACGTTTTCTAATGGGGTTAAACTAACTCTAAAAGTAAAATAATGTAACGTCCTCCTGATAAATAAAGTTGCGTTGGGTGCATACTCAGGTGTCGGCTCGTCACTTGACTGTGGTTCTAAAATTCGACGCCCGTCGCCAATAGCCCTCGTGTAGCTCTAGTGCGACTATAATTCAAACCAAACCAAACCATACCTGATAAATAAACTAGAAATAGGAACCCCATAAAACCCACCATTTATTTAAAAATAAATTTTAGGAGAGTTATTAATAACTATATTTTCTATATTTGTATACTGGCTGTATACAAATATAGAAATTATAAGAAACGCACCTCGAATGGTAAGTTTAGCAAAGAAAAAGTATAAATTTTGAAAATTGGGAAATGATGAGGCGTTTGGGAAATTAATAACACTGAAGTATGGTACTCAGTGTAGTGATTTTCAAATTGTTAGGACAAAAATTTTCTTTCACTGGGCGTTGGTGACATTGCTGTCACTTAGTCCCTAACTCCCTATGTTAAAAAATGCTCTGGTACTACTAGGTAAAGGGGGCCCGGATGGCCGAATGGTTTGGACCATTAAGCTAGCAGTCTGCGCGCTGTAACGGGTGCGGGTTCGATTCCCGCCTTCACCCTGGGTGTACTTCCTTTCTCTGTGACAATAAAAATTCTTTCTGATCTGTCTCTGATCAAGCACACAAGCCGGAATATATATGTGCCATACCCCCCCCCCCCCCCCCAGTGGCGCCGGAACCGGTATGGCAGGTATGGCAGTTGCCATACCAGTTTTTGCAGTGGGTCCGGAATTGGTATGGCAGGTATGCAGCTGCACTGCAATACCAACTTTTGCATAGATTATATGCAGCTGCACTGCAATACCAACTTTTGCATAGATTATATGTAATGCAGTTTTTTTTTCATTCCACAGAATCAAACACAAAAGTAACCATGTGAAAAAAAATCCAACAAATACAATTAAACTTGCAAATATTTGTGTCACATATCTTACCCCACAGCCACACCACACCGAGAAAGATAGCACGTATACACTATAAATTCCCCTACTGGGGGTCTGCAGTAATGGGCTAATGTCCATGTTTCTTTTTTACTTGGAAATGGTCATCCCTGGACCTTTTTGACAGTGACTGATGTAAGATACGTTATTGTGCAATGTCAGCTCTTTTAATAAACACTTAAAAAGTTTCCTCCCGTTCTGTTCAAGTTGTTAAGTTTTGACCAATTCCTCTGTTTAAAGGTAACTAATGGTTATTTATTGTTGTCATAACCTTCTTTATTTAAAACTATTTTAACTGGATAATTGTTAATGTGACCAGACGTCCCGATTTTGGCGGGATAATCCCGCTTTTTGTCTCACTGTCCCGAAGACAAAATATTAAGAGGCATTTCTTGCCATACCTCTAAAGAATAAGTTCCGGCGCCACCCCCCCCCTAGGTAAAGGGGTTTGAGTTATGTTGAATTATCGTCGCACTTGAGCTATACAAGGGCAATTGGCGACGGGCATCATAATGTAGAATCACAAAGGGAAATTTAAGGGATCGTACGCGGCGTCGGGATACGTTTAAAAGATTCCCGGACAAAACCGCGAGGGTCAGACTTGAGAACGGTCAAATTCGTGAATGGGAAATATGAAACACTTCGAGCAGGTTTAAACACTTCGAGCAGGTTTCACGCCTTGAGTGGCAATAGAAATGTGGAATGAAAATAAATTCTTTCTTGAGGCTCGATTGATGAATGAATGTCACGAGGGAAAAGAGAACCAATCGGAAAACTGATAAAAGGAAATGCAGGAATGAAAGCTGGAAGGAACATTTTCTTTCACAAATGGGGAACTTGCATGTGTCGGGAAATAGCGAAATACCATTTGTAAAGGAAACTTCATGCGATTCTAAGAACATCGACATAAATTTTAACTCAATCCGACCATTAGTTTATTTTTAATTAATGTTCAAAGTTTGCGCTTAGCCCCGCCCCTTGAAAACGCTGCCTCTGGCCTTCCCTCCCCGCGTGACGTCAGTCGACCCAACTGCGAAAGCCAGAGATAGGCGGTCGCTGTGTTTTGCGAATGTCACTCTTCCTAATGCTTTTCTTATCGCGTCGAATCCATTAAAGTTATGTAAATTCTGGAAAATATTAGTGCATACGAATGTTGCAAAGTAACTTGTTGTAATAGTACCACGAAAAAATTACACCAGAAAATTTATTTCAGCTCCCACAGAACGTTTATAAAGTTAAAATTGGAAGCTTTTAAAAATGCTATATGTCCTTTCGTCACCTAGGGCGCGACTAGAAAAGAAATTTTGGGGTTGGAGCAGTTGTCGTAAATTTTATTTATATATTTTACTTAATATTACTTTAATTTAAATTATTTTTAATTAAAACTGTTTTTAATTGAAAAAAATATTTTTCAATGTAAATAGAGTTATTCCAATGTTTATAGTTTTTTTTGCCAATTTATTATTACTAATTATGGACATTAATTAGTTTTTGTTTTACATAACTAATGTTTGTATCATTTAATAAACAATTAATGTTTTATTTTTAAAATAAAAATTAAGTGCGATAAATAGGGAAAAAATCAATTAATTACAGAATGTTTTTATTGAGCATTTAACTTACTAGATAATTTAAATTACTTAATTTGTAGTGCAGAAACTAAACGAATTAAATCAATAATGAAATTAAACAAAATTTCATCACAAAAATTCCATTTAAAATTATATTTTAAATTTGAAAAACTAAAAATTAATGGACATTTAAAAAGAAAATAGAGATAATTCCAGGTGTAACTGGCACTGTTAAAGGTCACGGAGGCTAGAAATGATTATGTACATATACTGTATTAAAAAATAGTTTTAGAGAGAGTGGGAGTTGGATAAATTATCTGATCATTTTTAATTAGATTAAATTTACAAAAGAAGGTTAATGAAGATCGGCAATTTTGGAAACTAAAGTATAAATTAGAAGTAAATGCTGTGTTTTACGAATAAACGACATAGATATAAGTAATATTTATAAGTATATTTAATAATAAGTATAGTTTTATAACTCGCGCGTGTGTGACAGAGGTTCTAGGTGATAGTTACTGAATTACATACCTACGTGTTGTAGTTTTCCTAGAGATGTAAAAAAAAATACGTGTTGATAGTTAGGTTCAACAATGTTCAAAAAGGAAGCAGGTATTTTTATTCTTAATTGTACCATATAACATGCTCATGTTTATAAACTAAATTGCTTCTTTGAATTCAAATACAAATTAAAACTAAATTTTGAAAGTTAAAAGAAATTAAATGAAATTATGGAATAACTGCATTAAGAATGGGAAATATTTTTCATAGTTACAGGGATTGGATGAACTTGTTACGAGAATAATGTACAAAACTTGAATTCTGCGTTCCACATAATTACATAAGAGACAATATATCTGCTCGAACATGTTTGTCGTAACACGCGTTACAAGTCGTTAAAAAAGCATTTTACTTATATCTAAGTAACTGCAATGTGTGTACATTATTATGTCGAATCCCTGTAATAATATGAGAAATATTTCCCAATCTTAAATACAGGTATTTCAATCAATTAAATTTAATTTTAATCTACATTTATATTATATAGTTAAATTATAAGTACAAATACATACAATTACATAATATAATTGCATAGAAATTTATTTTATAACATAAGTCTGTTACCATTAAGAATAAAAATAGCATTTTGCTTCAAATTCAAACGTTCTTGATTCTAACTATGTATCAACACACGCATTACTTTTACAACTCAATGCACATTAAAAAACTGCTTTTCTAAAGGGTTTTTCGTGGTACTAATACAACAAGGTACTATGCAACATTCGTATGCACTAATATTTTCCAGAATTTACATAACTTTAATGGATTTGACGCGATAAGAAAAGCATCAGGAAGAGTGACATTCGCAAAACATAGCGGCCGCCTATCTCTGGCTTTCCCAGTTAGGTCGACTGACGTCACGCGGGGAGGGAAGGCCAGAGGCAGCGTTTTCAAGGGGCGGGGCAAATCGCAAACTTTGAAAATTAATTAAAAATAAACTAATGGTCGGATTGAGGTAAAATTTATGTCGATTTTCTTAGAATCGCATGGAGATTATTTTAAAAGAATAAAAAAAATACATGCAAGTTCCCCATTAGTTCGGATTTTTCTTTTCAGGTTTTTCATTGTCATCTATAATAATAAAAGAAAGAGTCTGTCTGTCTGTGTGTGTGTCTGTTATCGGATCGTAAAAGACCTACTTATACTGCCCACAGGAATTCGAAATTTTAAAGATAGATTCCCTTTAATATTAACGTGTGCACCTGAGGCTTAGTTTTTTCACATTTGTTCCATTTTTAGAGAAAATTCGAATTTTCTGAAAAAAATACACCACTTTCGCTCAAATCCGATCATTTTTTTCTCTTTCCTGATGCCATCGGCTGAAAAAATTAAATAAAACTTTTAACGAAAACATTTAAAATTCAAAATGTTTATTTTATTCTTTTGCCAATACTTTCAGAAACTTAATTCATTATTTGAAAAATAATTGACACGTTTCAAGCGACGTAATTCCGCCAGTTTTCATTCCCGGATTTTATTGTGGGTTTATTTGATGATTTTTTCATTGATTTTTCTGTTGACTGCATGTATGCATATTTAAGCAATAAATGTATAGTTAAGCTATTACTGGAACTATGATGGTTAATAAAGGCCATCGCACTAGAGCTATTAGTGTTTTATGTCTTTATTTTTTCGCCAAATACGTTGCCAAGCTCGCCAAATTATTAACTAAAATCCGCCAAATAGGCAATTTCTTTTATAAATAATTTATAAGCTGGCCGGTTGTTCGAAGGTCATTGTGTTAGAGCTGTATAATTAGTGTGGGTAGCTATATCTATTTTCTCGCCAAATTATTTCCCAAAACGCGCAAATGAGCTAAAAGGTTTTATATATTTATGAGGGAATTGTGATGACATTTATGAGTGCATTTTATAGCGTATTTTTTCATTTTGGAATTTTAAGGCAATGAAACGGGATTTTATAATTTATAACGAGCGGAAACAATAATAAGTTTATGATTCTATAACAGGGTATATAGTACAAATATTTGGAATCTATTTGATATTTTTTTTTATTCCGTGCGAAGAACGGGTATAAATTTGCTAGTTCAATATAAAGCTAAGCTTATCGATGTCTCGAAAGTGTTCAATCTAAAGCAAATAAATGTCAGCAACATTTTTATTAAAAAATTATTGTTTGGTTGCAAATACGAAATCAAGTATTGTTTATTGCCTTGCTTGAAATCGTAGAGGTTTGGTTGGAAATGCCCTATTGAAAAACCATATCTTCAATGAAACTCTAACCTTAAGGAGATGTAGGAGGTGTTGGATTGAACGCACCTTGAGCCATTTTTTTTAAACTGGACCAAATTGAATAGGGGCATGATAGTTGATGTCATCGATTTTCTTGAAACTTTCAGGATATGTTAGTAGTACTATGATAAGCAGGGCCTGCTCTTCCATAAGGCCCGTTAGGCCCGGGCCTAGGGCCCCCAAATTTTAAGGGCCCCTAAATTTCAGTTTTTATTATGCAAAATGCCGTAAATCCCCAAAATATCAGTAAACAAAAAAAATTATGATACTCCACTTTGTTTTTTGCTCGATTTTGACTGAGAAATTGACCTAACGTGATTTTTTTTATCGAAGTTTATAAGCAAGCGAATGAAATTGTAGCAAAAATTTGATACATAGGTCATATAGCACCATCATTACTGGAAATCATACATAACATTTTCCGTAAAGGGGCCCCCAAAATAGGTTGTGCCTATAGTCTGAGTTTTCCTAGATCAGGCCCTGATGATAAGAAAAAGTGAATTTCAGTTTTTCTTAAATCCGACTTGTCTGACCTTGAGAGGAGGTCAAAGTTCGAGGTAATGGATCAATGGTGTACATTATATTATTCTCCTACTTCTAAAGCCATGAGTGTTCCATGAATTTTTTTTGAAATATAGACACTACTTGATACTAGGTACATATCAGCAAAATTTATAGTTTGGTGGGTCACTCATGGTTTTGAAGGTAGTGTCCTTTGAAAAAGGTCATTTTCATTGATTTTTGTCATGTTTCTTCCTAATTATCTGCTTAAGCCATAAGTGACCCACAGAAATAATTATTGGATTAATTACACGCACTAGGGTAGTACTTAGAAAAATTTAAAACACCATGAGTGACCCTTTACTTCGGTAGTTACAGGGTCTCAAAGTTGATAATTTCCAAAAAAAGGTCAACTTGAAAGGTCAATTACTCCAGAAGCGAAGAGTCAATAACTTGGAGACACAGATGTAAATACTCTTCAAATGTTGTAGTTTTAGACCCAGGTTACAAATCCATATGGCACCAAACTTACATTTTTTATTACTTTACAGCCCAATTTATACAGTCCATTTAATCATTTCCAAAAATGGTCACATTCAAAGGTCAATTACACCAGAAGCGAAGAGTCAATAACTTGGAGACACAGTTGCAAATACACTTCAGATGTTGTAGTTTTAGACCCAGGTTACAAGTCCATGGCACCTACTTTATTTTTATATTACAGTCCATTTTATACACTCTATTTTGATCATTTCAAAAAATGTTGAAGATTTTGTTCATAATGCTGCCATCTATGATATAAAATGTAAAGCTTTTGCACAGCACTTTAGAAGTAAAGATATATGCATATAGTTATGAATTGGAGATATGAAATGGACTGAAATAAAAAAAAAAGTAAGTTAATTGCCATGGATTTGTAACCTGGGTCTAAAACTACAACATTTGAAGTGTAATTATTTAGTTCTAATCCATCTTAATTGATCTTTATAAGATTTTTCATTGTATAAGTACAGCATATTAGAAAGTTAAATACATTTTCAACATGATTTGGATTGATACTAAATTTTGACGTGGTAGACTTACTTGAGATATGCGACGATAATTTTTATTGTACATTCCGTTTAAAAACGTATCTTTAAATTGACTAAAACTGTTTTAACTGTTTGAAAAGTTGTGTGCCGCGGTAGTTTATGCACAAAAATGCTTACAAACAGGGCCGGATTTGATTTTATGCGTACCTAGGCCCGTGTTTTTTTTGGCGCCCCCTCCTCACACCATCGTAAAGGAGGGAGAAATTTGACCTCAGAAAGGTATCTTTGTGAAGATAATTTGTATTTTATTCTAATTCATCGTGAAGTAAAATTAATTAAATAAAATAAATAAATAACAAATTAAATTAAATAAATAATGCGCTCGCTATAGATACACACTGACAAGCGAAAGATTCGCCCATCCAGCGTCACCTATACGAGGAAGGCGAATGGGACTTTTATTCGTGGAGAGCATGTAGATGTAGAGATGTATTGTAGTCTATAACATTTTATGGAAATTTTCCGACAAAAAAAAAAAAAAAATGCGGAATAATTTTGCGCCCCTCATCATGGTGCGCCCATAGGCCCGGGCCTATTGGTAAATTCAGCCCTGCTTACAAACTTAATAATAATATACAAATAACAGGGGGATATTATAACAATAGTAGTATTTGCCACTGTAAAATATAATTTGCAGGTTAATAGTTTTGGTTAAAGATTTTATACATATACATATTGATAATTATAAGGCATTAGTTTTCTTATTTTCCAATATTCCTTTATATTCTTACACTAAAGTTATTAAAACTTCAGTGTCATCTGGCGTAAAGTATGATGTAATGTAAATCATCGATCCATTACCTCGAAATTTGACCTCCTCTCAAGGTCAAACAAGTCGGATTTAAGAAAAACTGAAATTCACTTTTTCTTATCATAGTACTACTAACATATCCTGAAAGTTTCAAGAAAATCGAAGCAGAAACAAAAGACGCCAACGGGGAAAAAATAATAAACCGGTAAGAAGACGTCCGAAGTTTTTGATTCATCTTCTTTTAAAAGAAAATTTTGGCAGCAGATGGTTTTCGATTATCTAGATCGACTACTCATTGTTAAGAAAACGTAACCTATGCAGTGTTACCTGGAGACAACTATTTGGCTTCTTTATTTTAGTCGCTGTTGTTTGGTTCCTTTTAACGCATCTTTAGAACTTTATTGCCATTATTTAGCGATTAAGTTCCAAATATGTCGCCAAATGACGTTGGATTTTACTATGCGCATGCGTGCGCCATTTTGTAAGGGACAAATTTGGTCGTACTTTTTGAGATCCATTAGCATTGGTAGAGTTTTATTCAGTTTATATAATAGATCAATGTTATAAATATCAGCGACTCGGGTTGACAGATTTGGCTAAAATTACCATTTTGGCCAATTTTGAGTATTAAAATTTTAAATCGTTAGCTAAAACTTCTGTTGTTGTTGTTGTTTCTAATGCCACTCGGTAACCGAGCCCGGAGTAGAGAACTACCCGAAAACTTCTTTGGCTTGTAATTTGGCTATTTTCGAACAGTCCTCGCCTAGTACCTACCTTACATATACATTGATATATATTTAGTTCTATATTGAGTTTTTTTTTAGCATTTTGTTCTTTTTTTGCTGTTGCATGAGTATTTCTTTACTTGTATTATTAAATTCAAAATTTTTGTATATATTTGTAAAGAGAAAGTGACGTTTCAGAAGTTCTGTCGCCGAGTTTAATGGACGAGTGAAGGGGCCCTTGCTACATTTCACTCACACGTCAAACGTTGCCTTATACCCTACAAACACACCACTCAGCAGCGAATTCGTTCTAAACTAGGACGGACACGCCTGCAGTGACGACAACCATGCTTCTATAAAGCAAATCAAGCTCCGCCTCCTCCATTTTGGCTAATTTGTGCCTCAACTTGGCTATTTTTTGACAATTTCATCTGGCAACCCTATCACAGTATCGCCGCTACGCTATGCTCGGTGGCAAATTCTTTTTAAACGTTTTAGTTTTTTTCACAGTTTCACGTTTACTTGTTTACTCACTTATTGATTAAAGGAATAATCATAAACATGGATTAAGATTACTTGCTATGTATTTTATCGACTTATTAACTCGTTCCCTATTTCCCTTGGCCTATTTATTCCATGTTTCAACCTAGTGTAAACATTTCGGATTCAACTTAAGATTTTGCATTTGTTGATTCGATGCGTTCGTAATGAATATTTAGAAATTATCTTTAATAACTAGTGCCATGTCTGCATACAAGATTTTCCACTTTGTGTCTTTTCTTTTAGTTTTCGTTTATTTAATTAATTCCACATTATGTGAAGAAGCACCCACATCGGTTGTCAATAAAAATGTAGAATTTCCTGGGAACTACGAAGATGTAAGTGTTTTATAATTTATTACTTTCACACTTAAACATGTTAGTAACCTGATATGTAATTTTTTTTATTTATGATTTGCTGGATCTTTCCTTTTAATGTTTAATAGTGATGTAAAATACATTAAGGAATACACCATATCCATATAAATACCCGGGTATTTTTACATTTCTCAGAGAAACAATTTTTTTCATGTTATAATAGGGTGAAATTTTTGTAAGTATTAGACAGAAGTTATTTTCTTTGAAAATCATATTAAAAAAAAGAAAGGTTAATAATAATCTGTCGGTGCTTCATTTGTTCTGGGCAACTTCAAAAACTATACTGTAACATTATATATGAGCTCCCCATGGAGGATAAGGATATTATTATCTGATTGGGCAGGGGTATGTCTGACGTATCAACTAACGTATAGCAAAATATATAAGGGTAACAAATTTTCGTTTTTACGTATAGCAAAATATATAAGGGTAACAAATTTTCGTAAGAGACATACCACATATTGCAAACTGTATAGGTGTAACAACGTAATGTGTTTTAGTAAAAGGAAGGCTTGATGTACCCCTGTACACGGTCGATTTTCATATGACCTGAAGTTGCCAATAAAATCAATTCAAATATTAGTTAATATTATTAGATGAAAATACCTTTCAGCTTCCACACTATATTGTGGCGGTCAGCACAACTCTGCTATGGGAAGGTAAACTGCAGTAACCACAACAATGAATTGGACCATTATTGCTGCACCTTTCAGTATACTTAGTTATAGGTTAGAGTTATTGAGTGCCTACAACAATGGTCCAGTAATTTTTTTACTTCTTGGCGACTCAGGGTTTTGGTTTGCTTTTGACAACACAAACCAAACTTTACACTACACAATGGGCTAATAGTGGCAATCTAGTTTAGTTTAGTTTGAATTATCGTCAGAGCTACACGAGTGGCAATCCAGTACGCACGCGCTTGGGGCTCCGGGCAATTTAGTTTAGTTTGAAATATCGTCGCACTAGAGCTACACGAGAGGCAATAAAGTACGCACGCGTTTAGGGCTCCGGCCAATTTTGTTTTCTCTACAAAAACATCTGTATCCAACATGGGGCAGTATTGTAGGGCCCATTGAAAGCCTAAATACTCGTTTGGGGCTCCGGGCAGATTTGTTTTTGTTTTACAAAGAAAAAAAACTAAAACAATTCTTTTGTTTTGCAAAGTAAAACCAAAACAAGAAAAATAGTTTTGCTTTGCAAAACAAAAAAAAGTTTTGTTTTGAAACCAAACGTAACCGCAAAACGAAACCTCACGAAATGACGATAGAACAAAAAGTAATTTAGAACAAAATAATTCCAGGAGACTAGAAATAGGCAGCCGGAAACGATTACATTACATTAAAAGTAATTCTGATGCGCACAACATCCGTGCAACCTACCCACAATTCCACACAAGTATTACCAGCGTCACCTAGCCACAACGCATTTCGCCAGAAAATGCCGTATCAACAAAAAAAATTGTTTATCGCCCTCTACAAAAGCGCCAAATCCCTTGGCGACAGAAGTACCGTCAAATTAAAATTAACCTGCCTGAACACGGCAGAACTCCCTGGCGATAAAGTAATTACTTCATGTCACAGACAGTTCGGTACTGGGCTTGCACACAAGAGGTTCCTGGATCAAAACGGGTTCGGTACGTATCTCTTCAATGTAAAGTGTGAAAGCTTTTATATAGGCTATATCCATCCGTCTGTCCGTCACACACTTTCATGGCCCAAACTACAAATGATAGAGAAGTGTGATATCTCAAAAAATTCATCGCATCCAAACTAGAAGTCACTGAAAGTCTTGGGAAAAAAATTGATATAGAAGTGCTTAAATTGTCAACAAAATTTATAATAGGAATAATTTGAAGTTTTTCTACCACATTTAGACTAAGGAATTGTAAATAATTTCCACTAAAAAAGGAATATAAGGATTCATTATGACTGTTAATTATTATATCTTGTCAGTTATGATAACTTGTTCTTTGATTTATTATTGTTAAGCTAGAGTAATCCACTCGCGCTGGAGCTGGGCGAGAGCTTGATTTTGTCAAGTGTCTGCTATATTCAGCTTGGGGGAGCGATGGAAAACACCGTCCGTGGAAATAAAAACACAACTACTGTGCATGCCCTATAAAACCAGATTTGTTGAGTTTTTAAAAGTTGCATTGTTTACTTTTTTGTTTGTATAACTTAGATGCAGTTTCAAAGGCGAAAAAGCAAATTTTTAGTTTAATTTTAGTTGAATTCAATTTGCTTTCTTCCTAGTCTTTTATAAATTGTCAAAGGATCATAATAAAATCATTATATTTGTAGTTCTTATTTTTTTTAAAGTAAAAGATATTACTGTAAACATGATTATTTATAATTCAAATTATTACTGATATTTGATGATTTTACTATAAAAATTAGTTTCCCAATAAATAATTATTATGAATTCATAATAAGATTCATATATGAGTGCATAATATTCCTTAGTTCATAATATAAACAAACATAAATAAAGTTAAAGTTTAACTCTTGAAATTATCTGCGCATGCTCAAAAGTTATTTCCAGCTTCAATATCGCTTTGAAACCGATTCAAAAATCCAGCTTTGAACTCTCACGCATGCGTACTAGTGACAAAGACGTCATAAAATCAAGCTCTCGTCCCAGCTCCAGCGCGAGTGGATTACTAGCTTTTTATGCATCCAGATTTAAAAAATCTATTGATTACTTAACCTATTATTTTTATGTGCTGGCATTAAATAAGCGAATTAGCTCTAATTGTGCTAAATTATAAATATTGCATTTATTGCCCTGTATACCTTTTAATTACCTATGCCTTTTCCATGCTACTCTGCTTCCTCAGGATACTTAACTTAATAAAGATAGATATTTTATAGGAGAATAAAGGGACTTGGGTATTATAATAACTTTTTTGTAAATTAAGATTCTTTAGAGCTTTATTCGTATCACTTAAAATAAGAAAATTGCTTTGAATACTTTTTGTAAAATTATTGTAAATTAAAAAAAAAATATTGGAACCAATTTCAAAAAGTGGGATTGTCGGGAGCTGTAAGTCAACTACATTTATCACATAAAAATATCCATTTGTAAAAATATTCAATACAGCCGGAGAAATGTGGCAGAGAATATTTTTTTCTCCATTGGATTAACACTGATGCACTTTGCTTTGGAGACCCACGGTCCAGTGGGCCCATACCCCTTTAAGTGGGTTGACAAAATGAAGACCATGCATGCTTGTTAACTAAACACTGGCGTTACCACGTGAGGTTGACCACTGAACCGGGACATATGCTTAGCACCCCAGAGCCCTTTGTCAAGTAAGCGGAAATGGGCACGGAAGGCCTTGGCCCACTAACAGGCTGTTGCACTAAGGAGTTTAGTTTTTTTTAGAACTTAAGTTCATGTAAGAGTATTTATAAGATTATTACATTTTAAAACAGTTTTTCATACAAAGATTACAGTATAATTATTATTTTATTATTTTTAAACAGTATTTCATACATAATTTAAAAGTAATAGATAGGGAAAAGTACCTGCATAAATACCCTACCGACTGGGTATATTGTGCAACGCGTGTCACCAATCTCTTTTGAATGTCATTTACTGGAAAAACAAACAATTCCTAACTGGTTTTTGTATCCCTCATTGGTTAAAAGTTAAAATCAATGACAATCCTTTTTTTTTTGTCAACTAATATCCTTAAAATTCCTATTTTAAATAACAGTAACCTTGTTTTTTTAAAGTATTTTTTTCAATTTAATTTCAATTGAAACTTATTTTTAAATAAATCGCAAATAAGTGAAAGTTGCATGACTGAGTTGAACTACCTTTTCCCTTCTTTATCTAGACTTGACCTTGAGTTAATTTACCATGCTATATTAAGTGCTTTAAAATTCATCCTTTCTTATCTCTTATGTCATAGCATCATAAAAAATACTTTTGTTAATTTATTCAACAAACAGTCATTGTTTATTTCTCAGAAAAAAATCATAGTTAATATTTTTATTTCTTAATCTAATCTAATATTTAATTTTTTTTCATTTGCACAGACTTCGGAGACTGTTTCTCATGGTACTCAAGTAAGCACAAATCTTTATTTTCCGGATAAAAAATGTTTGTGCTGAAACGGTCCTCTGTTTGGTGTCCTGTGCTTTTGGTTTTGGTCTCTAGTGCTGCCTGTTTAATAACTTAAATTTTACTTTGGTAGTGGTTTGGTATTGTAGAAATTTCTGGTTTTAGAAAAGGATTTGTTACAATTGCCCATTTTATGTTGCAATACTTTAAAAATATCTTTAATTCTTTCAAACTACAAATATTTATTGCCTACAATGTCAATGATCCTTAGAATTTCGGTGTAGTATGCATGTATGGTGATAGGTATAATGTATATATCAAGGGTTTAGAAAGATTCTAAACCCTTGAATTTTAAATTTATTTATTTTACAAAATCTCAAAATGGTCTTAATTCTATAATTTTTGCTCATGAGACCCTAAAAAGATACTTAAGTAGCCTTAAAAATATCTAAATTTGTATTTGAACCTAAAAGAGACTAGCTAATTTTAAGGTATAACACTCCAATAAAATCTGGTCGATAGAAAAATAAATCCCTTGCTGTTTCTTTCACTCAGACTTGAATTGAGTGTTAAGTGAGGTTTTCAAAAGAAAAAAGGCATAACCCAGATTGGTGTTACATAAGTCTACTTCCCAATAGCTTATTTCTTTTATTGCCTTTTAGATTAGATCACTTAGGTTTATAAGCAGCAAAGTGATAAAAATATTTCTTTTGGCTACTTTATAAGCAAATAAGCATAGCCACTTAAATTCAATATTTTTTGTTTAGGTTTTATGTAATAGTTTTAAATATATGTCCTGTCAAAATGTTTTAGTCTCTTGTCAAAACTTTATACGCATATTGTCAGAAGTTTTACATGACCATTGAAAAATTGTGACCAAATTATATCCTTAAAATCCTGATACAAATCCATAAAATATATCCATAAAACTACAGGGTTATGATTTTACTAACTTGATAATTAAAAATCAATTTGCCTTAACCTTGAATTTTTTTTAATCGATAAACTATTTACAATGACCTCATCACACCATAAGAGCGAAACCAAAGATTGTTTTCACCTTGAATAAATGAGGAAATTGAAATGTGTTGGAAACTGACTAAACCTGACCTTAATTAGTTTCAGATGATTGAATAATAAAATGTTGCGTTGTTTCAATATCTTTTTTATTTAAACAGTTATCATTGCAAAGGTTTCAGCTATTAACTGCTTAGCTTATGCTGATTAGCTATGGTTTGGGTTGTTTTTTTTTTCCTTTTAAATCTGAATTTTGCTTATAATCAAAACATTTGTTAAAGGTCGGGTACTGTAAAATTATTATTGATATTATAGTCAAAATAACTTTTGTAAGAGTTTATATAGCAATGCAATGAAAATATTTTTCAATTAATCTTAAAAAAAAAAGAAATTAACATAAGTAAAAAAAAAAAGTTTTCTGTTTATTAAGCCAACTGTTAGACACAAATTTCCTTGCAAATATGAAAATGTAAGAAACTTCTAATTCAAGAATATTTTACAATAAAATTCCTGTGTTATGCCTCTACTGTCAACATAAAACTCCTATTTTATTGTATGTTAAAATATTGTCACACAGTGCTGTTTCTCCACATACGTGTAATACCTATTTGTTCCACATGGTCTCATTTCATGCAAATCATAATGGGTAGAAAGTGTATGCTAAAAATCCAATCAGAATATTATGAGGAAAAGCTTACATATTTAATAAATGGATTTAAATTTATTTTGCATAGCTTAGGTCTTACAATCGATAACAAAACAGTGATTTTAATTTCTCCCATAATAATGAAAAGTAATTAATCGCGTTTATTCTGTGCACATTCATAGATTTTATATCTATATACTTTTAAGAACTAATATCATTAAGCATATTAACTTTTTTCTCTAGGCCTTTTTTCATTGTTTCCTATTGTAATCTACCCCATAAAATAGCTGATGTCCAGTTAAGAACATACATATAAATTGTAACATGTGCATAGAATCAGAGCATGTTAAATCTTAGCTTGCAGTTTAGTTTTAACCTCTATTTGGGGTGCATAATCCCCCACCAATAGGTTAAGGTATCTCCTTGTCACTAGACTGAGAATTAATTTTTATAGGCTGTGTTATAGCTTTGTAATTAAAAGCTATAAATCAGCAGTAAAAGCATGACCAAACACCTAATTTCTCAATATTAACTCTTATTTTAGGTGGGAGGCGATTTCAAGCGCCCAGCATCTTTTCTTCAGAGGTTTGGGGGCCAGAGCGGCCAATTGGGATTCATCCATGCATTCCTGGCCGCAGTTTCGGTTATTCTGGTTTCTGAACTGGGCGATAAGACTTTCTTCATTGCGGCCATCATGGCTATGCGCCATCCCAGGATTACAGTTTTTCTTGGGGCCATGTCTGCTCTTACAGTCATGACCATATTGTCAGGTGATATTTTCAGTTTTATTGTTTGCTTGGATTTTTTTTTAAAATTCTGGGGTTGTTATATGAGTATATTTATTTTGGGTTCTTTGTTAAGGACTAGATTGTTTCCAAATATTAAAAAAATTCTGAAATTTGTCACAAATGCCTGCTAATAATATTAAAAATGATAAATTAAAAGAGATATGCCGATAAGTAATTTAAAAATGTTTTGTATTGACAAACAGCCCTTAGAGCTTTGAAAATTCATAACTCGGCTCATTTTGGGTTCTTTGTTAAGCACTAGACTGTTTCCAAATATAAAAAATACTGAGCTTAAAATATAAAAATGTAAAATCTACATCAAATATATAAAAATTATAATTTAAAGATGTGCTGAAAAGTAATTGAAAAATGTTGCCTATTGACAGACAGTTCAAGAGCTTTGAAAATTCATAGCTTGTTAAATTGAAACAACGTGGATGAACTATAAAAAACCCTCTGACAGATATATATATATGAAGTCTTTACAAACCAAGGTCAATAAAATTATAGCTGATTTAGAGTTTGTGATCAAGTGCAAGTCAGAAGCATTCATTATCAAAATCGTATTGTTCTTATTTTAATCATGCATTTTGTAACAGAAGTTGAAAAGTTTTTTTGGTTTGGTGTGTCAAACTTCAATCCTATTCCACTCTCTAAACAATCCACGTTTTTAAAAATAAAAAAAATCAATTCTAATGAGCTAAATTATTCAATTCTAATGAGCTAAATTATTCAATTCTAATGAGCTAAATTATTCAATTCTAATGAGCTAAATTATTCAATTCTAATGAGCTGTCTCTTAATATGATTCAATTTAGCAAAATATTTGATACTCTTTTTGTCCTATTTTCACAATAGGGTATGCATACAACAAAGAAATTTCAAATTATTGTTTTTAACATACAACTTTGGAACATAAGGACACTTCACAAAATTTATTTTGAGAAAAATTGTGTCTTTCCTTTGAATGTTTATTATAGCTGAGAAAAGCATACACGATCATCAATCTCATTATATTTTACTTTGTAATAATGTTTTGATTTTTAAACCTAGAATTCCTAATAATTTTTTTTTTGCTTACTAATTTAAATTTGAATAAATGATATTTGCTATTCTGTGTTAATTTTCAAGAAAATGATTTTGATATTTTTTGTGACAATTTTAGACTTAGTTTTATTTCAAAAATTTGTTTTAACCTGCAACAAACATAAAAAAACCCATCTATTTTGTTTGAAAGCATTACAAATAATTAATTTAATGTACTGATTTTTGATGTTCATTTACAGCTTGCTTAGGCTTTGCAACAACTGTCATCCCTCGTGCGTACACACACTACATATCTACGGCATTATTTGCTATATTCGGTCTGAAAATGTTAAAAGAAGGTAATGACTGTGAAGTGTGAATTGACTTCTTATTTTTGTTTGTTAATCTTTAACCAAAATATTTGAACAGATGCATGTATTTTTCCTTATGAATAGTTGGCATTTACCAGGAATTAGAAAGTTACTTTTAAAAAGTAACTGTTACAGTCCCAGTAGCAGAACTTTTGGAATGTGGCTGCAGCATGACGTTTTAAGGAAAAATTTGGCTGTAAGGAAAAAGACCCCCCCCCCCCTCGCGACATCAGGAGATTTACCGTACACCGGCAAGCGGCTGTTAAATTAATGCTTTAATTTTTAAGTTTAATTAATATAGTACAATCATGACATATAACATATTCGGTACGGGAAGCCATTGCACCTACTGATGCACTGCACAGCAGGGATCAGCCTGGGTCAAAAAAATGCTAAAATGTAGAAGAAAGCTGTAGCAAAATGCTCAAGAAAAATTAGTTATAAATCAGCGTGTCTCAAGCCAATTAAATCACTTGAATTTATACATAAATCAATCTTTGTATCCAGTTAATTTTGTTTAGCAGTATAGCTTAACAACACAATGATAATTATTTTATGAATCACGACGCGGCAAATTTAAATAATTATTTAATAGTATTCTACTACATTTATTTGTAATTTTTTTAATAAAAATTCAAAAATAAGTATATTTACTTTTATTTATGGTGTTGGATTATCTTCAGATTTGTCTATGAACATGTTTTTGCTGTTCATTTGGTATTAAAATCAAGTTCTGGTTGTTTGAAATCCCCAACTTTTGGTCTTTCATTACATATCCTTATTACCATGGTTCATACATTTGTAAGAAAATAAATATCCATGCACTTTTCCAGAAAATTTCAAGAACTAGAAATTTACTAGCAACATAAAATCTGAATATATTAAGAATGTATGTCCATTTAAAAAAATACTAAAAATATTCTAAAATCTGAAACCTCAGTACTAGCGGAAGTAGAAGAGGGGGAGAGAGAGTTTCGGCAATTTGGCCGCAGACCCCAAATCGGGCTGCAGCATTGCTGCCGTGCTGCGCGGTTTCTGCTACCGGGGTTACAGTTACTTTATAATATGAAAAGACTTCATTCACTTCAAAATTGTCACTTCAGTACATTCTTCCACTAAGCTCTACAATTAACCTGAACAATTAATTCTTATTACATTTATAGCCTACGATATGTCTCCCGACGAAGGGCAAGAAGAGTATGAAGAAGTACAAAAAAATTTAAGTAAAAGGGAAACTGAGGTTAGTTAAGACTTATTTGATTTTGCTTACTAGTTGTCAGATATATTTCTAAATGCTGTAATGGAACTAAATAGTTTTATGAGTTTAAATTGATTTTTAATATAAGTTCAGTTAATCCATTAAATAAATTGGAAAAAACTGTAAAAAAGTAATCAGTAGTAATTGCTTAATTCATATTTTAAAAATTTCTCATTAGTATGTATTGCTTTTTTATTTTTTTAAAACAGTATTATGTGTAAATAATATTTATACGTATTTAAGTTAGTTTTTTAACTTTTATTTTAACAGCACTGTATTTTTTCAATAAATTTTGCAACAAAACATTTGAGCCAATTTCAAAAAGTGGGATTATAGAGCCCCTGTAAGTCAGCTACATTTATCATATATAATTTTTTTTTACAAAAATATTCAACACAGCCGGAGAAATGTGGCTTAGAAAATAATATTTTTTATTGGATTAACATAGAAGCATTTTGGTTTAGAGACCCACAGTCATTTGGTCTCTATCCCCCTTGATCTATGTAAAAAAAATTATAAAATTAACACTATGAGTGAATTTAGTGCCAAACCATTAACATAACAATAAATGGAATTCATAACTATATCAAATTATTTGCCACTCTCACTTTGTTAATTTATTTTTAGTATGACGGCCAATCGGATGTTGAAACAGGCCCCATAGTGACTGGTGGAAACAGTCGGTGGAAAGCCCTGAGACGCAAGCTAATGGTGTTCTTTTCTCGGGTCTTCCTGGAGTCCTTCACCATGACATTCTTGGCAGAGTGGGGCGACAGGTCCCAACTCACCACTATCATTTTGGCCGCAAGAGAGGTTGGTGCAATGTTTTCAACTTTACAAAATGCAGTCAAACTTGGTTACAACGATAACTCGTTTGAAACGCAATAAATAATTCCTTCCGTAATTTTATAATTCCTTCGTAAAACTAAATTTTCTATTTTAAACTAGAATGTTCAAGATCTTCAAAAATACGGATACCGACAGCTGATTTATTAATTTATTAATATATATATATATATATATATAATATAATATATATATATATATATATATATATATATATATATAATATATATATATATATATATATATATTATATATATATATATCATTTAAAGCTGGGTTCAAATTTTTTAGCATTTAGCTAAAATGAAAAATTTAATTAGCTTTTTTAGCACATTTAAAATAATTATTACAACTTTTTACCTAAATACATTATCATATTTTAAGTTTCTATGATTCTGCGAGGCTTTTTTGATGCCCATATTTTAAAAGCCGCATGGAAATCAAAGTTCTCTCTTGGGGGCCCTTCTACATTTATCATTAGTAAATTATTTACATTAGATACTAAAAGTCTGTTGCGAATGTCTGTTTAATTAAGTTCTTGCGAAAGGATCGCTCACAGTCAACTGTCGTCAAAGGTATTGACCCGCATAGTCCAATGCTGTCACAATTAGGAACTGTTCAGTCAGCTCATTCATATTAACAAAATCTAAAAGTTGAATAAATGACAGGCTTTTACATCTTACTTGAACTATTTTTTTGAATAGTTGCCATTCAGACAACGCTTTTGTTTTGTTAAATATGTTGCTATAAACAGGATTTGACAATAAGTTTATGCATATTTGTTGAATATCTTCATTCCCATATTCTGCATTGTGTTCTGCTTCTTTGCAAATATTTTTAGGCAAAAATATACTAAATAATTGCAGTTCGTGAAAATCACCTAATCTGCTTTCAATTTCTTCGATTAACTTGTCAATGAAGTCAGAAAGCAAGTTTGTCACTTTCTTTTTTTCCTTTTCATTATATTTAATGGCTCTTCCTTGGTACTCGTACCCAATTGGTGATTTTGGAACAAACTCCATGAAGCCCATCAGCACAGTCCCTGTTTCTTTTTTTAATTCCTTTAAAGATTCTAGACAAATTTGTGTGTTTTGATGTACATTTATCGATGTTTCTCTTTTGAAAAATTAAACATAGTTGGTTAATAAGGAACATGATGTCTTCCATGAAAGTGGACGTATACAGAAAAGAATGAGACGTCACCTGCTTGAGTATCCCCTGGGCAATCGGGCGTTTGTCTTCAATCAATATTTTAACCAGAGCTTGCCAATTCGAATTGCAGGCACTGACACTATTGCCTAGTGAAAGCCATCGAGTTGATAGAAACTGTACAAATTTATGTTGACTTGTATCTAGCATATTTTGAGTAGTCTTTAAGAAATTTGAATTCTTTGGTGAACGCTCGAAGTAGCTGAATATTGATGACAAAATGCCCTGATACTTCAGTAGGTATGAACACCTTTCGGCTGCATGGCTTGCTGCCAAGGCTAACCTATGTGCCACACAATGAATGGCCATGCTGTGAGGGAAATCTTCTTTGACTAAAGATTTAACGCCTTTCCTTATGCCAGTCATAACTTTGGCTCCATCGGTTCCTAAACTAGCTAATTTGTTTAAGTCAACATCACAGCGCTCAAATATCTTTTTTACAGTTCCATAAATGCTAAGGGCATCACAATCCGATAACGCTTCAAGACTTAGGAAATGAGTGTACAGTTTTCCCTTATTCACAATCTTTACATAAATGGCTAAGCACTGTTGAGCCGAAACATCTGTGGATTCACCAATTATAATTGAAAACCAACGAGATTCCTTTATTTTATTTACAATATTACTTTTGATGATAGAAGATATAGCTTCCTCCATATCCCGAACACTGTCGTAACTTTCGTAATTCGTATGCGAATCCACATTCAAATTGCTTAATACATCGCACCCTAATTCTAAACATAAATTCTTAATGACACTAAACTTCCGAGTTGCTATGTTTTCTTTGGCATTTGTGTATACAATTTTCATAGCAGACACAATGGATGTTTCATTTTTATCATTGTGTTTTGCCACAGCATTTTGAATGAGTTGGCGACTCTGAAGGTTGTTGGTTCCTAAGGCACTTTTGTGGTCTACGGAAATTTCGTGTTTGTTCAAAGTATCCACCTTCAACACACAAAAACCTGAAAGAACAGGTTAAAAATGACTTAGAAATCTTTTAAAATAAAAAAAAAAGTATTTCTAAAAAAACTAAAATAGCCTAGTTAATATACCTTTATAATAGCCTAAAATTCCTGTTACTTGAATGATCAGAGATTCTTATAGTACGGAGTCCATATATAACGATTTTGTTTTAGGCCATATGAATAAGAAAATAAAGCCATCGGTAGAACACGTGGACAATGTTCGCAAATCAAGTTTATTAAACAAAAACATGCACATAAGTATATCAAATATTGCTTACCTGTGGAAGTCGTTAGAAGATTCCTTTTGTTGGCTTTCAAGCAGACATCACGATAGAAATAAGCTTGTACGTCTTCGCTCCATTTCACTCTAGTCCATTTATAAAGCGATAACCATTTATTAACGAGAGGCTTTGAAATACTCTTTTTAATTTTGGATGAATTTTCAACTTCTAAATCTGCAATTTTTCTTTTTATACCTCCAACTAACCATTTCTCCATTTTAAACTACTTATTTTAAGTAAAAGCATACATTAAATTGCCGAAAAAGAAAGACAACGCCAAAACACGTGCGACCGTAGAGAAGTTCAATAGGAATGTGTCGGTCCCCAGAATAAAATGAACGGATCCAAAGGAATAACAAACCTTTGGATCCGTTCATTCAAAACGTTCATCCATTTAAAACGGTGTAATTAATGATGGGTAGGTCCGGAATGAACGGATCCGAAAAACGAGTCTATAAAAGAAATGATCGGATCCACCGAACACAAGTTCAAAACGGCGGCAATAATGATGTGTCGGTCTGGAATGAACGGATCCAATTGAACGTGTCCATAAAAGGAACAATCTGATCCGTTCCTCTCCTCTGTTTGTTTTCGCATTTTAGTGAAAATGCAATTTCTTTTCGCATTTTGCGAAAAAAGCGATCACAGCTTAAACACTGATATATATGTATGTATATATATATGTATGTGTATGTATATGTATATATATATGTTGCAAGATGGTCAAGCGGATTTCAGAGCTTTTGCAAACAATTTTTCAGAGGTAAATTTATGAGAATTTGACATTAAAACAAAAGTTACATGCAACAGAGCTCATGTATTTTGTCATAGCATGCAAAAAATGTGTATTTTGCCTGCCCCTCAGCAAATGTTAAACAATACTTTTTTCAGCTTGCAAAATATATTAATATAATTGTTTGAGAAAAATTTGACATTTGTACAAATAATATGTGTAGGATTTCATAAGGAGTGAAGAGGATAAGGTTAAACAAGTCCCTAGGCTATATTCCTTATTCTTTTAAAAAAATCTCTTAATTTAACGTGTAAAATAAGTGATAAAGACCTTCCTTTTTATGTAATAAATTACATATTTATTTAATTTACTCAAATTTTATGCTTTTTGATGTATGGATATGAATAGCAGCTTATTTATTATTACCTATTCAATGTTTTTGCTAAAAATGAGTTGACCCTATTATGCTTTTTTCTTAAGTGTGTATGTTTTATAAATAAAATGTTTAACCTTCCTTTAAATCTGTTAAATTGTTAGTGAACTTCCAGTTCATTGCTCAGAAGGTCTAAAGGAAATTCGCATATGATTGTTGCCTTTTTTTTATTTCATAATATATTATTTTAATCATACAACATATTTTGCCCTCTTTAAGTTTTAGTCACTTTTATTTTTAATAACTGAAATATACTACTTTAAAATCAATTAAAATTTATGATAAGTTTTTATTTAAAGAAAATTAACACTGTGAGTAAATTAGTGCCAAACATCACGATTAGCATTGCAATAAATACAATTCATTATTGTTAATGCTAAACAAGTATGCAATATTTTGATTCTCGCAGCCAACCTTAAAACTTAAGGTGAAAACATTATTTGTCTATGATGGAAAGAAAAAGTTATCATTAATATCGTGATAATCAAGAATTTTGTTAAATAAAAATATTGTAGCAATAGTTATTGTTGCATAACAAAACTTTAAACATTTGTAAATTTTAGTTTGTGTATTTAATTTTTTTTGTGTTTTATAGGATGCAGTTGGCGTTACTCTAGGCGCTGTGATTGGCCATGGCATGTGTTCTGCTCTTGCTGTGATTGGTGGAAGAATTGTTGCACAAAGAATATCTGTGAGAACAGGTATGAATAGGAGATTATTTAAATTTTCTTCAAATTATGTTTAAAAAAAATCTTATTAAAACACTACCGACCGGTACCGGTTCGAACATACTATGCTCTTTCACCACCATCACCGGTCTTACTATGCCCTTTCACCGGTCGTGGATCAAGGCGTAGACTGAACACGGCCTAACCTAACCAAATCTAACAGAAAGATTAAAAGTTAATTAATCGACGACCGGTCGGTAAGCGCTCTGGAGCAAACCTCGAATAATCGACGGCTGGACGGTATGTGTTGAGAACAAAACGTCGATTAATCGACGGCCGGTCGGTAAAGTGTTAAGTTTTGTTGATTGAGGACCTTTGATGGTTTAATCGTAGTAAGTAAAAGTATTTGAAACTTTTTTTTGCAAATAAGTTAAGCACTTAATTTAAATCATACCCTCCTACATAAAATGCATACGTTAATTATTCTTAACCTCTGATGCTATCTCTAATCTGATGACAAAATATTAATGTGAGTTGTATATAAATTTATGATTTAGGAAAATAAAAAAAATGATTAGAAAATTAAATAAATTATGTAGAACAAAATTTACAAAAGGAATATTTTTTAAAGAATTATAAATGGTGCTCCTATAGTGTATTAGAGATAAACGAGTAGATATTTATCTAGGCATTGCCAATTTGTCTAATAATAAAAAAAATACTTTCAATTAGCTATTATGAAATATAAAGTAATAAAAGAATTGTGATGGGTTTGAAAGTCTGAAATGAAGGTTTTCTGTTCTCTACAGGAGGGTGCTGATTTCGAAATGTGGTTAAAAAGTTATTTAAATAATTGTTATTAGTATTAAAATCAAACATGTAGCTAAATTATTTTTACTCCTTTGGTCATCTAGTTTTTATATAAATCAGGTTTCTTATGAAAAAAACCCCCATTTTTTTTATTAATTGCATGCAAGGATTGGAAAGTTACTTTTAAAAAGTAACTGTTACACTCTTTGTTACTTTAAAAATTTCAAGCTATAAGAAAAATTTACATTTTACCTGTTTACCGTTTTTCAAAGATAAAAGAAATAAGAACAATCAAGAAAAAAAGTTAAGAATAAAAGTTCAATGTTGTTAAGTTAAATAATTAAATTTAAGTCTAATGTCGAATTGCCAAAAGTATCCATGAAGAGCAGTGTGCTGCGTACGATGTTGCCCTTAACGGTTGCGTTGGGTGCCTACTCAGGTGTAGGCTCGTCTCCTGACTGTGGTTCTAAATTATGACGTCCGTTGCCAATAGCCCTCGTGTAGCTCTAGTGCGACGATAATTCAAACTAAACTAAACGAAGAGCAGTGTGAGAAGTAACGAAAAAGTGACACAATTTTTTGTTACTTCATTACTCCTAAAAGTCACTAAGTTACAGATACTTTCTGAAAAACCTAACCGCATTACCTAAAAAAAAGTCATTGTTATAAGTAACAAGTTGCTCCAATCCTTGATTTATGTTTAATTTATACATTACTAACTTTATCTTCATTTTTTTTTCAGTAACTTTCATTGGTGGAATAGTGTTTCTAATATTTTCTGTGTGGGCCTTGGCCATGGGACCTGGGACATGAAAAACAAGTTTTTAGGTAGTAAAACTGATTTTACAAAAGGCTTTCATTGCATTAGGTATAATATTTAAAGAAAGATATGGTGGAGAGTCAAGAGTTCTCAATGAATGTTTTGTCATGTGAAATTGGAATTAACTTATTTGTCAATCAATGGGACTGATGTTGTTATTCAATTTATTGCATTATGTATGCAGAATCTGTAATTGTATTGTTAAATATTGGTAAGAGTCTCATTAATTAAAATAATCTCTGTTATCTAGATCGTACAGATGGCATGTTAAGGGTGAATGAGCCAGTGTAACCTCAGGTCACCAAACCAAAGTGCCTCTGCGTTAATCTAATTGAAAAAAATCATTTTCTAAGTCATGGCATGTTAAGGGTGAATAGAAGGCACATTTTTTCAGCTGTGTTGAATATTTTTAATTTTATTATATGATAAATGTAGCTGACTAGGTCTCTATAATCCCACTTTTTGAAAGTTGCTCGGATATTTTTTTTAAATTTTCAATCAATAATTTTATACAAAATATTCAAACCAATTTCTCTGGGATTATAGGGACCTCTAAGTCAGCAACATTTATCGCAAAAAAAAACCTTCGTAAAAAAATTCAATACAGTTATAGAAATATGGCTTAGAAAATAATTTTTTCCAATAGATTAACACAGAGGCACTTTGGTTATAGCTTCCACACTACGTTTATGATGTAAAAAGTGGAAGGTATTATAATCGTTCAGTCCGTCCGCCTGTCTGTCACCCACTTTCACAGAACGAACCGTAAGTCTCACAAAGGAGTGGGATACATCATTTTGAAGCATAAAATCAGGCAAGGCTACATCCCAAATTTCTTTAAAATTTTTTAATTAGAAGTTTATTTAAAATTTAAATAACTAAAAATTTTTATCTGCATTGAAATAACCTGCAAATTCCATTTTTTTTTTCAATATTTTCACCGTTGCCATTTTGTTAAACGTAGGAAATACTTTATTGCAAATAAAACTTTTGAAATAATATTTATTTATGTGATATAATTCAGTTTGAATTGTTGTAATATCACAATAGTGTTTATGATGGTTCATTATATATGTATGAAGAAAGATGCATAGAGAATTCTAACTTTGCACAAAAAATATACAAAGTTTCGCTTTCATTTTTAAGACATCAATTTTATAAATGATATATGTTTAGAATTGTAAATTAATTTAACAGACGATAAATAATAACTGAATTTCGAAAGAGAAATGTAAATGGTAAATTGTGGCAACTCAAAGATATTTATTTAAAAAAAATTTCATCATTATTCTTTGAACTTCAAACAAATTTAGCAAACGATAAAGTCTAATTATTAAATCTGCAAAAGAAGATTAAAGAAAATAGTTGATTTTGGCATTTAAAAGTTTGAATTAGAACTAGCTAAATGCCCTGTTTGGCGAATTTCTTTCTGAGATGTTGTTATATAGCGTGTGTCCTGATGAGAGCACAAATGTTGCGTGGAAGCCGTTTAAGTGACAGATTCTGTAACAAACCAACTTGTTTAGACCCACAGTCATTTGTCCTTAAGACTGCCATGGGCTGATATACTGCAGTAACCACAACAATGAATTGAACCATTTTGACCCTTAAATAATCAATCTTTCAGAATGCTTTCATTTAGGTTTCAGTTATTGACTGCTTACAACAAAGGTTCAAGTCATTGGTGTAGGAACTGTAGTTTACCTGCTCACAACAGAAGATTATCTGTTTTTTGTTGTTTTTTTGTCTGTTTATTATTTTTCTCATTTTTTTTAAAGTCTAGATAATGCTTAAATTTTTACTAGTTTAGATATTGAGTTATCTGACAATTAGCTAAAAATTCAGTAAATCTTAATTTTTCTGTTTAAAAAGTCAAATCTAATAGCTCTCAAAATTGTCAAATAAAAGTTATAAGTTTAGGTATATGTACCTATCGGCAATTTGGCAATCAATTTTATCGGCAATCAACTCGGCAAATTTGTAATAGATTTTGGAACAGTTAAGTGTACTCTGCTAATGTTTAAACTAATGAGACTCTATCGTATATTATGTGTAAAAAGTTGAAGAAAATTGTTTACAAATGGATATGTATAATATGGCAATTGGAATTCAAGCTATCGAAAGAACTCAAAAAATATTTTTTTAAAAAAATCAATAACTTATTTTAAAGTTTCAATTAAGCCATTTGTAAACAATGTTAAGTGATGTTAGTATTTATTCAAAAATACTGGTTTGAGTGAAATAAAATTTTGCCCAAATGATTTCTTTTGGTGAAAGTTCACTAAAAGCATAAGGTTAACTTTATTACGAATTTCTTAAAAATGCATGTTTTATATTTTATTCTTGCAACTTTTTTATACAAAATATCTTGATATTATTTGGAGTTGCTTTTAAAAAACACTATTTAAAAAAAATCTAGTTGAAGTTTTTAACTGATTTTTTAAAAATTATAAGGTTTTAACTGATTTTTAAAAATTATTTTGTGTGTAGATAACTTGTTTCACACACTATTTAGTAATTTAGATTATCAATGGATTATAGATTGCCAACATTAAATCTTATTTGACAGTTATTGATATAACTCGTATCTTATTCATTTTAGTTTCAATTCGGCAAACTATCTATCTTGACTACTAATGACAACTTACACATTGTGTTAGGTTAATATTTCCTTATGTATCCAATTACTCGAAAATCAAATGAATTAGGTACTTTGAAAGTGACCTTGTGTTTGTTTTAGTTAGTAATTTTTCCCCCTATCTATTTATTTGGCTTCGTGAACTTGTGATAAAAAAAACAATGTGCTTGAATAAATTTGTTTTGTTGATATATTATATCGTCGGTCAAGTGACAAAACCACGAATGTGCTGATTCTAGGAAATCATGGTTTTTGAAAAATAAAACTGCTTCTCGGTTCAATCGGTTCTTTGTTTTTCTCCGGTTTTAACCGGGACCAGTTAAAAGTATCTAAACTCGGTCCTTTGAAAAACCGGCTTATCCCTTGACTGTGGTTCTAAATTACGACACCCGTCGCCAGTAGCCGTTGTGTAGCTCTAAGTGCAACGATAATAAAAAATAACAATAACCTTCAGCGTAGCCGGTTAAAATGTTTATTCAAACCGGTTCTTCAGTTTTAACCGGTATAGTTAAAGAAATGTTTTTGCCTATTTAACTGAAGCCCAAAACCGGTTTAACTGTTTCCGGTTTTCCATCCCTGTGCTTTTGCATATTCTTGTTTTTGTCATTGTACCGACAATATATAGCTAAAGACTAGATTGGCTAGGATTCCCCCCCTTTAGAGAGAGTGCGGTCAACGTGGGGAAAACAGCTACAATCTCATTGGACGCCTGGTGTTCTCCAAAATTCTCCAATGCTCAACTTTAACTATGACCCTTTTTTCATAGCGTGTTGATCGAAAATACGAGTGCTTTATCATAATCTGCTTAATCAGCAAAATTTAGGTTGTTGAAAATTTTTATTGTACATTATGAATTAAAAATAGCCCGAGCTACATTTTGCACAATTTTTTTTTGTATATTTGGCAAGTTTTTAGGTGTATAATTTAATGTTTTACAGAAGTGTACAATCTGTCTTTCTTAATTTTATTTGTCAAGCTTCACTAATAAAACCCTGATAATTTAGATTTTTAATACTTTTTATTACACTATATGAATAAGGACTCTGCATTCATAAGTAAAAAAAAATATTAGCTGAAGTGTAAAAGGCGTTTGAGGGCAATAGCATTGCATACGATATTTCGCTGCATTTTTCAATAGTCTTACATTCTACTGAAAGTTATAAAAACTTAATGTCATTGAGTGTTATTCAGTTATTGTCCATGGAATTACGTTTTTTATCTTTTGTGTTTCAAAACATATTTGCGAACGATTTTTTCTTCGCGTGTAGCGTGGCCAAATATTAGTTTAATTTCCGGTTTACCGGCTAAGACGCCGTTGAGCTATAATGATTACAGTTAGATACAAGAAGCTTGGTGGATGAGGTTGCCAGTTTCTCTATGTTAGCGGCACTCCTCTATATTTGTTCGTTCTCTTATTTAGGCTTGCTACTAAGGACATGTATAATGATATTTATTGCCTCAAAAAAGTTTAATATTTAAATTATTATCTGTATAGTATATTTACATGGCTGAATCCCATATTTTTTCCCCCAGCTATAACAAAATAAACATTATAATTCAATATGTCACCAGGTTTAGAAATGTGAGAAAACTTGTACAGGGAAAAATATTATAACTTTAAGAAAGGAGAATCCTTTTGTATAGTATCTCCTGTATTATATACATATATCTTGTGAGATAAAAAAAATAACTAAAAATATTGCTGTATTTATATACCAATCCATGCTCTGTACATAGTGTATTCTACATTTTATATTACAAGGATTTAACCAGAGACATTAAATAGAGTGGACTGCGCATTGGCAAGTCTAAAATCGGCCTTTACACAGTCACATGTTTTGGTAACTAAGTCACGTGGTTCAGACCATTTAACGAGTTTACCACAATGACATTAAGTTAAAAGACTGATAAACCAAATAATAATATAAAAAGGAAGTTGGGATAGGAACAAAGATGAATCCATATTTTGTCAAAAAAAGGTTGCTTTTAACTTTTTAACTGCACAAAAAATAGCCATTTTGCAGAGTGCTTTTAAACAAATGGAAGTAAATATTTTTGATTGAAAACAGAAGCAAAAAGTTTACAGGAAATTATCGGGGGAAAACATTATAATCTGCCAAGGTGGTTTCAGCAAAGTTACTTGACTTGGAGATAGATGTGGGCCACCTTTCTGGTTTGCTACTCTATTCTTATCTGTTTTTCAATCCTGGCAAAGATGGGTATGGTTCTAGCCAAATGGCAGCGATAAGTTGTCATATGTAGCAACACTTCTCCTCAATTTAATGATTTTTTTAATTCGTATTTGATTAGTAGTCCATTCTATTTATGTCGCTGAATTTAACTGTTTATTGATTGTTAATATTCTTAAGTACCTCTGATATCATTAAAATTTATCTAAATGTTTCGGTGAGTTTTGCATTTCCTGGTTAGTTGTGTAGTTGGAAGACATTGTATATTTGTTTTTATGTAAAAGCTTTCATACTGGCTAAATTTAAAAAAAATAACATTCATTTTTTTTTTGCATTGAAAGTGTGTTAAATTCTAAATGGTCCTTTAAATTGTTCGTAACAATACTATAAAATCTGTTGCTCTATTACTGTGCTTTGTTAAATATTGAATATTTGAGGTAAAGCAGAAGATTTGAGAAGGATTGATTGACGCAGAAAGAAGCACCATCTACAAAACAGGTTTTTGTTATTTTGCTTCTAAGGGCGATGTTATTTAGCTGTTTTGGTTCCAAAATTGTCAAATCCTTGTTTAATAGATCATTTTGCTTCTAAGGTGTGTTGTACATTGCAAAGAAAGGCATTCGTATATTTTAGGAAAGTTTAAAATTCTGATATATCAATAAATTATTTTATTTATGAACTTGGTTTTTTAAAATAATTTTAATAATCTATGTGTGTGTCATACAATCACAACTTATTGGTACAAATGTGTTTTTTAAAATTAATTGAAACCATATAAATTTTAAGATAATTATGATCTTTTCCACTCCTAAAAAACCATATCAATTTTAAGATAATTATGATCTTATCCACTCCTAAAGAAATCTCTTAAGTGCTCCGCTAACATCCATGTGCTTTTTCGTGATAAGGGATTTATGTATTTGTCGCATGCTTTGATAAAACAAATGATTTTGCTTAAATACAAAACTGGTCTGCTTTGTTTGCGGATGTTTTATTTCTGAGACCTCAGGTACCTAATTTATTTAGGGCAATATATCGATTAAACAAGTAAAATGCTGTCTGGTGCAATATACACATTTTTTTTTTCACTTGCTTAAATGGTCGAAACAAAAGTACTTTTTTTTAAAATACAGGATAGCATTCAAATAATGTAGAAGTGGTATAGATTCGTAAAAGTATTTTTTTAAAAATTGACATTCTTGAAGTTGACTTGGTAAATTATGATTTCTAAAGGATATCAGTTTGATATAATAATGAACCTTTTTTTTATGCATTAAAAAAATTTCAATTCAACAATAAAACGACACCAAATTTATTTCAACTAAATATAGATCACATTTCCAATTCAATTTTCGTCCATGACTCAACAAAATATAAAATTGAAGTTCAGAAAAAAATTTTACTGGAATTTAACTCAATTTTTTCGCAATTTTACGTCTATTTTTTGCGGAGAAAAATCATGCGACATTCGGCGAGACCCTCCCTCCCCCCTACGTGAGATTTGATGATAATCGGCTAGACCCCCTCCTCTCCCTAAAAATGTCGCGTAATTTATGAACGCCCCCTAGGTTGGTATTTGACTCCTTATTTGTGTCGAAAGCCAATAACAAAAAGAAAGAATGTAAAAAATACAGCAAGTTTAATATAAACCTAACTGCTAAAAAATTTTTTTAATGTGATCTGCTGATTAAAACTTTAACAAAAAAAAGTACAATCCACGGAAGTGAATTAAAGTAGAATAACAGGTGAACCAATAACGAATAGAACATTCCTTAGAGCTGTTTAATGAAATATGGCTGCATTTCTTGAGATTTGTCGATATTTTAATTAAATGAGAAAAGCTAAAATGTAAGAATGAACATATTTTTCTAATTTTCAATTCATAAAATATGTTGTGCAGTAAAAATCTAAAACTTACTATAAGTTAGGTAGGTTCGTGAAATACCACACAGCATTCAATGATCTCTCAATAACAGATAGTTGATACGCTAGTTTGGGTTCGTTATGTACGATGCGTTTTTATTTTTGGTCTATTGAGCTAGAAAAAACGTGGAGTGAGGTGTGTGATTCACTGAACAGGGCAGCAAACGAGCCGGTTCAATAACGAAACGCGGAGGAATACACGGCACTGCAGCAGAAACGAACCGGGCAGAAAACCTAGAATCTTGCCTATTGGGTTCGTCTTCGCTGGTTCTTAGTTATAGTGATCCACATGGTTATTTCTTAAAAAAAGTTGGAATTTAAAGTTAAAGAAAGTTCATTTCTTTCGAATTAAAAATGTTAAAATACATTTAGGAGCCTAAAGGGTATATCACACGAGCAACTTTTCCCCAACCCAACTCCCAACGCAACCTCTGTTCCGACCATGATTGGCGGAAATTGCCACGTGCTATGACGTAAGCGTTGGAGAAATTTTCTCCAACTCTTTGTCGATCTCTCGCGACGGAGTTGGCCAACTTGGCCTCAACAACCAATCAGGAGAATCGGTGACTGTCGCTACACTGACGTCACGGTTCTGTTTTGGTTGAAGCCAAATCTTCAGGTCATATTGCGCCAAATTGCCAAGCTGTTGTTTATTTATTTTACAAGCACGATATTTTGATTTTCAATCTGAAGTATAATAAGCTATTTGACACAAAGAGGAAATAGAACTCTTTGATTTGACATTTCTTCTTATTTTTTCGATAAAATTCTTTTGAAAAGTTGGGGTTCTTTTAACGAAAATTGTTACTTAGAGCCAATTCCACACAATATTTATTTGTATATCTTAGAAAAAAAATCATTTAGGACAGCTTTTAGTTCAACTTTAAGTGTAAGAAATAAGCTATTTTAATGGATTTTCTTTCGTTAATTCAATAATTTATATATCATTTGCTATAATATGTAAAGTAGATGGGTAAAATTGCCCCTTTTGTTCTAAATGTGAAAGCTAAACTGTATATCAGCTTTAATTTCAAATTTGTAAAAAAAATATTTGCAATTTTAAGCAAAATTCCAACAATGCCTTCAAGATATCTCTCAACGCAAGTGTGTTAATTTAACAATCTAGTTGGGAAAATTCAAATTTTCAACTTATATCTCTCGGTGTTTATTTGTTTTATTACAGAATAAGGATTTTACTAGTATGTAATCATCAATGAATTCAGATATATATTAATGACAATTTCAGTTTGACTTTTAAAATTCTTTTTAAAAGTGAGTAATCTTTATCAAATTGTAACATTGTTTTTTATATACTCTTCACAACTTTTTTTTTAATGTCAAGACTGAAGGATTATATTTAATAAAAAAAGAAGGATTATATTTAATAGAAAATAAATAGCCTTCACAACCAAACCCCAAGACTAAAAATATTTTTTCGTAACATATACATCAAGTGATCATTTCCACCACTAAACAAAACTGTGAAAGAAAAAATTATACTTATAAGAGAAATCCTACGCATGCGATAAAATAAAACTCAAATCAATCCAAAGGTCCGATTTTTAATAAATTGTCGCCTACTGTAGAGATACCGTTTTTGTTATGACAGTCGGAAAAGAGAAATCTTCCCTTACTCTGGCAACCCTTTAACACCTTTTGGGGGGGGGGAGAAAGTTGCGTTGGAGGTTGGGTTGGGGAAAAGTTGCTCGTGTGTGTGATATACCCTTAAGTCAATATGATAGAGGGGTCTCATACAAGTGTAGGGAAAATAGTCCTTTTCTGCCCTGTTCGCTCAAAAGGGTGTGAGTGGGTTTTCTGCTCGCTGACACATCACTCCAGTTTCCCGCTCAATGTTTTGGTCATGTTCGACGTGTAATAGGAACTTTTGCTTTAAGCTTAGTCCGTAGCTCTTTTGGTTTCAGCCATACCTTTAAAACCTAAAAGTTCTACAGCAGCTTCCCTTTATGTATGCGGGATTTTCTCGAAAATCTTATTCTGACGTCCGACAACAGGGTGGTAACAGAACCTGGGAAATCAGGGAATTCTCAGGGAACTTTTTAATTCTGGAAATATCAGGGAATTTTTCAAATTTAGCAAAATATTAGGGAATTTTTTCCATTTCGGATTATTTAAACAGCAGGTTTAGGTTGTTCTTGCGATCACTATACTAGCGGACACTTCTTGATCAAACGAAAGTATTCTGGTTGGTTCGATTGGCCTGAACCGGAGCTACAAACGTAAACTCGACTATCTACCTATCACGCAGAAGCAAAAAACTGTCAATTATTATCAAACCTCAAATATGCTCCAAAGTCACAACGCTGCGTATGATGTCGCCCTTAACGGTTACGTTGGGTGCCTACTCAGGTGACAGCTTGTCACTTGACTGTGGTTCTAAATTACGACGTCCGTTGCCAATAGCTCTTGTGTAGCTCTAGTATGACAATAATTCAAACTAAACTTAACTAAAAAGTAATTGTAAAATCAGGGAATTTTCAATGAAAGTATCAGGGAAATCATGGAAATACCAGGGAACTTTTTTTCCAGGATTTTGTTACCACCCTGGACAAGTACTAGGAACTCGTGTACCGAATTTGAAGCCTATAGAGCTTTTTTCTTTAGAGCTGTAGAGTGGTTTCAGACAATAACAAGCAGATAGTCTGACAGACTATAACAAGCAGATAGTCTGACAGACTATAATCAATGTGGGCCCGCCCGTGGTCGAGTGGTTAGGGCATCAGCCTGGAGATTCAACCTTCTCAGGAGTGCGGGGGTTCGAATCCCACCTACTGCCAGTCATCCTATAAATCGGATCTGTGCTGGAAATAGTATAAAAATCCTCATCACGGATGGGCCCGAGTACACAGGGACAGACGTGCTCGTTAAATCTGTGGAGTCCAAAGTCCCGACGGCGTTAGCGTACGATGTCGCTCGAATTTCCGTTGGGTGCCCGCTCAGGTGTCGACCTCGTCACTTGTCCAGGGTTCTAAATTACGAGGCGTTTATTAGCTGTGTTAAAGCTCCTGAAGGAGGCTAGAAATAGGCAGCCGGAAACGATTACCTTACCTACCTTACCAATGTTCAAAAACCACTTTTTGCAAAATCGGCACCCTCCAAAACGGGTAGAAAACGCAAAATCTCCATTTCAGATAGTCGAACCTATCGCAATACTTTCATTGTCTTATATTTCAAATTAGGTTATTAAAAGTAAAAAAGAAATAAAATAGGATATAATTTAATTAAAGTATAACAAGCAAATTTCTGTAGCACGAACTGCTCTATAATAACAAAGAAAAAAAGAGATCATTAGCATTAAGTGAAGAGGTTTTTTTAGAGTTTTGTGAGTATTTATATTAATAATATTCATGATTACAAGAACAAAAAAAAACAATATAAAAAAACTATGGCTTGCAAAGGGGAAAAATATCCCGTACAAGCGAACAAAACATATCTAGTTAAAATCGAACGAAAATAATATTTTTTATTTTCATAATTTTGATTTTGTGCATTTTAAAGTCAAAAGTAGAGGATCCGGCATCTGGAAAAATACGCATACACAGGTCATTCAATCTCTTAATTTAAATTTAAGTATTTAAACACAAGGATGCCGGAGGCTTTCATTTACATGACTGTCGACACTACATTACACTAGCATTTTGTGATTTTAACGACAAAATATATAACATATTATGAATTCTATTGTAAAGTTTACATAGCATCTTTGAAAGTATTTCATTTTTAATGATGTATGAGTGTTACACTTTTAAAAGCTTTTCTCTTTATCTTCGCTACTTCAAAATAATAAATTTATAAGTGAGATACACCTAGTAAAAAAAGGTTTCCTTTAATAAATGTGTATATATGCTTTTATTATATGAAACATCTTTCGCATTTGTGAGTGGTAATTTATATTTTTTGAAAATTTTAGACGACATATAAGCTTTCTTTTTGATATAGGCTTGAAAGTTTTTTTTTATATGAATCACCAATTAAGAGGGTTTGTCAGTCCCATAGAGCTAATGCATTAGTTTTGGAATCACAACTTCTGCAGAAATATTGCTTTGCCACGTTAGCCCTTTTCTCCCAGGTATGGGAATCAACTTAACATCGAAATGAAACAAATTTGAAACGAAAATGTTATCTATTTATTTAATTATATATATTTGAAGTTTTAAAATTCAAAAAAATATACAGCAGATGGCGACACTATTTTAAAACTTTATCAATAAATAATTAAATAACCGGATGTTATTTTCTTTTCAATTTTGTTTTAAATTGATGTTATGATGATTCCCATACCTGGTGAAAATGGGATAACATGGCAATCCAATTCTTTTGCAAAAGTTGTGATTTCAAAACTAATGCATTAGCTCTATCGGACTGACAGTCCCTCTTAAAGTAATATAACTCTAACTTAAACTTTCTTGTGTAACTATGAATGCATTGAACTGACAAATAAGCAGATAAATCGGATTGTTATTCCAAATACTTTGTTGCGTGTAATGAAACAGAATGTATAATTCGTTCTCATTCTCTAACAAAATGAAAGATCTAAGCAAAAAACTATCTCAATAAAAATATAAATTTATTATTTTACACCTTACAAAATTATTAATTTATATACAATAAATTCTTTATAGAAAAACATTAATTTATTCTTTTACATCTTAATTAAATTAATCGAAATTCTCTTTTAAATGACATTTCTCAAAGAAATAACTTTCAGACTTGAATCTTTGCAAGTCTTCCATTTCTTTCGAAAAGAAACCTATCTATATATAATACTCTTATGCGGAACCCAAATTTCCTTATATTTCTATCTCTGGAATGGCAACAATCGAAATGAACAAAAATACAATTAATTTCAAAATGGCCGACTGAAAACAACAAAAAGTGTTTCTTCAGGAATGGCTTAAAAATTGAACAAAACATAGATATGATACGGCAGAAAAACATCTATATGTATATAATTCTCTTATACGGCTTCCAACTTTCCTTATATTTCTAACTCTGCAATAGCAACACAATTGAATTTGTTTACATTTTCGACTGCGGTAAAGAAAAGTTGATTTTGATTTACTCTAAGCGTTATACAAGATTCGTTATTAGTTTTTAAAAAACACTTTTTGGATAGAATCAGTAAGTTTAAATTTAAAGATGCATAATATTAGGGACGTTTAATGTTTGAAAATTTAAATTATAATTTCGATTAAACTAAACAACCAAACACAATTGTTTATAAAATAGGAAACATTCAAATTGGTTTTATATATAGTTTCTAAGCGTTGACGGCTACCACGGTTTCCAATTTTTTACAAATGGATCTTAGTCAAGCAGCGAAGTATTTTCTCAATAATAACCATTAATTTATAAGCATTAATTTGTAATTATTTTATTTTAAAAGGATACTAAAGGCGGTTAACCTAAAAGACCATGTCCGGATTTGCGCCAGTCGAAAAATGTCGCCTATCAAAATGACAATCAGAACTCAACAGTTTGCTGCAAGTTCAAAAACAATGTGCACAAAATTAATATAAGAAATTAGTTATTTTAGTAATTAATGATTAATAATATTTTTTAATTTAATAATTAATGATTAATAATATTTTAAAATATATTTAATATGATTTATGTTCTTAAAGATGAAAGAAATGGACAGGATCAACTTATAAACAGTAGCAAAATAAATTCTCTAATGCAAACAGGATACATAGAAACAAAACTGAACTATTTGATAGTTATTCGCTTAAAATACAATCTTTGGCGATTTTTGCTGCCATAATACGAATTTGGCGAAAAATTGCCGGACATGTTTCTTAAGGTTAGACTAAAATATTTCAATGAGCGATCGAAGCGAGCCTGGATCGCTAGGCGATCCAAAGGGAACTGCGCAAGCAGTTCCCGGGGGTTGGCGAGCGATAGCGAGAAGGGCGCGTGCCCCCTAGTTTAAGAAGAAATACTTAATAATAAATTCTTTTTAATATTAGTTTTAGTTTGATACATACGTCAGACGTTGAATCATATCTTGCAACTTCTTTTAAAAAATGTCTTCTTAAGAATAGTGCAAATATAAGGTAATAATACATAGAGAACACCAAATACGTGGTTTTCTTTTGTTAGTTATGGCTTTTGTTAGCTCAAATATTTATCTTTGACTGTCTGTTAAATATAATAAAAATATCTAAAGTAAAAATATTTCACCCGTTTAGTTTTACCTCCTTTTTCAGTTTGTTCTCAGAATATCAATTTTGTGATACATGAAATACGATACAGGCGAATACATGTTTTATATGAAAATGAAATATACTCTTATCTAGTGCAAACTGACATAATGGACTTTTATTTAAGTAACATGATTATATTCATGAAAAAGCAATTAAGAAATTTTGATATGAAAATGTAAATATTGGCTTTTGTTGATTGTCATTTCAAAAGACAACAAAGAAGATGTTTTGAGAAACTGCTAATCCGCTTTTTGATTTAAAAACATATAAACTGTTACTATAACATTAATCTTCTTAAGTATTACCCTAAAGTAGAAAAATGAAATATTATAAAACTAAGATAATTTTCGTTAGCATAGCTTTTAAAAAAAATTGCATCGCTTCATTCGTTAATTTGAAAATTGAAATGAAAAGAAAATATACATTTTCGTTTGATAAACGTATAAGGTTTGTTAACTGAATACCTTGAGTGAAAATTAAAAATTTTGTTCATTGTAGTATGTTAAAATGAATTAAATTTGATTTGCAATGAAGATAATCGTGTTTTTTTTTACAATCTCACTTTCAATAAATATTTTTATACTAGCAAATTTATACCCGTTCTTCACACGGAATAAAAAAAAATATCAAATAGATTCCAAATATGTGTACCATATACCCTGTTATAGGATCATAAACTTATTATTGTTTCCGCTCGTTTTAAATTATAAAATCCCGTTTCATTGCCTTAAAATTCCAAAATGAAAAATACGCTATAAAATGCACTCATAAATGTCCTCACAATACCCTCATAAATACATAAAACATTTTAGCTCATTTGGCGCGTTTTGGGAAATAATTTGGCTAGAAAATAGATATAGCTACCCACACCCATTATACAGCTCTAACACAATGACCTTCGAACAACCGACCAGCTTATAAATTATTTATAAAAGAAATTGCCTATTTGGCGAATTTTAGTTAATAATTTGGCGAGTTTGGCAACGAAAAAATAGAGACATTAAACACTAATAGCTCTCGTGCATGGCCTTTATTAACCATCATAGTTCAGTAATAGCCTAACTATACATTTATTGCTTAAATATGCATACATGCAGTCAACAGAAAAATCAATGAAAAAATCATCAAATAAACCCACAATAAAATCCGGGAATGAAGACTGGCGGAATTACGTCATTTGAAACATGTCAATTATTTTCCAAGTAATGAATTTAGTTTCTGAAAGTATGGCAAAAGAATAAAATAAGCATTTTGAATTTTAAATGTTTTCGTTAAAAGTTTTATTTAATTTTTTCAGCCGATGGTATCAGGAAAGAGAAAAATTATCGGATTTGAGCGAAAGTGGTGTATTTTTTTCAGAAAATTCGAATTTTCTCTAAAAATGGAACAAATATGAAAAATCTAAGCCTCGGGTGCACACTTTGGTATTAAAGGGAATCTATCTTAAAAATTTCGAATTTCTGAGGGCAGTATAAGTAGGTATCTTTTACGATCCGAAGACAAACACACACACACTCTTTCTTTTATTATTATAGATGTAATTGCGATTTATAAAGTAATAGCTTAAAAAAAATAATTTTTTAATAGATTTTAATAAAAATTGCATGAATAGTAAGGAAAGTCCGAGATTGGTTTGATTTATATTATTTTATAGTTTTTTTTTGTAATTAATTGCAAAGCTATCAAATGGAGGAAAGCAGCTTTTGAATTACCTATGATTTAAAAATAGTCAAGTAATTGAATACTCATAGTTTATTTTTATGCTATTAATTTTATAAGACCACAAGACCCGAAGATACGTTGTTAAAATTTGGTGTAATGTTTCTCCATAAAACCGGTGGTAGTCTAGCTGTCATCAGTTTTACCGAGTAGCGTTACACCACAAAAAGGAGCATGCTTGCACTCTTACTTCTATTTGTGCAATGTTACACCAAATTCTACAGTATAGTTTTTACGATTTCTCATGTAAATTATTTATCACTACAAAAACACGACATTTTATCCTTGTTTATGTAAGTATAAAGAACGTAAAGTGTAGTACTTTTTAATAAATTCTTTTAAAGCTCTGAGTTAAAAATATTTTTATTAAATTTCAGCCGTTTTATGTGCATTATTGTTATTTTGCGAAATAGAATGACGTAATAAACAGGGGATTTAGATTCTTTGAAATTGTATCAACTTATATCTAAAATTATCTGTACAACCTATTTTTGCTTACTAGGTAACTAACCTCATATAACGAACGCTTTACATAAAAGGACACTTCAGCTTTACCCCTAAGGTCACTAGTTTTCTATAAGTACCTATAAAACGATAACGATCAATGGGTAAGATTATCCCTAAAAATCCCTAACTTCAACGACATTTTCCCTTTCTTGGTATGACAGTGGTGGAAGTAATAATCGGTCTGATTTGAGGCAAACTTTTTGATATAATAATACTAATGGTTGTAAAAGCAGAGATTTTTTGGTAAGAATAGACTGCGTATTGGCAAACCTAAAAAAGGTTACAAACGTCTCACATGGGTTTGGTGTATAAATGAAGAGCTTAGTGGAAGAACGTGCTTAGTGACATTTTTGAAAAAAATTGAGATTTTTGTGTCAATGAACACGTTATTAAATCAAAGATATCAAGTTTCCCCTTTATCATTAACTTTAAGTTAAGTATATTTTTTGCCATTTGCAAGTATCGTTTTTAACGGATCTAAGCGCAAACCAAAACCTTTAATGCTCATTTTCTCGGTTTCACCTTTTTGTCACTTCTTCCACTAAGCTCTTCAATTCTCATGAAAATTAAACAAATTGTAAATAAGTTGCCAACAGTAGAAATATTTCTCACCAAATGAGAAATTAATCTTAGTACTTTCCTCAACCGACCTTTAATAGTTATTTAAGCACAACTAGTGCCGAAAATAATACTTTATTAAGCGAGTGGCTTTTTGACAAGATAATGACAAGAGCTTAATAAAGTATTATTTGGCACGTGCTTGCTTACAATATTTTTTATAATAACGTGCAAAAAAGTATTTCTACCAATGAGTGATTTTCATGACATCATTTAGTTTCCATGGCGATATTCGAAAATGCAAAAGTAATGAACCAATAGAAATAAGTGAGTTTCATGACATCATTTAGTTTCCATGGAGATATTCATGACATCATTTTGTTTTTCTACTAATCAGATACTCTTATTTACTTTACCGGACTAGTGCCGAAAGTACTACTTTCGGCACTATCTGTGACGTAAGCAAGTAAAGTGTCATTTTCGCAACGATTTATGAATGAATATGATATAAAAAAGTGAACTTTTTTGCACGTTGTTATAAAAATATTATATTATCAAACTGAATTTGAGTTGAATGCTTTCGTCTTTATTTATAGCCTGTGTAACTTAGCAGTTTATTTCATTTATGGCTGGTCAAGGAAATATTGAAATATAATTATTTTAGTTTTATTTAGCATACGTACAGAACGACTATTGATTTAAATTATCGTGTTTAAGAATATCGATACAAATACTTAACTACAGTTGAACCAATTCTATCAGCATTTGTGGAAAATCTTTTAACTGAAAACTCTGAAGTAAACTTCCCAAACCTATAATTCCCAAACCAATAATTTCTGTGAATATAGAAATAAAATGAAACAGAAAAATACACAAAATGTAGCGCTCTAACTATTTTCGCTGTCTTGTAATTATGTGTTGTAATTTAGCTTTATACTAGAGGTGAGAATTTACAAAACTGAAGTATAATAACCAAGATATTATCACGTTAAGGGCAAAATGCTTTCAAAGGGTTCCCATTTTATAAGTTTAAAATCGAAGATGTTATAACTTATTTCACGACACAAATTGTTCTTTGAACTTGGAAAAATAACTTCTAATCTAAGCTATTATTACGCATAATCTAACAACAACATTTAATGATACTAAAATAAATTCGACTAAGACGGACTGTTAGTAGCATAGAGCTAATGCATCAGTTTAGAAATAACATTTTTTGCAAAAGAAATGCTTTGCCATGTTATCCCATATTCACCAGGTATGGGAATAATCATAACGTCAATTTAAAAGAAATTAAAAAAAAAAAAAACATGCGGTTATTTAATGGGAATATTTCTTACGATGCCACACTCTCCATACTACGATTTCATTGGTTGTTTTGTTTTCTTGCCCTACTACTTGAAACAAGCTCATTGGTTTTTTATAACGTCTCGTGCTCCGAACTGCGATTTCATTGGTTGTTTTGTTTTCTTTGACAAAGTGTTGAAACAAACCCATTATTAATTGATAAAGTTTTAAAATAGTGTCGCAATCTGTGAATATTTTGTTTCATTTTAAAACTTCAAAAATATATTATTAAATAACTAGATAACATTTTCGTTTCAAATTTGTTTCATATCGATGTTATGTTGATTCCCATACCTAGGAAAAAGGGCTAACATGGCAAAACAATACTTCTGCGGAATTTGTGAATCCAAAATTAATGCATTAGCTCTATGGTACTCACAATCCCTCTTAAAACATAAATTTCAGTTACATGATTGTCATAACTATGCAACGTATTCTAGGAAATTCTGCTCTTTACTGTCGGAAACTCGTTCTTAATTGTTGGATCCTTTGATGGATGCCTATCTCCGTATTTGCTTGTTGAACCCTAATGTCCTGCATCAATAAATCCAATAGATTTATCCAAAACGTGATGATAATGCTTCCGATAAGATTTTACGTGAGATACTGCTGTTTCATTTCATGAAAGGTTTTGATTTTTTTAAAAAATTGTTCTGCAGTATAATTATAATAGTTTTTAAATTTAAGCTAAGATTATTTTTGAACATTAAGAAAGTTGTTTTATTAGAAATTTCAATTTTCTTACACTTTTAAAACAAAAGAGTGAAATCCACTCCTATAGGGGAAGTGCATTTTCGGCACCGGAAAGGAGTGGAAATTAACTCGGACTGAGTTAAAACCGCTCGTTTTAAGAGTGTAGGACGTAGATTGTTTTCTTTTATTTCTGTTACCCACTCCGCATAAAGAGTGAAATCCACTCCTATAGGGGAAGTACATATTCGGCACGGAAGGAGTGGAAATTAACTCAGACTGAGTTAAATCCGCTCGTTTGTTTAAGAGTGTAGAATTTCAATGTTTTACCGAAGTTTGTGGGAAATCAAAAACGCGTTTGATCATAGATCAAATATCTTCGAAACACATTTTTGGATGTTACTGCAGTTTACCTGCCTACGGCAGAAATGCCCTATATATTTATTTACTGTTTCTTTGAGAATCTGTCTTATATCGGAAAAGTAATCTGTTGACAATGATTTTCCTTCAAAAGAAATGACAAATGTGGACACTTTTCGTGAAAACGGATTCTTTTTGAATGTATGACATTATGTTTGACCATTATGTTTTTCTTTATTCGAAAAAAGAAGTTTTTTTATTTCGAAATAGAAATAAATTTATTAAATATAAGTGAAGTGTATTATAGTAACACTATATTTTGCCGTGAACTAAGTGAAGTTTGTAATAAAATAAAGCTGAAATTATATTAAAGTGTAACACATTAATAAAATATTTTTATGTTAATTTTCGGGGTTAAAACTTTTCTAAATGAATCATTATTAAATTAAGTCTTACTGTCAGTATAATTAATATTTAATGTAGGATCTGGACCGATGCTATATTTCCAATGTGATGTGTAAGTGTAACTCAAATCCAAAGTTTCAAAAACTTTCATCAATATTTTTGTATATAACCATTTTTCGTCAAATGGTTTGTTTTCAGAGTATTCACCCATATTCAAAGCAAACGAAATATCAGATATTTTTTTTAAAAAATCGCTTAATAAGCTTAAATATATCTTATGAAATTAATGGATGCAATGTAAAAAAACTATTTTTCAAAAGAAATATCATAAATGAAAAAGAAAGCTTTTACCTACGACATTTATTAATTTGAATTTATTTGAAGTTCAATCCAATTATTGAAGTAACTTATTAATGAAGTATTTGATTTGTAATGAATTTGTGAATTTTAAGAGAATTCAGGAGACGAATAGCGATTTAAATGTATCGTAGCTCTCAATTATAATATAATTAACTATGTATTCTTTAATTGAAAAATCTTATATTAAACTGATTAAGTATTTATATTTTATGCGGTAAGTATAATCTGATAATGTTATAACTTTTTTTAAAAAGGGTAATTCTTACTTTTAACATTTTTCCAGCATTTTAAAATTTTAAAATTTATTTTTAAGTATTTTTAAATTTATTTGTAAGTATTTTAAAATGTTATTTAAGATATTTTCCAGTTTCATTTATCACTTATTTAAATTCTGTTTCGAATAAAATGCATATTCCATTGTAAATGTAATAAAAATGTATTTTCCGAAAAAATTGTAAACTGCATGAAAGAGTTTTATTGAAAGAAATTAATTGAAACTAGTTATTTTATACATTTTCTTCGAAATATTTAACAAGTTTTATTTAATTCTCTAACATAGAGTAATTTAAAAATAAATATTTTACCATACACATTTTAAGACTATTTTACACTTTTAGTATACCAATATTTCAAATTCTCTAATATTTTATGGTTTATTCAGTACATAAAAATTTATATCTCTTGGGAAACGTTTCCGTTTGGCATAAAAATAGTTCTTTTAAATCTGTGTCCTGACTACGACATCAAATGCCGCAAATGCAACAAAACTTTGCGACCGCTAAGGGCGCCAAGCGAAGCAATAGCATGCGGCTGACTCTGCCAAGTCGCCAAGTTTTGTTGCATTTGTGGCATTTGATGTCGTAGTCAGGACACAGCCTAAAGAATATAAATGCTAAGTTCCCTCAGGTTGTAAATTATGTCCATAAATAGCAGCAATGCTCTGAATATGTATATTTGTTAAAGTTATATGGATCAAAATTTACTCATGTTTAAAATATAGTAATAGCATTATCAAACATGGTACTGAATAATTCAGATTAAAAAAATCCTTGAAATAATTTATGCGTTTTCTCTGTTGTTTTTGATAGTGTAAAGAATTTTTGAATTGACATATCTTCATGAAAAAGATGCAAGGAAACAATTTTGAATTTAACTTGCAATTTTGTTTTTCTTTAACTTCACTAAGAAAACTTGTGATGCCTTTCAAAACAGTTTTTTTTCCAGTTACTACAAGTTGTATTGAAACAATAGAAAAACTGTATTGCGATTAAATAATAAGGCTTGGTTAGCAAGCACAAAAATTGTGTTGAAGGCGCAATATGCATGCATTCTTCCGACATTTTGTTCGGCATCTGCTCTTTAATGTTTTACATAAATAATTGTACTAAAGCTTAAAATAATATATAATTGGTAATTTAAAATAAATGTTATAATTTTATTATACATATTTTATAATATTACCTAGTTTAATTTTTTTTTGTCAATCGCTCGGGGATATAATAATAGTCTACTTTGTCAGTTCTGTTGGAACACATCAAATTTATATCCGTATGTCATCATCACAATATTTGTATTGAAAGAACACAATATTGTGATGTTGCCACTTTTACACAATACTGGTGTTTTACTTGTGCTGTTTGTACACAAGTTTTTCTGTGTGCGTGAGTGTTCTGTGCTTATTCCTTTGACGCTACTGAATAATAACGAAATGTTGTTTCTTTAAAAGTTAATAATTTCAGAGGTATGAATACCAATTACAATACCAAATCTACAAAAGATGAATTCGAATGTAGGAATGATTTTCTTTAAACCTACTACCACTTTACCTTTTTTTGTGTCATCATTGTATCTAATTACCCTGTTAATGTTAAAACAGCTAAATTTTACTATTATTTTTATTATTTAGATTGTTTCAGAAATTTATAATCCATCGCAAAGTTATCTTACTTGAAGGGTATATATATGTAAGTACATATATATTCCGGCTAGTGTGCTTGATCATAGACACGCTTATGAAGCCTTCGTTAAGTAAGACAGACGCAGAAAGAATTTTTTTACTGTCACAGAGAAAGGAATCGAACCCGCACCCGCTACAGCGCGCAGACTGCTAGCGTAATGGTCCAAACCACTCGGCCATCCGGGCCCCACTCTTACTTGAAGAAAGTGCCGTATTTTTCTTTCAATTATCTCATCGTCCTACATCACGTTATTCATAAAAAATATCTATTAGCAACTCTTACTATTTTAATTCACTAAACCACAACAAGGTAAAATCTTTACAACGTTTCCAGATAGTGATTAAACGTGGTCTGAAAAAAAAAGAACTTCTGTCTCCACAAAATTTCGATATCAAATCTTAAAAAGTCCTATTCATAGGTCATAATGATTTCTTGCAACCCACTACTAGTTTTGTGTCATCATTACATCTAATTACTTTTTTAATATTAAAACACCTAAATTTTAGTATTATTTTTTAATATTTTAAGTTTTATTTCTTAATATTAATTATTCTTTATTCAAGATTCTAAAATTTTTATCGATCGAAAAGTTTTCTTACTTTATTTTTTTAATTTGTTAGTCTTCCTATGTCACGTATATATACGCCCATTCATAAAAACACGTCCTATTCATAAAAACACGTCCTATTCATAAAAACACGTCTTATTCATAAAAATATTCTTAAACCCTTGCCATTTTAATAAACAAAGCCATAACCAGTTAAAATCTTTACAAAGTTTCTAAACAGTGAACTAACATGGTCTGCAAGATAAACTTCCGTCAGTACAAAATTTCGGTATTAATTCTAAAAAGATATGCTCAAATATCGTAATGATTTCTTTCAACCTACTACCAGTTTTTGTGTCATCATTACATCTAATTACCTTAAAATAAAAACACTTACATAATTTCCTTAATTTTAATAATTTTAATCATTTCCTTAATTTCCTAATAAACGTAAATTTTACTATTTATTTCAATACTTTGGTTTTATTTTTTCATATAAAATCTTCTTTGTTTAATTTTCAATATTTTTTACCCAGAAAAAAAATCCTAAAGAAAAAAGTACTCTTACTTCACGATGCTGCTTTATTTTTCTTTCAATTATTTCATCATCCTATATCACGTTACTCATAAAAAAATATCCACCATTAACCCGTATCATTTTAATCCACAAATCCACAACCAAGTAAAATCTTTACAAAGAAAGTGAACCAACATGGTCTGTCACAAAAATTCCGTCTCTGCAAAATTTCCAAGCCGATTTCTTTCAGCTACACTCACTTCAATTTCCCGTTGGCAACGTTTCTTCCCATGCGTTTTATTCTTCTTCAATCCGGCTACGAACTATCCTGCTCATTTCTGTATAGCTTACTTTCTATTCCAGACGTAGGAAAATCCGGCAGTTTTATCGAAGGAATTTTTATCTTTGTGATTGAATCTTAAAGTTGTATGATAAATTTAAGACTTTCTATTTAATCTCATTAATATTTAATCAATGAATCTTATTTTAATATCTGTTGAAATAAAATATGTAAATGTATTGACTGAGTTGCTAAAGAAATGAAATTTTGTACCAACGCTAAAGATTTCATTGGTGTAGTATAGGTAAGCAATTTGTTTATAAGTAGTTTTTTTTTTAAATATCAACATTTGTTTATTTTTCCCATAAGAAATAACTAAGCAAACTATTCTATACCCATAAATGTCATTTTAAATATATTAGAACTGCTCAATACTTAGGACGTAGTAAATTTATAATCTACACGTTATGTAAGATGTTTAATTTCTGGTTATGTTTTATTAATTTATAGCTTAATATATATATATTTTTTCACTAAAACTTGTCTGGTAAACTAAAGTAAATTTGCTGAAACTTAACAGCAGGAATTTATTAAGGCTATCCTTATCTAAATCATTATATAAAATTAAAGCTTAAACCAAATTCTTTTTAATTAAAGATAATGAACAGATTTGGGCAGCAAATAATATTAAAAAAAATAATGAGTTTTTAAAGTTTGCGTGTAATATGTACTTTAAAGAAAATAAATAATTTTAATGAGCACGACTTTTCAAAACTAAGGGAGAATCATTAAATCTTAAATCAAATTTTTTTAATTACGATTAATTGACGATAATTAACATATTTGGACTAAAAGTAATAAAATTTATTTTAAATGTGTTTGTTAAGTTTGCGTGTTATATTCACTTTAAAGAAAGCCAATACTTTTAATGAGTACACTTATTTTTTTAATCTGAAGATGCGTTCACTAAAATTTCAAACGTTGCGAAACCTTTCTTCGTAACAAAATTTGGGAAGAGTCTGGCTTGTGTAGATTTCAACATCAGAGTGTTTCGTAAGAATTCAACCTGATACTTCTTAAGTAATTTATTTTTAGTGTAACTTAATACATTTATTTTTATTTTTTTAAAAATCAATTTAAAAGTTTTTGAAACGTATTTAGAAGCATTATTTTATTATAATATATATTATTATATCAATTATATATAAACATAATTGAATCTATTACATCTATATTTAAAGTTCAAAATACAATCAAAATATTAATATATACTCTATCTTATTTACCGCCATAAATATTTGAACTTTTATTGTATTATTTGAAAATATAAAAAAAAAATTTATGAATGTGTCGTGGATATTACGGTGAATTAATTAGTGGGCTCCTTCTTTTCATTTTGTTTATAAGGGATATATAGTAACTTAATTTTTTTTAAACTTCACATTTTACCATTTTACAAATAGTTGCACTGTTTAATTTTTTAAGTGAGTACACAACATCCAACCCAATTTCCTACACAAACATGTTTGCTTTCGGACAATGTTAGCTTCTCCTTTAAGGACGTCTTTGGTATAGCTCTAGTGTGACGTTAATTGAAACCAATGAAATTAAACTTTAAAATATCCGATATCTTTAAAAACTTTTCCCTTTTTTAAAAATTTTTTTCATGCCCGCATTGTTTGCAAATCAAAACTCTTCTTTGCTTTGACATTTTGTGCAATCCAAAAAGTTATATATATTTAAGCAGAAGTATGTTTTAAAATTTTAGTTCACACATATAATTTTATTGAAAAAATGTTCTCCATAACTTCACCGAAAAACGCACGAAGCAGTTAGTTCAACATTTTAGAAAAATTATAAATTTATGATGAGTACTTATTTTTTTATTTAAAAAAGAAAAATATTGCTAAGAATCATATTTGAAAAATCTTAAATTTTTATTTCGTACATTGTTTTTTGGATATATTAGCTTATAAAATTTTGATCATACCATAAAACGCTGCGTAACTTTCCGCCTTTCTTCCACAGACTCCAAGTGCATGCGTAAATTGTGTGTAAATTACAAAAAAAAAAATCATTATGAATAAAAATTGCTAATCTTTTCAAGCCATTTCTTAGTCGGTAAAACAACTTTCTTGTAATCAAAGATTGCAACGTCGACTCTTGTCTTAGAAAAAACTTAGATTTGGATATAAAACTACAAAAGAATGATAATAAAATATAGGTACATATTTTTTTTTACTTATTCTTATACATTTAGTAAATGCAGCCGAATTTCACTGAACATTTGAGGCCCAGTCAGGTTGTCACTTATGTTTTACTCCTTTTTTGTATTGTAACTTTACTTCCTTTTGGTGTAAAATTACTCCATAATGATAGAGGCAGAACTTTCTGCTAACAGTTTTATGGAGTAACGTTACACTGAAAAAATTGAGTTAAGAACCATCCATTTTCCCTAAGTATAATGTGAATCGATAGAAAAATAATTTGATTAAAACCAAAAGATAGCGCAATAAGTTTGAAATGGTTGCTTTAACCTTGCATGAGAGCAACACTTATCCTTTTGGCGACATATTCGCATAATTTAGATAATTTATAAGGATAAAGACTAATTTTGCATCTCCAAAACTTCTGTTTAATTTTGCTTGTAAAATACAAAGAATTGCCCAAATTTCTACAAAACTTTCAGTCTCTTATTATTTATGTATAGTGTTATTTCTTATTATTTATGACATTGATTTATGACACATGTCATAAAGTTTGGAAATCTGAGGTAAATTTGCTGGAACTTGACAGAAAAAAGCAAATTTTTAGGCTACTATTTAATAACATTATTCAAAATGTTTAAATTAAAGAAAAATTCGGAAAACATTAAACATAACACTTATATATTTTCTTAACGTTTCAAAGCAATTTAAGACTTAGTGGTTATGGAAGGTTAATTATCTAATTTTTGTCTCTTTCTTAGTGGTTGACTTTAAATAGGAGCAGTGATTAAAAATGTATGACACAATAGGCATGGACTTGTGCCTTGCATTGCATAAAGTAGTAAGTCAGAAATGATGAATAAAACGTCAAATTATCTAAATAATGTTTTTGACCTTCATAGGAACTTTCGACTTCACAGATTTAAGAAGCACACCTAGTGTGATTGTCTAAAAAAAAAAGGAGATTTTGTGGAATTTTTCAAAAAAGTACCGCTTTAAATGGTTTCAATTTTCGACGATATATTAGTACATAACCGAATACATTGCAAAGAAAAAAATGTAAATTTTTATTTTTATTTTCATTGATTTATGCACTAATTTCTGAAGTATAAAATATTTCCTTAGGTACCCGCAGTATGTTGTCTAAATATAGCATAGGTGATGGTAGAATTAGTTAGTTTCAGGAAAATAAAATTATAGTTCATATATGAGAATTCAAGACACGATCTTAACTTCCAGAATGTTTTGGAGAGTCTTTCCTTTTCCCAATCACTAGTAAACTCTAAATTCCAGAAATGTACAGAACCCCTTTAAACCAGCACCTAAACGTTCGATGTCTTGAGCATGGTGATGGGATCCTAAGGCAAACAAATATGTACCATCTGTATAAAGAAAAACCAATGTTTATGAAACTTTATCATGGATATAAACTGTAAGATTTGTGTTACCTTCACACATTTTAGTTCGTGATAAAAAAAATTTAAATACCTATTTATATAAAACATTTGAATAATTATATCTTTCGATTTAAAAAGTATTTTTTGAATATTTTTTTATTTTGCTATATCTGTTAAGGCAGTACTCGGACGGGACGTATTATTATTATTATTATTATTTTTTTTTTGGGGGGGGGGGGGGGGGATATGAACCTTATATTATAATTTCGGGACACTTTAAAACTTAACAATAGCATTGAACAAGATAATGTTTTACAGTTTTAATTGTTTTACTGTTGCAGAAAAATACCAAAATTGTTTAAAAAATGCGTATGATGCAAAAAATGAATAATAAAATGTTCCAAATATTATTTTTTCGAGATAAACTAACAAATGTAGGAAAACCTATATCGACCACGCCACAAGTAATCCGTATGTGCCGTCTGTAAAACCACTCATTCGAGGCCATTTACAACCTGTTTCAAGAGTGTAATTAAAATTAAAATTGAATTATAAATTTATAATATATTAAAATTAATATAAATATGTAAAATAATATGTAATATGTATGTATCTCCAATATGTAAAACACGTGTATAAATATTCAGAAATTTTGGCATCATTGAAACAAAGTAGTGGATAAAAGCAAAAATTTGCGTAAGTTCTGACTTAAACCCCCCTTCTCCTTACCATTAATCTAGCGTTGCTAAACAAATATTTAATATAAAGTTTAAGCGTATGTTTTTTTTACTGCGGAATAATATAATATTCTGAAAAAATTTAGGAGTTTTTAAAAATAAATGTAAAAAAAATACATGTTTAATAAAAAAAAATCTGTAGTTTCTCATTTAAAAAGTTTAAGTTACTTAAAAGTTTAATATGTTGTTTACGACCCTTTTTAGCCATTTTTATGTAAGTGCTGCTACACATTTCATCCAATTTACTCTTTTTCTCAAGCTGAAAAAAAAAATGAATATTGTAATGTAAGATTAAAATTTGACAAAAGAAATGAAACTTTTTTTCCAAAACATTAAATGTGGCAATAAATGCGAATTTATTTTTAACTTTTTCCGAACCTAAGTAGTTTTATTGGTTTCACACATAAGTTAAAATATTATTACTTTTACAATCAAGTTTAAATATAAGGCTTTTGCTCTGTTCAAAAACATTGACATTTCTAAACTTGAAACTTAAATGTTATAAATATATATTTCAATAGAAATAAAGTATTTTACTACGTCGCACTTTATTTTCTTAATTGTTATGAACATTTCGAGTCATAATTCAATAATGAAATTGACAAATATCAACTAAACAAAATATTAATTTTGTCTGGACAACTGGACATTTTGTATTGGAAGGCATTGTTGTACTTCATTATAGATTTTTTTAAAAAAAATTTCTTCACTATATTTAAATTGAACACACTTCGACATTTATATGAAGTACAATGCTAACAATCAAAACATTGATCAACGGACATATGCAAACATGTATTTATTTTACTTTAACTTTAACTTTATATTAGAAAACCTAATTAACAATAATTTTAATTACAATATATTTTTTTGAAAATTAATATTATTCAGATGTTAACTAAAGTGTCAAGTCAATTTAAACTGAAAAGTAGATAACAAACACTTGTACAACGCACATTTGGCATTTTTTTGTAACCATCAACTCACTGGCATAATAGGCAACTGAAACTTGATTACTTTGATTGTTAGTCGATACAATACTTAATTTAATTTTAAAAATATCTAAATACTTTTTATTAAAATTTCTCTTTGAATAAAAATTGGATTTAAAACACATTAGTTTTCCGATGGTAATTATTACTTTTGTCACTTTTTTCATATCACAGATAGTAAAAAAAAATGTGGTGATTAATTTGTGTTTGTTCAAAAACGTCCGCAAAAAGGCTTTTAGTCGAAGAAAAAAATTAAACTTTTTTTATTTGATTGTTCTAATGGAATAAAAACGACGGAATAAAAACGAAGGCTCAGAATTAAGACCTTTAGGGGAATTTTCGGCTACAGGTGGAAAAGTTTTCCTGTATTAGTTAAACTACAATTTATTTATGAGGTTTGACTTTAATAATTTAGAGTTTACAAATGCAAAATATTCTAAATGAAACTGTTTTATTTTTTTAAACTATTTTTATTCATCAAAAGATTATTGCAAGAGTATAACAAAATCGTGGAATAATTTAATTTCTAAATTATGTAACATGTAAATAAAATGAAATATTTTTCAATCATATTCCAAACTAATGGAAAACAAGAGATATTAAGAAAAAACTTATAACCATTTTTTACTTTTAGTAGAAGTAGGGTTTTTATTTAAGGTATCTCTCTACCTTGGAAACACCAAATATTTTTTTTTCTTCTATTGTTTTAAATAAAAGTCCACACTCTTTACTTACCAATAAATATTACTTATTGAGTATACGATATTTGAAACAAAAGATATAGCAGCAGTTATGGATACTGATGTATTTAATGTATATGGCTAGCTTTAAAAGAGATTACTCAAAAACAGCATTTTTTTAGAAAAAAGTGTTATTTCAAAACCTGATATCTCTAAAAAATCATTTTATGTAATCTAATGAAATTTTTATAGTGTGTTCATTATAAGTCTATGTGTTTTTTTAAAATTGGATATAAGTAAAATAATTGACAGAATTGATTTTATGGACAATTTAGTATTAAAAAGTCCCCATTTTTTGAAAAACTTCAATAAACATAACTTAGACACTCTGTAATTTCTAAAATAATATGAGTTGGGGGATCTCATTTAAAAACAGGTGTTGTTGTTGCCCAGCAGAGCTAGACCAGGTCTATGATATTGCACACTCTCAAGAAATCCATAACCAACAATGGTCGCTCAAGAATATCTTCTTTATCGAGTCCCAAGCATTCAAGGATGTGCTCCGGAGTGGCTTGGCTTTTGGAACACTTGGTACAATTTGGGAATTCCTTTTCTTTGTTGTTATATGTCAATGTTCTTAGGTGGCCACTACGAAATCGTGTTATCGCAGTTTGCTCCTGTCTGCTGCACCGAAGGGATAGAGATCCGCCGGGACGATTACTCTTGTACCAATGGTGCACAGGGAGAATGTCAAATGCAAAAATTAAAAACAGGTAAAAAGGTCTAACAATAAATGAGTATGTCAGGTATAATATAAATGATACATAAATAAAGTATATAACTAAAATATATTCTCTTTTGCATATATACAAAATTTACATTACACATATACAAAATTTACATCACACATATACAAAATTTACATTACACATATACAAAATTTACATTACACATATACAAAATTTACATTACACATATACAAAATTTACATTACACATATACAAAATTTACATTACACATATACAAAATTTACATTACACATACACAAAATTTACATTACACATATACAAAATTTACATTACACATATACAAAATTTACATTACACATATACAAAAATTTATATCCAAAATATCCAATTTCGTATTCTACTCAACTCTGCACTACTCTTCATGGTTTCTAGTACAGTGGACACTTGGAGAGCTGCTTAGATATTCTATATGCCAGACTATTTTTTACTTATATTTGTTGTTCACTTGGTTCTTTATTCACGCGAAATCAGTTGTATTTTATCTTATATACGCATTTTTAAACTTCTTAAGATTTATTTTTTTTAGCTTGGGGCGAAAAGTCGGTTTCTGAAAAAGGTAATTTTCTTTCGTTGATTAAATTTACCACTAGTTCCATATTTTTTTGTTTTAAAATATATTTTTCACGTTGTGCAAACAAATTTAAAAAGGAAAAGGTTTTGTTTAGTCCAAGAATCTCAAGAAAAAAAATGAAAATCTGAAAATCGAAAAAATTCTATTTAATTTAACAGTAAATTTTATTCAATTTTTCAGTAGTGATACAGAATTGAAAAATAGTATTGAAAGGCATTTTTAAAACTTTTTATGCTTTATAGTTGCACCCACTACGTACGAAATTCATCGTATAAATGTAATTAAATTTATACACATAGGTACAAAAAGTTTTTATAGTTATATAGCCGATAGCACATTTTTTATTCAGTTTGTCACTGATTTACACTTTATTATAGGAAAAAAAATACTGTTAAAATTTGAGAACTGATTATATATTCTGCATACCAAAAGATTTATTTTACGTAAATTTCTTTTTTACTGAAGTGTTTGTTTACAGTATAAGTAATTTGTTTTATATACTACTTCTATAAAATTCTAAGATTTATTCGTTATTGATGGACGAAAAATCGGTTTCAGAAAAATACTATATTCTTTCTTTGAATAAATTTACTTAGGTACTCAATTGGTTTTTTTTGCTTTAAAATATATTTCCATTGAGTAAACTGAAACGAATAGTATTTTATTTTATTCCAACTATTTTATACAGTAATATATATATATATATTTTAGAATACTTACTTAATCTACATCCCTTTTACATTGTGTGCAAGTTTAAATTTTCTTTTATTCTGAACTAATGAAAAGATATTTATTCTTATTAAAACACTTTGAAAGTAAAAATACATTAAACAATTATTTACATAGTTTTTAAAAAATATATAAATTTTATGTTTAGTTATTGACTTATTTCGTGAAATTTAAAAAAATTACAAATTTCTTTACATTTTCTAATTATCATTACCTTTTTTATTAAAATGTATCTCAATCATTTTATTCAGCCATTTCTCAGACAATTTATTGTGCTTATAAGTAGATTAAAATTGTTCACTCAACAACAGTCTATACTCTTTTTCAGGTACATAATTTGTAAATACGTGTGGCAATGCCTTCAAATTTGAAGATTGGGACATTATTTTATATTTTCATTCATTGTTTCTTCAAGTATACAAGGTAAATAGATTTCAGTATTTTTTTTTAAACTCAATTCTCACATTTTTGTATTTTGATACTGTGGGTAGTGTAAAAAAGTGGCGTAACAGTGTTTTCCAGCTTCTACAGTGTTTGGTACACATTTTTTTATAGCACGTCAATAAAGTGTCTTTGACTTTATAGCTTTATATTTTTAGTTGATTTGGAGGAATATTAACTCCTTATGCAGTTAGGCTTATAAAAGTCAAGAAAAATTATACGACCTAGCACGCGTTTATGTCCTCACAAGTTAACAAATATATCGAATTAGTTATCCAGATAAGTGCCCCAAATAAAGGTTTATAAAGTATTGATCAAAAGAACTTATTTTCGCTTACTATTTCTGTCTTAATTTTAAGCAATTTTGTAAAAGTTTTAAAGTTATTAAAATTGCAATATATTCGGGTATATAATTACTTTCAGGAGATACGGTACCCAAAAATTGGTCAAAATATCGATTTTTCAGTTTTTACTTCTTATTATTCACAATATTGTTCTGAACATTTACCGAAAGTTTCATAATGATATCTTTTGTAGAAAAAAGGTTATTAAATATTTTCTGGAGTCATTCCTATAAGTTTGAACACGTATTTCGCCTGCTTGCAACCTTTTTTTCTCTCTTTCGCGTTTTTCAATTCTTGTGTTTAATAAATCCCTAAGGCTTTTTTACTAATTAAGTTAGAATTTAAAAAATTTTAACCTGTGTTTTTATATATATGGTGCACAAAATTGTGCATGGAATACGGTATATTATGTATAGATGTTTTTTTTTAAATGTCGAATTCAATAACTTGTAATTTTTTTGTGATTTTCAGTATAAATGCATGTTACTTTTTAACTGTAGCTCACATTTTAAAATCCATGCATAGTTCTTGAACAAATAGTACTAAAAACAAACTATAAAAGTTTGGTGGGGTTATTCTCAAAATTGAAAGAGGAGTAGCGTTTTAAAAAAGTTCAAAATTGTGATTTTAAAAAAAAAATGAAAAACTACTTGTAAATATTTGTTTTTATTGATAGAAAATATTTATTTAGAGTGTACATTATACAAAACCACTATGATTTACAAGTTTATGTTATTATTTCTAGAAATAATGTTTTGGGTACCGTATCCCCTTAAAATGTTTTAATTTATTGAGTGTTAATTTAAAGTAATTTAATACCACCCCCCCCCCCCCTAATTTTTAAAAGCGAAACATATTTTGCAGTTTTAAATCAATACATATCCAGACTAATTTTTTTACTTAGGTCAGAAATCTTGGAGTTTGAATCTGTACTGCCGCCCAACCATGAAGATTATGACAACCTTCAACCTCCAAAACAATACGGTAAGAGATGTATGCAGAAACGTATTACATTCGTGATTTCGTTGAATGCCTGATCATATCAGAATGCGTTTGAAATTGACTTATAAAAAGTGGAATGACTTTTATGTTGCTTTCGATCTTTACATTCATATGCAATGTATCCTGGCATTCATTTTGCACTTCATAAACCGGCATTTAAGGGGGACCGGAGCCCTCCATTGAAGCCCATGTTAAAATGACCTTTTTTATGTACCTTTTTCTCAGAATTTATTTGATATTTTTTAATGAAATTTTTACCGGTTGTTAAATGGATGTTTAACTATACTTTAATGGAGGCATTTTCAAAATTTTTGTTTAGTTTTTAAATTATAATTTTTGAAGTGAAACTACATATTTTTTTTTACCTAAAAATCATCAATTATATTAAAAAGAAAAAAAGTAAGATATTTATAGTCAAATCCCTCCAGCGGTTTTTAGAAACAAATTTCTTAAATACGTATAAAAAATTTCAGGCTGATACTTACAGTAGATTTTGAGAGAAAGGTACATGAACATTGAAAAAGTAAGTTTTGAGATATAACCTTTTAAAGTAAACAATAGTGGTTTCTTACCTATAAAACATGACCGGATTTACCTAAACAACGTTTGTTTAAAAAAATATTAAAAATACTTCCAGTACTCGAAACTTTTATGTAAGATATCGTTGAAAAGCTAAGATTTCATATTTTAAGAAATAATTCGTATTTTTATAAATATGACAAACATTAAGTTTATTTATTTTACTTTTTAAAACATTACGGATTGAATTGGATACCTTCTATAGGGCCTTATTCATTAGGTACATGATTGTGAAAAATTAAAGTAGATTTTCTACACTCACACAGAAAAAACTTGTGTTCCAGCAGCATAAGTATTGTGTACTATGGACTATGTACTACTAGACTAGCAACATTATAATATTGTGTTGTTTCAATACAATAATTGTGTTTCTGACATACAGAACACAAATTTGTGTTGTTACAACACAACTGACGATTGTGAGAGGAGAAGATTATTATATCCATGTGCGATTAGCCAAAAAAAACTATAAGCTATATTGTTTTCTATAATATGTGTAACAAAATTATGACATTGAATTTAAATTACCTTAATATATATTTTTAAACTTCTATTGCAGCAATTCATCCGAAACGTTAAAGAGCAGATGTTGAACTACATATCGAAAAAATACATGCGTGCTGCCCTTTAACTCAATTTTGGTGCTAGGCATGTGCATTGTTATTTTAGTAGCATTACCATTTTTTCATTGTTTCAAAACAACTTGTAATAACCAGGGAAAACACAATTTTTAGTATTGGAATTCAATACCATTTCTTCTCAATGCATACTTATGGAGTTGAAGTATATTATATAAATCAATGATAGACGTTTATCTGCAAAGTTAACAAATTACTAATTACGGACTTTTGCGCTACTTAGCAACAAAGCACAAACCGCCAAAACAAAGCCAACCCCCATTACATCTGTACCAATATTACAACTATCAACTACAATTTACCAGTTACATATTACCTTTTTACGCCAGACACATGTAAAAATCGACGAAACTTCTGGTTTCCATTTAATTTGCTTTAAATTATTAACTATCCAAAATAAATGACTTTTCATTGCAAAATACAAACGTTTTCGTTTTAGTGTAAAAATATTGAGCAGAAAGAATTAATGTCCAGCAATAACTCTATAAATCTTTTTATTCTTTAAAAGTACTTATCATTGAGAAATTAATAGGAAATACTCTGCTTTAGTTATCTATTATAAACGCATTTATTCCTCATTTACACTTGGGCAGGTATATTTATAACAGTAAAAAAAACTGGAAATACCCAACCATTTTCAATTAAGAATAGTTTAATGACAAAAAAATACTTTTATATTCAGCTAATAATTCTTAATATTGATTAAAAAACTCTTGATCACCATGATCTCAGACATTATATATCATTCCTTTATTAGATTCAATAAAACTAACTATACTCGAGATAAATTATTTTTTGTTTGATTATTGCACCTTATTGATGTTCTTTTTGGTCCAAATCAATGATAAATCAGTGCCGTTGAAATAAAGGGCCATAGTTACTTGAAACAATAGTTTTATTAATAGTTCTCACTAATTTTGAGTAAAAAATAGGAATCGAAATGTTTCCCTATAAGGATACATAAAACTATGCAAGCATACAGTGAGGATAATTATAATTAAAGTTCGTAAATAATAATTATGAATTAAAATATATAGTCAGATTAGTGTCAAATTTGGGAGATGTTATAATGAAATTTTGATTCGAAAAAATCAATAATTAGGTTCCCTAACTAGGATTCTGAAATCGGAATTCTGTAAGATTAGCGCAGATGTTCTACCTTTGTATTAGGAATTGGTAATATTATGAATTGCCAATTGGTTTTATGACGCTTTTATAAAAGCAGGGTAGTCCACTTGACAAAGCGTTGGCGCGTTTGAATTATACGGAACGGAAATTTCAGCCCTTTTGCGACTGTCTCGCAGAAATGTATGCTGGTGCTGCATTCGGAATAAAGGCATTGGTTAATTTTTGCCCGAATGACCCGAAAGCATTGATTTGTTTCCAAAACGAACACACGGTGTTTTTTAGCTTACACATTACGTTTATAACGTAAAAAGTAGAAGGTTTTATAATCGTTCAGTCCGTCTGTCCGTCACCCACTTTCATTGCCCAAACTACAAATGCTACAGACAAGTGTGGATACGTCAAAAAATTCAGCGCATCAAAATTAGAAGACATTGAAAATCTCTGAAAAAAATTCGAATTCGAAGTTCTTCAATTATTTAAAAAACTGCAAAATTTAATGTTCATTTAAAAAGCATAAGAAGCCATTTTATTAGAATTAAATCACCATTGCTATTAGCAACAATCATTCGAGAAACTTTTATTTTTTGAAATAATAAATTAAAAGAAATTTATTTTTGCGACATCAATCAGTTTGAAATGACGTTCAGATTCTTTGTTTGTTGTTTATATTAAATGTTTTCATTCTATTAAAAGCGAGGAATGTTACATATTTATTCTTTGAAATATAAATTAATTTTTGCAAACGATAAGTAATAATTATTGAATTTTCGAAATAAAATAAATGAAACTAGCCAAATTTAGCATGCAAATGTTTAATATAGAATTAATTCTGTGTTTGGCGCCTTTTTACCTGTTAAACACAACTCTTGGGTGGAAGCTGGTTAAGTGACAGATTCTGTTACAAACCAACTTGTTTTTTAACGGAAAACATACGAACTTGTGTGCCTGTAGTTGAACATTTTCTATTATGTAAAACTTGAATTACAAAAACCACACTATATTATATATTTGTAATAGATAGGTACGAACCTCGTTATATTGATGGGTAAGAACTTTGTCAAAAATAAAATTAATGATACTTGAAATCAATTCTCGAACGGAAAACATACGAACTTGTGAGCCAAGTTGAACATTTTCTATTGGCCAAAACTTGCATTCGGTTCTCCGAATGGGAATATTTCTTATGATGTCACGCTCTCCGTACTGCGATTTCATTGGTTGTTTTGTTTTCTTTGACAAAGTGTTTAAACAAGCCCATTCGGAAATCGTGAGTGCTACCATCCTAAAATGTATGTAAACAATAAAATGTATGCGAAATAAAACGATAAATGCAATAGGGCTCGTGGGGAAAAATTAAGGGATCACTTGATTTGGTGACAATTTCAGTTGTAGTTGAAGTTTCACCTCGACCCTTAACTGCATCTTAACCTAATAGTGCGTGATAGAACAATTTCACTAAAATAGTGCATTTTTTATTAGATCAAGCAATCATGTCCAATAAGTTAACATATGAGAAAAATTTTATCATATAGAATACCTAATCGTTTATATACAAGTGTTTTAAATTTTCAAAAAAAAATATATATAATAATCGAAATCGTTGATGAAAATTTAAGGATTATAGATGTAAATTTTGTCTTACTAATGCAAAGCGAAACTAACATTTTTTCGATGGTAAGAATGTCGAATCATTCACCTAATCTTCTATTTCTATAGTTGAGAAAAGTATTTCGGTTTTCTGGTAGACATTGTTCATTTTCTTCCTTTACGCAGAAAAGAATTTTTCTGTCCTTTTCGTTATCTTGGGGTTTTATGCGTCAAGTGTTCCAGTACCTATCTTGCCTTTGACTTCGAGAAAAATAAGAAGGAGTAATACTAATGGGAGCTCATGTGAAAGGGGTTATTTTAACTTATGTTTTCGGAATATTTTCTGCTTCTGACATTCGCTAATGTTCCTAGAAGAGAAGAAGTGTGTTTGTGACAGAAATTTATTCGAAAGATTATGAGATTTTAATGACTTGAATATAAAATCTAATAAAAAAAAAGTAAAGCTTTTTTTTTTAAAGAAAATTACTTAACAATCCAAATGAAATTTTACAATGAAACGTTTCATGTATTTTACAGGGCTTCCAACCGTTGTCAGATTCCATGTCACAGTTTTGAGCTTGGATACCATTGATGAAGGATCCATGGTAAGGAAAATTTTTAGCAATTCTTAAAATGAGTATTTGTAAAATTTTCAGTGAAAAATTAATCCAGAATGTTTCTAAAAGTTTTTATCGAAAAGACGAAATGGAGATTTTGTGTTTTCTACATGTTTTATCGATTCTTCGAAAATTGGCCTTCGAACATTGGGCTGTCTGAAACCACTTTGCAGCTTGAATTAAAAGAGCTATATACACTATAATTTGGTACAAGAGTTCCTAGTACCTGTCATATTAAGGTTTTCCAGAAAACAGCGTACAAATCTTGCGAATCAAATATTTATTATGGAGTGACAATTGACAGTTATGGTGTGTTACACCACTAGATATTATCGTTTGCATTATTCGGCAGATATTTTATGAAAAGTGTAAAGAACTTAATGCGGTCTAAAAGAAATTAATAGTTACTGATTAAATAAGTCACTAACTCATTTAAAAAAAATGTTCTTTAGAAGCAACAAAATGTTTTGTAAATCAGGTTAATGTGACGTAAAGTGATGACGCGTATGTTAGAATAAGACTGTCCAGAAACAAAATAATCGTGCATTTCTTTACTAAGGTACTTTTGATGTTTTCACTATAGAAAAATATACTACTTGCTGACCTTGCAGACAAATAGTCTGCTATGTAAGCAAGTGGTTCTTTTCATGCTACATTATTATTTGGTTATATTGGGAATTGCTGACATATATGTCTACACAAACACAATATAAAAAGTTATCTGAACAAAAGGATTTCATTATTATATATATTTTTTTAAGTCAAACCAATTACGAAGGATAATTATATATTTTATCTCCTGAGGGATACAGACCAAAAACCCTTCACCTTACTGTCAGGTTTTCCAGAAGCACACATAACTTTCTGTTTGTTGTTCTGTTTGTTTGTTGTTTGTTAAACATCGATCACGTTTTTATAACAAGTGATGGATTATAGAATTGTGCATGCATCATTACGCATTATATTAAGTAAAATAACACACACTTTAATCGTTATTTAGATAACAATTATTTTTATAAAGGTTTGGTTGATAAATCAAAAACTTCATCATTGGATGTTGAATGATTTAGGTGTAAATAATAATTAAAGAATTTTTTTTTAGAAGTCTATGATTCCTTGTAGAGTGTTGAAATTGTAAAATCATATTATACTATAATAGGATAATGTCCTGACCATATTGTTTAATCTATGTTTAGTTGGAGGGGGAGGGGGGGGGGGGGGCAATTTATTTTGAACTTCAAAAGTCCGGTATATTAGATAGTGAAGAACTTTGTCAAAGATGAACGAAATCATACTTGGAATCAATTCTTCAATTCCCATTAAAGAAACAAACAGGTCTTGATCTCAAAATCAATAGGAAATTCCTATCCATAAATATTATAATAATTTCAATTTTCACACAAGTAGAAAAAAAAATGCTTTATCTTCAAAGAAGCTTTATAACAATCCTAATAAAAAATATATTTCAATTTATTCGAAAGGAATTTGATAAACAGTGTACGTATTTATTATTACAACTGCAATATACACATATCTTTTTAGAGACATAAAGTAAATAACGGGTAACACATAAATGAAGTTGAATCAATCAAACAAATAATTCTACTTATCCACCTGGTCGATTAAATTTAATCCTATTCTTCGAGAGATAGTTCAATTCTTTTATTCTGTAATCTTAACAAAAGTAGTTAGAGATAAAATATAGATTTCTTATTTCAATAACTGTTGCAGACAAATCATGTTTGAGAAAATGTTTTCGTAATAAGGTAGTTTTCTTTGTTGTAAGAGTCGACACATTTTTTTAATGCTTTGAAGCATGCATTATTGGTTAATGGGTAATAGTGAGATGAAAGGTGTCGTTAGATAAATTATTTTTATAGCTAAAATAATGTATATTCAATGAGTCGATATTTATTTGGCTTTCAATGTAGTTTTAGCTCAGTTTATAAATAAGATTCGAACTATAGGTGCACAGAATTTTACTAAATACTGAGCCACCTTAGTAAATTTTTAGGTTTATTTTGGCCCAAGCACGAACCACTTAAACTATTTTACTACTTGATAACTTATGTAGGGGTAAGCCAATATATATAGTGTTCCCACTGATTAAAAATGTCAGTCGAAAATAATTTGCAATATTTTGTGAAGAATCGAAAAAGAATAAAAACTTTGAACCAAAGTTACCAACAAAACTACCCCATTTGACGATATTTGAAAAAAATCGAGTCTGCAACGATCATTAGTCAAAATCTTAAAACTCTTCCCAATTAGCCATTACATAAGCATTGACCAAGCATAAACCCCTGCAACTATAAATAAGGCATCACAACAGATCATAATAACAGTTGGGTTAAAAAGAGCTTAGTGGTAGAAAGTGCTATGTGACAAAGAGGTGAAATCGAGAAAATGAGCTTTTAACTTATTAGTTTACACTTCGATAATAATTCGTTATAAACGGCATTTACGAAAGGTAAAAAATTTATTTAAATTAGAGTTTGTGAAAAAGGGGGAACTTGTTATCTTTAAATAAGGGAATAACATGTTCATTGATACAAAAATCTAAATTTTTTCAAAAATGTCACATAGCACATTCTTCCACTAAGCTCTTCAGTTCAGAGGCATTGTCAGTCCCTTAGAGCTAATGCATTAGTTTTGGAATCACAACTTCCGCAGAAGTATTGCTTTGCCATGTTAGCCCTTTTTCCCCAGGTATGAGAATCAACATAACATCGAAATGAAACAAATTTGAAACGAAAATGTTATCTAGTTATTTAATTATATGTTTTTAAAGTTTTAAAATGCCATAAACATACAGCAGATGGAGACACTATTTTAAAACTTAATCAATTAATAATTAAATAACCGTATGTTATTTTCTTTTCAATTTTGTTTTAAATTGATGATCTGATGTTTCTCATACCTGCGGAAAAAGGGCTACATGGCATAGCAATACTTCTGCGGAAGTTGTGATTCCAAAATTAATGCATAAGCTCTATGGGACTGACAAACCCTCTTAATGAAGTTTATATAAGCTCACAAGGCATCACACAGTTCATATTTTTTACTGAGTTATCTATTTCCAAAGACCTACGTGGCGGATATCTTCTTGTCTCAGTCATGGCAGGACTACCGTCTTCGACTACCAGAGAACATGACCATGAAATACCGTCTTCTGCCGGTCAACTGGCTCAAGAAGATGTGGAGTCCCGACTCCTTCTTCAAGAATGCAAAGAAGGTGACATTCCAGGAGATGACCATACCAAACCACTACATTTGGTTGTACAGTGACCGGACAATTCTCTATATGGTGAAGTGAGTATAAGTTTTTTATTGTCTATGAATTGATGAAATTAGTGGAAGAACGTGCTGAGTGGCATTTTTGAAAAATTTTAGATACTGTCAGTGCGGGTAACTTTGGTTCAAAATCATAAGGTTTTTTTTACAAAAAAAAGACAAATTAAACTACAAAAACGATTTAAACACTTAAAAATCATTGTGCATTCTAAGTATTGTACTTTTAGGAATAATTTTTCCAAGTATTTTTGTTAAATTTTATAAATTAAAAAAAATAGGTTTTAGTTTAAAAAATTAGGACGCGGATAGGATCTGAGCGGGGTAACTTTGTTCCAAGCAATAAATACCGGAATACTGAATTAAATAGTAATATTAAAATGTTTAAACATAAAAATAATAAGATACATAGTTATAAGATATATAGTTATTAAAAATGGTATATAACTTAACATTTACATTGCAGTGCATCGTAGAGTGACATTATACTATGAATACCAGTATTGATTGTCGCTGAAAAGAAAAGTAAACTTCAATTTTAATAAGGGAAAAGAACTTATTTTTGGAAGCAATATTTAATAACAAATATCTTTATAAAAAGCAAAAGATTTTATTATAAAAGGAAAAAAATAATATATTCATAATTAGGAATTTTAAAGTGTTTACATTTCGACATTAGCGATTTTGAATGTTGTACATTTCTTGCATTTTATCTTTATCTTTTAAATATTTAAAACCGTTTATTTTTTTTAAAAATCATCTCAAAAATGGGTAATTATAAAAGTAAGACTTCTTAAAAAATAGTTAAACATAATACACTTTTACATACATTTTTGAAAGTGCAAAAGTTCCATAAAGAAATCCTTACATCTTGGACCAAAGTTACCCGCATTCATCGGCAAAAGTTTCCCAGTGACCAATAATTGAATATGTATTAAAAAGTTTTTAACTTAGTTTAATACAAATGGTGTAATACTCATATCTATAAATAAAAGAATAGTATAGAGTGTTTTATTTAGCTATTTTCAATATTTTTTTTAGGTGTTCCAGACAAAAGTTGGAAGAAATATATTTTTGTCATTAAATGCTCGCATGAATACAAACGTCATTCGTAGTATTACCAAAGTTAGAATGATAATTTTTTACATGAAATGAAAGGCAATGTTTTTCCACTTTAAAAAATGTCAAACAATTTAAGATGGGATCATTTTATGAAGAGAAATTAAAAAAACAAATCTTTTTCCGACGCGTGGACCAAAGTTACCCTCGGCCAAAGATACTCGCTTGGACGGTATTTTTTTTAATGAACGTATTACTTACTTCTTTAACGGTAACAAGTTTCCCCTTTTCATAAACTTTAAGTTTATTATATTTTTTACGGTTTGCAAGTAACCGTTTTTAACCAGATCTGAGTTCAAACTAAAACCCCCCCTTAAAGCTCATTTTCTCGTTTTCACCTTTTTGTTACTTGGCACGTTCTACCACTAAGCTCTTCAATGGAAGAACGTGTTAACCGCCGTATTCACAAGTTCGAATCAAGTAGCGAGATATCCTCAGAACATGAATCTTGCGAGGAAGGGACAACTTGAGGGTTATTTCAAATTCGTATTCACAACCGCGAGATTTATCTGGGTTTCACCTTTCGAGTTTCTTCCCCAGGTTTCACTCAGATTTTGTAACAGGACATATCATTGGTCAAGCGGAACCACGTGACGTAGTTTACTGCTAGAGATATTTCTCACGTGTTCTATTTGCAGCGTGAGACAGATCGCAATCGCCTCTGGGGAGTCGTTATTGTTCTATCTCGCCCATGTTAATTTAATAATTTATTAACTTTAGGAACATTTTTCTCAGGAACTTGATTTTTTTTATAGTTTGTTTCTTACATATAGCTCTTTAATTTAAACTGAGGATATTTCACAGTATAAAAAAATACTTTCACAGTGATTTTTTTAAAATATGTATTAAAAAAACCAAACAATCCAATTTAAAGTTATATAACTTTTTTTTTTAAGCAGAGATATTTAAAATTGAGCAGAGATATTTTAAAATTCCTCAATTTAAATCAAAGAGCTATTAATGGGGAAGAAATAATAAAACAAAACACGCTGATATATTTTATAGCTTCTGAGAAAAATGTTCCTAAGTGTTGAAAACAGTGGCGTAGCCAGGATTGTTCCAAGGGGGGGGGGGGGGTTACGAAATTTTGAAGTTGCCGACTCGGTTTAAAGGAAACTTCATTATAATAATTATCAATAATTAATGTAGTTTTTAACTGAATATGCTAATTAATGAATATTAATAATTATAACTAATTATATGTTTAAAATAAAATTAGTTATAATTAATAACATTCATTAATTTGCATAACTTAATACTAATAAATTAAAATTATTAATTGTAACTTACAAATTAAAATTAAATTATTTATTACAAATAAAATAAATTTTATCATAAGAAGTCAAATTTCTTCATTAATGATGAACTTAAACACATGGTAACTATTAATAAACACGCTTAAACACTTATTTCGGATTAAAGTTACTGATGTATTATAAAGTTAATGAGGATTAAAGTTACTGATTTATGTAAGTTAACAAAAAATTTCACGTTTTGGGTAAATAAATCTAAGGCTGCCTATTTAAAAAAAAAATGGTAACTAACAAACAAGCTTCGCATCATATAGCTACTGCAAAATGCAAAAATGATAACAATTAAAAAATACAGATAATGTATAATTACATAAAGTATAACAAATCGTCACTTACCTCAATATCATTATTAGTGAAGAGTGTGAAGACTTATCAAAATACGCGATTTCTTTTGCAAGAATTGAGTTATATTTTGGTTACATTAATTAATTTTTGAACCAAAATATCATTTATTTTATAAAAATAGCGGTGAAATACACTTCAAACTATTGGAGTTTTCTAGGGGTTTTAAGTTCGACGATGAATGACAAGTACAAGTACAGTACAGAACGAGCTGCCTGCTGCCTTGTGTATGTGTTTATTTTCCAAAAGACCCCCGTTCCCGCGCTTTTTTTAGTTATAGTCACAGAGAGACTGGTCTATTGGCTAAGAGACGGGGTGGGGGTGAGCATCCTACAAAAAAATTCCAAGAAAAACAAGACGTGAAATTGATACTTTAACCTTCGTTTTGTGTAGAATGAGGTTGTGGTAGAAAGCTATAAAGTTAGGGTGCGTCACCGAAGACCTCCCCCCCCCCCCCAGGACTTCCGACCCCTATGTTCCACAGTCCTCCTTGCTTTCAAAGAATATATTCTTGTCGTCCTCCCCACAAAGAGGAATCAGCGTTTCCTTTTAGTTTTACAGAATGAAATTAAATAGGACAAACCGGACATTTTTAATGAAATATATTGCATTAAAATTTAAATCAATATATTTTTTAAAAATATTCTTGATGCATTAATGTTGCTATATACCCTATTTGTTACAAATTAAATGTGTCAGAAAAGTTAGAAAACAGTTTATTATATTTTAATTTTTCTCTTATTTCATTCGTATTAATAGCAAAATTTTTAACTCTGTGTTTTTTAATGACCTTTGCATTAAATTATACGCGCATTATTAATTATTAAACATATAATTTAAATTGTCCGTTTTCCTACGAACGAAATATATATCTTTAAAAGTGGAATAAAAATTCTTTAAATAATCTTATAAACTTTCTTTTTAAGTTTAGTTGGATGCAACTTATTTCGAGACCCTGGTTCATCAGTCATCACCCTCCTCCCGTCTCCAGCGTCACTTGACCGCTGTTCCAAATTTCGTTACAAAAGTTCGATGTTGACTTGGTTTAGGGTTTAGCCAAAACTACATTAGTTATGATTAATTAAAAACCAAGTTTAATAATAATTTTTATTATTAATATTGTTAATTAGTTTTAATTGACTAAAATGGCTAATTAATTGTAATTAATTAACAATTATATTAAATATTAATTCATTCATTAGAAATTAAATAATTTCATTAGAATGATTTTAAAATATTAACTTTAGTAACTATTTACTGAACTCTTAAACCTCTTACTTTAAAACAAAAATTAAAAGTGTGTGTAGGGGAAATCTAAGGCTTTCAATTAAAATAAGTATTAATTAGCAAATAGAAACCTAACATTATATTGGCCACTACAAATAATATTAAAAAATAGTTATTGTAAATAAATGGAAAAAATAATAAATAATATGAAAGATAACGAATCATAACTTACATCTTATGTCGTGAAGACTTTCGTAATTAAAGGTCCCCAATTCTGTTTTGCAAAATTAAGTATTTTTGGTAATTTAATTTAAATAATCATCAAAATTTCTATATAGCGGGATGTGTATCACTTATTTAATCCTCCAGCTCCACGCTCATTGTTTAGAGGCGGATAGTGCCTTCTGCTACAAGTGTAAATGGAATGTTGTCAATAGCGCGGGAAATCCAGAAGTAGATAAGAGACTCCCCCTCCGAATGGGGGACCCCTTAGGAAATGACCCCACCGGAAGTAAATGAAACAAAATCTCCATTCTCAGACTTGGTCGTCAATGCTCTAAAAAAAGTTACTTGTCTGCCGTCTGCCCACAGAACAGAAAAACGGTTTTTCTCTTCATTTTACGGAGTCTACGAAAAAGTGATAAACTGAATATTTTTTAATGAAATATATAACAATTATTGAAAAAACTGTGACAAATCAAAAATACTATATATTACGGAAAAATAGCTTTACAGTATTTAAATTTTATTCTTATTACATCCGAAATACAAAAGAAAAAGACAAAATTGGGAAGCAGTGGGATTTTGTAACACCCATTTATAACACAACATTTTGTGACATTAAAACTGCAAGTGTCCTACCATTTATTATTACAAATATTTGTTTTACACATTTAGAAAATGAGAAGTGGTCTTTCCTTAACAATAAATGTTACTTAAATGACATAGGACCCCCTCTTGTTAAATATTTTAATGAATTTTGTTTATCAAGTTGTTTTGTTTATCAAGCTTCGTGAAAAGTCACGAAGATTGCAATAATACTAACAAATTTTACAAAATTAATCAAACTTTTATGCAAATTTCTTGTTGTAATGGAATGTAATTTTAGGTCCTTCCGACTAGGGGCCCTAATCCTGGACATTAGGACCCCAATGTTAATTTCGAAGTAATACATATTTTAGAGGTTTGCGAATATTTTTTTTATTTATAATTTATATAATTATTCGCACAAATCGCTATTGACAACTGCACCACCAAAAGTTTGTTATTCTTACAATCCGGCAATTTTATATAAAGATCTTCTTGAATCATAATTACTGTACAATTACATCCCTTATCGCAATCTTTTCTGAGTGTAGAGTAGAAATTGAAGCAACGTTAATTATACACTGAGTATAATTGAAAAGACAAGGAGTGCGATAATCGAGATGGCATTAAAGAGGTTCTATGTAAAAATTATTACAGCAATTAAAAAAAGTTGACTTTTTAATGAAGAAAGGTTTGGTTCTCTCTCTTCCCCCCCCCCCCCACACACGGGGGTGGGGGCGGGGGTGAAATTTTTTGAAATAAGTGGTATTGGAGCTCTGCAAAAACTTTTGTAAGACCCCATGGGGGGGGGGGGGGTTCTAACCCCCCGTAACCCCCCCCCTCGCTACGCCACTGGTTGAAAAACCTTATATTTCAGGAAACGCAAAAGAAAATTAAGGTATTGGTAAGAACTGATGTACATAGTTTCTGAAAAATGCTTATAAAAAGAAAACTACTAAACAGAAATCGATAATCTTGGTCTTAAAGTAAAGGTATAGATATGCAGATTAAAAATAAAAGAAAAACAGAAAACGACATTTTTGACCCAAACACCCATCCGACTCCCCTTTTAAAAAAATGGCTGCAGCGAAGAAAATAAACTTTATGCCAGATGACTCTGAAGTTTTAATAACTTTAATTTAAAAATATAAAGGAATATTGGAAAATATAAGAAAACTAATGCCGTTATAAATATCATTATGTATATGTATAAATCTTTAACCAAGAATATTAACCTGCTAATTATATTTTACAGCGGCAAATACTAGTACGGTATAATATATGTGTTATTTGTATTTTATTATTAAGTTTGTAACATTTTTGTGCATAACTAACTTTCAAAACAGTTTTAGACAATTTAAAGATACGTTTTTAAATGGATTGTACAATAAAAATTATCATCGCATATCTCATGTAAGTATCTCTACGTAGAAATTTAGTATCAATCTAACCGCCGTATTCACAAGTTCGAGTTCAGTAGCGAGATATCCCCAGAACATGAATCCTGAGAGGAAAGGACAACTTGAGGGTTATTTCAAATTCGTATTCACAACCACGAGATTTATCTGGGTTTCACCTTTTGAGTTTCTTCCCCAGGTTTCACTCATATTTTGTAACAGGACATATCATTGGTCAAGCGGAATCACGTGACGTTGTTTACTGAAAGAGATATTTCTCACTTGTTCTATTTGCAGCGTGAGACAGATCGCAATCGCCTCTGGGGAGTCGGATGGTTCTATCTCGCCCATGTTAATTTTACTAACTTTAGAAACATTTTTCTCAGGAACTTGAATTTTTTAATAGTTTGTTACTTACATACAGCTCTTTAATTTAAACTGGGGATATTTCACAGTATAAAAAAAATACTTTCACTGTGATTTTTTTAAATATGTATTAAAAAAACTCAAAAAATCCAATTTAAAGTTATATAACTTATTTTTAGCAGAGATATTTAAAATTGAGCAGAGAAATTTTAAAATTCCTCAGTTTAAATCAAAGAGCTATTAATGAGGAAGAAATAATAAAACAAAACACGCTGATATATTTTATAGTTCCAGAGAAAAATGTTCCTAAGTGTTGAAAAACCCTATATTTCAGGAAACGCAAAAAAAAGCAAAATTAAGGTATTGGTAAGAACTGAAGTACACAGTTCCTGAAAAATGCTTATAAAAAGAAAACTACTAAACAGAAATCGATAATCTTGGTCTTAAATTAAAGCTATAGATATGCAAATTAAAAATAAAAGAAACACAGAAATCGACATTTTTGACCCAAACACCCATCCGACTCCCCTTAAAAAAATGGCTGAAGCGAAGAAAATAAACTTTATGCCAGATGACTCTGAAGTTTTAATAAAATTTAAAAATATAAAGGAATATTGGAAAATAAGAAAACTAATGCCTTTATAATTATCATTATGTATATGTATAAATCTTTAACCACGAATATTAACCTGCTAATTATATTTTACAGTGGCAAATACTAGTATGGTTATAATATTCCTCTGTTATTTGTATTTTAGTATTAAGTTTGTAACATTTTTGTGCATAACTACCGCAGCACACAACTTTTAAAACAGTTTTTGTCAATTTAAAGATACGTTTTTAAATGGATTGTACAATAAAAATTATCATCGCATATCTCACGTAAGTCTCTACGTAGAAATTTAGTGTCAATCTAAGTCATGTTGAAAATATATTTAACTTTCTATTGCTGTACTTCTACAATGAACAATCTTATAAAGATCAATTAATATGGATTACAACTAAATAATTATAAACACTAGTTTGAAAGAAGAACCCGATAAGCTATATTTGTTTTGATTTTGAACATTTTCTCAGAGATATTCCTCTGAAAACCCACCTATATTGGTGGGATAACCCGCAGAGCAGATTCGGCTCCTTATCTCTTCGTTTTGGCATAACTCGCACTTGTGAATAAGGAATTTGACGAAACCCACCGATCTATCCCCAGACGAGGGAAACCTGCGGGTGACTCGAACTTGTGAATACGACTGTAAGTGACAAAAGGGTGAAAACGAGAAAATGAGCTTTAAAGTTTTTAGTTTGCACTTAGATTTGGTTGAAAACGGTTACTTGCAAACCGTAAAAAATATACTAAAGTTAAAGTTTATGAAAAAAGGAAACTTTTTTATTGTTAAAGAAGTTATTAATATGTTTATTGACACATAAAGCTCATTTTTTCCATAATGTCACTTAGTATGTTCTTCCACTAAGCACTTTAATTTTTATATGCTTTTAGGTATAATGCTATTTTTGGTTGTTTGCTCTTATGATAAGCATGTGTATCGAATCGTTTAGTTGATAAGTAGTCATCTTAATCTTTGGGATGATCGTAAGAGGGACTTCTTTTGGATGATCGTAAGAGAATGTACTTTTCAAATATATAGCAGTTCGTGTTTCTGTAATGTATTTTTTTAAGGAATTCTAAATCTTCGTTCATAATTGTAAGTAGTTATGAAGGGGGAGTTCTACGCCAGAGAAGGAGCAAAGAGCATTAAGAGGGCGTGGCAAGAATTAAGATAGTGGGGTACCCTCTTTTTTTCGAGGTGAAACGGTTAAGTTCTTTTGATTGGAACGGCTAAGATACTGTTCACTGTTAAAACTGAAGGTGATACTAGGCACCCTTAAGAGTGAATGGCTGTGTCCCGCCAGCAAGACCAATAGGGGTGCCAGAATGGCACTCCTAGGCTATATACATGCCTAATATTCATCTACCAAAGGCGATCCAAAGTCTTGAGGTGCCAAAGCGGACCGCCTTTTGACCCCAGGTGAAAAATGGCCCCCATTTGTCACCTTCAGTTTTAACAGTGTTTTGAATGTAAATATATATAGATTCTTTTAGAGATAAATCGTAGAAATCCTTGTAAGAAAATCGAAGAAAATTTGTCATTGATATAAGAATTTGGGTGGAGTATCTCCTTTCACCCTAAATCGCACCAGCTGCGTGGAGCCGTAGTGGCAAATATGAATCACCAATTCATAACTTTCAAAGTTGTCGAAACCTTTAATATTTTCTTAATTATAATATTGATCAATTGAGATGCTTAATTTTTTTGTAGTGTTACTAAGCGGTGTTAATAATATAGCGTCAACATGCTCACGTCGCGTCCTTCCAAATTATTAAAAAAAAATACAAATTTATTTCATTTGTGATCTTTAACTAAATTTCAAAAACTTGAGTACACTATTTGTTATATTCCTAAGGTAAAAAAATGCTAAAACCCAATTTAGCAGAAGTAAAAACCAATTAATATCAGGATAAACTATTTGTTCGTTAAAAAAAGGCTAAAACCTTCAAAATGAACTATTTCTAAAAACCTCATTAAAATTTTTATTTCATACTCTTTCAAGTATCGTTTAAATGCGGATGTTTACGACGTGCTTTTACTTTAGTTGAACTTAATAAGTGCCCAATATCTTCAATACCCCTTATAGTCACGTAACGTTAAACGAAACAAATTTACCGAATCGACACATTTTTATTGCCCTAAATATTTCCATAGAAAACAGCACTAAACTTTTAAACGTAAAACCCGGCGCCGTTAATCGTTAAACAGTTTTAACAGAAATGCGTTTCTCGCCCCGATAGGATATTTTCGGTTGCTTTTCATGACCGTGCAAACCAATGGATTATCATGATTTCTTCACAGAATGTGTGTCTACATATAGGATCAATTGATTAACATCAAAAACTCAATTTTGATAAAATTGTGATTTATGGGGTTTCCGAAAAAAATGATTCAAATATAGTTACACGCATTAACGGCATCGAGTAGTCACGATATTTGTTTACTATTTCAAAATCTGATTCTTTTGTAAAATACATTATCATAACAGATAACACAACAACCCCATCACCATGCCACTATAAATATATTATTACACGCAGTAGTTGTCATGTCATTTGAAGAACGTGCCAAGTGACATTTTTGAAAAAATTGAGATTTTTGTGTCAATGAACGTATTACTTACTTATTTAATGGTAACAAGTTTCCCTTTTTCATAAACTTTAATTTAAGTATATTTTTTACGGTTTGGGAATATCGGTTTCAACAGATCAGAGTGCAAACTAAAAACTTTAAAGCTCATTTCCTCGTTTTCACCTTTTTGTCACTCAGCACTTTCTTCCACTAAGCTCTTCTTTTGTTTACTAACTATGTATTTTGTAAATTTGATTCCTTTGTAAAACACATTGTTATAAACGGTAACAGGAAAATCCCATCGTCATTGTAATGATGTCCATGACTTTTGTTTACGTGTCCACGCAACCTATTTTTGCTTGGTATTTATGGGCCTTTACGGGTCGAAAGTAGACGCGTTACGTGATGACTTTGCTTTAAATTACCATGTTTTATTATTCGTTAGGGTGATAATGCTACCTGAAGGGGACGCGGTACCCAAAAAATTAAATCCTGTATATTTATCGCTAGCATTCAAATTAAACTATTTTTACAAAGAACTAATATTCAATAAACATATACGAAAAAATAATAACAATTGAAACATAAGTTGTTGTTTTTTTAAATCAAAAAATTTGAAAAATGTAACGTTTTTTTAAAGTAGATAATGGCCTAATTTCGCCATATTTATGATGAATTGAATTTGATAAATTGAAAAACACGATATCCGGTGAACTAAATAGATTTAATAACGGGTATTGGTTCAATTTTAACAAAAAGACAATATAGCCACTTTAAATATTTTTTTTCAAATCATATTTGCTTCAAATTACAATTTAACATCTCTAAATACGAACCGAATACCTATACCAGTCCATCACCATAAAGTTTTGGCACGAATTCGTGGATTAAGAGACATGCTATATTGTCTTTTTGGTGTAAAATTGAACCAATAATATCGTTATTAAATCTGTTTAGTTCACCGGATATCGTGTTTTTTCAATTTATCAAATTCAATTCATCAATAAATATGCGAAATTTGGCCATTATCTACTTTAAATTAGCATAATCTCGTATTGTGTCTAAACTTTTGCATCGTACAAATTTTTATTTTATGAAAAAAAAATTGTTATAGCAAATAAAAATTATGTTTCAATTATAGCATTCCAAAATATTATTTAAATTATTGTTACTTCTAATTACAATAAATTTTATAATGAATACTGTTTTTCAAAATTTTCACACATTATTAATAAAAGTTAGTATGGATATTGAGCTATCAGTTAAACAAGAACAGTTATGTAGCTTTATATATAAAAATGACCAAAAAATAAGATTTTTTATAAATTTTCAAGTTCATCATTTTTTTTAAAAAAATCTAATCACACTAGAACTTATCCCATACCAACTTTTGTTAATCGTACATGTCTCAACGCAGGACAAAATTTTGGAGCTCTACATTTACCTAAAACCCTTAGGGTTTTAACTATGCACAAGCTGAAAAAATTAAAAATTGAAATAATCAACATAAAATTTCAAAAACCATTTTACCAAACCACTATATCATTTTCAGTAAACCTCCACCATTATTAAGTATTCTTTATTTTTTGCAATATCCTAACATCATAGCATTCGAGCATGTTTAATTATTTTCTGAGTAGCCCTAAATTTTGGGTAATGCGTCCCCTTAACGCGAAGAAGATGAACTTTGGAAATGGTTTGAGGATAATGGAACAAGTAATACAGAATGCTTAATCCTTTCAAGCTCACAAATGTATTAATTATCAGAAAAATCTTAAATTGTCAAATTTTGATTTTTTAAGACACAAGTTGAAAATGTAAACGAATAAAATTAACCATGAGGTTAATGCATTAATTAGTAGATAGAGATTATAATATAGATTTAAGTTTACCCTTAGTACATTTGGTCTTATAAAGTGACTCAAGAGGATATAAGAACAAAAATGGTATTAAAATACTAATTGTAAAGACACAAGAACCATAACATTTTAAAAATAGGATAAACTAAACTGAGAATAGGGTCACCTGTTTCAATCATTTAGCAAGAAATATCATTTGTAATAAATATATTGTTAGGGACACAAAATTCTAACATTTTTAAGTTTAAAGGAATGTTTCTGATTTTTTTTTATAAAGGTGTGTAGCATAAATTGTAATTGAAAAAAATGTCTTGTTTAAAAAAAATAAAATTTACACCCTACCTAATAAAATTAACCTATTTAAAAACGTTGAAATAAATAAATTATAAATGTGTCAACCTGTCAACAATAATTTCGATTTCTTTGCATTAAAAGAAATAAATATTTTCAAAATGAAGTAGTTTTTTAATATTTAAACAGTACTTATATATACCTTAATATTACTTCTAAATATAGTAAGACGTTACAATGCGTATTATGTATATTATCTACAGATTAAGTTATTGTTTTTTTTGTCTCAAAGTAACTCTCTAAAGTCTATCTTAAGTCTAAAATCCAAAAATGTAGGATTTGGTGAACCTACGTTTTTTTTAAATCTAAATTTCACTATCAGAAATAAAATCTCATTTTTGATGATTCTTCAATCGTTAAATCGAATTTCGTTACTTTTGACACTACTGTCCTCGAGAGGTCGCGTGACTTTTGCCGAACACAATTTCGTCAAATAGTAAGAAACAGTTCGTTATTTATGCAACGAAACTCATTTCGTCAAATAGCCGACGAAAAAAAATTCGTGAATTTAAAAGAAAGGCTTAAACAGCACTTTCCAACACAACATTTCGTCAAAAATGACGAAATTTTTTCATATTTAGAAAATAACACTTTAAACAATGACGAAACTATACAGCAATCTCACAGCAGGACTTCTCATTTAGAAATCCTTTTCTGTAAAGATTTCTTTTCAAATAGGTTGACTCTGTTACTCTCCTGTTCCATGAAGTTTGAAACCTATCCCCATGACACACAAATCTGCACTATGAAGATTGAAAGTTGTAAGTTGAAACATAACACTTATACTATTGATAGTATAGTACTTGTAGTAGTATTCACCTATCCCCATGACACACAAATCTGCACTATGAAGATTGAAAGTTGTAAGTTGAAACATAACACTTATACTATTGATAGTATAGTACTTGTAGTAGTATTCACCTATCCCCATGACACACAAATCTGCACTATGAAGATTGAAAGTTGTAAGTTGAAACATAACATTTATACTATTGATAGTATAGTACTTGTAGTAGTATTCATTGTTTTCTGATGGTTATTCTTCAGATATACAACTGCTTTGGTTCAAATAGGGATTCTTTCAAAAAAATCCTAGTACAGTACAAAAATTACTGATCAACCACAAACCATAAAAAACCTTCAAAGTTGGTACAATTACCTACTAATCGTTTACCAGCCCCAATAACTGTCTAAATCCTTTTTTTTACTTATTTTTAGATTAAAAAAATTGGTTTTAATCTCTATTAGTCATATTACTATTAGTAATTATACAGCTACAGAAAAGATTTTGGGAAACATTTACAAAATAAGTTAATGTTAATACTGTTTTTTGTGCAATTTTGGACAAGGTTTTGTATGCTATCTATCTCACACACATTTGTCATCATTTTTTGAAACCAAAGTTTTTTTTAATAACTTATGGACACAACATGTATTTTTGCAAAAGAGTTTTTAATTTTTTCATAATTTATATGCGAGTACGGAAATGTGAACTTCATTTAGTAATTCTAAACTTAGTTAAAACAAGCAAATATCTACAAGTGTTTGCAAAAGTGCTTTTAGGGATTTACTGAACCATACTTACCATTTTAATGCTTAAGTCATTTTTATAAGTATTATCAACGCAACTTCCAAATAAAAAATAATTTTAGTAAGCTATTTAATATCAAAAGATATTTTTTTATTAGAAATACCAATTAATGGACGAGCGAGTGAAATAATGATACATGTTCTAAAAAGAAATTTAGCAATGCTTCATTATGTTTCAGTATCGTACACGACTGACGACCTGCTGTTTGACTGGGAAAAAGAACATCCTGTTGTAGTGGAGGATACAATCGAACTTCCCCAGCACAACTTGGTAGACACTTCATTGGGAGACTGTACCAAGCAGTATTCCACAGGTTCGTTTCATAGAGATTTGATATATGCCTCACAATCACTGCCAACTTTGTGAAAAGGGCTATTGCACCTTATATCTATTCGAGATGCAAAGTCTTTATAAGTATATTTTATTTAAGATTCTCCTTTAGAAGCCACTGCAGGGTTCCCACTCAAAACCTAAAAAATTCCAGGTACGAAACAAAACTGCTGTAGTTTCATACGGCAAACGCAATAAAAATATAATAGACCTACTTTTTTTTACTACTTTTAATGACATACTTAATTTTTGAAGTAGTAAAAATAACCTGAAATGAAACTCCTTATAGAAAGATATAAATATTAATAAAAATATTTACAAAAATTACTTAGTATGTAAAAAAAACATCAAAAAATAAAGGAACGAACAAGTAACATTAAACTTTTTTTTTAATTCCTCTATCTCCTTGTCAATTTTATCAGTTTCGGATACAACCTCATGTGTTATTTTAAGTTTCTTTTTCTGGAGAATCTTAATCATGTCCAGTGCCTTTCGTTTCTCACTAGCTTGTTTTTTTTATCCTCGGTTGCAGATTTTTTTTCTTCTAAGGACTAAGCAGTGTGTTCTTCTAACTAAGCAGTGTGACTGGCTGCCAGTCACACTGCTTAGTTTAGCGCAGTTGTGAAGTTGTTTAACGAATGGTTCCCACGTTTGATGGATCGAATGCGGCAGATACAAGCAACACATAGTTGAGAACAAAATAATAAGATTAATGGCATTATCCCGTTTTTTTGCAACCAAATGGACATTATTTAATGCTTCCATGAAAGTTACAAGCTTCATGTTAGATTGTTCTTTAATTTTTAAGGAAAGTTACTTATATATTTTAGGAACTTTACTGATAAAAATTGGACAACACAGCTGCTTAAAATTTCCCAGTTACGTTCCTGAATTTTTGTACAGTCTAAGGTGCTGTAGTCATCGTAATCAGACTATTATCATAAACGTTCCAATGTTTTTACTGATTGGAATTGATGTCTAACAAACGTTGTATGGGTTTCGTTTAAAAAATGATGTAAAATGATGTAAGATATTTTCGCATAATAAAAATCTTTTTGGGATAGGGAATTAAAAAATATAAGATCCCATCATACAAAAAAAACGTCTTTATTTGCTGATTTCTTGGTTATAATTTTTTTTATTAAAACAATCTTTAAAAAATATATTTAATAGTCAGAATAATTGATTTTCTTAAAAAAATTTCATCGATATTAAGTCTATGCACATGATAAAAAAAGAAAGACCATAAAGTAAAATGGCCGAATAAAATAATTAAGGGTAACTAAAAAATTCTTAAAAAATAATAATTGTAAAATCACTTCACAATATTTTAATTAGTTTCTTCACAAATTTTTTTTTTATGAAGTAACACTGACTGTGGTCAAAACTTTTTTTAAAATAAGTTCTTCATTTTTGATGAATCTGCTGAAAAGAAAGGTTAATAGAAGGGGGAATTTTGAAAAATATTTTCAACAAACTTTGACACAATATTCTTTTTTCACCTCGCATTATTACTTTTTGTTTGGGACTACTTTTTAAAATTAAGTTATTTTTCACTTTATGATGAAAAAGGTTCTAATCAAATTCAATAAATTTTTTACCGCAGTTTTTTGCACACAAAAAGAAAATTATGGGGGTTAAAAACATCAGCCGAAAAGATAATGTTGTAAGCGCATTTTTTAAAGACAGAATAACTTTGGAAAAATGTAGCAATAACTTGACGATTTCGGTAAAACCCCATAATTTTATACAAAAAAAGTTACTTTAAAAAATTAACTTCTTACAAACATATCTAGATTCATCTATATTTTTTGTAAGAACAAAATAAAAACGAGAAAGTTACGTTTAAAAAGGAAAAAAAGGATTAAGATTATGAAAGTGCCTATAAAACCTTTAGAAGATACTTCTGTGTTGTGAACAACTTTAATGCAATCTAGTAAAATATTTTAAAGACATTCTCATTATTTTTCATCGAATGAGATTAGAAATGTAGTTTAAATTAAGCCTCTGAGGGATAAGCAAAGTGTCTACATTGTACATTGAAAACAATCTTATATTGTAGACTCTACAATATATGATTGTTTTCACTGCATGAGATTAAAATTTAAATTTTTAACTTAACATTTAATTTCTATAAATAAATAATAAATTTTTTTTTAATTATATTTCTGTAGTAGACGATTATAAAAGACTCCTCTATAAATCAAAACTTAATACATTTATAAAATTGACAATTTTTTTTAATTATGTGTAATTCTGGAAACTTTAACCGATTAATACGTCTGTATCTCTCAGAGGGTTTTAAAGAAGCAGTCTAAAGCAAGCATTCCATTAACAAGGCATTCCATTGTCTGATGTCTATTTGACTCTCTCACAGGCGTTAAACCCTTCACTCCCAGGCTTAAATTTCTCAATTAAAAGCCTACAGCCCTATGAGGGATACAGACTCGTCACTACAGGCTCGTAAACTCGTCATTTGACTGTCAGGTGTCAACAAACGTATTTTTTTTTAATTTGTCCAGAAACACACGTATTTTTTTTAATTTATAACCTTACTAAATTTAAAAATTGAAGGACAGAGAAGTCATTTGTAGTTATCTGCTACACAGAAATAAAATTTTAAAAATCATAAAGGAAATAAATTAATAACAGCGACAATAAATTTCAATGGGAATTTTAAAAACAATAAACCATTGAAAATTTAAATTCTAATCTCACACAGTGAAAACAAGTTTACACTTTAGCCAATTTGCTTATCCCTCAGAGGGATAGACTAGGCTAGCAAACTGTAACTGTTAGCAAAACTGTTGCTGCAGCTGTAGTGTGGACGATCACGTATGCAGTGTACGTCCTGGTCGTCGAAAATTGAATTAAGATGACGTACACTGCGTCTTGGAAGCAAAGGGGTTAAGGGGGAATAGGCGCGCTGGACCGATGAGGGTCTCCAAAGCAAAGTGCATCAGTGTTAAATCCAAAGGAGAAAAAAATATTTTCTCAGCCACATTTCTCCGGCTGCATTGAATAGTTTTACAAACGGATTTTTTTATGTGCTAAATGTAGCTGACTCACAGGACAATCCCACTTTTTGAAATTGGTTAGAATGATTTTTTTAAAAAAAATTTCAATAAATAATTTTACAAAAAGTATCCGAAGCAATTTTAAAAAGATTATAGAAATTTATTAGGTAGGATTACAGAGATGTGTAAGTTATCTACATTTATTACTTAAAAAACCGTTTGTAAAAATATTCAATACAGCCGGAGAAATGTGGCAGAGAAAATAGTTTTTTCCCCCATTGGATTAACACTGAGGCACTTGAGTTTGGAGACCCGCGGTGCAGTGGGCTCATTCCCCCTTAAGGGTAGTGTTAGAAGTGTGGGTAGAGGTAGACACAAGTGACGCATCCCCCCACTTTTCAAGAAAATGGTCATGCGTCCCTTCACTTCTAAAACCACAAAAATTCATCCTCTACTTGTTTGGTTTATTTAGCGAATTTTCACATTTTACAAAAGAAAACTGACGATTTTAATATTTTAAAATTATAATTGTTATCATTTAGCCAAACCATCAGTCGTAGCTCGTAGTGTAACAGCTCTAATTAACGCAACATAACAATCCAACCTTCTATTTACATAAATTGATGTTTATGTTAGTTATGATATTTAATGAGGGGCACACATGAAATCAAATTGGACATCCCCCAACTTCATTTTTTTAAAACTTCTACCACTCTGGTTAAGGGTTAATTTGTAACTGTGGCTTTTGTCTTCAGGCAACTTCACGTGCATCCAGGTGCTGTTCACGCTGAAGCGGCGCCTGGGCTACTACATGTTCCACACGTACATCCCGACCTGCCTGATCGTCATCATGTCCTGGATCTCGTTCTGGATTAAACCGGAAGCGGTCCCGGCGCGCGTCACACTCTGCGTCACTTCCCTTCTCACACTGTCCACACAGCACGCACAGGTGAAGTGTGTTTTTAAAAAAAATACTTGTAATGTGTCTCATGACAACAATACAACATATGGAGTCATGATAAAAGGCATTTCGGCATTACTAACGCATATAACAGCTTTTTCATTAAAAAAATATCAAAGACGGATCATGAAGACGGATTTCATAATTTGTAAGCATGGTCAAGTGATGACAAGGTTAGGACCTAAGGGCCTTATCACACGAGAGCTCGTTCGTTCAGCGACGTCCGTACGCCATATCAAAAACTGGTTTTTGGAGCAGTTTTTGCTCGATGAGCATTTTCGAGTCGACTCGAAAATATCCGTCTCCTTTTTGCTGTTCGAACGGCTGCTCCAATCAGAACGAAGTTCAGTCGTGACGTCAGTTTGTGATGTCACGCATGACGTGGCCGTTCTCTTGTGACGTTTTTGCTGTCCCAAAAGTTGTTCGACGAGCGACGTTCGTACCGTCGGATAAGGGCTTAACGGAATCTTATAGAGACATCGTACGCAGCGTCAGGACTTTGCAACTTCCCAGATTAAAAAAAACACATGCGTCCCAATATACTCTTAGTATTTTTTTTGGATTTTGGCTGTGCCTTTTCCGTTTCATAGGAAAGGAATCTGTTAAAGGTCAACGAATACTCGACCATGGTCTATACTAGCATTATATAAATTGTGATACCAACTAGCGGACTATCCTTTCCACACCCACAGGCGGACAATAAATTACAACTGACTTTGGTGAGGATTCGTTTTTTAGTTCACTATTTGAAGATCACGTAGCTCAATGTTGAGTTTTCCATATTCTGCTTGGAAATTACTTCGACTCTATGGAATAGATATTGACTTCATTAAAACGTGGACAGAGTGGTTAACACATTGAATTTGTGGCAATATACACTGCTCCAAACAATTATAGGGACCACTATGCGTACTTTTGTTACCCCTTTCAATTCCAAGTTTTATTTTTTATTCTAAAAATCTAAAATTTGTGAAATAGATTCATTATGCATCCAGAATGAAATGAAATGGTAAAAAACAAGGGAGAAAATCTTAATTTTTTAACTAAAATTTAAGGGGAAAAAATTGGTATCATAAATTTCGAATAAATTATAGCAATAATTTATTCAAAACTTTATTTGTAAAAAAAAAGGTAGTCAATTTTTAAACATTTTGGCAGTGAATTTTATTTTACCAGGTTTTTTATATTTTCATTTAATTAAAACAAACCTTATTTAATTCTTCAAACGACGCGATTCTTCCATCTAACGATAAATAATTACAAGCTTAACTTATTAGTGAGAAAAAAATCGCAAGCTGATGATTCCAAACGGAATTATTTGGGGTGAAAGGATTAAAAACCATTCGGTCCCCTAATTGTTTTCAGTAGTGTATATGTGGTATTGAAGTTATGATACGTCCAATGACTCCACAACACCAACGCAATCTTATAATATCGTACGCAGCTTTAATACTTTGTTTAGGATTAAGCGAGTATCATTTTTTACTTTTTTTTTACTAAGGTAATGAAAGTATTGCGATTACGCTGAAAAGCTGAAATGGAAATTTTGTGTTTTCTACACGTTCTGGGCGCTGCTGATTAAAACAAGAAGTTCATAAAGAACTAAAATAACCTACTTTCCTGTTACTTAAATACTTACTGAAGTTCTAATCGGGAAAAAAAACTAGGTTCCTAAAGTAAATATCATCAACAGCCGTTTCTACACTAGATTTATACACATTAGAAAAAAAAAATCGAAACACAGCACCCAGCTATAATTTAAACTTCTAAAAGCCAAAATCAACTATTTTCCTTAATATTCTTTCGTAAATAAATTAATATTATTTATCATCTGCTCGTGATTTATTTGTAGTTCGAAGAATAATTAAGTATTTATTAATAACAAAAGTAATGAAACTACTCCGAACTGCATTAAAAAATAAGAAATGTAAATTAAAACTAAGCATAATTGCATGCAAAAGTATGCCTTGCCGCTTTCTTGGTAGATAATTAATGAATAATCAAAGAATCAAATTGTGCTACATTTTATGACGTCATTCCAAACTGATTCATGAAAATATTATTTTGCTTCAAATATGTTTAAATAAATAAAGTTTCTCATGCCATTGTTGATTTGGCAACAGTGATTTAAATGACTCAAAATTGAATTTCAATGCTAATTCAATGGGAAATTCGCCGACAGATAGTAGATTTATGTCCGTCCGGACGTACAGACCAAAGAGTTCAATAGTAGGGTAGAGGAACGACTCGTACTGAGCTGCCATCGGCAGCCATGGCTCACTACGGAGCCCGAATAGAGTGGCAAAAGTGCTAGTTAATTTATAATTTTGATACTGAGAAAGGAAGTACACCCAGGGCAAAGGCGGAAATCGAACCCGCATCTGCTACAGCGCGCGGACTGCTAGCGTTATGACCTGCGATCCAAACCACTCGGCCATCGGGCCCCACATGCCACCCTATATTGTCTCCGTGTTGGTCCATGGTGCTGTTGCCAGGTTCAGTCTCTACCCTACTATAGATCTCTTTGAGACGGACAAAAAGTATGAAAGTTGGGTATCTGAGGTCATAGCTTTCTAACAAAAAAAGAATTTTTAAGATCCGATGGATAGAACCGATTTTGGAAGGGGGGTACGGACAGACAGACATACAGACGGACATCGACCGCATGTCAATACCTACTTTTTCATTTTTTTTAATTCTTTCGAATTAAAAAAAGAAAAGTAGGCTAAAAAATGTGGTTTTTGAACATTGGTCCGCCTGTCTGAAACTACTCTACAGCTCGAACTAAAAGAGCTATAGACTAAAAATTTGGTACACGAGTTCCCGGTATACTTTTCGGATGTCATAATAATGTTTTCGAGAAACTGCAGCATGGTAGCTGCTGTATAACTATTTAGGTTTTAAACTTATAGAAACTACCTTATCGGGGATATATATATATACTTTTAAATTTATTAATTGGTAATCGGAAGTCGTACAGTGTTATACCCCTTAATTTATTACATTGTATTTACAGTCGCAGAAATCCCTTCCGCCCGTATCCTACATCAAGGCCATCGACGTGTTCATGTCCTCATGCACCGTCTTCGTGTTCGCTTCACTCATGGAGTATGCAATGGTCAACATTCTTCTTGGAGAAGGTCTGGACGAAGGAATAGACGAGGACGGGAACAAGGTCGTGCCTCAGGCCAGGAAACAGACGCACCCGGTATCGGCCAACAAGCCGAGAGTGCTGCTGGTTTCAACTTTGCCGGTTGGTTTAGGCTGATCACTAACTCTGCCTTGGGCAGGTAAACTGCAGTAACCAGAACAATGAATTGGATATCATCTGGGCTGTGAAATAATCAGTCCCGCGGCACACTTTCTTATGAGTTATTGAGTTCTTACAACAATAATAGTCCAAAGTCATTAGTCTAGATACTGAAGTTTACCTGCCCACGGCAGAAATATTATCTTTAGTTAATGGATGATTCGATTCGAGCAGGCTTGCTTGTAGGGTAGAAGACATGGTTTGATGTACTTGTGACGTCAACATAGGCGTGACTGTTGTAGTCTGGACGAATGAGCTGTAGGTAGTTTGTTTGTGGGGTATAAGACAGCATTAGACGTAGCTCTGTGACGACACCGTGTAGGTGCAGCTCGTCCGGTCGTCCATTAGATAGAACCATGACAACATTGGCGGTCAAATAGATGTAGGAATTAATACGATTTTAATACTGAAATTTAATCCATAGGTACTGCAGTGATTGGCACTAAAACACTTTTCCAAGCTGAATGAACCAAAGGCTGCTTACCGAGTGATTAGTAGTATAAGGGGCATGCTAGGGTTAAGTTTACCACACAAATGGGCCTCTATGTTGATTCGTGAATTACTAACTAGGTATTTTGTTTCTGAATAAAATAAATACATAGTTACACGACTTCCTTTCAAATTAACACCACTTAATGAACAACTCAAACAACAGTGACATCACAGTTACGTCTACCGATGTCTTAAATCCCACAAACAAAACACCCGGCAGCAAATTAGTCTACACTAGAATGGCCACGCTTACAGTGAAGCCAGAGTTACGTCAAGCATTATGTCTTCCTTCTCACAAACCACGCTCAGCTCCGTTTAAATTGTCCATATGGAATTACACCATGTTTTTAATTTTATTTAATTAGATTTTCTTTATAAAAAAACATTAGAAATTTGAATATCGGGTAAAATTTAATTATATTAGTTTTAAATAGCTGTGAATGTGGCACAATCAAAAATGACTTTCAATTTACCATGACGTATTCAATGACAGACACTCAACTTCACCAAACTTAAACACTTTGGGAAAAAAACACAACCGATTTGTTTAAGAATCAATACACTAGCCATGTCGCTTTGAAAAATATCGCATGACTTACTGTTTCCGATTGATTTATATCGAAACCAGCTTAGTTTTAAATTTAAATTAAGGGAACTCAGTACCACATCAATTTTTTTTTATTTATAGCTTTTTGATTAAAATTTAATTGGTTTATTATGTGAATTAACACATTAAAACAATTTATTAAAAAAAAATTCGAATATTTGTAAAGTTTTTTTATATTTAATTTTTTTCTTTATACAATTACATTTTTTAAAAATGATAAAACTTTTTTTAAATACCACTATTGTAACACTAATTTTTTTACCCAGATACTTTAAACTATGGTACATAAAAACTAGCTTCCAAATGTGATGCATAACCTGTAACTTTTTTGTATAAAATAATTGTTTAAAAAAGCCCTGAAAAGTTTCTAAAAATGAAGATGTTCTCACTTTAAATTTTTTAAAAAAATAACCATAACTCAAAAAAAAAGTTTTAGCGTATCGAAAAACTTAGCATCTAGGAAAACTGAACACTGAGAAAAATGCATTTAAAGTGTGAATTTCCGTAAATACAAACTATAAAATTATGTACAGCCATATAACTTAAATATAATTTTCATACATCTATTTAAAAATTAAATTATTACAAATTTAACTAATATATTGCTTAAAAGAAAACATAAAACTTTATTAAAATAGCAAAAGCTATTATGCAGTTTTTATATAAATTTCATTTAATATTGGACAATTTTTTCAGCATTCTTGCCATATTGACGTAAATTATCTATAATAATAAAAGAAAGAGTCTGTCTGTCTGTGTGTCTGTCTTCGGATCGTAAAAGACCTACTTATACTGCCCTCAGAAATTCGAAATTTTTAAGATAGATTCCCTTTAATATGAACGTGTGCACCTGAGGCTTAGATTTTTCATATTTGTTCAATTTTTAGAGAAAATTCGAATTTTCTGGAAAAAATACACCACTTTCGCTCAAATCCGATCATTTTTTCTCTTTTCTGATGCCATCGGCTGAAAAAATTAAATAAAACTTTTAACGAAAACATTTAAAATTCAAAATGTTTATTTTATTCTTTTGCCATTACTTTCAGAAACTAAATTCATTATTTGAAAAATAATTGACATGTTTCAAGTGACGTAATTCCGCCAGTCTTCATTCCCGGATTTTATTGTGGGTTTATTTGATGATTTTTTCATTGATTTTTCTGTTGACTGCATGTATGCATATTTAAGCAATAAATGTATAGTTAAGCTATTACTGAACTATGATGGTTAATAAAAGCCATCGCACTAGAGCTATTAGTGTTTTATGTCTTTATTTTTTCGCCAAATACGTTGCCAAACTCGCCAAATTATTATCTAAAATTCGCCAAATAGGCAATTTCTTTTATAAATAGATTATAAGCTGGTCGGTTGTTCGAAGGTCATTGTGTTAGAGCTGTATAATGGGTGTGGGTAGCTATATCTATTTTCTCGCCAAATTATTTCCCAAAACGAGCCAAATGAGCTAAAAGGTTTAATGTATTTATGAGGGAATTGTGATGACATTTATGAGTGCATTTTATAGCGTATTTTTCATTTTGGAATTTTAAGGCAATGAAACGGGATTTTATAATTTATAACGAGCGGTAACAATAATAAGTTTATGATCCTATAACAGGTTATATGGTACACATATTTGGAATCTATTTGGTATTTTTGTATTCCGTGCGAAGAACGGGTATAAATTTGCTAGTTTTAAATAAAATGAAGAATGAATTGTATAAATAGAAATAAGTTAATAAGTAGATAAAACACCGAATAATTATCTTGAAATCGTAAAAAAGCTGAATAATCTCCTGAAATCAGCTAAGAACAAGATTTGTTGGATAATTTAATCGTTTCCGGCTGTCTATTTCTAGCTTCCTTAAAAATGTTTGTTGAAATAAAAATAAAGCATTCAAATGAAATGTTTTGTGAGGTCATCGACAAGCGTCAGCAGACTGTCAAAGAAAATATGGCTAAACTTGATTTCGTTTTAGTTTTCAGTACTACCATCCCTCACAAAAATACAAATAACTTCTTAAGAAAAGGAGTTGCACACACATATTTGAAATTTTGCAAGCAAGTTTAGGAGATTTCAAAAATTAATTTCTGCCGATAAAAAAAATTCGCAAATTTTGCTATTTTTGTGGTACTGAGTACCCTTAAAGATTCCTCAGAAAAATGCAAAATGAGTTTAAAAAAAAAAAAAATAGGACTATGATGCAGTCGATTTGAAGAAAAAAAATGCTTTAATTCCTTAGTATTGATATTATTTTTCTTTCTTACAAACAGGACGGAACGCCTCACGTTCCGAACGGAAACAGACCCAGGCTCAAGTCATCCTTCCACCGTCGCCGAACACACCACCGCAGAGCTATTCTAGTCGACAAAATCTCGAGGGTCATTTTTCCGTTGTCATTTATCATACTCAATTCGGTCTACTGGTCGATCTATCTTGATGGACATTGAAAGACACTGTTGTGATTGGATATCGGCTCTACTAACCAGTTTGATGAAAAGACTATTTGCACGATATCGGTGATTTAAGTAGGATGAAAAAACAATTTACATGTGCGAAAATCAGAAGAAGCTAAAAGAGAATTGCACAAAAACTTGTAAACACAAGAGTGAAAGGACATATTCAAGTTTACAAAAAATCCCTAAATCACTATAATTTTAACGTAGACAGAATCGTGACAAATTTGGCAATATGACAACTTGCATCACTAAGGTCATTATTGTGAAGAAATTGGTATTTGTCTACAATACAATGCTTCAAATTTTTAGGGCCATTAAAGCGCGTCCGCGATAAGAATGAGACAATTCGATTGGCTTTAAAAGGAGACGTTCGCCAACTCTCCAAAAATATTACAGTAGAACTCCAATTATCCGAAGCGTTTCTGATTATTCGAAGTTCTTCTGTTATCCTCACCTCAGTCGACTGGTCGATCTATCTGGATGGACATTGAAAGGCAGTGCTGTGATTTGGGCTCTACTAAGACAGTCGTGACAAATTTGGTGATATGACAACTTGTGTCACTAAGGTTATTCTGGAGAAATCTCGATTTGCCTACAATGCATCAAATTTCTTAGGCCATTAAAAGGAGAAGTTCGCCAAAACTAATATGGTAGAATTCCCATTATCTGAAGTGTTGCTGATAATCCGAAATTTCAGAAACAAATAAATAACGGTGTTAGATGCGGCTATGCCTAGTATTTTTTTTTTGGCTAACCCCCAAAAAATTACCAGGTATGACATCCAACAATAACAGTAACAGATAGACCGATTATAAAAGTTAATGTGTCTCATGTAAAGTGCAAGAGAGAAAGAAATGTAATCTCACTATTTCTGGATCTTCAAACGGATGCGTGACTTGGCTGACCGAAAATCTGCCCTCAACATGTAAACTTGTTGCAATTTTATTATAATAAAAGCTCTTTTTCTTTGAAAATGTTTTTTCTCTCATTTTCAACATGTATGTTAGTGTGCGACTCGGTTCAAATAACTTTAACATGATTTTATTAACTATTGACAACCCGACTTGATTGGCAAAGTTCTTAAAGTAACAGAATATCCTAATCCACAGACTTAAAATAGCATCTATTTTATAGAGATTCTGATTCCAAACTTTCTAGGTTGAATAAAATAAAACTATTACAAAAAGCTATAACTCAAACTGCCAAACGGCACTTTACCCTTTGATTGGCTGTTGACAAACAAAACTAGAACTACATGATCTCACAGCCCAACAGTAAATTAACTTATTTAAATAACAGTTCTTTAATTTAGAGTTGAGTTGAATTATCTTTGCACAAGAGCTATTTACGAGGGCTATACTCTTTTCTGAAACACTCCAGTTACCCGAATTTCTGATTTCCGAATGTGCTTTGGTCCCAATTGCTTTGGACAATTGGAGTTCTACTGTAGTTGTAATGACTCTTTATAAGTCAAGTTGGAGGGACTCTAAAAGACATATACAAGGACATTGGATCGGTCTGCAGATAGTGGAATATTATCTCCTATTGTTTTTAAGAAAAGTAAAAAAAAAAGGGACATTGAATAGAAGACAAAAGGGTATATTTTCTGTTAAATTAGCATAAAAGATACATAACACTTCATTTTTTTCAACTATAGAAATAAAAAAAAAAATACAATTTTATTGAGATATATGGTTTTATGAAAATATTATGTGGAATACAGGGGATTAAGTAGAAGGAAAGAACAATTTACATGTGTGAAAATCAGAAGAAACCCAAAAGAAATTAATCTAATATAACTTTAATCTTCAACTGCTGTAGCTGAGTATTTGGTATATTTTTCACAATAAAATATTAACTTGCACATTCTTGTTATAAGAGTTTTACTTCTGTACCTAGTTTAAGCATGTGACTGCCGCAAGTCGCCTATGAAAGAATTGAAATCGAAAGACAAAAGGAGTAAGCAGTTAAACAATAAGGCAAACCCTCAATGGGATCCTAATTTACGCCCCTTTATGTCACCCGACCCTGAGTCTCCATGTGTGGTCATCACTACTTTTATTACTAAATAGCATACGTCTGTGTAAACTTATCCAATAAAAGGCTGAGATGTTGAGGTTTGAACAAAAGGAAAGATCTTGAAAGCCCCATCTACGGTCCATAGTTTCTTCAAAGTCACTTTACTTTCCCAATTTGAAATAATCCGTAGAAAATTTCATAGGAAGCTATACAAATTTATGATATATCGGATCTGTAGACCCTTAGCCACGCCCCATAAATCCGCCACTGACTGCTGTTACATGTTTTTATGACACAGAATCCGCTATATAAAAAAACACTTAAGAAACTGATCAAATATTATGTTTTAAATTCTATTTATTATTTTAAATATAGAAAAAGTTATAATTTTTATTTTGCTGAAAGCAAATACTAAATTTCTAAATACAATAGTAGTTCTTAAAGTAACAAACTTTAAACAGCACAAACTTATTCTTGCATGAACAAAACAAATAAGGTACATCTCATATGTTAAAGAATATGAACAGTATGAAACTTAATTTTAAAATATAAAGTAAAATTGACAAGCGTCTTGATTACATAATCATATAAAAGCTTCAAGCTGTATAAGTTTTTTTTTTGAAAAGTAGCCGAATCATCCCAAACTATGGTCCTTCATAATATAACGCAAGCTTTGAAAGAACTTTCTTCCCCGATATCCTCATGTGATTGTCTAGGAAACTGTGTGTTTTCGTTTCCATCTCTCTCCCTTCTTGGGTTTGGCAAGCAAATGTGAATAACTTCACAGCAGAGCCTCAAACAAGGTAGGTTTAAAACAGCGACGCTCATGTCGTTTGCTGGAAAGCCACACTAAGGGGTATGAGAAGGAAGAGCTGTCAAAGCTTACGCTGCAATCCGAAGGAGTATAACAGTTTTCAAACTGCATTGAAATTTTAACATTATCAATATACTTTCAAAACAAATTGTAGGCTAAAAAAATGGGTCTATTTTACACATATAAAAAAATATATCAAAGGAGTATAACAGGTTTTAAACTGCATTGCAATTTTAACATTATCAATATACTTTTAAAACAAATCATAGGCTAAAAAAAATTGATATTTTTTACACAGATAAAAAATATACATCGAAAGTGTAAACTGTCTTAATTATTAGATAGAAAATATGCACAAAAAATGACATACTTTAAACTCACTGCTGTTGGCATTGCTGATTATTTCTTCTCTTTTGAGCTCCAGTTCTATAGCGGCCATAGGAAGGCGGCTCCACAGCATTCTCTTTAGCTTCGACCTCACTGTCTCTTAAAAACTTCACTTCCGGCGAGAATGCCAATTTCTCTTGCACTTTGTCCTTACTAACAGCACTTGTTTGGTTGTTGATGCTGTTACGAAGAATCGCCCGATTGGAAAGAGTGGGCTTTTTGACTTCTTGAAATTCTCCGTCGATCAAAGCGAATTCGCCAGGGATTATGTCACCAGAAGAAGTGTTTTTGTTGGACATCTCGGCTTTGAGGTTTTCGACGTCTTTGGAGGACACGTTGTACCCGGGTAGGACTTCGATCCTGATTTTCTTTTCATCTTCCTCTGAAATAATTCAGGTAAAGATCAGATATGATTATATGCTTTCAGCTTTAAACTATAATCAACACTTTAAAGGATTGGATATTAGAATTTCAACAGGACACAACTATTTAATTCGACATCTTCACAGAATCAGTGTGAAGGAAAGCCCTGCCTGTCCCTTACGTTCAAGTGGAGAGACAAATCGACATCTTGTGCTTCTTTAGCCAATACCGTTGTTGAAGTCTTCTAAAGGTCGACTACCTAACCAACCCAGCTTCCAACTTTCTTCTTAAAACGGACGCCAGTAAATTTTTTCCTCGCACTTATACTAAGTCGTTCGTTGAACGAAGTCTAAAATTATCTCGCAGTAAGGATGAAATTTGCAAAATATTATATCTTATTCTAATAAAAAGAACAAACTAAAACAGTTTCTTTAAACCTTTTACCATATTTATTACAAAATTCTTAACAATCCGAACAGATGCCACAGCCAATTCACAAACTTATTTTTCAGACGATAATACAATTAATTATTTTAAAACGGATACAATTAAATATTTACAAGCGATAATTGGATTGATTATACAATAAAAATAAACCAAACTTGGTAGGCTCGCCACATCCGTTTTTAGCTTTTTACGTCTGAAAATTATCTTAAAATGTGTGCATAAACAACATAGATATTTAATTTTCATTTGTTTTTAGCTTGAAATTTAAAAAAGTTATTTTTTTATACATTATAATTGCTGGACATAAGTTAGTTTTGATCTTATTGATGCGTTACTACTGATTGCGCCAGCCCCGAAATATCACACGAGAGAGAAACCTCACCTCAGCATTTTCACTGGTGAGAGAAGTTTGGGATTAAAGAACTTTAATTTTTGTTAATTAATGTGTTTCAAAAATTGATTGCTTTATGTTTTCTTACCAGCTACATCAGGCTTCATTGTCAATTCTCTAATATCTTGTTTTAGCTTCATGTTTTCGATTTTCACAGAATCAAGTTCGGCCTGTGTTTGATACAGATGCTGCTGAGTGGAAATGAGATTGTCTTTGTCTGCACTGTTTTGCATGCGATGCGTAAATAAATCATATTCCAGAGATTTATTCTTTTTCCTAAAAGAAACAATAAAAAATGTATATTTTGTTTATTAAAAATCATTTTGGGTTTTTAAGAATTAAACAATATGTAAGAATGAAACAAAGAGTAAAAAATACATTATTTAGGATTTTAACAAGTTTTATTGTTCAAAAATTTAGGACTTTTAATGGCAATTATTGCAAAAGCCAAGGAAATATAAATTCTAGTCATTTTTATAATACAACTAAAGTATTTACAAAGAGCGTTACATTTTTTAATATCCAGATGTAAATAATGTTTAAAATTTTAAAATACATTAAAATATTACATATAGATAGATCTGCTACATATGCAGCAAATTATATGAAATTTTAAAGACTAAACAACTTGTTTTAAGATTAAAAAATAAAATTAATAATTTGTAATATATTCACAGTTACATAACAAAATATCTTTTCTAATGATGCTGTACTTAAAACAAAACTCCAGGTTTTAAGAAAACACTCAACTGCGCATCATAATTTTTAGATATAATTTTTATTTTGAAAATAAAATACAAAAACTAAAGCAGAGTAATTGAATAGCTGAAAATAACATATTTCTTTTTATATAAAACTTTTATACTTTTATTGTAAAAGTATAAAAAAACAACGCTAAAGTGTACACAAGTCGGTTACGTTGAATTAATGTTGTACCAGAGCTACACAAGGTCAATTGGCGAATAGTGTATTTAAGAAACAGAAATATAAACTCACTCTGCTTGTTCATACATGACTTTCAAGTAACCATATTCGTCTGCCCCTTTGAGCACCTGATCTAGGCCTAACTGATGTTGCATTTGGCTTTGAACCAAACTCTTGAATTTCGCATTCAGATTATCGATTTCACGTTTGGATTCCATAAGGTTATCTTCTAACTTCTTTATGTAGCTGGTGTGATAGTTACGGCTGGTCATGCTCAACAGAATGGCCATTTGACACTATGGATGTAAAAAGTGAACAATGTGTAAGGAAAGGAAATGAATTAATTGGTGAAATTTAGAATGTACTCTTGTCTTGGAACAAAAATGAAAATGTGAAACAAAAACTTTAAAACAACAAAAGAATGTAGCACAGACCATAAATTTGAGACATTTATCAACATAAAAAAAATATGTTAATACTTTTAAAAATGAAAATTGTGTTTTTATGTTCTACCTAAAAAGGTTAAAAAAAAGTTAGTAAAATAGTGAGTACTATCATTAGGTGAATGTCAATTAGGACGGACAAAACCACAGCGATTTTAAAACCATCTTTTTTAATAGTATACAAGAGTTCAAATCATATTTTTTTCATTATATCTAACCATTTAATGCTTGAAGCAAAAACTCACAACACAAGATACTTTCAGTTAAGTTGTTTAAGAACGTGTAGAAAATTCTTTTTTAACAACATATTACCACAAAAAAAAATAAGCTAATTCCACGCAGAATTACCCGTTCTGTATTGTAAGTCATTTGTGTTAATTTAAAATAAAGTGATTATCAATACAACTTTTAACATTAAATGAAAAAAAAAATAGCAGAGTAGTTGATATACTTGATGATAGAATACACTTACTGCAACTAAATAATGTAACATATTTATTTAATTTGATTATTATTTTAAATTAATAAAGCTTTAGCATATGACTTACACTACAAAAATATTCAGTTAGATCCTTTCTGTTCATTTGAACAGTTAAATACTTAGAGTAATGAAATGAAGTAACTCCGACAAAAACTAAAGAAAACAAATAAAAATATCGTAAAACTACCTTGCAATTCGACAACTCTTGCTTATTATTTTCATAATTAACAAGCATGTTTTCATACTTGTTGACCAGCAACTTGTATTCTTTTTCGACGAGTTTTCGTCTATCATCAAGCTCGCCATATACTGAATTTCCTCGTCGATTTACGTCTAACTGTTCCAGCTTCAGCACCTCAATTTCTCCTTGAAGTTCATTTTGCAATTCACTTGCTCTCTGAAAAGAAATTTGGGGTTAACACAGACAATACTACTCGGTATTTTTTTGAAATTTGTACAAGCAGGGTTTCTGCCAAAATGAAATGTCCCAAATTCATGACTTTTCATGACTGAAATTAACAATTTTCATGACTTCAGAAATCGGACCAAAAATAAGAAAAATTTCAATTTGAGCCATTATGAAATTTGATGTGCAATATCTTCTAAAATATACTTTTATATTAAGCAATTATTTCTTTGCATATCTAAACCAAGTTTCGGAAAATAAGAATCTGAATTAAAAAAAATCAGCAAACACAACTACTCAACAAATCTATCTTTGTGTAGCAGTTGAGTATTTGTTACATATTAGCTTAATAATACATCGATATTTTTTTTATGAATCACGACATGACAAATTTATATATAATACTATACCGCTAAATGTACTTATAATTTCTATATAAACACTTTAAAATAATTACATTTACTTTTATTAATGTTGTTGGGGGGATAATCTTATCAGATTTGTCCATGTGAACATGTTTAGCAGTTCATTTGTAGCATTACCAACAAATTTTGGTTGTTGGCAGTTTCATTAAGGCTAAATATTTAGTCGACGGGTTTTTCAAAAAAAAAATCTTTACTGCCTCTTTGGAATTGAAATCCCCAATTTTTGGTCTTTCAATGCATATCCTTATTAACATGGTTCATACATTTGTTAGGAAAATTATTTAAGCATATTTCCAAAAAAATTCAAGGACTCGAAATTTACTAACAACATAACATCTAAATATATAAAGCTGTACATGCTGACACGCCATTTTTTTAAAACTAAAAATTGTCTAAAATCAGAAACTAGTATACGCCGAAGAAGAAAGGGTCAAACGTAAATAAAAAGGTTTTTTTTCATTCAAGATGCTTGATCGGAAGAAAATATTCTGGTTGGTCCAACTTGGCCTGAACCGGAGCTACAAAAAAATAAACCAAGACACTCTTCTGATCCCGCAGAGCCAGAGAGCTGTCAATCATTCTGATGCCATGTGACGTCATCTGTAGATTTAGTGAAAAGTACTAGGCAGCTAAATAAGTAAATCAGGAAGTATTATTGGACTCCTCTTCTAATGGGAGATTGGACTGGCTGGTTGAGATTGAAGACATCTTTGAGTAATCTAATCTTAGTTCATCTTCACATTTTATTTTAAATTTTTATCTTCATTACTAGAACCTGTTGTTGTTGTTTATTGAAATTTCAGTTTAGTTTCACCGAATTACGGTGCAAAGAAAAAGCAAAAAATCGTTAAAAGAATGCATAGCAGTTCTAGCGAATCGATTGCATATTTTTTTTGCCGTTTCAGTGAATTTGCATCGCAAATTGCGATGCAATTCAGCTTTAATCGAACTCTGCTTACAGCTGAATAAAAACCTTAACCAATCTGCGGTGTTTATGACCACATATTACGTAATTTTACACAGGATTTTCAAAATTCATACATATCTGCCGTTTTTTCATGACTTTTGGTCGTTTTAGGCTCAAATTCATGACTTTTCATATGTGCGGAAACCCTGTTCAAGTGACGTATACTTAAACTTGCATCCAATACATTCTCAATAGGAACTTCGGGACAAAACAAGAACATATTAGGACCATATTACCATTAATTACCACACAATTTATTGGTAAATAATTCCTGCAGAAGTTCATCATATAATGGCATTAATAAGGAACTGAAGTCTTCTCTCTGTTTTAACCCCATGCCTCAACTCATAGTGCTACTAAACAAATTGTAGCGATAAGATATTTGCCACATCTGATAAAGGGGAATGGGAGTGGTAGTCAAGTCGACAAAAATGAATTCTTCGCTCTGTATTAAACAACTGTCAAACAATATTTTACAAAGTTAATTAACTCCAGCTGTATTGAATATATTTAGACTTTTTTTTTTAAATATAAAAAAACATAGCCAAGTTAAACATCCTTATAATACCACTATTTGCAATTGGTTCCATTAATTTTTAGATTTTCCATACATAATTTTACAACAAAATATTCAAACCAAATTTTAAAAAAAAAGTGAAACTAGACAAACATCTAATCCAGCTACATTTATCGTATTTTTTAAAAAAAAAAAATATTTAATGCAGCCGTAGTAATTTGGTTCAGAAAATAATTTTTCTCAGTTGAATAACACACAGAGAAGACTTCAATTTGGATATGTGACATCCGCTTCGATTATCTTTTAAGAAAAAATAATTCAATTAACCAATAAATGATTATCTGAAAAAAACTTCAAATTACGTTATCAACAAATCTAATGTAATAAATGTATTAACAAAAGTGAAATACTTTAATTTCCATGGTGCAAGCTTTTATTTCATTGTCTCTATCCTTTATTCCTTCTTCTAGCTCTTTGACCATAGCAAGTAAATTAACCTCATTCGACTGAGAAGCTGTTAATTCAAATTGAACCTCAGCTAATGCTTCTTGTAGCTGTTTCTGGAAATTGAGCAATAATTAGACACTACAATCCTAAACAATAAATAAAACATATCTACAAAATTGCCATTTAAAAATGCAACTTCAGAAATTATATTATATAAAAACTTGAAATTTTATTAGATTTGATTAAAAAGTATAAATATAAGATTGAATAATATACTAAATCAATGAAGTATCCAATCCAAAATAATCTTTTGTGATTTTCAAGTAAACTTTTGTAAAATTAATACTCCAATTATAGCCTCCTGACATCCCTTCAAAAGGATGTTTATTTTTCATGGTACTACATAATTTATTTTGACAAAATTGAAATGGTTTTATAGTCGAGGAACTTGATAGAAGTAATCACCAATCGAAACTTACATTTTGTAATTTGTAATAATCAATATCCTCTTCTTCAAGCAACGTTTGTTGCAAACTTATATTCAAGGACACTTCTGCTTTGTACTGAAGACTTTGGATTTGCTGCTGTTGAGATACAACCTTTTTGTTAAGGTCAGATTTCTCTTGTAATGCCTTTTGCAAGTTCTTTTCCAAATCTTCATTCTAAAAAGTATGGAAGGCAATAAATTCATTTGAAAAGGAAAATTATATCAAACTATATATAAAATAAAAACTATACAAATGTTAAAAGTTGAATCATGATCGCATTAAATCTACACGAGGACTATTGTAGATGGGAACCATAATTTAAAACCACAGTCAAGTGAAGAGCCAAAACTTGACTCGGCACCCAATTAAACTTTTAAGGGCAACATCATACGCTGCGTCAGGACTTTGGAGCATATTTAATGTGCACTCCCTCTAAAAGGTATTATTTGTTGGAATATTTGGTTGTGCAGACCGTTTATGTTTATAGATCGGCAATGCCCAATCCTGAACCTGGGACCTTTCACATGCAAAGCAGGCGTCTTACCGACTGGGCAGCCTCTTGCTAGAATGAGGAAATTAAAAATATTATTAATAAAAGTTACCAAACACTTGATTAAATTAATAAGTGGGTTTATTTGAATTAACATTACTTAATTGATAAGGGCAATATGCATAGCATTTCGAATCACAGTCAAGTGATGAGGCTGACACTGTTTAACTAGTGATGTAAAAATGGAAACGAGAAAAAAGTTTATAATCAATGTTTTTGATTTTGAGTAAAGAAACTTAAAATCATTTGACTTTTCTCATAAAAAGAAAATAAAACTATAACATGGGATTGTGAATTCTTTTATTAATTGTAATCCAATGTCTTTTAGATGAATTGTTACATAATCTTTTTTAACAAACGAGGAATAACAAAACTACCGGTTTCGAGAAAATACTCAATACTAAATGACAATATAATGTTTACTTTAACACATCACATCAATGGATCTTGTCTTTTGAGGAAAATACTTAAAAATACTAATTTGCAATGAAACACACACAAAATATATGACAAGCAATTTAACACATATTTGCTGCATGAATGTTTTATATTAGGTAGTCACTCAATATTCACCTGTAGTAATTCATACACAAGTCACAACAACTGGTAGTTTTAGCATGTCGGCAAAAGCTTCATTTTCATGCCCAAATGTTAAGTATTTAACCAAAATAAGTATTCAATCATTTTTTTTTTTAACAAAGAACATTTACCTCATCAGTTAAGGTTTTAATTCTGTGCTTCTGTGAATTCTTTTCTTTTTGTAGAAGTTCTAACTGTTTCTTTATTTCATTAAAATTCTCATTTAGATTTTCATATTCTGATGAATGACTCTTGAGAGTCTGAACCTGGGTTTCTAGATCTAGTTGCAAAGAATATTTATCCTGCTGTAATCTCTGAAATAGTTAAAGAAATTATTAAGTCCAAAATAAAGATGACAAGAATTTTTAAAATAAAACAAAAATATTATATCAACACATCATCCTACTCAATTTTGCCTATTCTTCAAGTAAACGTTTAAAATAAGTTCTTTTATAGAAGAGTTCTGTGATATAAAGACAGGTGCATTTAATGGCGATGATGAAAAAGGGTTGTTATACCCGTATTTTTACATTGAATATTCGCCACTCCTGAAAAGTTGCCAACTCTGTCCCAAAGCACTTTCGATTAGTCATTTCAATGACGTCACAATTTGTTTATATCTACCAGTTACAATCCAAGGTACAACTTTTGAAATAATAACTGCCATGTTGTTATAAATAAATTTTTCATAGCAAGATTAACTGTTTTCAAAGTAATAGTTTAGTTTAGTTTAGTTTGAATTATCGTCGCACTAGAGCTACACGAGGGCTATTGGCGACAGGTGTCGTATTTTTAGAACCACAGTCAAGTGACGAGCCGACACCCGAGTAGGCACCCAACGCTACCGTTAAGGGCGATATCGTACGCAGCGTTAGGACATTGAAGGATATTTAACGTGCACTCCCTAAACATGGGGTATTATTCGTCGGACATTTTGGCTGCACTTCAAAGTAATATATAATCTTAACTTGTGTATTATCTAAGTAAACAAACCACAAAGTACTATGAAGATCATACCTTTAAAAAAATAAATATTAAACGAAAATCATCAGGTTTTTAGTGTTGTAACAATCAGGAAAATTTTACAACAAAAGTAGTTTCAGCTTGAAAGCATTCAGGTTTAGTTAAAAACAAAACCCAAGTACTTCACCACATAAGTTTAAAACAGGATTATAAATTTGTATAAGCTAAATTTCTATATTTTTACTTAAATATTTCTTTTCTATGCTACTTATCAATGGAAGACAGGAGATTAGAACAACGTAATTTAACCTCATTCTCCAATAAAATGGCTTGAAGTTTTTCTGACAACTTTTGTTTGTCTTCAAGAAGTTGTTTTCCGAATGTAGCAGCCTTCTGGATATCCGAGTCTCTTTCAAAAATTTCATTCTTTAGGCGAGCAATAGTTTCAAGGTACTGAAATGTATAAATCATATAATATAAAGACATTTTATTTGAAAACTTTAGCCATTGACAATTAACAGATAAATTATTACTTCGCTTTCCATTTTCCGGGAGAATAGAGAACCATAAAATGCTAACAAACTTTAATTTAAATTTAAAACTTTCTGTTTCCCTCCCAAAAATTTCGTAAACAATGTCAGATGTCAGTGTAGTACAGTCACAGTTATTTCACTTCATAAAGAACAAATGTTGTGGTTGGTTCACTACCCCGCACTAGATCGCCATTCCGGTGTTAAGTTTCAGTATGGGCTAACGGTGACCTTTCAATGTCAACTATGTCAAAGTATAAATTAAAATATATATATAAATACATACACCTCATTTTTAAATTACGAAAATTAAATGTTATAAAATATGGCTTATGAACTTCCGGTGTGGGGTGTGCTCAGGTGTCAAAATCCTTCATTGACCGCTTTTCAAAATTTTCGGGCGCTTCGTATACTTCGTTTCTATGTAAAAGCTCTGTATGTACCAAAGAGTGAGGCTAAACATATGCAGTCGGAACTGCAAAGCAAAAGATAAATCCACGAAGATAAAACAAGATATTACCATATCTGTGGCGATCTCTCTTACATTTTAAAAAATACTTTCAAGGATAAACTTTCATCGCGTATCGCAATCAGATCAGTGATCGCGATCATTAAGCAAATGATCATACTCATACCTTGCGCTCTCGTACACTTTCTAGAGGAGACACGGGAAAAGCGGGGTCGTAAAAAGCTGACTCCTTTCTCCCGCCATGTTGAGGCCAACTCGGGGAGTTGTGTAGAATAAAACAGTACTTCAATTGTGCTTTTTCTGGAAGCTTTTAATTCAGAGTCTAAGCCAGTAGCTTTTTGATTTTTTAAAGACGTTGATAGTAGTTATTAGTGATTCATAAACCAGATTTTTTGGGGGGAAAGAGGGGGGGGGGGGGTAGTTCTATTCCTATCTAGTGAAAAAATTCGTCTATCAAACTCAATTTTTCTCAAATAAACACATAAATGGTCCGTAATTCAACACTATCATTTTTTAATGAAATAAGAAAAAATATAAACTATTAGGCACATTAAAAATCGTATTTCGTCTTAATGAATTAAATAAAAAAAAATTTCTATGAGAAAGTGCCTAATAGTTTTTTTATAAAAAAAAAATTCTCAAAATAAAAAGCATCTCAAACTTGTATGCCATTTAAAGATATAGACGAAGAAAAATAATAAGTTACAAATTAAAGGAGGATTTTATTTATTTTTTAAAAACAATCCACAATATAGGTATGTAATTTTTTTTTAAAATTATGCATAGGGTAAAATATTATTTATACATGCGGTTTTTATTCGAAAAATGTAATTAATTAACATTACTGAAATGTAGTTTACCTCACATTGCAAAAAATGCAGCATGTTTGTTTCTAAAACATTTTATCACAAACTTAAAATGTTATGGACTCATGAACAAAAACTGGAACAAAAATATTTACTTTACTGCAATCATTTTTTAATAAAAAATATTTACTTTACTGCAATCATTTTTTAAAAAAAATTATTCTCATTGTTCTATTGAAAATTAAATGCATTGGAAAATCTTACAACTCCTTTTTTTATAATAGTCGTTTATAACAGTTTTTGTATGCAATTATTTTACTTTGAAAATTTAATGTTTATATTTTATCGCAAAAGTCAAAATGGAATTTCTTCAAAATGTAGTACATTATTTTTTTAGCGTATATACTTACGAATTTTTTTTTGTAATCAACACTAAATAATAAGAAAATTATTTTAGGTGTTCTCTTTTGTTCAAAAGCAAAAGTTTTGTAAAGATGAAAGAGCCGGCGTGATCAACGTAAATTCTTTAAAATTGTTTTCTTGTTTTGATAGCAATGAGCGATTTCCGCTTGACGCATAAGTCAATTTTAGTCGCATTAAGTTTCCTGCATTGCCGGTTCATTTGTAAACTAAATGTTATCAAAAGATAAGCTTCAACTGTTTTATTTTATCTTTCGTGTGATAAGAAATTAAGTGGGCAGAACATCTAATATTATTCTTAAAAATGTGATAGCATCGTACAGTGGTCTCATACTCTTGCGTTAGCTATGAGATATTGAAGGTTAGTAAATTTTGAAAATTATTTTTGTATTTTTGTTTATTAAGTTGCAAGGTTTTGCTGTAATTATCTTGTACATTTGTAATTTATATAATATATCGTTTAATTTATGGGATTTCATTGACCTTTTTAATGACATATTTTATCACAATCATTAGAAATTTGATAATTTTCATAAATATTTGTTAATAACTTTTTAAGTAGCAAATTATTGATTTGTGATAAGAATATCCCTTTTCAAGCTAAAAAATGAATTTAAATATCCTGTTACGTATGCTAATGATAAATTGCAAACATAATGAAATGCTTTTTTGGAGCAATTAGTAAAATACATATTACTTCTCTAATCTTTGTTCTGTTTCATAAGCCTTAAAAAACCCGAAAGATATCCATTCGATTAAATAGGCTACCCTTTATACACCGCATATACATCAATCAAATTCTTTTTAAAAATAATGACCTGCAAAATTTCCTGATGCTCATTAACATTATACAAGCATGACTCTGAATAAAATCTATGCTTTCCATTCAGGAAATTATTTTTTTAGAACAAACAAATAGAGGGAAACGCTTTTATTCAATGGGATATTATTTTCTTCTCATTGTTGGCTATAATTTTTTAATATTAGTTTTAGATTTTATGTTATTATTACATTGAGTAAGTTATAAATTATCCATTTCTCGCATTTTATTGAATCTGAATTATCGTTATTTTTTATTATTTATTTGATATTGTGACAAAAAGTTCTAAGTAAAACTGAAATAGCCTACTATCCTGTTATATTTCTTGATTTTTGACTATGATGTTTTATAATAATTTTAGATTTTATATTATTAGTTTGAGTAAGTCATAAATCATCTATTAATTGTATTTTATTGCAAAATAATGTATTTTATTGTACTTTATATTATATGCGAACTGTATTATTATTGCTTTTTAATGTTTACTTTGATATTTCAAACAAAATGTTAAAAAAATAAATAAAATAGCCTACTTTCTTGTTACTTTAATACTTACTAGAATTCTTACAGAAAACAAGTAGTTTTGTAACAGTAACTGTCGCCTACAATCCATTCCAGTTAAAATAATTATATAAAATTGGTTGGGTCAAATTCTAGTATCCGGACGGACAAAAAAGAATAAAAACTAAGTCTCGGATTAATACCTTTTTTAAAAAAATTATTTTTCACATTCACATTATCCTTTTTGTTTGAGTAGTCAGTTGTTTTAAAAGAGAGGAACGAAACTTGTTCGAAACCTGAAAAAGTATAGTCGGCCGTGCGCTAATAGGTTTCGTATTTTCATTTTGTAATTCCACAAATAAAATTTTAAATTTTTTAATAAATACACATTTAAAAAAACAATCATGGCATCATAAAAAAATTGTATTTTCGAAATCAGTTTCAGAATTGCCTAGGAAAAACCCAGGCTATTGCCTTTTAGTTTCCAGAGAACAAGTTAAAATTCTCAGGCTAGTGAAATCTGTGGTTTCTTTCTTTCCTGCAATCTATCTTTTCCACGCTGTATAAATGTGTTATTTATTTTCTTAATAAACTATAAATTATTCATTTGTATTTACTTAAAAAATATTTTAGAACACTTGAATTTTATATTAAAATAATAAATAAAATTGTTTATTTTGTGTGAAACTGGTACATTTTAAATTACTTTTGTTCGACGCTTTAGGTATGCATTTTTGTTATTAATGCACAATTTTAATCTTCTATTGTTCTAACTCGACTAATCTTGCTTCTATTTCACATACTATAGTTCCTACACTTCAATGGAATTTTTTGTATTTAAATAAACATGGCCACTTCAGGTATCATGTTTCCATCATCATTAAATAAGTTTTTATTTTCGCATATAAAACTCAACGTAAACTAAAAAACCTTTTTTCTAAAAACGATTATCTTTGTTTTAGATTGATTAGACAGATTTATTTGCAAGTGTTTTCATATTCTGAAAGAAAAATTCGGTTATTAAGATTTTATTTGTAGCTATGCAGGGCCGCCGACAGGATTTACGGGCCCCTATGCAACTTAGTTTGGGCCCCTAACTCATTAGGCCCCCCCCCCCCCCCCAGTGTCACAGCGGGTCACTTGATCGCGGTTCCAAATTAAGAGGCCCGTCACCGATAGCCCTCTAGTGCGATGTTAATGAACCAACCAATGATCCCCTCCACTCAGATCTTCTCTTCACACAATAAGCAAAAATTAATAAAAATAAGGGTTCTCGCTATAAAAGAATACACATTGTAATTAGTAACTTTCCGAAGCAATAATATCGAGTTAACTGTATTAAAGTTGCTACATATTAAAATGAAATTTATATAACTCCTTACTTTTATCCAGTGGAGTAGCCAGGTTTGTTCCAAATTCGCTTGAACTACGTTTTTTGCTCATGATTTCCCAGTCTTTGGCTTTTTATCGTTCATGTACGAAACTCAGTCATGATTAGGAGACGATAGCGCCTCCGGCGCTAGTTCTTCGATAAAATTAAAATGCGTAGCGTAGTGAAGGTTTGTTCCAAGGGTGGGGGTACAAAGGTTCGATCTGGCCCACTTGGTATAGCCAAAACTATAATAGTTATGATTTATGATTGATTAAAAACAAGGGCTAGTTAATGTAGTAAATTAGTTTTAATCAACTTAAATGGCTAATTAATTGTACTTAGTTAACAATTGTACTAAATATTAATTCATTCGTTAGAAATAAAATAATTTCATTATAATGATTTTAAACTATTAACTTTAGTAACTATTTAATGAACTCTTAAACCTCTTACTTTAAAGCAAAAATTAAAAGTGTCTAAGAGAAATCTAAGGCTTCCAATTTAAAGGTATTAACTAACAAATACATTGGAAACGTAACTTTACATTGGTACTACAAATAACATTACAGAAGGATAACTATTATAAAACAAATGGAGAGAATAATTAATAATATAAAGGATAACGAATCATAACTCACATCTTATGTCTTGGAGACTTTCGAAATTCAAGTTGCGCAATTCGGTTTTGCAAAATTAAGTATTTTTTTGTTATTTAATTTAAATAATCAAAATTTCTATGTAGCGGAATGTGTTTATTTTACGCTCACTTATTTAATCCTCCACGCTCGGTGATCCACGCGGATAGTGCCTTCTGCTACAAGTGTGGAGTGTGGATGGAATGTTGTCAATAGCGCGGGAAATCACGAAGTAGATAAGAGACGAAAAGGGGTCCCCCATCCTGATAGGGGACTCCTTAGGAACTGACCCCACCGGAAATGAATGAAACAAAATCTCCCTTCTCAGACTTGGTCTACGCTCTAAAAAAAAATGTCTTGTCTGCCCACCAGAAAAACGGACTTTCCCTTCATTTTACGAGTCCACGGAAAAGTGATTAACTAAACATTTTTTATTGAAATATATTGTTTAGAAAATCTAATTTTTACTATTTTCGGTGCACTAATATTTTGTGAAAACACTATTTAAATCAATTTTTTTCAGAAACCCCATAAGTCACAATTTATCGAAAAAATTGATTCATTTGACAAATCAAAAATACTATATTACGGAAAAACAGTTTTACAATATTTCAGTTTTATTCTTATAACATTCGAATTACAAAAGAAAAAGACAAGAAGCAGTGTGATTTTGTAACACTTAACTATGATTAATAAAAAAAATAATCTGGCTGCTAAAAAGATACTTAATTATTATTACTCTAAACAATTATATTAAATATAATATTAATTTATTCATTAAAGTCAATTTACTTCATTATAATGATCCTAAATTTATGGTAACTATTAGTGAACAATTAAACCCCTTTTTTCTAAATAAAGTAACTAATTTGTTGTTAGCTAACGAAAATTTCACGTACGTGTCTTTGGGAAATCTAAGACTACCTATTTAAATAGGTGTTAATTAACACATTAGCTTAACATCATATTAGTTACAAACAACATTATTAAATGATAACTGTAAACAAATAAGAGAATAATTAGTTACATAAAAGATAACAAATTATCACTTGCATCTTATGTTGTGAAAAACTTTGCAATCAAAGTTCTGAATTCTGTTTTGTAAAATGTAGTAATTTTCGTTGTTTACTTTAAATAACCAAAATTTATTTTTTTATATTAAATTTATCATTAATTATTTATTTTGGATAAATAAATTATTTTTAAAAAATGTAATTTATTTGACAAAAAAAAAGAGAAATGCAATTAAAACTACTTGAGTTTAAAGATTCAAGTACGAGAATGATTACTAGGAATGAGAGGAATGTGACTATTTTCCACACAAAAAAACATGCTCTGTGGGCTGTGTTGTCGCGCAGTTTTTTCGGCCTGGGCTGTAGAAAAAGTAGGAATATACTCTTTTTTTATTGACCCTGGTCTTTTGCTGGGGCATATATATATAAATTCCCGAAGGGCCCCTCTTGCGAAACATATTACTGAAGAAGGAATAATTTCTTAGTTTAAATTATCGAAGAAAGAATAAATTATAAAATATTTAAAAAAAATAATGCTAAAAAGTCAATGCTACAAATTTCAATAAAAATTATAATAAACACAAACAATTTCCGTTTCCGCTTTTTTTCCAAATAAAATAAATTTTGAGGTTCCAAAAGAATGGGGACTTTATACCCGTCGTTAAATGTGCCCATTAGTAAATATGATCGTAAAGTGACTTAGGGGCCCCCTCTTGTTATATATTCTAATAAATTTTGCTTATCGAGTTGTCTTTAAAAAAAAAATTTAATGTGTGAAAAGTCACGAAGATTGCAATAATACTAACGAATTTTACAAAATTAATAAAAAAAATTTGCAAATTTCTTTTGATAATGGAATGCAATTTTAGGTCCTTCCGACTAGGGGCCCTAATCCTAGAATTAGGGGCCCAATGTTAATTTCGAACCAATAAAATATTTTAGTGATTTGCGAATATTTTCTTTTGCTTATAATTAAAAAAAAAACAGGGCCCTCTGGCGCGGGCCCTTTAACTTTTCACGGGCCCTATGCAATGCATAGTTTTGCCCCCCCCCCCCTCCTGTCGGCGGCCCTGTAGCTATGTGTGATGTTTCTTACGGTTGGGAACATATAGACAACACCAGATCAAATATATTTTAGCCTGCTTTTTGTTCGTCTGTCTGTATGTCCGGACGGACATCTATCTAACTGTCGACGAACTTCTCATTTGAATATCATTGAAATTCAATTTTTTATTTTACTTTATTTACTTTATTTATTTAAAAGATAATTTATTTATTTAAAATTAAGCTTTGAAGCAAAATTTGTTTTTGTCATGTAAATCAGTTTGGAATGACGTCATATAACGTGATTCTTTGATTGTTCATTATTTGTAAAAAGAAAAGAAAGCGTCAAAGTGTTCCATTTTTTTTGTTGCATAAAATAAATATATTTTAAATTTTACATTACATTGCAGGTATTATTAAATGAATTTACGAAATAAAATGAATGATGATAGCCAAGTTTTGCTTTCAAAAGTTTAAATTGCAAATAAATGCTGTGTTTGGTGATTTTTTCTAAAAAAGTGTAAAAATCTTGTTTGGAGGCGGTTTTGGGGACAGTAACTTAAAAAAAAAAATACTTATTGTATTAAGAATTTCAGTGCGCATTAAAGTAACAGGAAAATAGGATATTTAAGTTCTTTTAAAACTTTTTGATTCTTTATTTGATACAATCTTCACAGCCTTTCCACAGATAAGGCACTTTATATTTTTATCGCATTTTAACATAATAAACCAATTTTACATACAATGGTAAATGGGAAAGGGTCAATTCTATAAAATATTAGAGTTGTAAGAGATAGTAAAATTATATGACAGCCTTATAGATGAATTAAAAACGCAGTTACACGATTTTTATAAATGCAAGTTATTGCAATGTATACTTTTTGATTAAAAACACGAAATTTTTTTTTATATTTCAAGGAAATAAATATAATTTTGTAAAAAATAATAGATGGTGGTAAACTTCCAAAAATAGAGGAATAACTATTTCTTGTATAATATATAAGGACAAGGAAACAATAATTAGATAAATATTTTAATACAAAATTTATCAATAACTTATGCATTCTTTAAATTTATCGTTTAGGAACTGATAATATCATCCATCGGAAGTTTATTTCACCATAGTTTATTTGGAAAAATTTTATAGGAAAATATTTAAACCATAAAAGAAGTTTTGAAGCGAAATGATAACGATGCAATACATTCACATTCAAATGAAGCAATACAGTGTTGGTGTGATGTACGATTATCAAATCAGATAAACTTGTCTTTTTGAAGTCAAATTCTTCTTCTTTGTACACCGACCATTTCCGTTTTTCTTGGAAAGGCTAGACTGTTAAAAATTTGGTTCGACCTTGTACCAAAATTTGGTGAATTCCAGCTGCAACCAAAGTTTGGTGCTTGGTTTTACCATTTATTGGTGCTACAGCGGGCACCAAAATTTGGAACTACACTCTTAAAACAAAAGAGTGAAATTCACTCCTATAGGAGAAGTGCATTTTCGGCACCGGAAAGGAGTGGACATTAACTCAGACTGAGTTAAAACCGCTCGTTTTAAGAGTGTAGGACGCAGATTGTTTTCTTTTATTTCTTTTACCCACTCCGAAAAAGAGTGAAACTCACTCCTATAGGAGAAGTGCATTTTCGGCACGGAAAGGAGTGGAAATTAACTCAGACTGAGTTAAAACTGTTCGTTTGTTTTAAGAGTGAACGTTGCACCGAAATTTTTTACAGTGTATGTCCCAAAAGTCTAAGAAAGAGGGAAGAAGTTTGTTACTAAAAAAAATATTACAATGTAAATTAGTAGTTTTCTTTAAAAAATAACAAGCTTTGAAAATTGTGAACAACATTAGAGTTTGAAATATTCATCAAACGGACAAACTGTCAAAATGTGATGCTTAATACGTGCATCCATATAGGAAGGTTTAATAGTTTTTTTTCAAAATTGCGTATTTTCGATAACTAGTGTTAGTCTTGAAAATCTAAGAAATTTTAATTTTGTAACAAGTTTTGTGTTTGTAAATTTAAAGCACATATTATATTATTTGTTTTCTTTTACAGGTAAAATGCGTATGCTGTTGTTATAAATAAAAATAATCATAATTGGAATGACAAGGCCAGATTGGTACGTCAGTTTCGGAATGACACTTTAAATAAAGTCTTAGAAGAATCAGATTAAAACAGTTCTCTATGGAATTACGTTTATAATTGAGTAAACGTGACAATTCTGAATTTTCTTCCGGAATAACATAAAGTAAAATCAATTAAAAAGAAAAATGTCTCTTTTTCAAAAATGGAGTGAACTTTTCCAAAAATTCAACATTAAAACACCCGAGTGGAAGAATGGCGACCCTAAAGCTTCTGATATAATAAAACATTCCAAACAAATGAATGAAGACAAACAACGCTGGTCTTTCCTAATCGACGCCTTGGAAGTCTTCGAGGTTCACTATGGTCGTGATCACTTGGAAGTCGCTGAAATATCGTCTGAATTAGGAGTGGTGGCAACAAGTATGGGTAATTACACCTTCGGAAAAGATTTGCTCGAGACTTCAATTCGAATTTTCAAGTCCAAGTCTGGCGAAGATTTGAAGCTGGCAGAAGCACTCATAAGATTGGGCATAGCTTTCATTTTCTTGGACGACAACAACAAGGCTGGAGATTTGTTGGACACAGCATTGCCCATCCTCAACAAACATCACGATTCAACTGAAATTGAAGTTTCCGAAACTTTATACAGTTTAGGTGTGGCTTATGGAGACTTGGGAAACCACGAGAGGCAAAAAGATCTTCTGGAAAGAGCCTTGCCTTCCATCGAAAGCCATTATGGTTCCGACCACATCGAGTTTGCAGTCAAACTCGCCGGATTGGGTGCAGCGTATGTCTTCTTGGGAAATCACCGCAAAGCTAAAGAACTGATCGAGAGAGCCTTGCCCATCGTCGAAAGTCAGTTAGGAGTCGAACGACCGGACATAGCCGATGCCTTGGTCAACATAGGTGTTGTCTACGGAGCATTGGGAAATAATGACAAGGAGATAGAACTATTGGAACGGGCATTGTCTTTCTTCGAGAGCTGCTATGGCGACGAGCACGTTAAAGTGTCTGTTACCATGACCAACTTGGCGCTTTCGTACGGATCGAAATTCGACTACCTAAAAGAAAAGGACATTTTGGAGAGAGTACTGATCCTGAATGAGAAGATTTACGGATCGGAGCATTCGGAAGTCGGCAAGACCCTTCTCAATTTAGGGGCAGTGTACGGTGAACTCGGGGAACCAGTCCAGAAAAAGGATACATTGAAGAAAGCCGTATTCATCTTGGATAAGAACTTTGGACCGGATAATTTAGAATCTGCTGAAGCCTTAGTTTGTTTGTCATCAGCATACAGAGAATTAGAAGACAGATATATGGAAGTTAAACTCCTGGAGAAAGCAATTAGAGTGTTGGAGTGGCATTACGGACCGCATCATATTCAAGTGGTTGAAACAAAAGTTACTCTAGGTTTGGCGTATGGTTCTCTTGAAAATTACCAAAAGCAAACGGTACTTCTCAAAGCAGCACTTCCTCTAATACAGGAACACTATGGGCCTAAGCATCAATTAGTTCACATCATAACTGATACTTTAGAAGAATCCAAAGCGCCTGTCCGAGGTGAATTAGTGAAGAAGTTGTGCTGTGTTATTTTGTAGTGCGTTGAAAAGTATAAAAGTTCATTACAAATATAATTCTAGGAGAAAGCCGTTTTTAACACTTTAAAACTGGGAAGGTTTCGTTTTCATTGAAATTATACTTCAGGATTATGTTATTCCGGTCTCAAAACCATTCTATAAAAATGTTTAAATATATCCTTTTATGCAAAGAATGTTAAATTGGTGTTGCGTTAAATATGGTTAATTTGAATAGAAATTTGAACCTGTACTGTTGTACTGTAAAAAAAATCCTTAAAATTCTTTAAATTTTACCAGTTTTAATACTATCACTTTAAAGTGACAACTGAGTTGCAGAGTAAAATCGTAAAAATTACCGAAACTTTATGTATTGAATACCTTAAACTGAAATTGAAACTGTTTTGTTCCGTTACAAAGGGCTAGTTTTCCATGATTTTTTTTGTTTTGGTTGAATGTTTGTGACTTTTATATATTTTAAAGTATTATGATATCATTGGATTACTTACAATCTTACCTACAAACAAGCATGACTACTTTTATAAAATATAAATATACTTTTTGTCAGCAAGTGGTTAAATGCAAGCGTATTTAACTGTAAAACGTGCCCAGTAAACGAGGTACATTTACCCAGTCTGCCAAAATTGAATGAAATACTATTTTCATCATTTTTGCCTTTATTGGCGACATGCTGAAAAAAAATTACTGAAATGACTCACTAATTTATCCAGCTTTTTTTTGTAAGGCATAAAATGCATGTTCTATGCATAAACCCGTGAACATCGTTTAAGGGGGAATGAGCCGGACAGCGGGTCTCCAAATCAAAGTGCCTCAGCCTTAATCCAATGGAGAAAAAATATTCTCTAAGCCTCATTTCTCCGGCTGTATTGAATATTTTTATATGATAAATGTAGCTGACTTACAGGTCCCGACAATCCCACTTTTTGAAATTGGTTCGAATATTTTTTAATTTTCAAAAGATAATTTTACACGAAATATTCGAAGCTATTTCAAAACTTGTAAATATAGAGACCTGTAAGTCATCTACATTTATCATTAAAAAAAAACGTTTGGAAAAATATTCAATACAGCCGGAGAAATGTGGCATAGAAAATAATATTTTACATTGGATTAACACTGAGGCACTTTGGTTTGGAGGCCCGCGATCAATCGGGCCCATTTGCCATTAAAACCGATGAATAAGAATACCGATTTAACCTGGCCTTTTACACATGTTAGCCAATCGAATAAAACCTTTATTCCCAATATTACCCAGTGCCTCTATGAAAAATATGTTTTTTTTGGAAAAAAAAATAATACGACCTTCTTTGCCCCATCTTAGTTCTATATCGTATGCAGATAAAAGACCACCGGCATTATTTTGTACTCGCGATGATAAAGCTACTTTTTTACTACAAAGTTAAAAAAAAACCACTTTAGAATTCTTAGATCATAAACATGGTCTTTTCTTTTTTTTTCTTTCTAAACGTTATTTATTCTTCTGACAATGGGAATGTTTCAGATGATGTAACGTTCCTGTTTTCATTTTTCTCTGTACTGCGATTTCACTGTCAAAATGACCGATATAGATGAATTTTTTTTCTATGCAAACTTTCTTTTACAAATGTTTAGATTCTAGTTGGTTGTTTTAAACTTTAGAACAACCAACAGCACAGCAGAAAGTTTGCACTAAAAAAATTTAATTATTAAATTTTCTTAGAAAACTCATTTTCGAATACCAAAACAAATGAAAACAAACCGTTGGAGCTGTTGCCATCCACGACATGAAACAACCCCATTGTAGAAACAAAATCATGGTTGTATTGTATGAATTTATACAAGATCTCTAAGTATATTTAATTGTAAAAATGCTTAAAGAGTTTTGAATGATGATTTTATAAGAATTAAATAGAATACCGGTGTCTTTTCATGAGAGATACAAATTTTGCTTATTTCTATGTTCCAATTTTGTTCCTTATTTTAGAAAAAAGCATATTCGAATGTACTTAAAGCCATTTCTATATTTGAAAGACAAAAACCACCTTGTTATATTTAAAAATATTCGATGTCGTTGTTTACCAATATTTATACATAATGTTTTTAATTGATTTCTTATAAAAGGCGTTTTTGTTAAATTTAATAACAGTTGAATAAAGGTATGAAAATTGCATTGGCATCTTATATTGAAAAACTTTATTATCCAGGAAACATAAATGATGAATAAAGAAGAAAATGGGAGAAGAATTTTCTGCAATATAAAATTTTTCCAAGTATGCGTATTTGCAAATTCTGAAACTACGTATAACCTGGTTATAGCGTCATTCAAGGGACGAGATATGCAAGAAGTTATGAACTAGTTACGTTATAAACGTGGTTGAATATTAAGTGCAGGAAATCATGTAAAATTTCACTTTTTTTTCACTTATATTATCAAAGAATGTTATAAAATAACATCTATTGATATAAAATTTTTACTGGAAATAAATTTGAAATTAGGCGACTTTTCCCGTCATTTGCCGAATAAAATGAAAAATAATAAAATCTAATAATAGTTATAATAATTTTAATTAGTGAAATTTAAATTAAAGACTGAAAAAGTAATTATTTAAAAATGTTTTCTTTAAGAAGGCATTTTGGATATCACATAAACGTATATTCTTAGCGTTATAACCGAGGATATCATTAAAAATTGTCGTTATAAGGAAGATATTGTAATTTTGAAGTATATGGGTAATTCAAGGGACCGAACGTTTATCGCGTTATAAACGAGGTCGTTTAAGCTAGTTTCACTATATATCCATATGTTTTTTTTTAATGTGTCAAAATCTGTAATTTTTTTTGCGAATGCACGCCCCCCAAAAAAACTATACATATTGAGTATGAAAAGATTATATTGAATTTAATTTTTATTCGTCAAGCAACGTATGGATAATACTTTAAACCTCATTTGTTCAATAGTATTTAAGAAGTAAATACAAGTCGGTAATATGTGGTGCTGCCATCTAGTATCAAATGAAGTAACCTTTTAATCATCAGCATTTATTTAGTAATCAGGATTTGACTATTTTTTTTAAAGGGAAGGTAAATCTAGCCACAAATTAGATCAGTTTATTCCCACATTTTGTCTAAATGCCTTGCTTACTTGTTAAACTCACTTTAAGGACTTTCAAATGAAATTTTAAAAATGCATTTTTTTTTTCATGTTCCTTGAACCTGAAACACTAAATAACTTTGGTTTTACTTAAAACTAAAGCGTAAATTTAATTTTCAATACATTAGAATAAATTTAAAAGACTGTTATTTTATTATATAGTTTTTCTGTGTACAAGAAACATAATGTTTTAGATTTTCATTCCTTGCACTTGTTTAAACACTGCACTTTTACAAATTATATGATAACGACTATTTACGCAATATTTAGGACAATATCAACTATCTTATTTCCAATACAACAATCTTGTACTACAATGTAATGAACAAACATTTTTATCGTACAATATTTCTTTTCAAATTATTAAACCCTGTAAAATGATTTTTAGGTTTTCTGTCTATATTGATTGGCATTGTCTGGAGTATTGGGTAAACGAAAAACTAAAATTTGAATAAATGTTTAATTATTACGTCATTGGCATGCTGAATAATGATACATGTTTGTGTATTTTCAATTAAAGTGTCATTTAATTAAAATTAATTAAACTAATTCTAGTTAATTTTAAAACCCAGTGAAGAACTCTGAAAAAAATTTAATTAGTATAAGGATTAATTTTTTAGAAATGTTGCAATTATAATTTTGACGAACCATTACAAAACACCAGACCTACATAAATTAAAAAATTACAAATTAGTCATTCTTTTAAATACAAAAATGTATACTATATTTTATCACGATCTTCTGTTGAGCTGGGTAAATTTGGCCTGGGAGGGCAACTTTGGCCCAAGTGTAGGTAACAGTTTGTTCTTTTATTTCTCTTCATAAAATGATCCTACATTAACCTGTTTTACATTTTTGGAAAGGTGGAAACATTGGCTTTCGTCTAACGTTAATAAGAGCTCCATTCTAATTTTGGCAACATCACAAATACGATACCGTTAATATTATTACAAGCATTTAATGACAAAAAGCTATTTCTTCGACCTTTTGTCATTAACTTTAACTCACTGAGGGATACAGACGTATGAACCCGTCACCTGATTGTCAGGTTTTAAAGCAACACACATAATTAAAAAAAAATTAAGTAAAATAATTTATTACATTTTAAAATTTAAAGTATGCAATCATTTATAACTATTTTTTAGAGAAATATAACTAAAAATAATATGAAATTAATTTTTCAGTTAAATTTTTTTAATTAAATCTCCTGCAGTGAAAGAAAGTTTACACTTCAGCCAATTTACTTATCCCTCAGAGGGTTAAAAAAATATTGAAAATCACTAGAGAAAACACCCTATACTATCCTTTTGTCTATTGGATGAATAATACACCATTCATTTTAATCTAAGTTGAATAATTTTTATGCTATATATAATTATTGATCAACGGGCAACTTTTGACGATGAATCAAGGTAACTTTAGCCCAAGATGTAAGGATTTCTTTTACGGAACTTTAAATAATGATTCAAAACGACTATTTTGTTTAGCTATTTTTGAAGAGATTTTACAGTTATGATTAACTATATTTTATAGGAGTTAAAAAAAAGTAAACTATTTAAAAAAAATCAAAATATAAAGATAAATTTACGAAAAGTACAACATTCAAATCACTAATGCCTAAATGTAAACATTTTTGAGTTAATAAAAATTAATATATTACTTTATTCTTTTATAATAAAATTGTTTACTTTTATAAAACTTATAAAACTTATATTGTTGTATATAAATATGTTGTTGTTGTTTATATAAATATGTTAATTTTCCCTTATTAAAATTGAAGTTTAAATTTTTTCTTTTAAACGGTGATCAATAGTATTATTCACCACTGCTGTAATGTCTTTCTATATTATGCAGAATAAAGAAAATGTTAAGTTATAATCTTTTTATAATGAGTTTACTTATAACTTTATAAACTGTATGTTTAGACATTTTGATATTGCTATTTAATTCTTTAATTTTCAAAGATGGTAAAAGGTACGTTTCGTTTGTATTTCATGCTTGGACCAAAGTTATTCCACAGTACTTTAAGCGTATCCTAATTTTTTTTCAACTGACACCATATTTTGGAAAAATTATAAACTTTAACAAAAACGCTTACAAATTATTCTTAAAAGTACAATACTTAAAATGCATAGGGGTTTTAAAGAGTTTAAATCATTTTGTAGATTTATTTTTCTTCTTTTATTAAAAATCTAGGATTTTGGGCCATGGTTACCCGCATTGATGGTACTCAACTTTAAGATGAGATAAGCTTTCAGTGAAGTGACATTTTCCGTCCTGTTCGGAGTGATGGTTGTTCCGAAGTAGAGAAAACGAAACCTGCTCCGCGCAAGACCGAATATACTTTTCAGCTTCCAAACATGTTTCGTTCTTCTTCTTCTTCTTCTTCGGAACAGCCGATAATCCGAACAGGACGGAAAGTGTGACGTCATGGAGAACTTCTCTTGTTTTCTAGTTGAGTAGGCCATTACCAATTGGTTTGTTTCAGGTTACGTAGTTCCTTCAAAGCTTCCTTCTTGGTCTACAATCTATTGGTGGACATTTTTTGGAGCTTTTATTGGTGGACAATCAAAGCTCGAGGATTAATTTATTTCAATTCATCATTTCTGTTGCTACTCAAGACCTGAAGCATGCCCATTGCGAAATATGAGCAAAAAGGCAATTTACTAATGTACATTTAAGTAAAAATTATCTTATATATTTAAATCAAGGAGGCCGCATAAAAATAATATAGCAACTTAATTATTCTTCACAATCAAGTTCTTGCTTGTAATAACCATGAAATTTGAACAACAAATTCAAAGACTAAGAGTTCCACAATATTTTATTTATAAAACAGGTAGATAGGAAACAATTATAACATAGTTGGAAGGAAAAAAATAAATAAAATATTTACACAGAACTTTCATTTAAACTTTGATGAGGCTCAATTACAGGGAATGTCAACATTTATTTCTCTTAATAAAACTATACCATCACAAAATACAACTTTTCTTAGCAGTTAGTATTTTTAATCACAAAACTGCATAATTTTTTTCTTGCACCAGGAATATCTAAAATGAGGCGGGTTTAGATAGAGGGAACAAACTGGGTACCTTCATGGCATTTAGTCAACTGCACTGGGTGAGAATCTCCGCTGCACGGGTGTTAGTTTAACCAGTTCTTTTTAGAAAACTGTTATTTTACAATCCAATTTTCAGAATTTCTTGTTACGTTAAAAATGTCCGGTGCGTTTTTTCTTAATGTTTTGTTTTATTTGATCTTTGAAACTTTGAGGAAGAAGAAAAAAGAAAATAGCCAATTCTGAATTTTTTGTTCGGGTTAAGCGGAATTTCTCCTAAAGTGATTTCACGTTAGGAGTTCATTTAGCATTAGCTCAAAGCTTTATAGGCCAGGGAGTTCAAGTTCAGTTCATCTTCAGTGAAATTTCGTGTTAAGCGAGTTTGTTTTAACGGGGTTCGAATGTTATTGGTTTCTTGGAGCTGAGACAAACTAAGTACAACTTGAAGAAATTAGGGCAAATACTCTTCGAGTCAAGATTTAAAAATTGCTTCAATACTTCCTTTCGTCATCTTAAAATGGAGCTTAAAAACATGCGGATACTGTTTAAGCGAAGAACGAATAAAAAGAACGAGCTGTTCAACTCCTCCTACCAGTGCAGTCGATCATTTTATACTAATGGGGAGTGCAGTTGACTTGTGCCCACCTTCATATATATAAGGATAGATATGGGTATCATACCATTAGGATATAACAGTTAAACTATCTGAAGACACGTTAACACGTAGACGGATATCATCTAAGAGGAAGGCTTTTTGATTAAAATGGGAGAGTTCACACATATCATATTTTAAGCGGCACTTTACTATAGAGAGATCTATAGAGTTTTTGATATATTTGATTCTTTACGTTTCATAAATTAAAATACTGATATGGGTTATTTGTGGATAGGAAAAACAAATGTTATTTTTTTTCTGTAGGTGATTGAGAGGGTATTGTTAAATTGAGAAACTGAAGAGCTCAAGTGCAAAACAAGTTAAATCACTTTTTGGAATAAATTGAGTTGGTTAGCTTTTCATACATGCATTGTAGGAAGGGATCCACCAACATTTTGATTTGCACAAAACAAGTTTTAACTTTTTGTCAAAAGTCACTTTTTTGTGCAAATCAAAATGTTGGTGGATCTCTTCCTACAATACCTGTATGAAAAGCTAACCAACTCAATTTTTTCCAAAAAGTGATTTAACTTGTTTTGCACTTGAGCTCTTTAACTCTAGTCTATGGAACAACTATGATATAATGGCCGGTCTCGATTGATAAAACGAAAATGCACAAAAGGATAAACATTCCGCTTCATATTTCATACAACTCGGTAAGTATAGCAACCCTGCGTTGAATTTTCAAGCTCGCCAAAATTTGCCAATGAACACACCGGCCATTATATCATAGCTGAACCTAAACTTTAGGTGCAGCATTGGTCCAGGCAAATATCCTTAAACACTCCCCTACTTAATGCACTTAATTAAATAAAAAAAGTAGTAACAACGTCTTGTAAGCAATGCATATAGTCTGGTGGAAAGGTATTAGAAGCATTACATTTTAAGCTAGGCATATGGGGAGCATTACACGTGACTTTCGCCAAAAATCGTCACTGTTCCTCCATTTCCACTCGTCAGTGATTGGTTTTGTGTGCCCACGTGACATGCCCAACCAATCACTGACGAGTTAAAATGTTTTCGTTAACGTCTTGGAGGAAGAGTGGCGATATTTGGCGAAGGTTCACATGTCCGGTCCCTGGTCCTATCCCGCCGTGTACGCCTAGCTTTGAATTGTCTTTGAATTCTTAACATCTTTCAGTGTTGCCAATATACAAAGCAATCAACAGAAATTTTAGAAAAAAAATAATTGAAAATAGTTCAAGTTTTTGTTTTGAATGATTTCTCTGTTAAGAATTTCTTTCTATATATTTCAGAATTTAATTCGTTAAATAAGTGTATGCTGTCAGAAAACAATGTAAAATCTAAAATATAATTACAACAATAATTGTTTGTTCAAATCTCTTACATATTAGATATTAAGTTTTGATTGTTTGTCTTAATATAAGTAATTAATGCTTACATTCATAAAATAAAATATCTTATGATTGTAACTATAATTATTGATGAATTGAATTCCGGTTGTTTCAGATGCCGTACATTTCCAGTTTCATCCTTGTCGTTCTGCGATTTCATTGGTTGTTTCGGTTTCACTCCCAATGCACGGTAAAAACAGCGGATATTTGGTATATAGGCCATTTTATATTTAGCTGCTATATTGTATTAAGCATCTTTTTAAGTATTTAGATAAAACTAATCGACAGATAAGAGAACAAAGATAACGAAACGAATAAGAAGATAAAATGAAATCAAAAGTAACCGCTATGAAAACATACACTGTCCAAAATAGTTTAGCAATTCCAATATTTTTTTTTATTAAACGGAAATAATTACATCAGATCATCACCAAAACAAATTTATATTCCACAAGGGCAAAAATGAAAACAATACCGATTGAACTGCTGCCACTAATGGCGTAAAACATGCCCATTGAGTAATACTCATCCATTGACGATAATAATCTTTTTTAATGTATTAATAAAAATAAACGTTTGAAGGTTTATGGGATATTGCAGAATTTTAAGCATTCGTATTTTATTCATAAATGCATTTCTTTGAATAGTAAATTCTGTTTCCACAGTCATGATATATTTAGGTAATCTGAATATAGTTGCCTTGATATGGGATACATGTACCTTTACAATTGTACACTACTTACAATACACATATATTATTCATTTTCATATTTTACAAGATAGATATGAAATTGCCTTATTTTAACATGCTTTACAATATAACAGATATTCTTTTATAAGGCATGGAATACTCATAAAAAATAATAAATTATAATAACTATATCTAAAATAAAAATAAATTCAAATTTATCTGCATCTATTTGAATTACCAATTCAAAGCAACGCAAATATAAATTTCATAACAATTATATAAAAGGATAGCGAATATCAAATAATAAAAGTATCACATTTAATTGAAAAATAAAATGATATGACTTATTTAGATTTTACTACTGATTAAGATATTTACTTTTTATTGATATGTTATGTCAAACAAAATGGAAATTAGATGTTTCAATTAACGGCAACCAACTGCATTCCTGCAATTTTATGTTAGGTTTGTACTGATACCATTTTAATTATGCTCATAATATTGCACTTATAAATATGGTGTATTAACATTTCATTCGCTAACAATTACTCGTAATAATAAACTAAAAGTTTAAGGTTTGTAACCGATTTTACAAGTACAAATGAATTCCTTTTTATCACAAAAGTAGTGTTGAATGTTCTAATGTAAAGAATCAGTTTCCTAATTAATTAATGATTTTAAATAAAATTCAATTTATTCTAAGGATTTCATTTGCTTCTTGTCTATGATGAGAAATTTGTTTTTAAATAAAGTTCGTAATCATTAAATTTCATAAAAGGAAAATAATATTACGACATTATTTTTCTTTTAGAAATGAAACAGTTTTTTGGGGGGGAATTTTTAAAATAGTTATTGTCATTTTAAAAACAATGAACATAAATTAAAAAAATTATTTAAATTTGTAACGAATCGTAAAAATTATAAAGCATATTTAATAACAATATTTCAAAAAATGTTTTAAAAATATTAACTTTGCAACGCATAATTTAATATGATTTAGATTTTCAGAAATAATTCTTCGAAAATGTTAAAAAATATAATGAATTGTAAAAATAATAAAGCATATTTAATAACATTATTTAAAAAATGTTTTAAAATATAACTTTTATAATCCCTAATTAGAACATAATTTAGCTTAGCAGGATTAACTCTTCGAAAATATAAAAAAAAAATTGTAAAAATTATAAAGAATAGTTAATAACAATATTTAAAAAAATGTTTTTAAATATAAACTTTATAAAGCATATTTGGAATATGATTTAGCTTAGCAGAATTAACTCTTCGAAAATGTAAAATAGCATTGATAGTCTTTTGGATCACTTTGAAATATTCTGCACTTTGTTGGGGGGAAGATATGTAAACACATTGATGTGGAAGCCACATGAATTTTTATTTAGTAAGAAGAACCATCGAAAAATAACTTCGTTATAGCGAAATCACTGGGTGCCCGATTTGACTTATTAAAACGCTATCCATTTTGCTAGAAGTAGTCGTAAGTAGCCACATTAGTAGCCATAGTTAATGACTTGTTAGCTAACTTCAATTAAATATTTATGTAACGTGTAATTAGTATTTTAAACTTTTAAATTAATAGAAAACAGAAAGATAATTTTTTTTTTAAAATTTGAAACTGTTTATAAAAAATTTCTGAAAGGAAAATAATTTTGCGTAATGTACGTTTGTCTTCAAGGTCAAAAGGTCTCGTTTAGTTGAAATTAATGTCTTATCAAAAATATTATAGAAATTAAGAGCGTACCAAATATGCAAAAGAAATTAGAGCTTTATTAACACGCAAAAGAAATTACTGCGGTATTAATATCTTTAATAATAATAATAATAATAGTTTTAAAAAATAGTTTTATTATTAGTTATAATATTAATTTATAGTTTATCAAAAATAGAATAAAACTTAATACTTTATCAATACGTTTTAATATATGATAAAAATAAAGGCTCTATTGGATATGTAAATAAAATTAAGGCCGCTTGAAACACAAAACAAAAATGGACTCTTATAAAGAACCTTGCATATCAAATAGGGCACCAGGCGATATCCCAAACAATCCAATCCAAAAAATGACACATAGAATCATTTAAATACTGATATACATGTAAATTTAAAGTTGAACTGGAAGCCACATATATTTCAGTATATTATTTTTAGCACTTCCCACAAACTGAAGGAGATTACGGATATGTGGGTAAATTCCTTACGAAAGTCACTTTTTTTATAGAATTTTCTAGACTTCTTTTTTTTATATTTTATTTATTTTGTGTTGTTTGAGTAGATGTCAAGTCTGGTGGTCAGAAATGGCGCCTGAGTGATTCAGAAGGGGCCTGGCCACACGGGGTCTCGCTTCGGGGCGTAGCCGAGGAGGCTTCGCTCGTAAGAGTCTGTCAGCCAGTTCTTGCCCCATTTCTGTTGTTTGCCATCTGTGAAAGAAAAGAAAGAGTTTGTTTAAATTGTTGATAAGATCACATAGAGATCACATTGATAAAATCTCATATAGAACATATTGATAAGATCACATATAGATACAATTGATAAGATCACATAACATCACATTGATAAGATCCCATATAAATAACATTGATAAGTTCTCATGTAGATCCCATTGATAAGATCACATATACATCACATTGATAAGATCCCGTCGATAAGATCATATAATATAGATCCCATTGATACGATCACATATAGATCACATTGATAAGATCACATAGATAAGATCACATATAGATCACAACTATACGATCACATATAGATCACATTGATACGATCAAATATAGATCATATTGATAATATGGCATCTATAAGATCACAGACAGATCACATATAGATCACATTGATGAAATCATATAGTAGAAAGAATAGAAAGTAGAAAGAATAGAAAGTAGAAAGAATAGAGAAAGTTCAATATCTCGTAGGAAATTTTCTATCCAATTTTTTATTTTAAGTTTTGAAAATTTTATTCTTAATTATGTTCTACTCCTTTATACTTTTTAAATAAATTTCCCAAAATACCTGTAACTTGCTGTAAATATTTGAAAACACACATGTTTTTCATTATAATCAGTTAATGAACGAAGGTCTTTCAAAAACCAGAGAACTTCACAAAAAAAAACAATTTTTTTCCCAGAGATTAAGTCCTCAAGAAGGAAAAAAAAGTCAACCTTTGTCATGCTTATCGTCAAACATAATCCCACGTCAGGAGAGAATTTTTAAAGACATTCTGGGGGTTAAAACACAAATGAAGATAAATGACTGTAAACTTGGAAGAACAACTCAAAGCAAAAGTAAGTTGTAGATCTTAGAGCCAGGTAGGCTCTTGTGTTAGTATAAGATTTCGGTAAACTTTGGAGGTAATATTGAAAACAATTACAGTTAAAAAAATTGTGATTGGTTTCTGATAGAAGGTTGGTGGAGTTCGAATAACTTAAGTAAATTGAAGAAGACACATAACAACTGCAGTTTGAAGATTCACTTGTTGGAAGACTTTATTACTTGCAATTCAAACAAAAATATCTTTCAAGCAACTTTAGCATATTTAATTTTAAAATAAACATTCCAAAAGTTAAATAAAATAAACATTCCAAAAGTTAAATAAAATAAACATTCCAAAAGTTAAATAAAATAAACTTTCCAAAAGTTAAATAAAATAAACATTCCAAAAGTTAAATAAAATAAACATTCCAAAAGTTAAATAAAATAAACATTCCAAAAGTTAAATAAAATAAACATTCCAAAAGTTAAATAAAATAAACATTCCAAAAGTTAAATAAAATAAACATTCCAAAAGTTAAATAAAATAAATATCTTTTTTTTTTAAAAATTAGTCAATTATTTAAGTTGGTAAAAAAATTTGCATTCTAGATAAGGCCAACTGGTCATCTGCCTCACTCGAAAGGATTACTCGATCTGGTTGATGCCCTCTTTTTCTGCGTTACTGTTGAAAGCTCCAGCAAAGTGTTGCTACCAACAGTTTCACAGAATAATTGTTCTAGTAGCTGCAATGACTGTGTAGTGAAATGATTCACCAAATTTTCGAAATTCGATTGAACCATGTATCAGATCTCGGAAACAAAAACATAATAAATAGTTACACCCAATACCAAAAATATGGTGAAACATTTCATCACACAGCCGTTGCAGTTACTAGAAACCATATTTTTGGTGAAAGCAAGCGCCGAATTTTTAATTGTGTATTACGTTCGGTAAACGTTGGAGGTAATTTATACATTTGGGGTCACACATAATCTTAATGTTATATACATTCGGTATAAGGTGAAAGTAAAAACTATTTACAATAACATATAATTAAAAAAATATTAATGTTTTGAAGTAAACATAAAAACTACTTTAAAAAAACCAATTTGCATTTTCGTTATGTTTATTCGTCAGAGGATAAATTCATGTAAATCTCATGAAACTTGGCATTATTTCGTTGTTTTATAGATTGTGAATGTATTTTATTACTAATGTCCAGAAAGGCGTGTGATACTATTAAAAGCTTCAAAATACATTTGTCGGAAGGGATCAGTCGTTTCACGGAATGATGGATTTCATAATTTAACTAAACATATACCAATTCTTACTTTTTCTAAAAATAATCCTTTTATTCTGAATCCAACTATAAATAGATATTTCAAAATAAATTAGACCTAATTTGTTTACAGAGAAATAGTGATATAATTCCAGATATTTTGATAAAACTCATTAAAACTATCGCATTTACTTTATGTACAAACTAGCAAATAAATACCCGTTCTTCGCACGGACTAAAAGAATATCAAAACGATCCAAGTATATGTGTCCTTTAATTTGCTACAGGATAATAAGATTTGCCTTTGTTCCCGTTCATTATAAAGAATAAAATCCCGTAACTTATATTGCTTTAAAATTCCAAAATAAAAATACATCACTATAAAATGCACATCCTCATATCACAAAAATCTTCCTCAATATGAACTTACTGTCATCACAATTTTCCTGATAAATTCAAAATTAACCATTATTGTATAACAATGTTATTTCACGTCAAAACCTCCATTCTGGGTTTAAAAAAACATTTAGCTCTTTGGCACGTTTAATTATTTTTCAAATCATTAATTTAGTTTCTGAAGATAATGCCAAGAAAATAAAAGCAATTTCAATTTTAATTACATTTTAGGGTTATTTGTATTTATAGGAAGTAATATATATCTTGTACGTAGTAAAATGGGTGTATTGATTACGATTTCTTAAATTACTTCACTTCATATCATAATCTGTACTTACAATAGATTATTGTTTTTCTTTTAAATTTAAAAAAATCATTAAGAAATATTGTACTAATTCACGTTTGTAAATTAATGTAGTCTAGGTATATTAAAAATAACTTTAAAATTTTACCATGCAAAGATATTTACTTTTAACAATGACAATCTTAGTATTATATATCCCGTACTGAAGTTATACCATTTTGGAACAGATGCACAAAGTTGGAAAAAAAACTAGAATAACGATCTTCAGAGAGCATTCAAGATATAATTTCCCTTCCCCAGCCACATGCCATTTGTATTTGTTAAAACTTTTCTTTTCCGTCTTTGTGTTTTCGATCCCTTAGTTTGAAAAGGTTGTTATTGACTCTTGTCATGTTTATAGGTATTTATGTAATATGAATATAAGCGCATAGAGCTACACGTAACCTGTCAACGAGGCACCTAAACGCATGAATGATAATTCTAACATAAATTGAAACATACCACAAATTTAGACCATTTCGTATTGGCGCAGCTAAGGATAAAAAAAACTAGTATCACAATCTATAATTTTATATGAATAGTATTCAAAGTAGTTCTCTTTATTTTAAATAGATTCATGTTTCACAACATTTAAACCGAATAACAAAATCAAATATTACAAACACATTGCTTTGCTTTACTTTAACTCAAGATCATACAAAGTTACCCTTTTTACCAACTAATCAACAACGCATGAAAATATGTTTCATTTACTTAATAGAGTGAGACCCAGGGCCCCCAGACCTAAGTCATTTTTTAAAGGATGAAATGTTTCGGATTAGGTTCGGTTTTCATTTACTTTTAGTATATGCATACCCGCTAGAGTGAACCGACGGCCAATTTACAGGAATCGGGTGCAAAAAGTAGGTAAATTATAAGTTAACTTAAGTCATTTTCTAAAGGCTGATTTTTACGTATGTTTTAGAAAATAATGTTAAAAGTTAATAATAAATTTCCCAGACACTTTCCGTCGGCCGAAACTTTTCCCAGACGCTTTAAACGTCCTTATCAAGTTCAGACTTTGTCCCACGCATCTGGCGGCGTGAGATGGCGCTACAATCGTCGGGTGTAATTTTTCGTCTTTTTATGGTGACAGAAATAAAACTGAGTCGATAAGCAATAAAAACGAAGAAAGAACATCGTTTCGATTTAATTAAATTTTCGTTTAATTAGAAAATAAATTAATAAACAAGTTACCATAGCTGTCTTTAGCTTACAACATTTTCACATCTCCAATGATCAAGCACACAAACCGGAATATATATGGGCAGTTCTACCATAACTTTTAATTTCAGGTATAAAAACCTTGTGAAATTTATTTTTTCAAAATCACTTTAAATATTTGTAAAAAGGTTTATAAGGGTTCCAAAATACAAAAAAAAGTTCAGCAAGGATCATTTGAATTTTTTAACCAAAAATTTAGGGATGGCAGTTAAAAAAAACGGTTTCAAAGAAACCGGTTTAAACTGGCCTTATAAAAATAACTAATTTTCAATGAAACCGAGGTCACGAACAAACCGGTTATTCTTAAAACAGGTTTCGGTTTTCCATCCCTAGATCATTGTGACGGGTAGGAACGGAAGGTAAAGAACGGACGGTGAGGAAGTTCACGATGTTTTCCGGGATTTTTAGTGTTGAAACTAACTCCATTTTAATAAAAATTGATTTTTTTACTCCTTATACTCCACTTAAACATATTTATAGAAAAAATTCTAATTATTAAGTAAAAATTAACCTTAACCATGGGGGAATGTAAGGAAAGTAATAAAGCCACGCAGATAATTTTACTGGGGTTTTTAACTTTTGGGCTTATTGGTGAAGTATAGCAAAAAAATGCGGCTACTAACTGAAATGTGAGTTTTCTGCAATACATCATTCATGATTTAAGAAACACTCTAGCTCTATCCAGTGCCTTTCTTCAATACTTTAGCAATGAGGTCAGTGAATGTACCAAAACCCAGGGACAAAGTTAGGAGAAGATAAATACACAGGATAAATATTAAAAGCCAAAATTTTATGGAAGGAATTTGTTAAGATATAGTATTAGTTCAATTTAAAATCCAAATGAATGTAATTTTAGCTCAAAAATGTGTTAGTTTGAGCCCTAAACTAAAAATTTAACATTCGGGACATGGGAAGGTAAGGAATTTTCTGCATTGTTTTGTGTCCTAAATTTTTTTTAGAGTTTCTTTGCTTTAAAATTCCGTTTTGCAATTATATAAGGACCAGTCTATTAGTATAATAAGAAAAAATTGAAAAGAAATATTAAATTTTTTTTAAAGTTATGCCCAAGGGACATAAAATTAAAAATTATGGTAGAATTGCCCATATGTCAATCGACCAACCAACCAACCACATCTCCAATACACACATAGTTCTTTTTTGCTTAACTTCCCCTTCTTGTCGTCCGAGGACGATTGTAGCGCCATCTCACGCCGCCAGATGCGTAGGACAAAGTCTGAACTTCATAAAGACGTTTAAAGCGTCTGGGAAAAGTTTCGGCCGACGGAAAGTGTCTGGGAAATTTATTATTAACTTTTAACATTATTTTCTAAAACATACGTAAAATCAGCCTTTAGAAAATGACTTAAGTTAACTTATAATTTACCTACTTTTTGCACCCGATACCTGTAAATTGGCCGTCGGTTCACTCTAGCGGGTATGCATATACTAAAAGTAAATGAAAACCGAACCTAATCCGATACATTTCATCCTTTAAAAAATGACTTAGGTCTGGGGGCCCTGGGCTCTCGGTCTATAAGGGGATAAGGTACCCAAAACATTATTTCTAGAAATAATAACATAAACTTGTAAATTATAGTGGTTTTATATAATGTTCACTCTAAATAAACATTTTCTAGCAATAAAAACAAATATTTACAAGTAGGTTTTCATTTATTTAAAAATAGTCAAAATTTTGAACTTTTTTAAAACGCTACTCCTCTTTCAATTTTGAAAATAACTCCATCAAACTTTTATAGTTTGTTTTCAGTACTATTTGTTCAAGAACTGTGCACGGATCTTAAAATATGACCTACAGTCAAAAAGTAACATGCATTTATACAGAAAATCAAAAATTACAAATTATTTAATTCAACATTTTTTTATAAAACAACTATACATAGTAGACCTTATCCACAAATGGTGGTAATTTTATGATTTTTAGTAGATATAAACTTGTAAAAATTGGCAAATATTAAAAAAAAACACAGGGGAAAATGCTCTATAATAATTGATATGAAAATCCAACTTAGCTTTCAATGTAGCTGCATCAAAATTTGATAGGGCAATGGATTTTATGCTTAATACCTACGTAACTTTTTATTAAAGCAACTTTAAAACAAGCTTTTACTTAGGATATCTAAATGCAACTATTTTTTTATCTATAAGTTTGTGTTCTTCTAAAACTCACAAACCTATTTAATAACTAATTATACATACCAGCGTCCTTATATTGCGTACATATCCCAAATGTACCCTTTAAAGTAACAATTTAAAGGATTTTGTAACTATTTAATCACTTTATATCTACTCAAAATTTTTCAAAAATCGGCACTTTAAATAATGGATTCAAATGCATAAAACATTTCTGACAAAACTTGAAGTTACACTTATAACAAAACATGGCATTCATTCCAAAAAGATTAAAAGAATCCTATTCGAAAAAACAACGAATGAGCCCCTTGGGAAAACTAAACGAGAGTTTCGGATGAGTTAATTTTGAGTTCCGAACTGTCAGAGGTTCGGCGGCTGTTGACAGAATCAACAACTCTACCGGGAGTTTTAACTTGAAGTTAATGAAGTTTGGGGATATGGATTGAAGCATTGTTTGAGTGCCACGGATTCCGTAGGTTTGGATTGATTTGAAAACGATAATATATCAAGGGCTTTTTTTTGTTACTAAAGACTTTGAAAAGTAGTGTTCAAATAAAAAGGATGTGAAAAGTCTTTTTTTATAATTGCGTGAAAAAAATCCGATTTTTACACTATAATTTTAATATCAGACGCGTGCGAAAAGTTATACTTTTTAGAAACAGTGAAAAAAAATTACTTTTTTTCACCCAAAAGCAGTGAAAAAAAGTACTTTTTTTCACTCTTTTCATAAGATGCCAACATTTCAAGTAAAATTTCTATTTCATAATGTTCATAAAATCCAGAAATTTATTGATCTGCTTTATTTCTAAATATTATGCGCGTGAATGTTATTATTTTTTTATTTTTGAATCAGTATCCATGTTCAAATGTTTGACTTTAAACTAAAAAATAAGTTGGCCTTTTGCACCTTTTGCAGTTCCAGAGATTTTTGTTTTATCTATTACATAAAAGGTCATGTTATAAAATTATATAAAATTGTTTCGACAACCTTTTGATTCCCTAATGTGATAATCATAGAGTAGGTAGTTTATCTTTACTTTTAGAGTCAAAGGAGAATATCTTTATAAGAGAGCATAAAAAAACATACACAATCTTGCAAATGTAATGATTTTCAAGCATTAAAACCAACTTAAAAATATTTTAACCAAATTTACTTTCAATACAAGAGGCGAAATATACAAAACTTCAAACGTAAAACACTACGCGACTTTCAATTTCCACTAAATAAGTCAGTACATTTAAAGATAAGTATATGCTTATAGATAATTTTAATAACTATCATCACATCTCATCAATAGCTCGACAGTCCTGTGGACCCTGGCTTCTCAAGGAGATTGCCCAGTATCTCTTCTGCGCGCACAGCTTTCCATCTCTGACCTTTATCGAAACAAAGTCCTTTGGAGGCAGTCCACCCACTCAGTCTGGTCTGCCTCTTTTTCGAGTTCCATTGGTTAGCCAAAAAAATCTTTTGTTTTTTCTGTCATCATTCATCTAATAATGTGTCGCCCATTCATGCGTTGGATTTTAGGATTTTCAGATGTCCGGTCTCGATATTTTATAAAGTTCAGAGTTAGTTCTCCTTCTCCACACTCATTGTCACAAACACCACCAAAAATTGATCGAGGATCTTCCTTCAAGTAGCGAGGTCTCTCTCAGCTGGGACAAGTCCAGTTTCAGACGCGTAGGTGAGAACTGACCTGATTAGACTTTTATATCAGCACTTTGTATATCTTTTAATGTTGTTGATTGAGAAATTTCTATGCTATAGAAAACACCTGTGCTGCAGTTACTCTCTTTCTGACTCTGGGACAAAGATTTTCAGAGTGATTTCAGAGCCAAAATAGGTAAACGAGTCACCTTTTCAAATTGTACTCTCCAATCTCGATGTGTGGGAGATGTCAGTGTAGTTAACAAATTGCATATACTTTGTCTTATCTGATTAATGAGGGTGCATTTTTTTGCCTCTCTTTCCAGATCCAGGAACGCTGCTTGAGTCTTTAGGAGTTCTTGCTATGATATCAATATCGTCAGCGTAAGCCACAATTTGAACAGATTTGGAGAAAATAGTTAGAAAATTAGAATTTTAATAACTATAGAACAAAGAATTTTAGATGGCAGTTCACCCTTTGCACATGCGATTTTTTCAAAACTATGATATCGACGTAAGAAATCTTACCAATGTACTCCGTACTTGTCACACTCGTTATACTAAATGAGTTTTGTCGTCCGTCACTGTCTGTCTTTTCCGTCCGTCACCCACTTTCATAGTCCAAGCTACAGATGCTACGGACAAGTGTGATACGTCAAAAAATGCAGCGCATCGAAATTAGAATACATTGAAAATTTCAGAAAATAATTCGAATTCGAAGTACTTCAATTATTTAAAAAACTGCAAAATTGAATGCTCGTTTAAAAAGCATAGGAAGCCATTTTCATTAGAATTAAATCACCAATGCCATTCGCAACAATCGCTCGAGAAACCTTAATTCCTTTAAACAATAAATTAAAATAAATTTATTTTTGCGACATTGATCAGTTTGAAATGACGTCAAATATATATATATCACTACGAGATTCTTTGCATGTTGATATGAAACATTTTCATTCTATTTAAAAGTGAGGAATATTACATATTTATTCTTTGAAATATAAATTAATTTTTGCAAACGATAAGTAATAATTATTGAATTTTCGAAATAAAATAAATGAAACTAGCCAAATTTAGCGTGTAAATGTTTAATATAGAATTAATGCTGTGTTTGGCGCCTTTTTACCTGTTAAACACAACTGTTGTGTGGAAGCGGGTTAAGTGACAGATTCTGTTACAAACCTACTTGTTTAAAATTCGAGCTGTTAAGCACTCTCCTAAGCATCTTCATTTTGTATTTTTATCCCCCATCACCATACGTTCATTACCTTACATTTCATTTAAGGTAATTGGAAGTAAAAAATTGTTCTTTGAAGATCGATCTTTATAGCTGTGTTTCATATGCGATTCTAAGTTAAGGGCAAATAATCCTTAAATAACATAAAAACATTCCCCCAATAAAATGGAAATCCATAAATATTTACAAAAAAGATACTTTAAGTTTATATTAAAAAAAAACCATTTAAAACTTCAAGATAAAAGGTTTTACAAAGAAACACCAGATTAAAAAAATATTACTTTCAAGTACATCTCGTATGAGTTATACATGTAAACTATATGATAAAATAATAACAGTTTCGGAGGCTTGTTTCTTTTTCGGAAAAATCCAACCCAAAACATGCTTAATGGCGAGCACGACAAAAATATTTTTCCATTTTTCCCTAAGGCTCCTCGAAGTTAAATGCATTTTGATTGAAACCCATTCTTAGTATATTTTATGTGTGTGCATTTTACAGCTGAAAACCGAAATAATGGTTTAATAAAAAGAAACTCGCAAAAAAAAGTTTTGAAATTTCCAAAACATCATTTAGCGATGTTGCGTCATTGCAAGAACACCGAAACCATTTGTAAATAAAACGATTAAATTGAACTCTTTAAAAATTTTAATTGACTTAAATATTTTTCTTTTGATTTTGAATTAGAAAGCATTTAAGGGTGAATACTCTGAAAACGAACCATTCTTGTCCCTGCCAGTTTTAAAAGTAATATAGGCTTTTAATATCAAAGTAACTTAGGGAAAAATGAGAATACAGTTTATAGAGTATAGGACAGAAAATTATACAAGATTTCCTATTTTATTATTGTTTTTTTAGTCCACAGAGCGTGATATGTCATGTCCGTGGTGTGTCCCAGCGTCACGTCTATGGAGTTTAGCAGTTTTTATCTAACTTATAAGATATGAATTCACTGTTTAAATTAAAGAATTGAAGAAAAGAGCATTTTGAATATATTAATGTAGTTTTTATGTTTATTTTTTTAATTTGTATTTATTTTACTGAGTATTAAATGCTTGTCTTCAATGACTGCAGTCACGTCCGTGGACATGAACAAAAACTAGTATTGAATTCAATAGGTGGCAGTACAACGTAGTGTCTATGTCATTTTAGCTTCATCTGCAGCCATATTATATAGCAATATAAAAAAATAGTTTTGTTTTAGCCTTAAGTTATTGTTTGTTCATTGAACTTAAGATTTAGTGGAAGGTCAAGATAGGTGCATCACGTCTGTGCTAAGAAAGAACTTAGGTAAGCTAATAAAATGTCTATTCTTACTTAATTATGTGCAGCATTAGATACAAAGAGCTCATTTTTTTTAAAACTCATGGTTCAAATATGAATATATCATGTTTTACAAGGATGAAACATGTAATTTGTCACGTGTGGACATCACGTCCGTGGTTCTTTGGCCCACGGTAATTATTTTTGTGTCCACGGACATGACGTTTTAATTATATAAGAATAAATTGATTAAATATAAGTGAAGTGCATTATAGTAACACTAGGGGGAACTAAGGACACATGAACCTATTTGTATTTTTTTGCTTGTAACTTTTAAAAAACACTATTTATGGATGTGTAAATGCAATCGATTTATACTTCATAAAGTATCACACAATATATATTAGTATTTTTCTGAAGTATTAACTGCAATAGTAGTAAAATATAAATTATTTAAAACTTTAGTTTTGGGTCATGTATCCCAATGTATAGACGGTTTAATGTCACAAACTTTCGCAGGTGGCGCTGTTACTCGGAAGTCTGTCCAACTTACCTAGAAATATTCCGGTTCACCACGGGTTTGTTGATGTTTTGAACAGCGCTATCGCTTTGCGGTGTGTTCGAGATTGTATAAAAACGAATAAACTATACAATATATTCAGGAAAATGAATATACTGTACAATACAATATATCCAGCAATTATTGTGTTGTACCAACCAATGTGCAACATTTTTGGCAATGTTTTTAACGAACGTGGAAGCATTGAATCGGATGCCTAGATTTTAAAATTCTTTATGCAGCTTCCGAGTTCGTAATATTCAACACTTGATTTTAATGATCTAAGCTATTGTTGACTATTTTAAACATTGATTAGCATCAAATAGAATTTAAAACAGAAATACAGCCGACTTTACCATCAAATTAAAAATAATAAGAATCGTAATTACGATCAATAATTGTAATTGATAAGAAGACTTTAGAGTTGTTATGAATTAAAATACTACAAATATTTGCCAAAAAAACCACAATTCTTCAAATTATTTAAACTATGTAAGAGTCTAACGGTTTATATAATCTTACAATTGATTAAGACGACAATCCATAAATTGAATATCATTCATAAATTGTCTTATCATGTTTGTATTATTTTTTACACACACGTTATCGACGTGCACTATATATTAATAAATAAATATACATACATAGTAATAAATTGTCAAAAACTGGTATTATTAGCATTTATTTAGTTTTGATAAGAAACAAAAAATAACAATGTCATTATGGCAGTGATTTTCATAAAAACAGTCTTCTATCTAAATAATAAAAGACAATATGCAATTGGGAGTAATTACTTTTATATTTGGGGAAGAACTAAATTGTTTTTTTAATCGCACAAACGTTAAGTTAGGTCATGTAAATAATTTAAGTTTCTAAATATAAAAGCAAACAGATTAAAAAGAAAAGGATTTTCTCAAATTGTAACCTTTTTGATTCAAATAACATATTATAAAAATACAATTGATTCCAATTATGTTTGGGGGAAAAACTGAATTTTTCAACATCGCGCTACGGCATGAGGAGAAAATCAACATTGAAGCTAGCGACGAAAACGAGCTTCCGGTGTCTCAACCGGAAGTTAACTTGGTGGTTTTTGGTGTTAACCAATCAGAGGAAGGTAGGGTTTGTTTGAAAACTTTAAACCCTCTATAGGGATACGTGACCCATCCATTAGTGATACGTGACCCAACCCATATATTTGGTAAAATGACTAAAAATTATCAAAATTCTTTAACATGATAACAAAACTTACATGATATAAAGTTTATGTATACATTTGTTATTTTTGTTTATCAAACTATTATGCACGTATTCATAGCTAATAGCATGAACAAAACAAGTAACTAATTGAAAAAAATATTTCCTTTGAACCAAAAATTGCAGACCGAAAAATCTTATGACACCAAAAATTTACTTCAGGGCATGAAAACGTAATTCTTCGTATAGCTAAACACGTACGCAAAGATTCAGTTGGGTTTTTTCACCATTTGGTCAGCTGACTGAAAGGAAAGAAGTGATGCCACTTTCAATTTATAAAACTTTTCCAATGCTGAGAAATAGGCATTGGGTCATACATCCCTATGGGTCAAATGTCCCTAGTACCCCCTATATTTTGCCGTGAACTAAAATAATAAAGTAAAGCTGAAATTTTATTAAAGTGTAACGCATTAATAAAATATTTTTATGTTAATTTTGGGGGGTTAAAACTTTTCTAAATGAAACATTATTAAATTAAGACTTACTATCAGAATAATTAATATAATTGTATGATCTGGACCGATGCTATATTTCGCATGTAGTATGTAATTGTAACTCAAATCCAAAGTTTCAAATCTTTCATCAATATTTTTTTCGAGATTTTTCGCGTCAAATGGTTCGTTTTCAGAGTATTCACCTTTAACCAGTTTAAGCGTTAGATCAAGCTTTTTCATTAATGTATTGAATAGGTTTTGTAGAAAGAACCTTACATTTCAAAATTTTATAAATAAGAAGTTTTATTGATGTTTTATTTCTTCGATTGGAAATGATTTGAAAGTCATCTCTAGAAAAATAAATATGATTCTGATTTTTTTTAACATATATATTATTTAATAAAATAATTAAAATATTTATCCGCGAAGAAAACAACCATACATAATGGGTATCTTCTTTCTTTTCCGCTAGAATATAATGTCTAGATATAATAAAGCGAGATATGCGCAAAGGCAACGACTCTATACACAGTAATATAGTTGCATAATGGGAAAATACTATACATAATGGGTATCTTCTTTCTATTCCGCTAGAATATAATGTCTAGATATAATAAAGCGAGATATGCGCAAAGGCAACGACTCTATACACAGTAAATAGTTGCATAATGGGAAAATCTATACATGAATGTGTATCTTCTTTTTTTTCCGCTAGAATTAATGTCTAGAATATAATAAAGCAGATTGCGCAAGCACGACTCTATACACAGTAATATAGTTGCATAATGGGAAAATACTATACATAATGGGTATCTTCTTTCTTTTCCGCTAGAATATAATGTCTAGATATAATAAAGCGAGATATGCGCAAAGGCAACGACTCTATACACAGTAATATAGTTGCATAATGGGAAAATACTATACATAATGGGTATCTTCTTTCTTTTCCGCTAGAATATAATGTCTAGATATAATAAAGCGAGATATGCGCAAAGGCAACGACTCTATACACAGTAATATAGTTGCTGACTATTTGTTTTTGGAAAGTAATATTCTTTGTTACAAATGCTAATATTCTTTGTTTAAGAGGGACTGTCAGTCCCATAGAGATAATGTATTAGTTTTGAAATCACAATTTTTGCAAAAGAATTTCTTTGCCATGTTATCCCATTTTCACCAGGTATGGGAATCATCATAACATCAAATTAAAACAAAATTGAATAGAAAATAACATCCGGTTATTTAATTATTAATTGATAAAATTTTAAAATAGTGTCGCTATCTGCTCTGCTGTAATGTTTGGCATTTTAAAACTTCAAAAATATATAATTAAATAACTAGATAACATTTTCATTTCAAAATTTGTTTCATTTCGATGTTGTGTTGATTCTCATACCTGGGAAAAAAGGGCTAACATGGCAAAGCAATACTTCTGCGGAAGTTGTGATTAGAAAACTAATGCATTAGCTCTATGGGACTGACAATCCCTCTTAATGGCGCCAATTTAGAAAACATCGGCGTTTTTTTAAGTAACTTAATCTTATCATTTAGCGTATACACTGTTAAAAATTAAGCACTTTGTTTCACCAAAAATATGGTTCCTAGTAGCTGCAACGGCTGTGTGGTGAAACATTAAACCATATTTTTGGTATTCGGTTGAACCATTTCTCAGGTTTTTGCTTCCAAATCCAGAAAAATGGTTCAACCAAACACCGAAAAAAAGGTGAAACATTTCACCACACAGCCGTTGCAGCTACTAGGAACCAATATCATGGTGAAACCAAGCACAAATTTTTTAACAGTGTAGTCATTTTACTATACCACGACACTATTTTTAACTGGAGCTATACATTAAAAGTATTAGGAATGACAGCTTAAAAAAGTTTGGATTTGTTATGAATAAAATTAATTCAAAATTAAAAAAAAAACTATACATAGTAGACCTTATTCCATGCACAATTTTGTGCACCATATATATAAGAATACAGGTTAAAAATGTCAAAATTCTAACTTAATTAGCGAAAAACGCCTTAGGGATTTATTAAATACAAGAATTGAAAAAACGCGAAACAGAGAAAAAAGGTTGAAAGCAGACGAAATACGTATTCAAACTTATAGGAATGTGACCCCAGAAAATGTTTCATAACTTTTTTTCGACAGAAGATATCATTATAAAACTTTCAGTAAATGTTCAGAAAGATATTGTGAATAATAAGAAGTAAAAACTGAAAAATCGATATTTGATCAATTTTTGGGTACCGTATCCCCTTAAAGAATATGTTTCAATAAATAATTTAAAAAGAAAATATAGGACTTTCTAAGGTAGATAGAAATTATTTTTTGTATTCCTATATGAAAGTAAATATCCATTTATGAGATTGCTATAAGCCAAGGTGCATCTAAATGAAAAAAAAATTAAGTTTTAATTTATGATGTATAGTTTTAGTATCATAAGTCGCGGAATAAAATCAATTTATTTAAATTCATTGTATATATTAAATCGATTTATTTAAATTCACTGACGGGATCATTAGGACAGATAAATAAAGGTACGCGAAGTAAATGGGTATTACTAATTAGTCTTTTATCTTTACAATTTGGTAGAATAAAGCTTCAAGCGATTTTTCACAATACAATATCTATGTAGCTACGAACGAATCATTCCAATGTATCTGTAAATTCTCCAAAATACTAAAACTATTGTAGTGTAGAAAATATTAAATGTCAAAAATTAACAGAAAAAAAAAGTTTTTATATAAGCGCACAACAAATGAAGGGTCCAGTTGTAAAAGTCACATTATCCAAAGTCTATCTAAGATCCCCCCCAAAAAACTTTGGAAAAGTAAAAAAACGCCAATCTAAAAAAAATAATATATATTTTGCCTTTTGAGAAAAATACCTGATGCATTTGTTTTATAACAAAAAACAAGTCTTTATGAAACTTGTAACTAAAAAAATCTGTGATATATAAGAATGCCAATCTCTTACTTAAAACTTATTGGTCAACCGATCCCTTGAACAAATTTACAGTAAACTGTTAAACGATATGGTGGTAAAAAGTATTAAGGTTATGTTTTGCTATACCAAAAACATGGAGAGAGAAAATAGCAAATTTATTATAGTTCGTGACATACCTATCTTTCAACGTTCAATCGTGGCATCATCGGAAGTGGCATCAGGACTAACTCATTGAAGATTTAACATTGTACAGTATAACAGCATTTTTTATACACTGTTAAAAATTTAGCGCATTGTTTCACCAAAAATATGGTTTCTACATTGTTAAAAATTAAGCACTTTGTTTCACCAAAAATATGGTTCCTAGTAGCTGCAACGGCTGTGTGGTGAAACGTTAAACCATATTTTTGGTATTCGGTTGAACCATTTCTCAGGTTTTTGCTTCCAAATCCAGAAAAATGGTTCAACCAAACACCGAAAAAAAGGTGAAACATTTCACCACACAGCCGTTGCAGCTACTAGGAACCAATATCATGGTGAAACCAAGCACAAAATTTTTAACAGTGTAGTCATTTTACTATACCACGACACTATTTTTAACTGGAGCTATACATTAAAAGTATTAGGAATGGCAGCTTAAAAAAGTTTGGATTTGTTATGAATAAAATTTGATGATAGTTTTGCATGATTAAGTATACAATGACAAAATTCTGTTTTAAATAATGGTTTATAAAGATTAAAAAGAATAAATTTTCCCCTTAGAAGAGAAAAAGCACATTTCATAGATTTTGTGCTTTTTTCGTCATGAACGTAAAAATAGAGTATGCTTGAATTAGATAAATAAATAGATAATAGATAAATTTACACTTCTGAAAATGTTTGGATGAAAGCTTTAAAAATATTTTTAAAAAGATATCAATAGGTTCAATAGTGTAGAAATAAGTGTTCGTAAAAACGAATTTGATTATTACTTTGTTTTCAAAAAATATGTTCTTTCGTCTATTTTATGAAAGTAAGATAGTTTAAACCTAAAGATTATTTGAGCATTAAAAGGTTTAAAAAAATTGTGTGTTGTGACGTCCCTCTATTCCATCTATTTCGTATTTAAAAAAAATTTATTAAACATTTAAAAACAATGACGAATTATGAACTTGAATCACTTTCTATAATCAAAGGATAGTATCAAAAAATCCGAATTATACACTTTTTTTATCTACTCTGCGAATTATCTATAAAATTTTAATATAAATATCTTTGAAGCATTGTCTATCGATGATTTTTAATTGTAAATTTTTACTTTAGTTTTTATTGCTAGCTTTAAGCATAAAGTAGAAAACTATCGAATGCATTTCTAACACTTAACTGAAAAATTCTGCTATTTCAAAAGTAATTATTTGTATTAATTTCTTAACAAAACCAAAACGTCACTTAAAATATTTAATACAAACCTTCTTCCAGAGAATCTTTATAAGATAATTTATTGTAAATTACAGAAATATCTCTGAAACTTATATACCTCTAAAAACTAAAATTTCGCAGCCCTATTATTGATGTCCAATGTTGTAAGGTGATACATCAGCCATTTAATACTAAGGTTCAGAAATAATTAAATATAATTCAAAGAAAACCTTTCCAATAAGTCATTCCTTTATACATATTTGTTACTTGTTTTTTTTATCTATTGCAATGTTACTTCTCGAGAAAAAAAAGGATGGTCTACAAAAGGTTCTGTTTGTCTGACAAGGTTTTAAGAGACATTCGATAGTTTTGGGTTTTGTTTTATTTACCAACGTTAAGCTAAAGCTATAATTGAGGTATTGGAGTAGGTAACGGGAATGTTTCAGATGATGTACTTTTTTTTCTACGTACTGCGATTTAATTGGTTGTTTCGGGTTTACTCTCAAATGACCGACATAGATGAATAGAAACTGTTCTTTCTATACAAGCTTTCTTCAAAAAATATTTTGAACAACTAACAGCACAGCAGTAAATTAACATTTAAAAAATTCTTAGAAAGTAAAATATTATTAGAAAACTCATTTTCGTAAGCCAAAACAAAAGTCATTCCAGACAACAATGAAAACAAACCTTTGGAGCTGTTTCCATCCACGACGTGAAACAAACCCATTGTAAATGAAATTCATATTCAAGTGGCGAGGTCGACAGTTGTGTGAGTAAACAACGCAACTCTCAAAGATTGTCTTTGTCTTAGACATCATATAAATAAGTCGTTCTAAGAAAAAATAATCATGCCTAAACTGTTGAAAATTGTGCACTTGGTTTCGACCATAGTTAAAGTATTAGATTGGCTGATCGTGACCTCCAATGCTAACGACGGGACGCGCATGGAGGCCAAAATAAGAGGGCAAAATGGCCAATGTTGCTGCCAGTTTAAGGAGAAAAATACCGTTTAATTCTAAAATTACAAAAAAATATCGCAAAAATACTAGCTGCATTTTGGAATCTTTTTAGTGACTTTAAGTCCTTTTCTAGTATTTTTTTGTAATTTTAGATATAAATGGTATTTTTTCGTAGTATTTTTTCCCCTTAAAGTGGCAGCAACACTGGCCATTTTGCCCTCTTAAAGGCCTCCATGCCGTCCCGTCGTTACATTGGAGGTCACGTGATCAGCCAATCTAATACTTTAACTATGATATCTATGGTTTCGACATAATAATGGTTCCTAGTAGCTGCAACTGCTGGGTGGTTAAATGTTTCGTCATATTTTTGGTATTCGGATGAACCATTTTTCTGTTGAACCAGAAAAGGTCCCAACGAATACTAAAAATATGGTGAATCACTTTACCGCATATACATTGAAGTTACTAGAAACCATATTTTTGGTAAAACAATGCGCGAAATTTTTAACAGTGTATAAAAAATGCTGTTATACTGTACATGTTAAATCTTCAGTGAGTTAGTCCTGATGCCACTTACGATGAGGCTACGATTGCGTTGGGTACCTGCTCAAGTGTCGGCCTGTATTGCAAAAGACCATCGCCAACATACTACGTGAAGCTCTAGTATGACTTTAATTATACCAAACTAAATTAAATTGAGAGTTGCAATAGTGTTAAACCACCGAAGCTAACAGGTGCCGCCGACAGTCGCAGGTATTTGGCTAAAAATAGCCCGATGAATGAAGCCAATCATCTCACAGAGGAAACGTCAGATACCGAGTTATTGGCTTTTCCCTATCGATTGGCTTTGGCGGGGCAATTTGCCAAATCTGTTAGGGGGCGCTGTTTTTGATGTTCTCAGGGAACAGTTTTTGCTTGACCTCTTAAGCCCAGTATTTGAAATAATAAATATAAAAGTATATAATAACTAACTTTTAAAAAGACACAATTTTGAAAAAAAGCAATTTTTTAAAAAATATTTCTAGCGCTTTGTCGTAAAAATATTTTTTATTTTACTTATTCAAAGACAAAATATAATTTTGAGTCCAATAACATTATGTACCACCGTGGTAACATAAATACAGCAATATATGCTCTTTTTTAGAGGTATAAAATTGGGTATTATAGGTTTAAAAGTAAAACTTAAATTTCAAGTTATTGCTGAAAATTAGTCTTTTAGCGTGCAAACCAAATATTGCGGTGGTTTCAAGTTGTTTTATGTAACTTGTTTGTAAAATTGATAATTAACTTAAAGTATTTGGTTTAAAATAATTTGAAAGTCTCTAACACTAACAGAGATATGTACGCTAATTATTCTTTTCTCTTCATTGAATGAAATCGATATCAAATTATCCCTCTCTCTAAATCTCAATGTAAAGACCACTAATTTATAATATAAAGTGAATATAATGCAATTATATGCAGATTTTGACATAGTGTGATTTAAACCATAATTAAAATACATTTAGCATTTTGACTAACATTCATTTAGTTTAGGCAGAGGAAAGTTGATAATATTTTGAGAATAAAATGATTAAATTATGACTTACTCAAGCTGTTTCGTAAATTATTTGCTTTATTACAACTCATTGGGTATTGGTTAAAACACCAAATACAACCTTCCATATTTAAATAGCTTATAATACAAGTCTTCAATACTTTTCCATCTCGCGGGCGATAAAGTCGCCAAAAATGTGCGACCACCACCAAACGGAATGTTTCCTTTGGTATCCTTTAAATAGGCACATACTGTGGTCCTTTAACTGCGTTTACTGTGTTTTGTCGCCAGAAAATTCCGTTTATCGTCTAAGATTCTGGTCGTGGAGATTTGCACCCCGCAAAATGGAAAAGTACTACACTGCTCAAAACAATTAGGGAAGCACTTTGCGTACTTTTGTTAACCCTTTCAGTTCTAACGTTTTATTTTTTATTCTAAAAATCTAATATTTGTGAAATAGATTCATTATGCATCCAGAATGAAATGGTAAAAAACATTTTTAAAAAATCCTAATTTTTTAACTAAAATTTAAGGAGAAAAAATCGGAAGCATAACTTTTGAATAAATTATAACAATAATTTTTTCAAAACTTTATTTGTTAAAAAAAAAGTTAAAATCAATTTTTAAAAAAATAAACATCATCTAATCATCTAATCAATAAACATCTAAGAATGCAAGCGTGAAGAATTTAGGGTCAATTTATTTCATAAAATTTTGTGGGAGAGAATTTTATTTTACCATGTTTTTCATATTTTCATTTAATTAAAACAAACATTATTTAATTCTTCAAAAGACATGATTCTTCCATCTAACGATAAATGAGTGCGAGCTCAACTTAGTGAGAAAAAAAAATCGCAAGCTGATGATTCCAAATGGAATCATTGGGGATGAAAGGGTTTAAACCATGCGTTCCCCTAATTCTTGTGAGCAGTGTATGTATTCGAATGATTTGTTTACCTTAACTTGAAATAAATTTCCTCGAGGTGCAGTTTAAAAGTCGTAACCATGGAATTGTCTTGACAACTTATTATGTGTGTTACATTCATTAACTTTAGGATGTATTATGCGTCGTAGATTAATTTATTATCATACTAGTTGCAATTAGAAATAGACTTTAAAGTTATGGAGATATTAACCAAAGTATATACTTAATTTTTTTACTTGTATATTGGTAAAATACACTGCCCTTAAATAGTAAATAAGAGTAATTTGTTTTAAATTATTTACTCAAGAAACTTGTTATAAAAAGAAATAACCAAGTTTAACTAACCTGAAAATAATTGTAGCTACCCTTGACTAACATAATCATTAATAACTAACCTAAAAATCCTTCTCTGTTGTATTATCTGGTTTTTAAGAATTTTTTTTGGAAATTTTTGGTTTTGAAACCCTCCCAAATCTATTTCCTGATAATTAACTGTAAGAAGGAATATATAACAAACAAATCTGTAATTCCATCCTTAAGAGTCTCTTTTTGGACCTTGGTTTAAATTTTTGAATGAAATGTTATCATTTTGCCATGTTTTTTCCAGCCAGACTCAAGCCCAGACAGACTGAAAACAGGGGCTGGGGAGCCCAGTCGGTTAGGCGCTCGCCTATCATGCGAAAGGTACCAGGTTCGGGTCTGAGCATCGCCAAAATAACTGCCGACCTATAAACGGCCCTTGCAGCCAAAAATGTCCGACGAATAATACCCCGTGTAGAGGTGGTGCACGTTAAAATACGTTCCAAAGTCCCAACGCTGCGTACGACGTCGCCCTTAACGGTTGCGTTTGGTGTCAACTCAGGTGTCGGCTCGTCACTTGACTGTGGTTCTAAAATACGACGCCCGTCGCCAATAGCCTTCGCGTAGCTCTAGTACGACGATATTCAAACTAAACTAAACAGACTGAAAACCACAGGTATGAGCAACCGAGCAGTTCCTTTCCGTCCGATCTCCACATTGCCCCCTTCACTGGCTGATGATGACTTGTCAGAATAATCTGGTGTGGAACATGAACGAAATGTTTGCCTCTTCTTCAGAGATAAGGAGTGTGCAATAAATTTCCAACACTCTCGGCTACCTCCTAGTCTTTCTGGGGCTTTTGATTCGGGTATTGTGTGGGCGGATCCAAGTATGATTAAGTGATAATAAGATCTTGGAAGAGAGATTGGAAACTCTTTAAGGAGAAATGGGAGCGGTAGCTGGGTCTCTAAACCGAAGTATTCTCTCTGTGTTAATCCAAGGGCTGGGGAGCCCAGTCGCTTAGGCTTTCGCCTAGCATGCGAAAGGTCCCAGGTTCGGGTCCGGGCATCGCCAAAATAACTGCCGACATATAAACGGCCCGTGCAGCCAAAAATGTCCGACGAATAATACCCCGTGTATAGGGAGTGCACGTTAAATATTCTTAAAAGTCCTAACGCTGCGTACGATGTCGCCATTAACGGTTCGGTTGCGTTGGGTGCCTACTCAGGTGTCGGCTTGTCACTTGACTGTGGTTCTAAAATACGACGCCCGTCGCCAATAGCCCTCGTGTAGCTCTAGTGCGACGATAATTCAAAAACTAAACTAAACTGTGCTAATCCAATAGAAAAAAATATTGCTATAAGCTAAATTACTCCGGCTGTATCAATTTTTTAATGAAAATGTTTCAATAAATAATTTTAAAACAAAATAATAGGACTTTCTAAGGTAGATAGAAATTATTTTTTGTATTCCTATATGAAAGTAAATATCCATTCATGAGATTGCTATAAGCCAAGGTGCATCTAAATGAAAAATTTTAAGTTTTAAATTATGATGTATAGTTTTAGTATCATAAGTCGCGGATTAAAATCAATTTATTTAAATTCATTTCACATATTAAATCGATTTATTTAAATTCACTGACGGGATCATTAGGACAGATAAATAAAGGTACGCGAAGTAAATGGGTATTACTAATTAGTCTTTTATCTTTACAATTACTAATTTTGGTAGAATAAACTTTCAAGCGATTTTTCACAATACAATATCTATGTAGTTACGAACGAATCATTCCAATGTATCTGTAAATTCTCCAAAATACTAAAACTATTGTAGTGTAGAAATTATTAAATGCCAAAAATTAACAGCAAATAAAAAGATTTGTTTTCATATAAGCACACAGCAAATGAAGGGTCCAGTTGTAAAAGTCACATTATATCCAAAGTCTATCTATGATATATAGTGTTCGTTTAACCATTGGCGACTTTTGACGATCGTAAATTTAATTCGCCAAATCAGTCTCCAATAAATGAAAATAAATGAACTGGGTTAAGAAATTATTTCCTTTCACTAAATCAAAAGATTTGAATTCTTACCAAATATTATATTCTTACTATTTAAATAATAAATACAAAAATTAATGCTGGTTAAATCCGATGTAGTTTGTTGATATTTTTAAAAAGTACACTCTTAAAACAAAAGAGTGAAATCCACTCTTATAGGGGAAGTGGATTTTCGACACCGGAAAGGAGTGGAAATTAACTCAGACTGAGTTAAAACCGCTCGTTTTAAGAGTGTAGGACGTAGATTGTTTTCTTTTATTTCTTTTACCCACTCCGCAAAAAGAATGAAATCCACTCCTATAGGGGAAGTGCATTTTCGGCACGGAAAGGAGTGGAAATTAACTCAGACTGAGTTAAAACCGCTCGTTTGTTTTAAGAGTGTAATCAAAGCAGTTCTTGCACAAGAATGATTCCTTAAAAGAAACCCAAAATGAAGAAATTATTTACTTTAAAAACATTTGTAACCGAATTATTCCAAATTCAAATACCATAAAATACGCGGTCGTGACTTCAAACGACTCTTTAAATATCGTTCTACGCGTGAATGCATATTCTCAGACATCTGTGCACTTAAAAGTCGAGTGAGCAATGATGTTACAGATCATGAATCCCAAACTTTATGATTACTCTGATTTTCAGTTTGAATTACTTGCTCGTTTAGTTTGATGATCACGTTGCCTTTTACTTCGCTCTAATTGCATTCAAAATCATTAGAAACGAATGCCAGTAATAAAATATTAATTTAAACTTCTCAGCCAAGCACTAAAAGAAAGTTATTAACAAAATTGACTGCCCATTTTTTTTCATCTGCCCATCTTTGCCAGATCCCTAGAGAATAAAACGAATAAAACCAATGAAAAATTCTACTTTCGTTCGGATGAAAAGTTTCAAAAACTGACGTGCATTCATTCAAAAAAAAATTCATTAAGCGTGGATTTTTTTAAAAATCTTTAATGCTTACGTCACGCTAATTTAAAATTGGAAGAGGGGACCAATCAATTACTAACGAATCCGGATGTTCTTTGACATTCGATTTTTTTGTAGCGTCTCTATATTAGTTGTTTAATCTAAAAAGGAGTCAAATCTGTAAGAAGATTACCGTTAACGCTTTTTTCTTCACAAAATGTTGAAAGGGAGAAGCCTGGTGGGATACTCTCTAAACGACTTGATCTCTTTTATACATTTAGAGTTTCTATTTCAAACTTTGATAGAATTCTATTTTTAGCCAGGTCAGGAAAGGATTTGTTTAAATGTGTAAAAGCACATTCCCGGATGTGCCTGGGTTTCCAAAAATAGAATCAATCGATCTTGTAACTACGTTCTTTCTTCTTCAAACTTCTTTTTTGCGCGTGCGCAGAAGAGTTCTATCTGTGGATTTGCTCGAGGGGTGCCTGGGAATGGAAACTTCTTCACGGGACTGTTTGCGGTTTTGTGTTGGAAAACGAAAGTAACTTCTTGCTATGAAGGGTTTCTGAATGCTTATAGCATAATATAGACCACAAAATAAAAATTGTGAAAGGAAAAGTTTTAACTTTCTGTGCGCTCTAGTAAAACTAAATTTATTTTTAAAAACTATAAATAAATGAAATATATATTTTTGGCTAAAACCTTGTTGGGGCAGCCAGTTTGCTACATAAATGGAACTTAAGGGTGAATGGGCGCGCTGAACCGCGGGTCTCCAAACTCAAGTGCCTCAGTGTTAATCCAATGGAAAAAAAACTATTTTCTCTGCCACATTTCTACGGCTGTATTGAATAATTTTACAAACGGTTTTTTTAAAATAATAATTGTAGATAACTTACAGGTCTCAGGAAATTGCTTTGAATATTTTGTGTAAAATTATTTATTGAAATTTAAAATAAATATTCGAACCAATTTCAAAAAGTGTGATTGTCGGGACCTGTAAAAATATTCAATACAGCCGGAAAAATATGGTAGAGAAAATATTTTTTTTCTCCACTGGATTAACACTGATGCACTTTGCTTTGGAGACCCGCGGCCCACCGCCCCCTTAATATTGTCGAATACAAACCAATGCAATGGTTAAGTTTGAATGTAATGATACATGATAGCATGTAAGAAATCATAGATAGTTTTTCAATATGTGTAAAATTCCAAATTATAAAGCATAGACTAAAGGCGAAAAAATGGCAGGAAATGTTCGTTATTAAAAATTAATGCTCTTTCCTTTTTCTGCTGAAACTGACAGAAAAAAAATCTTGTCTCAAGCTAAAAAGTACATTTCTGTATAAATTTTTTAACAAAGTTTTAAAAGTAATAGCTACATTTATACAAGAATAAATGTAGACTAAACAGAGTTTTTGAACATATCCAAGAAAAAATAAAACTGAGATTACGTTTTATCAAAAAATCAAAAAAGTTTTATCAAAAAGTTTTCAGTATATAACAGGACATTAAAATTTACTAACATCTAAAGAGCATTTATGTGCACGTTGGAGAAACTCATAATTTAAACATTTATATAATTATACAATATCAATAACATATCATTTAACATAATTTATGCCTAGCATACTGTTCATTAATTCTTTGTTATCTTAACGAAATTGTATAACCTATAAACTTTTTCTGTAAAACTTAAAATAACTGACGTATTGTTTTACTAAATTACTAAAACAGTCTAAGCTGTTTCTCCAAATATATTGACCACAAAACTTCCGTTCTAAAAATTCAATCTAAAACACAATTTAAACTTTTAGCCGTATAAGTTTAAACCCTCTACGCTTATCTAAAATATATCCCGATATCAAAAGAGATAACATTAACGGTATGAATATACTTTGAATATAAAAAAAATCTTGAATATCGACCAGAAATATATTATCTCTACGTGGCCAGCTTACACTCTCACCCAATATAAAAATTTGTTTTTTGCCGTTTTCGGCAACCTATTTCTGGCCTCGAAAAGGAGCTTTAACACAGCCCCCAATCGAAACGTGCCTATCCATCAATATCCCACGCACTCCTACACTCACGTTTACAGTTACGGTCCCATTCTTAAAACTCCCACCTTCCTATTGGAACTATACTCACGTAATTTCGGGAATCCTGGGAATAGTCTGCTAGGTATTTTGGGGAAATGATTCTTTTGACATAACGGAATGGGATAGGGCAGAATACCGCTAGGGTTCCCAGAAATAGATTTGTTATCGACGTAAAACTATACCTTAAGCTTGTGAATAGTAAAATATATCCGGCAATCTCCTATTTCATTGATTTGATTTTTCAATAATAATTTATTCATAAAATATATTTATTGTTATGAATATATTTATTGTTTTGAATATTATCATTGTTGTGAATATATTTACTGTTATGAATATTATCTTTGCTATGAATGTATTGTTTTAAACATACTTATTGTTAGGAATATATTTATTGTTATGAATATATTTATTGTTATGAATATATTTATTGTTATGATTATTATCATTGTTGTGAATATATTTACTGTTATGAATATTATCATTGCTATGAATGTATTTATTGTTTTAAATATATTTATTGTGTTGAATATATTTATTGTTATGAATAGTGTTATTGTTATGAATATCTTTATTGTTATGTTCTTTACAACAAGAAAGATATTCTAAAATATATTTATTGTTACGAAGAATTTTGTTCCTTCCCTTCAAATGAAATTAAAAAAAATAATTCAAATAAAAAAATTGAAAAAAATAATCTACATTCCACTTTAACAACGATCGTGCCAAATTGAGAAGCTACACCAGATGCCGACCATTTTTCCTCAACAAAGATGAAGGTAATGTTAAATTTGGTTAAAAGTAAAATATAAGAAACAACATTAACTTGTATTCTCTTATTCCGACGTCAGAATCAAATAAAAAAAAACATAAAATAGTAACATTCCTCTGGTTTTTTAAAGACAGTCGTGACATACTGGGATCTAGACCTGAAGCTATATATGTTTTATTAATATAGTTAAACTCATAGTTTCCTTGCACAGAAGCCACGACCATGGGCGGAGCTATAAAACGCGCGGAGCAATCAGATGAAGAGGAAATTTCAGCCGTTTTATTTTGTCTTCATCTGATTGCTCCGCGCGTTTTATAGCTCCACCCGTGGTCGTGGCTTCTGTGCAAGGAAACTATGAGTTTAACTATAGTTGTGATGCAAAATCTAATAAGAAAAATCTAAATGTATATTTTATTCTTCCATTATAATGAAATACTAAAACTTAATATCCAAATAAATAATATTCACAAAACAGTAAAACACTTAAACATGGTTAATTTTTTTTAAAGACTTTTGATCAAAGGGTATGATGTTTCAAGAAATTGTGTTATTCAAATTTGTAAAATTGCAAAACACCTTCCTTTTCTTATGATATTCGTGTTAAATTGGGGTGCCAAATCGCAAGTCATTTATTTTTTATGAATGAGAGGTCGTATGGAATCAATTGGTTTAAACGCAATAAAATTAAATTAAAATACATTTTTCATGTTTTATTTTTTCTTTTCAATGAAGTATAAAACTTTATTTTCCAATTCGTAAAATAAAACGACTTATTTTTAGGACAATAGTTATCGGGCAATTAGACTGGAGGCCGCCTTAGACCTGGAGTAAACGTAAAATTGAAACGTCAATCTTGAATTCTAATGAAACATTAATCTTCCATCAAAAAAGTTATTCAAATATAAAATAGTAAAACCCATTCATATCGTTAAGATAAGAAGACGCAATCAAGAAAAACAATCAGAAGCCCTCTAGTTTTTCTCAATAGGAGATGTAAAATGGAATAATCGTAAAATTAAAATTTTAATCTTTCATTCCAATTAAACATAAAACTTTACATTCAAAAAAAATTATTCAAATGTAAAGTAGTAAAACCCATTTAAAGATAAGTATTTTAAAGACAGTTATGCCCAATTGGAAGAAACCCTCTAATCTAAGAAACCCTCTCTCATCTATTCATCAAAGTGTGATGTAAAATATATTAAAAATAAAATTTTAATGTACATTTTTAAAAATTTTATTCTTCCATTACATATAATAAGAAAAATTAATTCTATAATTATAAAAAAATTGAATATCCAAACAAAAAAAAATTCAGCATAAACCCTCTTTCTTCAATGGGTGATGTAAAATACACTAAAAATAAAATTTTAATGTAACATTTTTAAAAATTTCATTCTTTCATTCCATTTAATAAGAAAAATTATTTCTAGAATTATAAAAAATAATCAATATCAAAATCAAAAAAAAAAAATGTTCAGCATTAAACCCCCTTTCTTTAATGAGTGATGTAAAATATACTAAAAATAAAATTTTAAAGTAACGTTTTTAAAATTTTTCCTCCATTCCATTCAATAAGAAAAATTAACTCTATAATAATAATAAAAAAAAATTCAATATCCAAACAAAAAAAAAATCCGTTCAATATTAAACCCCCTTTCTTTTTAAAAATAAAAACCGTGCCAAATCTCATCCGGAAGCGGGCCGTTTTCCATCAATGGGGGTGCGGAAAGGGGCGTGTCCCCATTGACGGCGCATACGTGGGGCGTGGGTGGAGGGGGCTGCGCCAGCTGTTTCACGCTCTCGGCCAATCAGAGGGAGGCATCGATCCCCATGAATGGAGGACGCCCCCATGAATGAACACCCCACTACTCCTACTCTTTCGAGGCAAGTGACGTACTGGAAGTGATTTAGGGGACGTTGTAGAGTTTTGTGTTTGTTTAAGGTTTTAGGATGGTTTTGAAGTTTTTTTTTTATAAACCGAAGAGCGAGAGATTCATGTTTTAATGTTCTTAATATTTTTCTAAGGATTTATGTAGATGGTTTTGTTTGAAAAAGTTTGGTACAAAAATAAATTGGTTGCTCGTGTTTCGGTATACGGTCTATAGTTAATACGGTTTTTGTTGCTTTCTTTTAAAATCTTACTCAGTGAACATCTTGTATAAATAAAGAATCCCTACGTCTTCTCCTACTCTTATTTTAAGTTAAAGTTATGACATACAGGAAAAACACGCGCACAATAGAGTTCTTAGTGTTTGTTTAAGTTAATAGCTAACTATTTTTATAATTTTAGATCATTACAAAATAGCCTTTTTACCATTATTTTTTAATATCCTAGTTTTCATTTCCAATTTTTCAGAGAGTGATTTCCCAATTTACTTAAATTTTCCTTTCGTTGCAAATGGTTCATTATTGTTTTTTAGAAGTTATGAAATAATACAAAATAGTTTTTTTTTGTCGTGTCTAAGCACGGCCAACTTCAATAACAAGGCCAGAGAAGCTTTCTCAAACATGAGCGTAGACGGAAATTTTGACGTCACTGTTTCGAGTGCCGAATATCGAGAAACTAGTTCGGACGCATTCGGAACCCTAAAATGTGGTCAACCGTGAACGAGTGGTTCCAAACAGGTTTCGAAACAGGTAGTCTTTATCTTCGGAACAACGTCACTCGGAACTATGACGTCAAAATTTCCGTCCCCGAGCGTGTTTGGAGAGCTTCTTCGGCCTTAGTAGTTGAGTAGGCCGTGGTCTAAGCCATTGCCGAACTGTGAATGTCAAGCTAAATTAAACCCTGTGTTTTGATAACCACGTCTGCAATTATTTGGATGTCATAAAGATCTATTAATAATGGCAGAACTCCGATATCTCTTAAATTGGCGCTCATTGCCGGGCATTCAAAAATGTGGTTTGATGTAAGCTGGCGTATCTGGGCAGTTGTCACAATTTCTATACACCTTCCTGCCCTCCTATTTCCATGCCTCTGTGGTGATTGGTTCTTAGTATGCTGGCCATGATTTTTGTAGTGGATCTATCTGCACTTAAATTAAAAAGAAGGTGCTTCGTTTGAATAGATTTTTCTCTTAATTTAGATTTAGCGATTGCATTTGCATCTTGAAGATAAAATTTATTATTATTAATGTTGAGATTTCTGGCTTCCTTGGCTAATGTATCGGCATTTTCATTGCCTGCAATGTCAACATGTGCAGGTATCCACTGAAGCGTACATGTTTTGTTTATGTTACAAAATAGCTGGCATATAATTTTAATTGACTTGAATACTAAATAGTTATTATTTTTAGTTTTTATAGCTCTTTACGACCCCTTTAGATGGCGCTGATTTAAGTTTTCTAGTTGTTATATCGAGAAGATACCTTTAGCAACCACCAACCATTCTGTGACCCACGAAATTATTGCAACCCTGCATTTACTAAAAATTGTTTTATAAAACCCCCGTAACTGACTTCATGATAAACCGACAAGATTTTGTGGCCACGGGATTGGCTATAGCGCTGGATGTTGGTATTTTCTTTTACTAGCGATTTCTCTATTCAAAATTTGATGCACATATTTGCACTTGTAGTACTTTTACAGCCAAGTTTTGGTGTAACGTTACTTTATAAAACTGGTAGAAACCACGGCCTACTCAACTACTAAGGCAGAAGAAGCTTTCCCAAACAAGCTCGGGGACGGAAATTTTGACGTCATAGTTCCGAGTGACTTTGTTCCGAAGGTGAAGACAACCTGTCTCTGCTGGGACCCACTCGTTCCCAGCAGCCACATTTTTAGGGTTCCGAATGCGTCCGAACTAGTTTCTCGATCTTCGGCACTGGGAACAGTGACTTTAAAATTTCCGTCTACGCTCATGTTTGGGAGAGCTTCTCTGGCCTTGTTATTGAAGTTGGCCGTGAAGAAACATGCTTTATGGAAATAGTAGCTTAGAATGTTCATTTGTGTGATAAATAAATAAGTTGGAAAATCTGTTAACTACTGGGTTCACTAACGTCCTCGTAAAAACATCAACCACTAAATATTTAATTTTATTAAAATATTTCTGATATACACTTAAAAATATTGTATAATGTTACACCACAAAAAAATTCTGTTTGGTGGATTAACGTTACATCCAAAACCGTTTACAATGCTCTCTATGGATGAACGTTTTCCTGTCCTTCTGTGACTTAGAGTCAATTTTATGCAAAAGTTAACAATACGAAGTAAATAAATCCCATAATCAATTTAATTTTTCCATTTTGTATCACTATGATTAAAAAACACTGTTTATTGTCTTAAAAATTAGAAAATAAGCTTTATATTTGTGAAAGAAAAGTATACTACAATTACTGTTTTAAGTTTTATGCAAATAGAGTTTAAACATTTTCCTCTGCCGATTATCTGACTTTAGTAACAAAAAGGAAGTTTAAAATTCTAATCTATTACAATAACAAAACTCTTGAAAAGAAAATCCTTCAATCGAAGTTCGGTAATACATATGAAAATTAATAAATCTAAATTATCTAATAAAACAAAGGGATTAAAAAAATTTCATTGCAATGAAAATTATAAAAAAAATTTAGTATTTACATTTCTTTAAAATGTGTAGTAAAAATTAAACTTTTTTTTTTTGACATTCAATATTTTATTATTTTTTTTTCGGGAAAGTTACTGAACATCTGTGAATATCTTCTTTTTCTCCGCTCCTATCTCTTTTCACTTCCGACATTTTAATTAACTTTTTAGAATTAATTTAGCGCTCCCTTTGTTTTTGACATTCAAGAACAATGAGGCGGGAGGGTTGCATGTATTTTGAATACGCTAAAGAATTCTGATTTATTAAACTTTAAAATAAAAATTAAAAGATTTTTTTAGCACTGTTGCGTTTAATTAATTAAAACGATGTGATTTTTCCTGTAGAGAACATTTAGTACTTTAAATTTACGGTTGAAAGATAATTTTTATTTCAATTATTTCTAACAAAATTAATAAAAAAAAAGCATGAAACGTTTTTAAATGTTATTAACAAATCAAAGATTCATTAAAAAATATTTAGATTCCAAGACTTCCTTGAAGATCGATATAATTGTTGTACAGTGTAATTTTGAATTTATTGAATTTATTGTATAACTAAACACTAAAATAATAAAATGCTACCAAATGTATGTAATTGTTAAAATACTTGTTTAAAAATATTTTCAATCCATATTCAGGGGAAAAACGTATTACGTTTGAAAATAAAAAAAATTATAAATGAAACTGAGTCGTTACAGTATATCACATAACTTTTATCTACACTGTAAATTTTCTGTAAAGCTACGTTCTCTGCATTTACACTGTAAATTTTTATGCAATTTGGTGGAACGCTACTCCTTAAAACTAGTGAAAAAACTAGTCTTTTGGAAATAGGAGCCTATAATTTTGTATGATAAAAAAATTCGAAAATCTGTTCACTAGTATGTTCACAAATGCCCTTGTAACAACATAAACTACTAAAGTAGTTTGCTTTACATCCCCCCCCCCCCCAAAAAAAAAAAAAAAAAAAAAACTGGAAGCAGCATGTGTTTTTTAGGAATGTTACACTAAGTTAGTTTAAAAATCATCGACAAACTAGATAATTTTCGAAAAATATATATTGTTAATTAATTTATTATATAATAATTTTATAAAAATATAATTGTACGCTTATTATATTAACACGTATTTCTTCTTAGTGTTCTGTAAAAGTTGTTTTTTCTTGAGGATACATTTATGACTGAAAAACAACTTAAGGGGTGAAAAAAAGTCGTTAGGTCGGTTGTTTTTTAAAGCTAAAAAACTTTTTGTGTTTTAAAAAAAATATACGCAATTAATATTGATTAAATTATATTGAGTAGAAAACGGCAAGTATCTTTGTGATACTAACTGCACGAATATCTTGCACTGTAGATCTTAAATACAGTAAACTTAAAGTGGTGTTAAATTGTCTTGGCTTGTCCTTCTTGGCTTTTTTTAAACTTCGAATAAACTATTCCTAGTTATTTTTTCCACATATTAAATTAATCGAATTGTAATCTGAGTTTCGGTATGAAAAATTAATTATATGTTATATTTGCAGCATTGTTTGAGTATATATGTGCAAATTTTAAAAAATATCAAACTAATAAAAAATTATTTTTGCTTATTTGTAGGTATTTTAAAAATTCTATTTTTAAATATGTTTCTCAAAATCCGCTCAAAACTATTAAAAGCGCACTTGTAGCTTCAAGTCAATCGAACTATTTAACTTATGAAAATGACTTCAAAATAAAACAAGAAGTTCATAAAGAACTAAAATAGCCTACTTTCCTGTTACTTAAATACTTACTGAAGTTCTAATCGGAAAAAAAAACTAGGTTCCTAAAGTAAATATCATCAACAGCCGTTTCTACACTAGATTTATACACATTAGAAAAAAAATCGAAACACAGCACCCAGCTATAATTTAAACTTCTAAAAGCCAAAATCAACTATTTTCCTTAATATTCTTTCGTAAATTAATTAAATATTATTTATCATCTGCTCGTGATTTATTTGTAGTTCGAAGAATAATTAAATATTTATTGATAACAAAAGTAATGAAACTACTCCGAACTGCATTAAAAAATAAGAAATGTAAATCAAAACTAAGCATAATTGCATGCAAAAGTATGCCTTGCCGCTTTCTTGGTAGATAATTAATGAATAATCAAAGAATCAAATTGTGCTACATTTTATGATGTCATTCCAAACTGATTCATGAAAATATTATTTTGCTTCAAATATGTTTAAATAAAGTTTCTCATGCCATTGTTGATTTGGCAACAGTGATTTAAATGACTCAAATGAATTCAGCTAATTCAATGGAAATTCGCGAAGATAGTAGATTTAGTCAGTCTGGACGTACAGAACAGACGGACAAAAAGTATGAAAAGTTGAGGTATCTGAAGGTCATAGCTTTCTAACAAAAAAAAGAATTTTAAGTCGATGATAGAACGATTATGGAAGGGTGCGCGACAGGACGAAGACGGACTCGACGCAGTCAATACCTACTTTTCATTTTTTTTAAATTCTTTCGAATTAAAAAGAAAAGTGCTAAAAAAATGGTTTTGACTGGTATAAGGGCGATCATTCCCACTAAATTATCTTAAAACTCCAAAAACCAACCCAATATTAATGCGTCGGTGACCTAGTAGTGTATTAGTTATTCTATTTGCCTTCTACCTATTGGATCCCGAGTTTGGATCTCGGGCTATGTAAGGTCACTATGCCATGGCTGTTTATTTTTTTGTAAAAATTATTCAGGCATGTTCAGACATAAAGTTCCACTTCAAAGTAACCATCTACTGGTTGCCTTGTACTGGTTCTTGACCCACTTGGTGCTCCACAAAAAAACCTAAAGCGTCAAAGAACTAAATGGTGATCAATTATTTAGGGTGATTCATTATGCATTGTGTACTACACTAACAAATTAGGCATTTGTACACCAAAAATATGGTTTTAGTAGCTGCACGGCGTGGTAACGTTAAACCATAAATTTTGGTATTTGGGTGAACTATTCGTTTTGTTTCCCAAAACCAGAAAAATGGTTCACAAACACCGAAAAGGGAATTTCCACACAGTCGTTGCAGCACTAGGAACAATATCATGTGAACAAGACCAATTTAACAGTGAGTTTAGCTCGATAACATAATGGAGCTAAATATTCAATTTATACTTTGAGAGTTACACTAAGAGTGACGGGTGGACTAGTGTGACGGAATTTCACAGTGTGCGGCATGCATTACAGGCTACAGTCACTGTGCTGTGAACTTAAACCATATTTGGTTGTTGACCATTTCTCAGTTTTTTCCAATCCAGAAAAATGGTTCAACCAAACACCGAAAAAGGTGAAAATTTCACCACACAGCCGTTGCAGCTACTAGGAACAATATCATGGGGAACCAAGCACAAAATTTTACAGTGAATGTTTCGCCTCGATTAACCCTTAATGGCTAAATACTCATGAATATTTTGAGAGTACACTGAGAGTGACGGCGTGTGCTAGTGTGACTGTGACATTTCACAGTGTGACGGCATGCTATTTACAGTGCTACAGTCATCCTGTGCTGTGAATTTACATCTAATGTAAATTTTATCGTGTGGTATCGGCGAAAACGGTTGCTTTATTGGCAGTGATTGAATGCACCATCCCTTCTGTTTAAACGCTATAGGAATAAGTTGTTCATGTGAATCTGTACGTCAAGAAAACATCAATTGCTGTAAAACAAACATCGCAAAACATTACTGCAAAATTTTTTTAAAATTTTACATTGTAAAATGCAGTTTATGAACTTTCTTAATTTTTTAGTGAACATCTCTAAATGAAGACGCTACACTTTTGCCGGGATGTTACTCTAACTCATTTTTCTGGAAACCGAACAATTTGTTAAATGACAGCTATTAACACCAAAAACACTCAATCGGCGACATAAATATTAGCTTATTAAAACACAAGTAACCCAAACCTTTCAGCTCTAATATTCACATCAACTTATGCCCGTAGGAAAAATCAGAGTTGGCTTTTAACTTCAGAGAGAAAAAAAATCGTCTGAGCACCGAGCAACAGGAACTCGCCTGGAAAGTTTTTTCCCCAGTCATGCTCCCCCCTTAAGGACCTGGATGGAAAAGCAGATTATACAGTTATTTAAAATACAATAGTGTTATAATTGATGTTCATATTTGAAAAAATTGGGTCGTAAGAGGATTGAAAGAAATACTCAATGTGTGTAGTCAACTGGGGCAATTTTGGTTTTTTGAATTAACACCGGCTTATATGAGAAAGTGGAAGAGGTATTTTGTAAAATATCTACTCTTTATTTTTGCTCTTTGTCATTGTGTTAGCTTATAATTTAAATCTGTTTAACTATTTCAAGTAGAAAGTTAGTTGGAGGATTCATTTATTGGGTCAAAGTTAGTCTTAAGAGCTCCTTAATATACAGCACTGGAACTCTGTTTAGTGAAGTAAAAGGATCTGTGGAATTTTATTTGTTGAAAAACAAAGAATCAATGACATTTGTTTTGCTAATCAACGAAATTTTATTTAGTAAAACACAACGAAGCCAGGAAATAAGGCTCAAAATGTGCCCATGCAGGAGTAGAATTATTTGTTAACATTCTGATGTTTTTCTTACTTTTTATCAATTCATTGTTTTCTATAAAGCCCGCTTTCATGTTAAGTTTATAATTTTTTCACCTTTTTTTCGTACGGAAAAAGTTGAAACTCAGACAACAGTGGAAGTAAAGGAATCTATGTATAAGTTTAAAACATATAACAACTTTTGACTACTTTACAAAAACTATTACAAGTGAACGTAAGCGAAAATTAAAAATCTTTGCGATAGAAACATATTTGGCATAGAAATATATGCGAAAACTTCGCAAAAAATTGGGAATTCGCAGTTATCTTGAAGTTTTTAGTCATTACTAACGTGTTTACTGTCGAGGCCTAAAAAGAGCAGAAAAAAGATAAGATTTGTTCTCAAAAAAATAACTTCATAAAACTTCTCCTCTATCTCCCCTTTCGATTAGATCCATTAAGCTTTCAGCATGGGGGAGTTATAGAATGGGCACACCCTCCCTACCCCTCTATAGAAGGGGGGAGGCATTCACTTCAACTCCCATGGCTTTTGGCTGCGACTTTAGGTTGCTTTTTATGAGTTAAAGGCACCCCGGTGATCGCCAAATTAGGGTAAAAAAGTAGCCAAGTGAACAAAGATAAATCATATATGAATGGTCTTTTTTTAGGGTTTTTTTATAATGAGGGGTAATAACTAACGAAAGGTAAGGATATACTAAGTAGTTGGTTGAGGTCTTGCACCTTATGCAATGGTCTGTTGTTGAGGCCTGGGTCAATCCGATGTTTCTTAAAAGATTTTGTACATTAAATATTTATTTTTGTTTCTTTAATATTCAGATATTTTTAATTCTTTAATATTCAGATATTTTTAATTCTTTAATATTCAGATATTTTTAATTCTTTAATATTCAGATATTTTTAATTCTTTAATATTCAGATATTTTTAATTCTCTAATATTCAGATATTTTTAGATAAGATATTTTTGTGAATAAAGCAAGTACAGACCCGGCCCTTTTAAAGCAGTTGGCACTTGAGATAATCAACGAAATCCCTGATGTAGATATCCAAATTTACACAGATGGAAGCAAAAATGAAGAACATCAATCCGGGAGTGGAGTATATATTAAGACTCCTAATAGCGAAGTCAAGAAAATTAAAACAAGACACCCGGACAATAGCTCGGTGTTTAGAAGCGAATTGTTGGCTATCGAGGCCGGTCTTGAGGCCATTATGAATGAAACTAATTACGGAGCGGTAAGGATTTTATCGGATAGTAGAAGTTCAATACAGCACTTGAAGGACTGGATCAATGTGGGTGATCGCACTAGCATAGCTATTCTGAAATTACTTGAATATATTTCTGTGAACCACGAAGTGCACCTCCAATGGATACCCTCGCATGTGGGGATTTACGGAAATGAGGTTGCTGACGACTTGGCAAAGCAGGGCTCGGTTGAACCATTGGGTTCAGTTGCCCCATTAACTTTTGACGAGCTTTACTCCATCAGAAAAAACAATGACTTAAAAACTTGGAGGATCCCTCCATCCCATGATTGGTATTGGCGGAGATGTCCTGGGTGCTCCATTGGTCTTTCCTGCGATAGAGCCGACCAGACGGCGCTGTCAAGATTTGCCAGCGGCCAACTGAAGAGTTGCTCCGATAGTAATGGCAACAAGGTTTTCCCGGTTTGTGCAAAGTGCGGGGTGGAAAGTGCGTCCCCGGAGCACATTCTTGCTTGTCTTCGCATTCCTAAGGAGACTTTTGCGACGGACCCTTTGCTTGCCCTGGATTTTTTGAAAGTGTATGGACTCATGGACAATGTCTAGATGCCGCTAGACAGTAAGGGGATTAGTCACAACAACAACAACAACAGATATTTTTAATTCTCTAATATTCAGATATTTTTAATTCTCTAATATTCAGATATTTTTAATTCTCTAATATTCAGATATTTTTAATTCTCTAATATTCAGACATTTTTAATTCTCTAATATTCAGATATTTTTAATTCTCTAATATTCAGATATTTTTAATTCTCTAATATTCAGACATTTTTAATTCTCTAATATTCAGATATTTTTAATTCTCTAATATTCAGATATTTTTAATTCTCTAATATTCAGATATTTTTAATTCTCTAATATTCAGATATTTTTAATTCTCTAATATTCAGATATTTTTAATTCTCTAATATTCAGATATTTTTAATTCTCTAATATTCAGATATTTCTCTAATATTCAGATTCTCTAATATTTAGATATTCCCACTTCTGAAACGCATATACAATATTTAAAAATCCATCCAATTTACCATGATGGCGAAAGTGTTGACATCACCTTGTGCTGAGAATTTACATGTAATATAAAACTTATTGTTTGTTACCTGCGAAAACGTTTGTTTCACTTTGCAGTGATTGCTTGCACACTTCTCCGTTTTAAACGCTATTAGAGTAAGTTGTTCATGTGAATCTGTACGTCAAAACAAAACTCAATTTGCTGTAAAACAAAGTGGTGAAACAAAACCAGCAAAATGTGCTGCAATTTTACAGAAATGTTTTAAAGCGTAAAAGAAAATGAACAATTCACCTCGTCAAATTCTGAAAATTTGCTCTTTCATGAATATTTCCATGAATTTAGAAAAAAAAATAGAAAAATTAAAAATATTCTTGAAATCTCATATCAGAGAATAAGCTTCAATATAGGTGAAAAAGGTTAATTTTTGTCATATTGTAGATATTTGTTAGAAAATATAGATACAAGTATACAAACTCCAAAAATCCTTTCTATACATTCATCGCCAAATAGGGCATCCCGCTGTGTATAATACCCCTGGGGATATTTGGTGGGGGTGGTGAAAGATGACTCCACAAAAGAGCCAAGCTTTACACAGGAGACGTGTTAGCTGTGTTTTTCTCTCACGATTGAGGATGAATTGTAGCGCAAACATTTTCTGAAGAAATAAAACTTGGTGACACCTTTTTTTATGTATTTGTGTCATTAAGAGAGTTTGTTGGAAGGGTTTCCTATTGAGTTTTTTCTCTAGATTTTTAGACCAAGGGAGGGTTTGCTTGAAATAGTTTCGACAATGGTTCCTGTGAAGCCTTATGAGCAAAAGGGTATATATATATTTTTTGGGGTACTGTTGGTTCATTGGTTTGGGGTAGGCGTAAGGATTTTTAAAAAGTTGTTTTCTGTTTTTTTTTTATTTTTGGTTTGGTTTTTTGGGAATTCTTCAGTTTTAAAAATAAGATATACACTGTTAAAATTTTTGTGCTTGGTTTCACCATGATATTGGTTCCTAGTAGCTGCAACGGCTGTGTGGTGAAATGTTTCACCTTTTTTTCGGTGTTTAGTTTAACCATTTTTCTGGATTTGGAGACAGAAACCTGAGAAATGGCTCAACCGAATACCAAAAATATGGTTTAACATTTCATCACACAGTCGTTGCAGCTACTAGGAACCATATATTTGGTGAAACAAAGTGCCTAATTTTTAACAGTGTATAAGTTTCTAATTTGTAATTTAGAATTACATCTAGTATATATCTAAAAACAACAATATAAAGTCAGTTTTTCAAAGCATAAAAAATAGCAATATTTTTATCACCAATACTTTCATTTAATACATTTCATTAACTGTTACTATGCAATTTATAGTAAATTTATTAAACAATTAACTGCATTCAGCTATCGATTTGACTGAATCCAAACTAATTGCTTCATATTTTAAATTTCAGCAACATATTTCTTTGAATCAATAAATAGAGCCTTCCAATATCGCCTTCATAAGAATATAAGTAACAGAAAAACTTTTTACACTGATATTATTGGCAATGGAAACAAATAATCAAACAAAGCTACAGCTCTTTTTACAGCATTCCATAGAGTATTATTAAAAAAAAATAGTTACTTACACGCTTAACATTTCCCCCATCCTTGATACACAATCCAACAGTTACACAGTGTTCTTGGCAAAAGATGACGTCATCTTTAGCAATACGAATACCACTGATCGCACTCGAGTTACATAATCCCTAACGGAGTGTCCTTTTCGGCGCGCCATTCGCAACTATGACTCGCCAACAATGGCTCGGTAAACGGTATCTTACAGCATATTGGGGGCGGGGTAGAGCCTGTTCTTTGGTATCTGTTATTTGTAATGGACAGGTGAAGTTGTTAATGCTGCCGTAGGTGGGTAAACTGCTGTAACCTAAACAATGAATTAAACCACTTTTTTCTATGAAATGATCAGTCTTTCGGTATACTTTATTATAGATTATAGTTATTGATTTCTTGCAACAATGGTCTAAGTCATTGGCCTAGTTACTTCAGTTTACCTGCCCACGGCAGAATGGTTTATTGGTGATGTTTTTGGCTTAATTGTTTTGAGATGTCCATGCCCAATGGGCTGCATCGGTAGTAAAACGAGGAAGAGTCACATCAGAACTCATAGCTTAAACAACAAAGCAACAGGTTCCCACTTGGGTGGATGACCACTGTTGAGGATTATGCCTATGGTAATGTGCAATTCTATACCTAAGAAGTTGTAGAATACAGCTTTTAAAACCTCAAAAACTCTATCTGTATAAAGTCGGTCCACTGGGTCTTCACTGAAGATGTTAGCTTGACGTGGTTGGCTAAACTACTGAAGATGTGTTGGGGAGGCAGTGGGATGCTTTCTGGGCAATGAGGGCAGATGTTGGTGTAACTACGCTGTACGTCCGCCGAAACCCTCATACATTATAAGTGATTTATCCTAAGTCTGTTTATGATAGTCTATCTGGTTCTGTCACAGTTCAATTCCGGCATATAGAGTTTCTATTATTAACTTCCTCCCATTAATTTATTTTTGGCTGACAACTGTATTGCTGTCGACGAGGGTTAGGCACTTGGATGGATGAGCAGAATTGCGGGATACTAGAGCTCATAGGCCTTTTATAACCAAAAATATTTACATAGGCCAGTAACTGTTACTATTGGAGAAGCAGAGTACATTGGTGCATATTGCTCATTAAATCTGCCAAAACACAGAAGCATTTTAAGGTTGCCTGCCAAGGCTCAGGTGTCGGCCATACTCAGCTTTCCTAATCCATGAGCATTTAAACAACCGCAAATCATTATTGAGGTGATGAACTTAACTGTGCGTTTCCAACAGTTTGCCCGAAAAGCTTTTTGAGAAAAGCGTCAAATACGGTTACCCTGAGGACCGAAAGAAACGCAAAAGACTGACTCTTCAGTAAAAAGTACTTTATACCACTCGTGGGTGGTGTCCCAAACTCCCAAGACAACCTCCTACTAAACCAAATCAAACGTCTCCTTTTATGTTTGGCACTAAGCTGTTTTTTCCGTTTGCTTAAAATGTATCTTCTTTGGAACAAACGACCGTACACTTTTAAAACAAACAAGTGGTTTTAACTCTGAGTTAATTTCCACTCCTTTCCGGTGCCGAAAATGCAATTCCCCTATAGGAGTGGATTTCACTCTTTTGCTTTAAGAGTGTAAATCCAATTCATGTATTTGTCGTCGTGTAATAATAACTGAAGCATCCATTCCTTATTCTCGCCACTTCTTGTTTATAGAATTCACAGGAGGATACCGAAGGTTAGGGAAATTTCCACGATGTCAATGCCTACCATCTTTTTTTTCCAAATAAAGAACGAGAAAGACGGCTAAAAATATTCTTGGAAAAAGAACAGAAACATTCTAACAATTGTTCCAACAACATAAACCAAATGCCCTACGGGGTTTGTTAAGAGGGAGGATTAGAATACGGATGAAGGAGAGATTAGCCCCCCCCCCATATACTTTTGTAGGGGGATGCCCCCCCCCCACTTTTGAGGGGCGCAAATCCCCCACTCGAGGCAGTAACTGATTTTCTAATCACTGCAGTCGAGAAGATGAAATGACGTTGTCATGGTTTGTTGCGTCGTAAGGTTTAGAGAGGAAATGAGTGATTAAAAAGTGATTAAGGGAGTGTGGAAATTTAATACTTGTACTATATGGTATCCTGGAGTATAGTAGAGAAAAAATACTATTGTACAATGTCATAGGGAAATGAACGGAGTGTCTGACTAAAAAACAATTTTCACTTGTCTTCAAAGAGGAATGCGGTTAAAATCCGCATCGTATCTTTTGTCCTCTACCGTCTATTAAAGACTTGCTTGAAAACGGTAAAATACTGTTCTGGACAAGAGAGTTTGTTTTAACTATAGTAACACTCTTAAAACAAAAGAGTGAAATCCACTCCTACAGGGGAAGTGCATTTTCCGCACGGAAAGGAGTGGAAATTAACTCAGACTGAGTTAAAACCACTCGTTTTAAGAGTGTAGGACGTAGATGGTTTTCTTTTATTTCTTTTAAACACACCGCAAAAAGAGTGAAATCCACTCCTATAGGGAAAGTGCATTTTCGACACGGAGAGGAGTGTAAATTAACTCAGACTGAGTTAAAACTGCTCGTTTTAAGAGTGTAGGACGTAAATTGTTTTCTTTTATTTCTTTTACCCACTCCGCAAAAAGAGTGAAATCCACTCCTATAGGGGAAGTGCATTTTCGGCACGGAAAGAGTGGAAATTAACTCATACTGAGTTAAAACCGCTCGTTTGTTTTAAGAGTTTAGGTTTTGTTTATTCCGACTATCCTTATCTTGAATGAACTCTATATGCAGGTCTCTGTGTTGACTTTATTTCAATAATAATTACTTTTTACAGAAAACAATATCAGCTAGAACCGTTTAAATGACGTGTTTTTAGGAACGGCTAAATGACGAAATTATATGAAAGATAAGTGTATGAGAAGGAGAAAAAGACCACGTATGAGAGGAAAAATTGAGCATTATAATAATTTTTAAACGGAATTCATAATATTTAAAAGTTTATAAAAAACTACGTAAAGAGCGTCAAACGAACTTTACCTCCATGAAAAAGAAAAAACATAAATGGGAAAGAAATGTCAAACGAAACTAATAAAAAAAATTCATTAAAGTAATTCCCTTTGAAAGTGAATAGTACCAGTCCCAATCATCTCTATTTACCCCATTTCAATTTGATGAAGCTGAACTGGAATTCAAATTAAATTTTGAGTTTATCAGAGTTCAGTGGCTGGTATTTACGGTGTAAATATTATTTGCAATAACCTGCTTAATGAGACCTAAAAATAAACACCTTGCCTCATATGACCAGACCACACCTAATGAAATCAAATACGCTCATTACCATTCCATCGTTGACAGTAGGAAAATACACATAAGGGACTCATCCCCTAGAGGGGTTGATGCAGTATAACAGAGCTTGGCTAATATAGCAGGACAGTCAAAAATAGAGCCTAGTCTAACAACAGTAGTTAAAGATTAAGAATGGGACCTGAAAAATAAACACCACCCCCAATAAACATCCTTTAAGAAATTCTTAAAGAATTCTTCGTGGCCGAGGTAGCTAATCGACTGGAAGAATTTCTAGAAGGTTTACAGTTCGTATAACAGTCATACTTTAAATGTACACTGCTCAAAACAATTAGGGGAGCACTTTGCGTACTTCTGTTAACCCTTTCAGTTCCAACCTTTTATTTTTATTCCAAAAATCAAAAATTTGTGAAATAGATTCCTTATGCATCCAGAATGAAATGGTAAAAAAACAGAGAAAAAAATCTTAATTTTTTTAAACTAAAATTTAACGAGAAAAAAAATCGGAAGCATAACTTTTGAATAAATTATAACAATATTTTTTTCAAAACTTTTTTTGTTAAAAAAAATTAAAATCAATTTTTAAACTTCCAAGAATGTAAGCGTGAAGAATTTAGGGTCAATTTATTTCATAAAATTTTTTGGGAGATAATTTTATTTTTCCATGTTTTTCATATTTTCATTTAATTAAAACAAACATTATTTAAATCTTCAAAAGACATGATTCTTCCCCCCTAGCGTTAAATAAGTGCGCGTTCAACTTAGTGAGAAAAAAAAATCGCAAGCTGATGATTAAAAATGGAATCATTGGGGTTGAAAAGATTTAAACCATGCATTCCCCTAATTCTTTTGAGCAGTGTATTTGAGCTGAAAAAGCAATAAAAATCACGGGGTCCCCGAGTACACTGAAACATCCATGCTCATAAAATTTTGAACAGTCGCAAACCCCGTACAAGAGCACAAGCACGCCATTGGTTGGAACCGAGAACCCGTTCAGGTGTTGACCTTGTCACTTGTCCACAGCTCTAAACAACGGCCCACACGGTTAGGCGCTCGCCTAGCATGCGAAAGGACCCAGGTTCGGGTCCGGGCATCGCCAAAATAACGGCCGACCTATAAACGGCCCGTGAAGCCAAAAATGTCCGACGAATAATACCCCGTGTAGAGGGAGTGCACGTTAAAATACGCTCCAAAGTCCCAACGCTGCGTACGATGTCGCCCTTAACGGTTGCGTTGGGTGCCAACTCAGGTGTCGGCTCGTCACTTGACTGTGGTTCTAAAATACGACGCCCGTCGCTAATATCCCTCGTGTAGCTCTAGTGCGACGATAATTCAAACTAAACTAAACTAAACCAATCTAAACAACATAGACTGACCAGGTTTGTTACAGTGATTAACTTTTCTACTATGAAATCATCATTAAATTTCATGAATCATATTTTATTTACGTTGTTTTCTTTTTAAGGACTATGAAAGAAATTAAACGGAGACAATTTGCACGATTTTTAAAGTTATATAGTTGAATAACAAACTTAACTGGTACTGCAAAATGCAGCACGCCTGGTCACCCTAAACAACGGGGCAAGAATTGGAAGTGTTAACATCAATATAAGTACGAAGAAAAACCTAAAAAATTACTATGGTTTATGTTTAGTATACGCTCGCTCTAACGCATCAAAAAACCAGCTACAAAAAACCCCAACCAACCTTATTGAAAAACTGAGCATCTATCTACAGCAAAAGTCCACAATCAGCAACTCCCAAATCCCTCCAACTGCGCAACGAATGAGGAGCTGTGCCTCCCACCGGGGTTTGGGGGGGCCCTTGCAAAAACCCAGAAGGGGGTCGGCAGCTTAGGAGTGATCAGGGATTTTGTGGTACGCACCGATGCTCGACGAGATTTATCTAATTCTAAACGCTAAACGACGGGAATTATCCTCCAGGAGGGGTTGAGGATTCGCCCCTGATGTGTCTTTTGTTACTGGGATGAGGGCGTTTGATTTTCATTGGGAGGGTCAAAATTGCAGTGTGATGATTTTGGGTTTATATTTCTGATTTTCTATTTTAAAAGACAGTAGTTTGTTCTACAATTCAGATATTACTCAATTTCGATAAGTTCTATAATTTTAAGTTTCGGTGTTTACACTACTTACTAACCAACAGTTTTACAAGACATAAAAAATCAACTCCAGAATAGATATATAACCTAGCACAATTTCTGTTGTTGTGGTCTTGTCTATGGATAGAAATTTTGAAGGTGAAATAAGGTCACACAGCCTCATACATACATATAAAGACAATTGTCCGAATAAAGATCTTCGAAAAGAGAGTCACTGATTTATTGAATTTTCCGCTAAAAAAGCCGGTTAAGAGAAAACATGTTAGTACAACTTCAGTTCAATCACACAAATGCACAATTTGAAGTTATAATGAACGTTTCACTCTAACAAGTGTGATTGGAGAGAGATTTTGTGGTAAGCACCGATGATCGATGAGATTTATCTGATTCTAAACGGTAAACGACGGGAATTATCTTCCAGGAGGGGTTGAAGATTCGCCCCTGATGTATTTTTCTACTGGGAAGAGGGCGTTTGATTTTCATTTGGAGGGACAGAATTGAAGTGGGTTTATTTTGGTTATCTTTTTGAATGTTTAGTAAATGAAATGTAGTTAGTGTTAGCTTTCTTGTTTTAAACCGCTGAGGTGTGTTCCACAATTCAGAAATTACTTAATCTCGATGATTTCTAATTTCTTTTTCAAGTTTTAGTTGTTTTGGTACTTACCAACCACCAATTCTACGAAATTCAAAAATATACACTAGTATAGCTATCGACATCGTACGCAGCGTTGGGACATTGGAGGATATTTAACGTGCACTCCCTCTACACGGGGTATTATTCGTCGGACATTTTTGACTGCACGGGCCGTTTATATGTCGGCCGTTATTTTGGCGATGCCCGGACCCGAACCGGGGACCTTTCGCATGCTATGAGGACGCCTAACCGACTGAGCTCCCCAGCCGCGTTGGTTCAATGTCCTTTTTCGAGTTTTAATTTTGGTGCTTATACCAAACCAGCTATAACCAACCACCTGTGGCCGAGTGGTTAGGGCATCAGTCTAGAGATTCAACCTTCTCAGGAGTGCGGGGGTTCGAATCCCACCTGCTGCCAGTCATCCTATAAATCGGATCAGTGCTGGAAATAGTAGAAAAATCCTCATTACGGATGGGCCCGAGTACACAGGGACAGACGTGCTCGTAAAATCTGTGGAGTCCAAAGTCCCGACGGCGTTAGCGTGCGATGTCGCTCGAAGTTCCGTTGGGTGCCCGCTCAGGTGCGACTCGTCACTGACCGTTCAATACGACGTTATGACGTGTTAGCTCCTGAAGGACTAATAGGCAGCGAAACGATTACCTTGACTTAACCACCAAAGCTAGACAATAGGATGCCGAAACAACCTATTATTACCAACCACCAGTTTTACAAGATTCAAAAATGAACTCCATAACCTATCACAACTTCTATTGTGGTTTTGTCTTTGGATAGAAATTCTGACGGTCAAAGAAGGCCATGCGAGGGACGCATAGCCTCAGCAATGTGAAGGCATTTGCTGATATTACTCAATGGAGTAACGAGGAGTAACGTTACACCAAATCGTTACAGTACTTTGTCCCATATCGAGAGACCCAAAAACGGAATACCTTACTTCATAACCAAATTTGCTTTTACATATAATCAATTCTCTGGGAATGTAACTAAATGGAATAAAATATTTGAATTATTTACAAAACTATACTTATCGTACAAATTATTAACACAAAAAGTAAAAAAATATTCAAAACAATTTAAAACTTGTTTTCCGGAATTTGGATTAGTAATTTTAATAAATTTAGTGCGGCATTAATTTTATTACTATAGAAATTAAAACTGAAGAACGATTTTTTTAAAAATCTTTTATCGGCTTCTTTTTACGACGATTGTATAAAAAAATTTCTAGCTAAAAAGAGCTTTTAGATTAAGTAACTGTTGCATTACATTTTGTTTAAGTACATAAAGTAAATAAATAAAATATAAGGCAAATGAAGACCCTAGTCTTGAACCATTTATGTAGGACAAATTAAGTTACATGAAAAATGAATTTAAAAAAAACCCTTAAAGTTCATGTTTTTATTCGGAAATGAAGATGTTAATGGTATTAGCAAATTCGCCGTTAATAGGTTAATACAATCTTTACTTTTGTCACGTTATACATTGACTTCAATTTTGTTGATGATTTTAACTTTGCTTTGATGGTTTTATATTAAAGATATCAATCTCCAGCGTAAAAAAAAATTAACACATTAAAAAATAATTCAGGGGCCCGGATGGCCGAGTGGTTTGGATAGCAGACCATTACGCTAGCAGTCTGCGCGCTGTAACGGTTGCGGGTTCGTTTCCCGGCTTCTCCCTGGGTGTACTTCCTTTCTCTGTGACAGTAACAATTCTTTCTGTGTCTGTCTTACTTGACGAAGGCTTATAAGCGGGTCTCTGATCAAGCACACAAGCCGGAATATATATATGTAAATGCCCAAAATAATTGAACCGCTACAATGCAAAGTATCTTCTGAACAACAAAATCCTTTTTAAAATAAAATATATATACACCACATCAAAAGTCGCATGATTTTCCACATGAGCAAACAGCACAAATCCTCTTATTCCAATAACATCCAAGAGTAATTGTTGCAGTCTTCTCAAAAACATCGAAAACCCATTACTACATTTTTACAGAAATACTCATCTCCCAATTAAAAAAAGAAACCATACATTCTTACATTAACTACTTCTTCCTAACAAAGTGAAATTAATTACAATCCAATAAGTTTGAAGGGCGTTCGTCCAACAAATTAACGACAAAGGAGAATAAAAAGCTGTCTTTCATTGACGGAAGAAAGAAAAAAAGCAGAAAATTTGATAATTTACGTAAGGCTCCAGTAAAAACTTCCGTAAAGTAACAAGCAAAACTCTATGGGAGGCTTCCCCTTATGGGTTAATTATCTGCTTTATGCGCATCGTTGTATTGGGTTGTCATAGTTATAACTGGTAATTTAATTGTATATCCGGCTGTCTATTTCTAGCCTCATTTAGGAGCTTCAACACAGCCAAACTAAGCCTCATAATTTAGAGCCCTGGTCAAGTGACAGGGCGACATCTGAACGGGCACCCAAAGCAAAACAATAAACCATCGTGCACTTGCTTTGGGCTTTGGACTCCACAGCTTCAACGAGAAAGTGTGTCGCACTGTGTACTCAGGACAAACACAGACAATCACGCATTATAAATATCCATGCCCATATTCCGGGATTCAAACACGGGACCTTCTGACTGCTTGACCAGCTCCCTGTCCATGCAGCAGCCCAGTCGGCTGACACTTGTTGATAATTTGGTAATTTAATCGTTTCCGGTTGTTAATTTCTAGCCTCCTTTAGGAGCTTTGACACTTGTTGTCAAGATTTATTTGTATTTGAATTGTAATGCTTCCGGTTGCAAATTTCTGAACACTCTTAACATAGCTTAAACACACCAAAATGAAACTCAGTTGTTGGGTTGCGATCTTGCAAGTAGCCTTCTTTACCCAAGTTTGTAGGTAAAATTCCCATCTTAGCCAGGCATACACGGAGGGACAGGCCATGTGGTTTTCTCCAAACATCGGAATTCATTCTCCAAGACGTTACCGAAAGCAGTTTCACTCGTCAATGATTGGTCTGTCATGTCACGTGGGCACAAAAAAAACAATCACTAACGAGTGAACATGCTCTCGGTAACATCTTGGAGAAAGATTAACAATTTTGGTGAAGGTTCACAATGTCTCTCCGTGTATGCTACGGGGCTGTAAATTATCTCAGACGGTAAAATAACGACTATGTTAATGCTCCAAAACCCAAACTTGTGACTCTTCTAAAGGTATCTAGCTCTTATAAGTTTACATTCAATGACCCCCCCCCCCCCCAAACAACCATTATAAATATTATTTTCAAATCCGACTTTAATAATTTGTTAATAATCATATTTTATAATTTATTTATAATCATATTTTATAATTTATTTATAATCCTATTTTAAAATGTATTAATAATCCTATTTTAATATTTTTTTTATAAACCCATTTATAAATATTACTTAAAAATAAAACTTTTTCTTAAACGGAGTCGAGTTTAATTTACCATTATGTCAAACTCCTTTATCTGTGTTAACTTGTTTTCTGGTCGATTGCAACCACAAGTTAGGGTGGATATAAACAAAGAATATTGCATTAAGTGATGACAGTGATTTAATGAACCATTCATTTTTTGTTTGTTGGGTGACAATTAAAATTAGATTACTGGTAAGGATATTGGGAATTACATTTTTTTGAAAAGATGAGTGTATTCAGTGTATTGCAGGAGAGAAAAAATTTCTAAGAAAATATTTCAACATATTTTTTTTTAACTTGTATTAATTTAATTAATCTAAGAATAAGTATCGTTATTGAATTGTGTATTGATTACTAAGTGTGCAGAGGTATTACAGTATATGGAGGCAATGAAATACATTATGTAATACATTTCAATGCACATTATGTAATACATTTCAATGCACATTATGTAATACATTTCAATGCACATTATGTTATACAATATAGTTTATTAAATAATAAATAAGAGGATGTAACTGCAAGTCACATATTCTTCGCGCTTAATGTGCCTAGAAGTTTTCCTAAAATTTTAAAAAGTGGAAACTTTCTTTTGCAGTAAGAAATTTCATAGTATAAGATATTGAAAGAACATTTTCTACTAGAAGCTGTCAAAATTTTCATCAAGATTTTTCCTTAAAACTAAAACATAAATTTTCTAGTTACTAAGTTCTGCTTTAATTTTAGTTAAACATTGAAAATGCAATATCAAATAATGAAATAATCAACTGATTCTTAAAAAAATATTTATAAATCTATATTTTAATCTTGTAAATATAAAAAAAATTATCGTAAAATTATATTTCCTTTTTTAAATCTTTAAAACTGAATAAAGTCTTACATAACAATCTAATTGAAACATAAGTTTATTTGTATCAAATAACAAAATAAGTTGTTCAATAACCAATGATTTATTGTTCAAAATTTTTTTATCTTACATTCTTAAACATCATTAAAAATTTATTTTCTTAGATAAGGAATTCATTATAATCATAAAACACAAATGACTTATTTAAGTACATTTCTTGCCTAGTTATTTTATGTCTCACGTTAAAATCATTTATTTCACAAACATTTCATAATTCAAATCCTTCAATAAATCAATTTCTTCTACAATAAATCTTCAAATCCGTCTTTTACTGCCATATTGCAATAACATTATTAAGAAGGTTTTCTTTTTATTAAGACCTTCATTATCAAAAAGTCTCAAAGGCCTTATTTAAATATTACATTATTTACTTCGCGCTCCTGTAATTTATCATGACTTCACATGCAAATAAAATAACTTGTAATAGCGGCTCAGGGTCGTTCAAGGAGTTTAAATAAGATGAAGATGCTTGGCGAGAAATAAATTGAAGACGTCTGAAAGTCGCCAAGTCAATTTTATGTACTCCAACGAAGCAATGCGCGCATATTATGACGAGAGTGACCAATACCAACTCAACTTACCAGGGTCGTATGTGGACAATGCAAAATTTCTCAGACAGACTGATTTATAGAAAAATTCAGGACATTTTTCGGCATTATTTATGCAATTACAATACATAAATTTCAAGCAACGATTTTAATTGACATGCATTACAGGTTCCCTACATTATTTCAAGGAATCATTAAGCCTTAAAGTACTATTTAAAAAAATCAGAAATTTAAAAATAGCTTTATTACTACACAGTCATATTATGAATTACTAAATGTATCTTAAGCGAACTACTCCATTTTTTTTTGAAGCTAAAACTGTCAAAATTATGAATCAATCCCTATAGGCGAAGTAATAAAATCTAAAAAATTCTAAAGATAAAACCTAAAATATTTTATAAATTCAGCTAGGTCTTTATTACACAAGCTCATGAAACCAGGATAATTTGCTGATCGGAAGAAATAATTCTGTTGGCCAAATTAGAATTGAACAGGAGCGTTGTAAATAACGAACAGTCTTCCGATCACTAGACCATATAACTGTCAATTATTAAAGGTAATCGACTGATATGATTTCGTGAAAATACTTTAGGTGCAAAATATGTAGGTTTAAGCATTTATTAACTTTTGGCAGGAGAAGGCAATTAAAAGACCATGGAGGATTAACTGGCAGTTGGCCGATAAGTTTGAGAAAAGCTTAATTATCCTACTTTAATTTAATCTTAAAATTTAAATTATTTTTTGCCTTTATTATTAAAAAAATATTTAAACTTGCTTAGTTATTAATTTGAGTGTAGTTTTCATTATATATACCGAAATAGAAGAATTTTTTTACGGTTCGTTAATGTTGTGCATATGCAAATTTGGGGTCTCATGTAAAGCCAACCTTCTTTAAGTCTATGCTATTAAATATAGTTTATATATCATTATATTATGTAACAAGAATAGATATACTTGCATTTCAATGGTGTTGAGGAGAAATAGATATCAGATTTTCGGAAAATACGACCGAAGGCAATATTTTTCTCGTACTCCTGTTTTTTGACACAGGAGGAAAAAACAACAAAAACGCAAAATAGCCCCGATGTTAAAAAAGTTAGATGTTTACACAGAAAGTAGATTTTAACACTACAATTTTTTCCGTAAAAAAGTCGCAGTTCCTTCAAAATAATCGCGTTGAGGCAAATAGTCTCCATGGGCCTGTAAAACGTATAAACCAATTGTTGTTTTAAAAATTACATGGGAGGAGGGTTAAAGGAAAGGTAATTTCTCTTTTCTATCGGCGATTTACATGAGGAAAGAAAAAATACAAATTCGTATTTGCTTGGGAAATAAAAATAATCGATTTCCCTGCGAAATAATTTAATAACTTATTTTTATCAAATTGTTTTATTTTTTCTTGTAACAATTTAGTGCTATTTTACGTTAAACAACACCTTCCATTTTTTTGTATAGCAGACGTTAAAGAAAATTGTCTTTAGTTTCAATTAAAACACAATAGGATTCACTCAGCAACAACAACAAAAAATCCTAAGTAGCGGGCCTTGACATCAATCAAAGGCCATCGTAATTTTTGAAAGTGACTAAAAATTTGGTTGACTGATCTGCCCTGAACTAAAACAAAGAAAGAAGCGGTACCTGATCTACGACGGTTACGCTATCAAATAGTAAATATTACGAGGAGTTGGGTTTTGGAGGATCGATTTTTTCAGAAAAAAACCTTTGAAAAAAATTCCCAAGACACTACTGGTGATTAACTAGCAAATATACTAGGCGCTGAGTCTGGTTGACAAATCTCATCTGATCATACCTAGAACTAGGAAACACTAACCTACTGCAATCACGCGGCTACTTAGCAATATTACAAGTCATCGTGGTAGGTTAAGTTTAGTCCCTGCGCGAATAAAAAAAAACTTTCATAAAAATTTGAGCCTTTTTTTCTCAGAAACATTGTTTAGATTTAAAAAAAAATCCCTATTAAAACCATCGGAATTGTTTTTCAAGCCGAAGAACCGATATTTTTCATTAAATGCTAAAAAGTCACCAATATCAAGGCAAAACAAATCTCAAAAATAACTTTGCTGGAAATATGTAAGCTTATCCGTAGTTTTGACTGCGTTTCTGTAACTCGTAGTAGTTGGAAGGTATGAATTATGTTTGGTTAGTACTTTTTTAAAAATTCAGGAATTTCAGGACGATGTGCGAAAATTAAGGACAATTCAGGACACAATTTTTTTTTTCAGGATTTCAGGAAAATCAGGACAACTACGACCCTGAAGGCCAGAGAAGCTCTCCGTGAAGTTATACTTTCCGTTCTGTTCGGAACGTTTGTTGTTCCTAACTAGAAGAGAAAACCTCTTCGCGCCCGATCGACTACACTTGTTGGGTTCCGTACAGGTTTCGAGATTCTTCTTTCATTAAACAAAATCAACGTTCCGAACAGGACGGAAAGTGTGACGGCATTGAAGGTTCCTCATGTCTTTTGGAATAACGCATATTCTTGATTTAAATCCTTAGAATTGTCTTTTAAAATTTGAATGATGATTATTTGCGTAGTTATAAGCTTTATAGTACAAGATCTGTTTTAATTCGAAGTTCTAATATGTTCCTTAAAACGAAATACTTAAACTATTGTTTATTAAGGGGAAATGGGAAACTTAAGTCGATCTATATTAATACTGTGGGGAAAAATAATTTTCTAAACCAAATTATTCGGGCTGTACAAATTGATTTTAAAAATGTTTTTATTATAAGTTAAATGTAGCGGACTTAAATGTCACTATCATACTACTATTTGAAATTGGTAATTTTGCTTTTCAACATATGATATAACAGCAAAATATAGTAATTCAAAATATAGAATTATAGGAACGTTTAAAACAACTATATTTATCATACAACAAAACCATTTATAAAAGTATTTAATACCGACTGATTAATTTAGCTTAAAAAATATTTTTTCCATCGGATTAACCCAAAGAGAAGACTTCGGTTTGGACATTCGCTTCCATTCCCTCTTAACTTCATTCAATGGCCGATCACGTGACCCCCAATGCTAAAAACGGGATGCGCATGGAGACCTTAATAAAAGGGCAATTTGGCCAGTGTTTCCACCAGTTTTAGGAGAAAATCACTACGAAAAAATTCCATTTAATTCTAAAATTACAAAAATACCATACAAATTTTAGCTGCATTTTGGAATCTTTTTAGTGTTTTTAAAAAAACATGAAACGCTTTGCTAGTATTTTTATGGAAGATTTTTGTAATTTTAGAATTAAATGGTATTTTTTCGTAGCGTTTTTCTGCTAAAACTGGTGGCAACACTGGCCAAATTGCCCTCTTATTCTGGTCTCCATGCGCGTTCCGTCGTTAGCATTTGGGGTCACGTGATCTGCCAATCTAATACTTTAACTATGATATCTATGATTCAAAGCAACATGAATCCAAATTATTCGCCAATGGGTTTGTTGTGGGTGCATAACAGAATCAATCATTGCTTCGCTTGGCGAACCGGTTTTTCATTGCTTTCCTCCCAACAGCACCTCCATCTTATCTAATCTCCAAGCTCAGAACCTTTCTTATTATGCTACATCAATGATTAATTAGTTTTGGCATCAAAACACGTCGTCTCCTAATTTGTCAGCTTTTCAAGAAAGGATTAAATTATAATAATTCATCTGATGAAAGATAAAAATACTTCACATAAAAGCTAATTGTTTTCGTAGGGAGAGGGATGTTATTCTTAGGTACTAATTACTTTGAAGGAAGATAAGTTTTTTTTGGCGTGTTTTAAAGTACGGTGTGTTTATAATTACTGCTACGGCACTTACTTATCTGTTTGACACCTTTTTAAAAATAAGTTTCATATAAGATAAAAAAGTAATTTTCATAATTTTCAAGTAGGTCTTTTCTTCAGAGTTAAAAAAGGAACATTTACATTAGTAATAGTGCTAAGAAAACTTAATTTCTGCAAGATAAGCTTTATACTTATTTGACTATTCAAAGCTTTGTTTAAAAAATAAATTTTTCTTAATTCTATAATGTATATAAATTCTAATACTAAATTTACGACATATGGTCCCATTATTCAGTTAGAGTTATTAAGGTTTGAATGACGTGTATTAGCTGTTTGTGTAGAATACTCGAAATTTTTTTTTTCTTCAACAAATATTTGTAATGATACTGAGTATAGTATTATAATAAAAAAAATGAATTATTTTTTAATGCGAAATAAATTTATTTTAGAGTGATTTCTATTTTTAATAAATTATTTAAACTTGAAAGGATTTAATTTTCATTCAGTAACTGGGGACTGAAATCATAATAACATTTAATCGATACTTTTAACTTTAAATTATGTAACCTTTATTTCATTATTTTACTTAAAATCGTTAAAATTTTAATTAGATCACTTAAATGTTTTTTTAAACTGTTTTTCATAAAAATTAATTTATACAATATTTCGTTTATTAATTTATACAACATTTCATACAACATTTTATTCATTTTTATAGTCATTCAAAAACAACCTTAAAAAATCAGTCCAACCTATTCCTTTCAACTTCGAAACTGTTCTCATCCTTACTTCACCTACACCGTCGCGCAATCTCTGGTGTCAGAATCAAGTTCAGCTAAAGGTGGATTTTTAAACTATTTTTTAAATCATGTTAACTCATAACATTCTACTTCCAAGCAATAATTTTTATATTTCTTCAAACACAAATTTAAAATCATTGAAAACTATCTCACAAAATGAATTCCTTTTAACTTCGAAAATTTTCTCATCCTTACTAACATTCTACTTTTAACAAATATTGTTTTATTCGTTTAAGAAGCAAACTTAAAATCATTCCAAACCGAATTAAGTTTAACTTCTAAACTGTTCTTAATCCTTACTATTCACCCCCACCATACGACCTCTAGTGTCAAAAGCAAGTTTAGTTAATGATGAAAAGATGGAATTTTTAATTTTTTTTATCAAGTTCATTTTATAAAATTTCCCCTATAATTATTCACTTTTATATTCATTCAAAAACAAACTTAAAATCATTCCAAACTATCTTCCAAACTGAATTCATTCACCCACTTCCTCGCGCCCTCTGGTGTCAAAATCAAGTTCAGGTAAAGACCGAAAGGATGGATTTTTAAACTATTTTTAAATCAAGTTAACTCATAGAACACTAACTTTTAATCATTCATTTTTATATTCATTCAAAAACCAAGTTAAATCATTCAAAATTATCTTCCAAACTGAATTCATTCCAAAAGCCCTTTAATCTTTGCTATTCCCCCATACCGTCAAGCTCTCTGTTGTCAAAATCAAGTTCAGGTAAAGTGTTAAATGATGGATTTTTAAACTATTTTAAAAGCAAGTTAACTTATATAAAATTTTCCTTTTACGGATTAATTTCATTCAAAACCAAACTTAAAATTATTCCAAACCATCGTCTGAATTCATTCCAACTTCTAAACTCTTCTCATCTTTGCTATTCACCTACACCGTCACGCCCTCTAGTGTCGAAACCAATTTCAGGTAAAGCTGGTCTAAGGCAAGTGTGAATGGGCTTGGCATGGGGCCAAAGTCGCCCTTCAATGGGCCGACATCAATAGATGTTGCAGAGGTACTGTCCATTCTGAATCTCATATTGGCGGAGTTGGCGACTTCTGCATGCTTCTGCGCAGGTCAATATCGTCGCCAGCAGGCGCATGTGTAAGTGGGGGATTTGATACAGATATGGAAAAATTCTCGAAGATTTCATGGAAGGTTTTCTTTTATAGATTGAGATTAACTATCTGAAGAAAATGTAGATAGTTTTAGAAGTTTTTTGTTATTGATTTAAGTTTTTATGTGAACAGTTAGATTTTATTGATTTTCATTCTTAGTAAGTCAAGAAGTGAGCAATACTTTTTCTTGCAATTATTAATTTTTTTTATAGTTAGTAAAATTGCTATAACTTTTATGTGTTTTTTAAACAAATAGGTATACAGTGTAACTAATTTTGAATTTTGTAGAAAATACATACACAAAAAAAAAAATGCTCGAATAAAATTCGAAGCTACGCTTTCATTTTAGTATATCGAATTTTGACCCCTCTAGAATGAGTTAATTTGTAACAATATTTTGATAAAATGTGCACTCTTATTTCTGCAAATATAAGCAAAGTCGAGCCCCTATCTTTACAACTATCAATCCCTCCCTCGGCTATCAAGCGAGTAAAAAAGAAAAATGATATTTAATTAAAAACTACTATAATTACATAAATACTATCATAATACAAATAAATGCTATCAAAATACAAGTTGTGATTAAAAATAACTACTTCTTGGCTTAGATATTAACAAACTCTAAACCATCATACTTCTTATCCTTTTTCATAGTAATCTACAACCGAATATTAAAAAAAACCAAATACGATTAAAACACAACTTAGAATCTCAAACCTTCAACATCAGCTGAAACACCACAAGCCTTGAACAATCCTAGAGAAACAAGTCTAAAGGATTCATTTCTAGGTCCTTACTCCTCTAGGAATCAACATAACATCAAAACAACTTCATATTCCTCGTCTCAAACAGCAGGCAAATCTTGAAAGAAAATCGCAGCAAATGTAGAAAAACAGACGTCGAACAGTGTGGTAAAAATGGGTGTTTTTGGACAAATAATCCGTATCTTCCCCCTATATTATCCGACTTTATATATTTTCAACAAATTTATTGGCACCAATTATTATTTTATAGGTTGCGTTTCAAACATTTTTTAAAATATATTTAGTGAAATAAATGTCATATTCAAATTAATTTTGAATTTATGATCAAAAACTAAAAAAAATTAAGTTTGTGAATTTTTAGTAAAAATGAGTTATTTTCCCAAAATTTATGTGAATTAATTATTATTTTACGGGATACGTTTCGGACATTATTAAAAATATATTTCGTGAAAATATATATCATAAACCCTGGAAAAGCAGCTGAAACACCAACGTGACCACTAGCAAGACGCCTCGAACAATAGCACAGAAACAAATCTAAAGGATTCATTTCTGGGTCCTTACTCCTCTATAGGAATCAACATAACATCAAAACAATTTCATATTCCTCGTCTCAAAACGCATGCAAATCTCGAAAGAATATCGCTGCAAATGCGGAAAAGCAAGACGGAAATGAATTTTGAGAGTCTCACAACAGAAAAACCTTAACTATCAATTATGAACCAAACAATTTAATTTCGATCTTTTAGGAAATTAAAAGCAAACTCTATACTATCATACTTCTTATCCTTTTTCATAGTAATATACAACCGAATATTCAATAAAAACCCAAATAAGATTATAACACAACTTAGAATCTCAAGCCTTCAACATCAGCTAAAACATCACCACCATCAAGATTTTCGTAAATTAAATGCAAACTCTAAACTATCATACTTCTTATTCTTTTCATAGTAATCTACAACCGAATATTCGAGAAAACCCCAAATACGATTAAAACACAACTTAGAATCTCAAGCCTTCAACAACAGCTAAAACACCACCATCAAGACACTTTGAACAATCGCACAGAAACAAATTTAATGGATTCGTTTCTGGGCCCTTATTCTTCTAGGAATCAACATAACATCAAAGCAATTTCATATTCCTCGTCTCAAAACGCAAATCTCGGAAGAAAATCGCAGCAAATGCGGAAAAGCAAGACAGCAATAAATTCTGAACGTTACAACAGAAAAACCCTAATTATCAATTCTGAACCAAACAATTTAATATCGATATTTTATGAAATTAAAAACAAACTGTAAACTATCATATTTCTTATCCTTTTTCATAGTAATATACAACCGAATATTAAAAAAACCCAAATACGATTAAAACACAACTTAGATTCTCTTAGATGCCTTCAACATCAGCTGAAACACCAACAACAAAACCATCAAGACGCCTTGAACAATCCTAGAGAAACAAATCTAAAGGATTCATTTCTGGGTCCTTACTCCTCTAGGAATCAACATAACATCAAAACAATTTCATATTCCTCGTCTCAAAACGCGGGCAAATCTCGAAAGAAAATCGCAGCAAATGCAGAAAAGCAAAGACGGAAATGAATTCTGAGCGTCGGCAACAGAAGGGCCCTGATGAGAATGCACGGTGACGCATCTCTTCCACGTAATGACCTATAAACAAAATGTAGGGATGAGAAAGCCGTAATAGATTGTTGGTTTTCACATGGTTTTACGGAAGAAATGAAGATAGTTTACTCTAACGTTGTTTATAATGAACATTTTAATAAGGTGTAAAATATTTTTCGTCACCTAATAAAGGGAAGTTTGGATTTCCACTAATATTTTTTATGTTAAAGTAGAAGAATAGATTGTTGGTTTTACAGAATCTAAGAAATGAGGATTATCTTTGAACTTCCTCTAATATCTATAGAATAAACGTTTTAATAGGGTGTAACATGTTTTTCAGAATCTAAAAAATAGGATCATCGTCGGATTTTCCCCAATATTTTTTTTGAGATAAAGTAGATTAATAAATTGTTTGTTTTACAGAATCCAAGAATTGGGGATTATCTTTGGATTTCGAATCCGAAATGTGCAGTTTGTGGCTAGGAGTTTTGCTTGCATAGGACAAACGGTCCTTCTAAAAACTTACAGTAAAGAACCAGCTAATCTAAACAAGTCTGAGGTCAAAACTTTTCATATATTAAGAGTGTTAAGAAACTATTCCATGATTCAAGCTTACAAAGTTTACACCTTTTAACGGAATCATATATAAAGTAAGAAAAGCAGGGTCATTTTGTTAAAGACAGCATTTTTTGGAAATAAAATGTTCTGGTGTTTCCACAATCATAAAAATCATTATAAACTAATGTAAAAGCAGCAATTTTAGACACATTATTTCCATTTTGATAAAACTAAAACATATTTACTATAAAATCGAAATTATTTAAAGAGTTTTTAGTGTGTATTTGTTAATTGCATTCATTTTACTCGCTGTCCTTGTTAGTGCAAACGAACAGTACACTGACATGTTAGCAACAAGCTGGAGAAATTTGAAGTTTGCGGTTATGATTTTCAAACCGTTTGCGTTCGACTAATGGTCCTTTTAAATACTTTCAATAAAATTAACCAAAAAATCTAAACAAGTCTAAGATAAAAAGTTTTCAAATATCAAGAATCCAAAACCACTATTCCACAATCGAAACCTGTCAAGTGCACAAGCCCCTAACGAAATCTGCCACGTAGGAAAATGCAGGGTCGTTTTGTTCAAAGGCAGCGGCATTTTGCGGGAACGAGAGGCCCGGGTATTTCCGTCAACGGGGGAGAAGCCTTATCGTCTGCCTACAGTCGGCCCTTTCGTTATGGACTTTTGGAGATTTACAATGGGGGAGGATTGAAATATTATTCATATTGGGTGTTCTTCCTGTCGAAGAGATTGGATGGGGAATAGGTATCAGCATTGGATATTATTAATCTATAGATACCATTTGGGTTGTTGTGTGTGTGTCCTTTGATATAACTAATTATAAAGGACACAATAGTGTATTAATCTAGAAGTACAAAGTTGGGAGTTTTAGGATTATCAAAAGTTGCTTTTAAGGATCCAAATTTTATAATAGATGCAACATTGAATTGATCTTAAATTGAAGAGTTCGTCGAATACAAAATACTTGGTCCAAGTTACTTTTAAGGTGTCTTAGAAACTGGATGTTGCAACGCTAGTGAAGTTGTTGAAATAATGTTAAATTTATTATATATTAAACATATTAATTTATTTTTTGTCATAGGTTGAAGGCCTTCTTATCGTTTGCCTTCAGTCGGCCCTTTCGTTATGGACTTTTGGAGATTTACAATGGGGGAGAATTGAAATATTATTCATATTGGGTGTTCTTCCTGTCGAATAGATTGGGTGGGGGAGACGGCTGGGATAGGTATCAGCATTTAATCTATAGATACCATTTGCGTTGTTGTGTATGGCTTTTGTTACAGCTAATTATAAAATATACAACAGAGGCCTTTCTTGAAGGCACGGACAGAGGATTAATTTTAAAGTGTACGAAGTTTGGAGTTTTAGGAATAGCAAGAGTAGCTTTTTTAAGTATCCAAATTTTATAACTCTTTATAATAGATTCAACGTTGAATTGATCTTCAATTGAAAAGTTAGCCGAATACAAAATACTTGGGCCAAGTTACTTTTAAGGTGTCTTAGAAAATTAAAATTGCAGCGATGCTGAAGGTGTTGAAATGATGTTAAATGAATAATATATTAAACATATTAATTTAGTTTTGGTCATCTGTAGGAAGGCCTTATCGTCTGCCTACAGTCGGCCCTTTCCTTATGGACTTTTGGAGATTTACAATGTGGGAGGATTGAAATATTATTCATGTTGGGTGTTCTTCCTGTCGGAGATTGGATGGGGGAGGAGGATGGGATAGGTATCAGCATTGAATATTATTAATCTATAGATACCATTTGCATTGTTGTGTATGTCCTTTGTTATAACTAATTGTAAAAGATAGAAGAGGGTATTAATATAAAAGTAAAAAAGTTTGTCAAAGTTGTGGGAGTTTTAGGATTAGCATAAGTTGCTTTTAAGGACCAAAATGTTATAACTATTTATTAAAGTATATCGTCGTCATAAAAGTTCGTCGAGTACAAAGGTTTCATACTTGATCCAATTATAACTTTTAGGTGGCTTAGAAAATTGAAGTTATCAACGATGCTGAAGGCGTTGAAATAAAGTTAAATAATTAGAATATTAAACATATTCATTTATTATGCCATTAGGATTAAGTCTTAACCGACAGCTTACAGTCGGCTTTTCCGTTATGGACTTTTGGAGATTTACAATAGGGAAGATTGAAATATTATTGGGGTTTTTCTTTCTGTCAAAGAAATTGTAATAATAGCAACTGCTACGATATTATCGTTTCAGTTGTTTTGTAAGGTATTGATACCATAGATTTATTAATTTAAGTATATTTTTCTGCCTACTAATTTTTCAAATATATGCCCTTCAGTTTCTAATATTAAACTTTCATTCAGATATTACTGTTAGAATTAGAAACTAGAAATTCATGTTTTGAAATATTTTGACTTCAAAGTGGTTTACCTGGTTACACTAAAATCGTAAAAATGAAAATCAGTATCGGCGGTGTTAGAATTTTGAATTATTTACCGTAACGCATATAGTTTTTTAAAATGTACTTTGTTAAAATAAAGAATTCGAGAGTTTTTGTAAACTAAGTTTAATGTTATTGAATGTCAAAATGACAACCTATTTTAGTAGCCAGGTATAAACATTATGAGAAACAAATTAAAGTTGTTTTAAACTAAGATGGTAGTCATAAAATAATGTAAGGTATGACTCTTTTAAGCGAATATCTGACTTTCAATCAATTTCTTTTTACAATAAAAGAAATATAATATTCAATTAAACGACCAAGATTTGAAAAAATAGTTATTGTTAAACCAATACTATGTTCCACTACCATCCAATCTTCATACAACGCCTTCGGCACGAAACCAATTAGAAATAAACCGTTTTGCTCTCCAAGTTTCAGTTTATATATCATAAGTTAAACACCATACTTTTAAACTCTTGAAACAAAATAAATTGGTTGGTTAGAAAGCGTTTAGAGTTTCTGGTTAGCAAGTAATTAAAAGCAGCAGAATTCAGGAAAAAGACATGCATTATAAATGGTATTTTCTACCTAGGGGAAAGGTAATTAGCTTCCAAATTTACTCGATTAATTTTCTTGACTTACTCACTTAAATGTTTGCGACTAAGCAAACGAACCGTTATATGACATTTTTCCGGCTTTATGATATATTGTATAAAGATTTTTACTTTCAATTACTTGATATGAAATATAAGGTACATATAATATGAAATATAATTATGATGGAGGGGGTCGAAAATCTTAAATGGAGATTTCGTGTTTTCTACGCGTTTTTGAGGGTTCTGTGTCTAAAAAAAATGTGGTTTTTGAACATTGGTACCAGCTCGAACTATAAGAGCTATGGACTTCAAATTCACGTGAGTTCTCAGTACCTGTCGAACGTGATAAAATGGTTTTTGAAAAAATTACGCATGAGCAACAAGGGTAACTGTCATCGAACGTTTTTTGTTTAAAAGTTAAGTGAAATTACCTAATGGGGTACATAAATACCTTTTAGTGTGTATTTATTTTAATCTTTGTTTTGGTTTGGATGTGATTAATCATTCAAACAATTTCCTGAAATTGTGAAAATATGCTTCGAAATTTAATCGTTAGAATAAGAACATCGCTAGCTACACATATATTATTTTGACAGTCCATGCAGTAGCTCCCTTAATTTACATAGCATTTGCATTATAAACTCCCACATATAGTTTTCTACATAATTTAACGAGAGTTATCCTCTTTTGAAATCAAAACAGCTAATATATACAAGAAAACACGTTGTTTTAGCGGTATATCAATTTATTATGGAGGTAAAACGTAATAATATAAGTAGTGCTCAATTTACGAAAATTGTACTTAGTCTCTGCGCGCTGATAGATACTGTTATTAAGATGCTACTTTTTTTTAAGTGTAAGAAATTTAACAATAGTTTCTAACATCAGGTGCTTTTATTCTTTTCGTATACTTGTGTGAACATTACAAAATATATTTTAATTCATTACAGAATGATCGTTATTTTAAAAGACCAAAATCTCTGAGATTGCACGTGATTGCGTCCTAAAAGGTAACTGTAATTGACAAAATTAATTCTTAACTCACCTTTCAGATTAAACTACTTTATGAAACAAAAGAAAATAATTACATTAAAAATAACTATATCTTCATAAAAATATACTTTTTTTACCGGAAAAGGCTTAAATCAGACACACACTGGCTTGTTATTTGCCTACACAAGGCCTATTTTAATATTGGTGAATTAATAACAAGCTCTCACACCAAATTTGGGCTGGGGAGCCCAGTCGGTTAGCATGTGTATGGTCCCAGGTTCGGGTCCGGGCATCCGCAAAATAACTGCCGACCTATAAACGGCCCGTGCAGCCAAAATGTCCGACGAATAATACCCCGTGTGGAGGGAGTGCAAGTTAAATATCCTTCAAAGTCCTAACGCTGCAGTCGATGTCGCCCTTAGCGGTTGCGTTGGGTGCCTACTCAGGTGTCGGCTCGTCACTTGACTGTGGTTCTAAAATACGACGCCCGTCTCCAATAGCCCTCGTGTAGCTCTAGTGCGACGATAATTCAAACTAAACTAAACTCACAGCAAATTTTAATGCACACGGTATTTTGGAGAGATACAAGAAAACTGCCTACGACAAAAACAATTAAAAAAAAAAAATTTAGGTATATTTTTTCTTCCCCTTTGTTGTTTATAGTGTAAATTCCTTACAGTAAAATTCTGTAAATATTTTTAATGTTACGCTTTTGAGTTATTATAAGTTGTTTAGCTTTAAGGCGCCCATAAAATGAAATAGTGTTTCATTTAGATATTTTATAAAAATAACGTTCGTTTTCAAAAAAAAAAAAAAAACTTGATGGTTTCTTTTTGTTATTGTCACCTTTCGCATGTATTTATTCCTCCCCCAACTCAACGAAACAACCGGAAACTTCCGGAATTCCGAGTAAACACCCACGGAACAACAAACTAAAAATCATCCATCGAAATCCCCGGTGACAGCTCCATTTTCGTTTAGAAATCGATTCTCGAACGTATAAAAATACATCGCCAATTGACGCTTCTAAAAATAGTTTTCACACATTTCACTGATAGAGTTTGAAGGAATTGTAAATGGCATTTATTTAAAGATATGGATTTACACACCCACTCACTATCAAACTGAATATAAAATATAAAATAATCACTTTAACAAAAATTAATTGAATTTTCAATGCAGATTTTGCGCTATTTAAAATTATGTTTACTTTATTTTGCACTGAAGATATCATAAGTATTCACACCAAATTTTTTTCCTTACATTTTAGTTTTTAAAAAATTAAGATTTTCCTCACCTGCTTTTCACCATTTCATTCTGGATGCATAATGAGTCTATTTCACAAATTTTAGATTTTTAGAATAAAAATAAATAGTTAGGGCTGAAAGGGTTAATATTTCTGATGACACTCATGACATTGAAACATGCCCATTACCATTTTGTCGAATTCACCAAGCAACGAGTCGATATTAAAAACGATGTGCAGTGCTCATTTAGGGGAGAAGGCTGTAAATTAGAAAATAAAGCTCATTATTGGAATCGGGAAGGCCTTAAGTTCCCTCAGATCGAGGTTAATCCGTCTAAATGATGGTTTCCACCGCGATAACGAAGTTCGCCCTTAATAACCTCAATTACTGAGCGTCCTCTGGCGCTGTCTGAGCAAAAATGGACTTGGGTGTCAAATTAATCACAACCTCGTTTCGGTGATAAAGAGATGCGATGATTTGGCACGTTTTAGGAGAGTTTTTAATGAGATTAATTGGCGGTAATTGATGCTGAATGTTAGAAGCGGGTAGGTTTTGAATTAATTAATAATGTATGGGGTGTTTAATAACTTCGTCTGTACTTAAAATACTTAAGAATCGCTGGTTGTAAATGTAAAGTGTAATGTCCTCTCTTTGATACCATTTTCAAATAGAGAGCGAATGAATAATTTCTTCAATTTTTATTAAAAAGAGAATTAATGTTTGATATAGATATTATTTTTTTTAAATAACCTTTTTCGATGTGCCATATTATTTTTTATGTCGCTACTCATACAGATTGACAAAAACAATTCTAAATTATCATAACGTAAAAATTATTATTCATTTATGTAAAACTCAACTCCTCGGCGCAACAGCCCATTAGTGGCCCAAGGCCTGCCGTGCCCATTTCAGCTTTCGTGACCAAGGGCTCTGTAGTGCTAGGCATATGAGTCGGTAAGGTTGTCAGCCTCATGCGGGACCCCCAATGTTTAGTTCCCAAGCATGCTTGGTACCCATTTTATCGACCCACTCAAGGGATGAAAGGATTGATCATCCTCGCCCAATTCGGGATTCGATCCCCGGACCTGTGGCGTGGCAATGCGAAGCACTACCACTAAGCCACTGGGCCTCATTCATTTATGTGCAATTGTGAAATAAAACTCTGGCAACTAATTGTTTAAGGCAACCGTTTTTTTAATCAAAAATGATTTAAAAAACGGTTGCCTTAAACAATTTTTACTCATTCAAGATGACTCTGTGAATACCATTAACTCTTTCACATTAACATTCTCAATACCATTAACATTCTCAACTCATTTGACCAAAAATATTCTCAATTTTCATAACTTTAAAATAATAAGTAATTTATGTACAATTGTGCAAATAAAAATATGGTTGCGTTGGGAAAAAAAATGGTTGCCTTGAACAATATTAACTCATTCAGGTCGACTTTGTGAATACTATCAACAATTTTATTTCCGAATAAAAAAGTTAACTTTAGGTTTTTTAAAACTCGTTTTTATCGTAATTTGATGTGGCTTACATTAAATGTTCAGGACATTGGTCTTCATTTATCTTATGGTTTGTTTAATTGCATAAACCTAAGGAGAAAGTTTATTTTGGCTAGAAAGTTTATTTTCGCGAGGCATTCGCAGGTATTTTCTTACCGATCGTCGTTAAGGGGGAATGGGCGTGCTGGACCGCGGGTCTCCAAACTCAAGTGCCTCAGTGTTAATCCAATGGCGAAAAAACTATTTTCTCTGCCACATTTCTCCGGCTGTATTGAATATTTTCACAAACGGATTTTTTTTAAATAATAAATGTAGATAACTTACAGGTCTCTATCTTCCCATTTTTTGAAATTGCTTCGAATATTTTGTGTAAAATTATTTATTGAAAATTAAAAAAAATATTCGAACCAATTTCAAAAAGTGGGAAAGTCGGGACCTGTAAGTCAGCTACATTTATCACATAAAAAAATCCGCCTGTAAAAATATTCAATACAGCAGGAGAAATGTGGTAGAGAAAATATTTTTTTCGTAATAGGATTAACACTGAAGCACTTTGCTTTGGATACCCCCGGTCCAACTAGCCCATTCCCCCTTAATGGGTTAAATACACAAACAAACTATATCACTAATAAGCAATTCTTGATTAATTATTTTTATATCGTTATTTTAATAATTACCTCCCAATTTATAAATATATACTTAACTACTTTAATACAATTCAAATAGTTCTTAAAATACTTCTATTAATTTCAATGATACAAATTTGCTTAATTCTAAAAATATAATTCCGCTAATTATAGTAATTGAATTCTATTAACAATCGTTAATTTCTTAAAAGTATAATAATAGATTTCTAATGATTAAAATAATACTTTTCTCAGAATTGAAATAATTCTTTGGATTATAATAATTTCGTTATTTGGTTGAAATGAAATTCAAGAAAATTAATTTTATATACCCAGCACTTCACGGGTGTAACCTTAATAATGCACAAAACAGCCTAATATAGCAACCGATCATAACTTAAAGGGGAATGAGCCTGAATGACCGCGGGTCTCCAAACCAAAGTGCCTCTGTGTTAATCCAATGGAAAAAAAATCTAAGCCACATTTATCGACTGTATTGAATATTTTTGCAAGCGTATTTTTTTACATGATAAATGTAGCTGACTTACTGGTCTCCATAATCCTACTTCTCGAAATTGGTTTGATTTTTTTAAAAAAATTTTACACAAAATATTCGAAACAATTTCAAAATGTGGGAATATGCAGACCTGTAACCATGTACAATGTATAAAAGCTGTATTTATCAGATAAAAAAAAACGTTTGTAAAAATATTCAATGCAGCCGGAGAAATGTGGCTCCACGTGGATTTTTACGATCGCCGAAAGTCGGCAAAAACAGATCCTCAAAATGCATTATATCATAGCTTTATCTAAAGAAACATTTAAAGTGGCGGAAAAACCTCTCAGTCTTAGTCCGCGCGCGTTTTTTAACACCTTTTCCATACCTCTACATTCTGACGGCGATAGATTTCGAACAGACAGATACCGGGTGGCCCAGCGGGTAGTGTTTGAAACAAATGAAAAAATAAAAACAAATAAGAGACATGAGAAGAATTTAATGACGGTTATTGAAAGGACATATTGGGAAATTTATGATAAAGAGGTTCGAAGTGCCCGCCATCTTTAACAAGGACAGCAGTTAGGCGGTTCTCGAATCCAACCATACTCCTTACCCATACCTTCCTCCTTCCTCCATACTCCTTTTATTTGGCCAATTCTTTTTGTGGAACTTCTCACACAAGCTAAAAAAAGCTTCCCACAAAAATAATTGGTCAAACAAAAGTTGTATGGAGGAAGGTATTTGTAAAGGAGTATGGAACATGGTTGTATTCGAGAACCGCCTAACTGCTGTCCTTGTTAAAGATGGCGGGTATTTCGAACCTCTTTATCATAAATTGCTCAATATGTCCTTTCAATAACCGTCATTAAATTCTTCTCATGTCTCTTATTTGTTTTAATTTTTTCATTTGTTTCAAACACTACCCGCTGGGCAACCCGGTACACAGTCAGACATTAATAGTGCAGACTAAATATGAATAAGTTAAGACCCAACATCAGTTTACAAAAATTCTTACAAACTATTTCTACCGTCTTCTATTTTGACTCCACTTACTTAAAATAGATACCCATTAAAAAATTAGTAATTACTATTTAACTGCATTTGTCACATGAATGGTTAATTACCGATTCGAAAGCGGGGAATTCTTAAATTCTTGAAATCCATATTTTTCAAAATTTTGCTGTTTGATTCAAAATGGTGTATTTTTATAGAATGTCAAAGATACTGGATGATATCGCTTTGCCCATTTAATAAGTGTTAGAAATAATCGTTAGAATGATATTAATAAAATTATGCTCTTAGAATAATGTCATTAAAAGTATTTTTTAAAATTATGTATGGAAACTACTATTTTAAAAAATTATGTATTTAAAATATTTTTATGGAGTTATATAATTACAATATACATTTATTCTTTACACTGGCATAGTATTAATAGATTAATTATGACATATAAGATTTTTTTTAAATAATTATATTAATAAGAAATATTTAAGTAAAAAATTGAAAATCTGCATGCTCGCAAAAATAGTAACTTTTAACTAAAACTTAATACTTCACTTATTTATAAATTGCATTTCATTTACTTTATCCAGATTAGTAAAAAAATTCTAAAGTCAATTATTACAAAAATTGGTAGTAAGTTTTAGTCAAAAACTCCTTTTTTTTAAAAAACAATTTATAAATTAGGTTATTGCTAATGAAAAAAAATTGATGAATCCGACCTACGTATGCGTACTAAATTTCAAGTCCTGTCAACTTAATTTCCACCATTTTAATTATTTTTCTCTTTAAGGTACAAAACAGCCGATGAGACACGAAAATCAAATTTTTAAAAGTAAATTTCGAAACATATAATTATAATTTTGTAAAACAAAGGCAAAGGTTTTGATGGAATATCGCTTTAAAATTTAATGAAAAGGTTTGTAAGTTTCACAAAATGTTGTATTGCTATATTTATTAGTTTCTAACAAAAATGTACCTGAAATCAGGAAAAGTTACATTATTCACTCTTTTATAGTACACTGTTAAAAATTAGGCACTTTGTTTCACCAAAAATATATTTCCTAGTAGCTGCAACGGCTGTGTGGTGAAACGTTAAACCATATTTTTGGTATTCGGTTGAACCATATCTCAAGATTTTGTTTCCAAATCCAGAAAAAACACCGAAAAAAAGGTGAAACATTTCACCACACAGCCGTTGCAGCTACTAGGAACCAATATCATGGTGAAACCAAGCACAAAATTTTTAACAGTGTGGTATCTGAAATGCCGAATGAAAATATATTATTTTTTATTTCAGTTGTTCACCTGTGCCCACGTGATATTGATTCACCAATCGAGGTTCGAGGAAGAATTTATTTTCATTCTGCATTTCTGTTGCCACACAAGAAGTATTGCATACCTAATAGAAAATGACGTATTAAATAATTCTTATTAATATAACTATTCAAACAAAGTATAACAAACAAAGTAACGAACAAAAGTATTTTATTTGCTTCTGTTATTTCCGGTTAGTATTTCATTTACTCTACCGAAATAAGTAAAACGTATGAAAAAATATTCTAAACCCATTTTTAAAATAATAAACTTTCTTGCTTGGAAAACAACTTAAAAATAGGAATATTTCTTCAACTTTTAAATAGTTGATTGTTGTATCGTGATACAAACGGATATTGTTTATAAAGCAATACAAAAAACAACCATAAAAGTAACCTTTTCGCAATACCTTAAGATACTTGAAATCCTCACGCCCACGCTATGCTAAAGTGCCACTTGCACCACTACTAAATATTCTAAAACCAAGCAACCAACCCTTTATATGGCGTCTTTGTTACCGAATAAAAATGCAAAAATTTCAAAACTTACTTGAAATGGTTTGAAGTGGGCGTGCGATAACCCGCATACTTTACAAATAAAGCACGAATAGTGGCACATCGGCCGTGTTAAATCAATGGGAGATGTGCCTCTTTAATCCTTTACATATCGTCCCTTCGAAAGCGAATGAAAATTCCTCTTCATTCAAGTACGCCCATCACTGTCAGGCGAACAGTTTGTTTTTTAAAAAGAATGAAACAAACGGAGGCAAATAATTGGATAGAAATGAAATACTTTAAATATTTTTCCAGTGCTAATGTTGCCGCTGTTAAAATATTCATTATCCTCCGGTTAAAATTAAGTAGAGGACAAAGCAAAAGTCATTTTTTGTGTGCTTAGCAACGAGAATAGAAATAGCAACTTAAATTCCTTTTAAATGCTTAATAGATAATTAAATTTCTAGATCAATATACACCCTGCTTTTAACGGCTTCTCTGTGGTATTTATTTGTTTAATGAAAATGATCTTTAAGTTGGTGATATTTTCGAAAGCATAATTGCTCGTCGTAAAAATAATTCCTCTTCGTCAAATTAACTTTTAATGGAAGGGGAAGATAGATGTTTTTTTGTAGTTGAATAGGTTAGTTTGGCGAAGTTGTAACTAAAAATTTCGATTAACATTTGTTTTAGAAAAAATGTATTTAAATACACGAAGATAGGAAAATACCTACATATAACGGACTTTTTAAATGAACCCTTTGAGGAATGCAGACGTATAAAACTGTCAACTGACTGTAAAATTTCAAATCAACACACATATAGTTTAAAAAATTATAAATTTTATCATTTTATTTATTTTTAAAAGTTAAAGTATTGAGGATTTATCTGTTACAGAAATATAATTTAAGGGGACACGGTACCACTTTTAAAAAAATCTTTAATTTTGACATATTCACTATAAAATTGATGTTTTATTACTTCAATCTGTATTTAAATACAATATATGACAAGAAAATTTAAAAAATAATTTAATTTTTTAAGTCATTTAAAAAAATTTAATTTTTTGAACTTTTTAAAATGCTAAGGCTTTTTTAAATACAAATATTTTAACCCAATTTTTTTTTCATGTACATTCAAACTGTTGTACATAAGAATTGGTATCCAAGATTTTATTTATCTTCAGTAGTTGTTTTATAAAAAATATTTATCTAGAAAATCCCAAATTATTTTAGCATATTTGAAAAATTTCGACTTTAGTATTACTTTGAAAGTATTACTTTAAAAAAAAATTTTAATACCAATTCTTAATGTTAACATATTTGACAGACTACATACAAAATTCCTTAGACTTTTATCGATAATTAAAAAAGACTTAGCGTTTTGAAAAACTTGTCATTAAGGAAAAATGAACACCGAGAAAAACACATTTAAAGTTTTCATTCGTTTGCATTTTTATCCTATCTTTCCTCCTTTCTTTAAAATATAGCTAGAGTTTTAAAATTTGGTAGACTTATTTAGAAGATTTAAAACTTTAATGTTAGCACAAATAAAAAAAATTCGCAATTTTTGCCATTTTTGAGGTACTGTGTCCCCTTAAATAATTCAAATGAATTAAATTTTGGGTTAATTTTTAATTCAAAAATCATGCAGTGAAAACAGGTTTCTACTTTAGCTGATTTGGTTAAACCTGAGGGGGTTAAACTATTATTTTATTAATACATATGAGTTATTTCTGTAACAAACCAAAAGCAATTCAGAAAAGCAAAGCTAATTAATAGATATAGTCATTAAACAAACAGAATCTTTCAACTAAAAACAAATTTAAAATTTGCCTAATTACGTTAAAATTTTAAACTGTCAATTTATAATTGTCAATAATCTGATAACCAATATCTCCCTTTTAAGCATCAGGATTCAAAGGAGAGTGTATGAAGTATGTAAATTATTACATAACTAACTATAAAACCTTGATTATTTAAAGGAGCAAAGTTTGTTTTAAGGCGTCAATTAATACATTAAAATCGTTTTCGACAAAAAGTTTAATTACAACTGTGTCAAACTAATAAGAGAAGAAAATTGTTTTAATAGAATCTAATAGAATGATGATTGTCCGAATTGTAAAATCAAATATTATTTAATTTCATTCATGCTCTGACTTTAATTAAATTGAAGCGGAATATAAATTGAAAGCTTATTTTGATTTATAAAATAAATTTGGCATTCTCAGTTAATTTGATGCTTGATTTGATAAAAGAGAAGATACACATTTTGAATTCTAGCATAAATTCAAAGTTAAACAAAAGCCAATTTTTAAAATTCTTTTTAAATTTTAACATCTTAAACTAACAAAATTAGTTTTTGAAGCAGAAGATTACCATTAACGTACTGAAATGTAATGTTTTAGAAATTTGAAGACAAACACCTAATGTTAAATGGTGCTTTGCTTGAACTAAAATCGCACTATAGCGACAAATTGGCTGTTATATTTCTTTGGTCTAATATTAAAACCTAAAACTATTTTATAGACTTTTAACTAATGGGGTTGTTTCACGGAGGATCTGGCAATAGCTCTGCGGTTTTGTTTTCATGTTTCTCGAATTACTGTAGTTTTGGTATTCGGGAGTGAGTTTTCGAAGAGAATATTTTAGTTGTTAATTTTTTAAAATTCCAACTTCTTTCAATGCGAGTTTTCCTTGATAAATGATTAAAACAAACAACAGCACATTAAGAAGTTGTAATTTAAAAAAAATAACAACTAATATAACTTATTCTTAGAAAACTCAATTTCGAATTATCAACAAAAGTAATTCGAGAGACATGAAAACAAAACCGCAGAGCTATTGCCAGATCCTCCGTGAAACAACCTCATTGTGAATTTATTTCACAATCTGTTCAAAATAATCTCAGTTATTAAAAGCTACAACATAGAATACTTAGCAGCTAAATTTAATCACGACTTCCGGGCTCAAATCTAAATTAAACTTAGTCTTAACTTAAACAGCTTAAGTTATTGCAAAATTTTCTTAAACAAGAAAGTGAACAATGGTATTAACCGTCTAATTTTGGGACGACTTTCAATATTGAATGGTATTTGTCGCAATTACGCATTGACGGCGTTGTGCAATAATCTCTTGGGAAGTAAAGGCTTATTTCTAATGCAGGTAGTATTGTGTGTTTCAAAATAAAAGGACTAAGATTTAGGTAGGAAGTGTTTTACGTAAAATAATTTAATATGTAGCATAAAAAATCTTTTGTTTTTTATTGAATTGTATATTAAACATAAACAGGAAATTTTCTGGGAAAATCAACCGAGCAAATAAGTTAAATAATGTGGCAGAATTTCTGCATAATTATTGTAAACTGTCTTACACGTCTCAATATTGAAATGCAAAGCATCAACTAAGTAGTAAATGTGACAAATACTTTTAAGCTTTTTAAACTTTAAACTTTCTACTTTAAACATACTAAGGGACTACATCCTATTTTACCAAATGTGACCATAAATCCATTTTCTTAAAAAGTACAGAGTAGGCGATTGATTCAAAACGGGTTTCCAAAAAATAATATATTCTAAAATAATTTTATTGTAATCCTATTTCTAAATTACTTTTTTTTAATAATTACTTGCTCATTTATACACAAATAATTTTTTTTTGCAATTTAAGTTCATTCTCAAAGGAGTTCAAACTAATCAGAAATCATCATACAATTTCCAAAATTGAAATCTGTCAGTAATCAGTCATTTTTGCAAAAATTTTACCTCCACAAGGCTTGGCTTAAGACTTCGCCCCTATCGACAATTACAACATTATTTACACATCCCCCTCCCCAAGCGATACACCCTTCAAAGACGACACCTCCCCCACCCCCACCTCGTTAGCGTCTTTTCTCCGGGAAAAGTGGCCAATAAATTCTCGTCTGCGAAGACAACTCGTCCCAAAGGGAGGGGGGAGGGGTGGTATGACCCCCCTCCCCCCTCACACCGTTTCTCATTTTCGAACGAAACGACACCGCAAATCCAACGGTCCTGTTGGTGACAGCACCCATATTGATCACTCTGCCTCCTGCCGGTAGTTTCATCGGCCCAAATCACGGCTTTTAAATGGAATCGCCTGCCCCAAATTAGATCTGTTTCAAGCCACCCCACCCCTTAATTACTTCTCGCTTTCTCTCTCTTTTTTTTTGTCCCACACTTTCTCTTTTCTACCTCTCCCCCCTATGAGTTGAACTGGAATTGGATCGTGAGTGCTTTGACTCTTTTGTGTTTGAAAAACGTTAGCGTCATTAATAGGGCCGGTGGAGAGAGAGAGCCCGAAGGATGGAGTTTTTAAAGTGCATTTTGGGAGTTAGAGGGAGAGGGTAGGGTCTGTATTGTTCCTAAAATCGATGAAACTACACTCTTAAAACAAAAGAGTGAAATTCACTCCTATAGGAGAAGTGCATTTTCGGCACCGGAAAGGAGTGGAAATTAACTCAGACTGAGTTAAAACCGCTCGTTTGTTTTAAGAGTGTAGTGTTGCCAGAAGACATTATAAGAGACACTCAGATAAATACTTATTAATATAAATTTTAGGACATGTGATTTTTACATTAATATAATTTATGGGGTTCGGTCCTGCTGAGGCCGCAGATTTTCATAATTTTGAGATTCAAAGAGAGCTTAGAAGAATCGCAATCTGAGTGGTTATCTTTGTAAAATTTTTAGACACTAAGATGAATCGCAATTAATATGAAGTCTCGTTATTTTATATAGAATTTAATTTGAATTTCGAATGAAAAAATAATTAAAAACTAATTCTTTTAAGTTACACTCTCCTGCGATGTTCTGTGTACTGAATTCGTTACTTATTCCTTTAGTTATAAAAAAAAGTAGTACTGTGGCTCTAACACAACTTGCCAAGTGGAGTGCCGAGTTGTGTAGTGTTAACCCAAGTTCACAAGTTACCACCAAGCAAATTGTAAATAAGAAACTGAAGAAATGTAACTTTCTAATATATGTAAATTTCTAGATCAATATAAGACGAGTGCTGACCTTGTCTGAGGGCAGACCTCGGTACTGTTTTTTCAGCGCACTAAGCGTGATCGTATAGATATATTACTACTTTTAAGTTTGTTTTGTTAGGTAAATAAAAGTTTGTTTACATAAATAGTTTTATTTACTTGGACCAGTTAGTTCACCTCTACAGTACAATACGACAATTCCAATATATCTGATTTATTTCAAACCCCTCAAAATAGCCATGAATGAAGCCCCGACTCCTATTACAGTCAAGATACTAAATATATTCCATTTGAAAAGCAAAATAACTCAAACATCTGATAAAAAAACTAAAAAAATACATAAATCCATAGTAATTTGAATTCACAAATATATTCAATTAATAGTAAATAAAATATTAGTATTGGTTAGGATTAAACGGAACATATTATTATCAGAAATCTCTATTTTATTTCGGTACTCACAAATAAATTCAAAATAAAAACTTTCATTGTCAGATGGAACAATAATCTGTAGTTTGACATTTTTACATTTTCCATGTCTTTTTTATATAAAGCAAATAAAATGATAACTGTAGTTTGTTTCCAACCGCACAAATGAATTCGAAGTAAAACATTGCAAAATATAGAACAATTATAAAACTACACAAACCAACCCATTGTAACTTTTTTCCCCCGTCTGTCATCTCAAGCAAAACAAAAAAAAAGATTATCGAAAGAATTCCAGGACAGCAAAAACAAACTGAAGTATTTCATTTTACCGAGGTCCTTGTAACCGGACATGTAACAGCCGGGACAATAACGAAGAATGACAACATGGCCATGAATGAGGCCCCGACTCCTGTTATTGTCATGAGTGGCCATATATCATGTCTGGAGAGGGCTTATTGCGGTCTCAAGAAGATATGGATGGGTAGAGGCTGCGATGACAACTATTGCTGTCATAAGATGAATTACACTTTTTGTCATCTTCCCTACAAATTAGTTTGTTTATGTTTGGACCACATAAAGTAATTCCCGGCATTTATTTTGTGGGCCTTTGTGGGGAAGTGAAACAATTTATTTTAGTTGAATGGTTTCAAATTTTTGGTAAGGTTATGGTTTAATAAGGGATAAGTTTGAATTTTTTTTATGGTTCTTCGTTTGTAATTTTTTCTTAAAAATTCTAGATAAAATACCGTTGACTTCAACTATGAATAATATTTACATATTTTTTGGTGTGTCATCATTTTATGAATTGATTTGTTTGTGTTAGACCAAAAAGTAATTCCGGACATCCTTATGGATTATTATCAAAAAGAGTTTACTTTTGTCGATTATATTTTAAAAGTTTGGGAAATATATATTTAGAAATTGTGCAGTTATTTGCATCTTATTTAGAAATAAATATGTTTAAAGTATAATTTGAATTTTTACTGTCACTCAAGGGAATGCCAATTAAGGTACTGTGGGAAATGTCCTGCTTGAAAGTAATTTATATAATTTGTTTATTACCCCAAACTTTGAATAACATAAGGCATTAACACGTGATATTCGTATTTAACATTCGAAAAAATGTAATAGTTAAAAAAAAATATTAAAATTTTATTATATAAAAAGCTATAAATATATTAAAGATACTTTTTTTTTTGCTTCGTTGATATTTCAGATTTTTTAATTAGCAAAAGTTTAATTATACTATGGTATAATATTAAGTAAGCTGCTAAAAATATTTATTACTTAAGTAGTTTTAAAATAATTGGGTTATTTTGGAATAATTGGGGACTAATAAGCAGCCTTTCAGTCAAACTATGTACGTAAATAAACAATTTATTTTACGCTCTAGCAATAAATAAGGTCATTAATTTAAGATTAAGAGTTATTTTAAACTTTAGAACCATTAAAAATTCATTTTCCTTTGCACTTTTTAGAAACCGTTCAACATTTTCAATTATTTTTACGCCTTATAATTACGAAAAATATATACTTACAATAATTCTCACTAGAGTTACTATAACAAACATATTTAATTTAAAATAAAAAAATCAGTCATAAAATTATTTTTAAAATGAATTAGAAAATACATAAATATTTTTTTAATTTGTGTAAAACCATACTCTCTATATTACTAAATAAAACATCAAAACAATTTAAAATATCAATAATTATTAATTACTCATTAGATAGGGGTAATAAAAATTCCTTTATACGAGTAATAAAAATTCAAAATTTTAAGTTTCTTTATTATAATTTGCTAACTTTTATGTAAGCTGTGTTTATTGGACTTTGACTGCCTTACAAAACTTTTTTTAAAGTGTTATTTTAATTTAATTTTTTAAATGAAATTATTTTTTAACTTTTTGATTCAGAAAAAATAAATGGAACCGATAAAATTATATGATACAATGTAATACGAGATATTTTCTTAAACAACTTGTCAAAAATCTGCTACTCCAATTTTTAAAGAGTGACAAACAATTCAAGGATAGATACGACGGAAATGAGAAAGTATCTTTCACAATATTTTAAAACTACTTATTAAAAGTTAATAAAAAATAGTTTTAGATGCGAAAAACATTAACGGACTTAATAATATGACGAGATACTAAACATTTAACAAAAAAACCCAGTTTTTTTAAACTCTTAACATGCCAGTAAAACACCTTCAAAAATAACATTCGAAATCTTAAAAGAAATATCCGAAATGACATGGAACTTGAAACATCCCATCAAAATATTGATCCTGACCATTTGTCACACGACTGCAAGAACTTCTCAACAAAGTAGTTTCAAAAAGGGATATTTTCTTGATAAATTACTTCAACACCCCCGCAGTGTAGAAAGAAGCAAGTATCAACTCAACCGGAAAAACGTCATGAACTCGACTTCAGAACTGTCTTAATTAGTCACTCAGTATCGACTTGCAGTACTGAAGTCGTAGTTCAAGCGAACGGTTTTTTTTAATAAGACAATGGAGTGTCTTATAAGCCAATAGCAATCTATAGTGCATTTACTCGGCTAATAATCTTTTTGAACATGGGTTGCCTCTTTCGGCAAGTTGTCACTACTCTATCTAAGTAAGAAGATCAAATATCTCGTGACTTCAGCCTTCATTTATCAACAGAGAACTATTGTAGACGTTGGGAAGTGTTAGTCATCAATTTCGTTAATTATCTCAATCATAGATAAACTATAAATAAGATAATTTTTGACTCAAGCGTGTTACTTTAAAAAAAAGAAAAAAAAAACTTTTTAAGTCTCTCACAGTTAGAAACATGAAATGTGATTCATTTGCCCCAGCCATCATTTTTATAAATACTCTAAAACTTCTAAATTTTAGCAGTATTTTATAAAAAAAAGTTATCTCTTGTATTTGAAATTATTTATCCACGAAGTTTGAAAAAAATAATATATATATTTTTACAGTTATCAAAATTTTTCGAAAATGGTCACAAAGTATTAATTTAAACTCTTCTTACACAGGCTTTAAATTTCAATTTGAAAGCGTTTTCAAATGTTTTTTTATCAACAATTATGCCAAATCATACAGTTTGAGCAAATATATTTACAATTTCGTATTTATTACAAACCAAAACAATCTGCAAGAGAGTTTACGAACTAATTTTGTCCTGTGTAGAATGTAAAAAAAGGATGTTTTGTGAAACAAAAAAACTGATTTGTACGAGCAGTATGAACAAAAATAAATATCTCACAAATATTTTACCTGCATGCTTTAGATTGTATTAACTAATAAGGTAATGGATATTTATAAGAAATAAATTTGACTGTAAATGACAATTTAAAGTAAAAATAAAGTTTATTTTAATATAGCATTTAAATAAAAATTTCTAAAACTTAATAAATGAGTTATTAAATGCTGATAATTTATAACTAAAATAATACGTAAAATTAAAATCTCTAATGCTAAATAAAAATGCTGTTAGGTTTAAAAACATTGATCTTAAATAAACAACAAATTAACTAAACACTCCCATAGTAGAACGTGCACTCGTAGAAAACATTAAAAACTATTTTAAATCTGTTCTAAATAGAACGATTAGAGAAATTTCTACACGTTCATTAACAACCATTAATTTATCTTCTGAACAATAATTAAGAGTCCTCTAGGAAATGTTGATTACTCCTGAATAAGAAAACATCGTAATTTTGGAATTATTATTACGAGGCAGCGTCAGTTTTGTAGGATGCGGGCATAATGAGTGTTGGAAATAGGGAGTTTTCAATTACGCGTCGTTTAGTTTGATTGATAATGTAGAATATAAGTATGTCGATGGCTATATATATATGACGTGCTGTCATGTAAGAGTATTTGAGGATATTTTTAGAATAAATTGAAGTTAAAATTAAAATAAAATGTTAAGAGTTTTTAAATTGGATTTAGAACATATGAATTATAAAAAACTAAATAAAAAATATTTATGTATTTAATGATATTTTTAGAATAAAATGAAGTTAGAGTTATAATAATTAAATGCTACCAGTTTTTTAAATTGCGTTTGGTACAAATAAATAATAAAACAATAATTAATATATATTTGAATATTTGATGATAGTTTCAGAATAAAATGAAGTTATAGAATTGAATATAAGTGCTAGCAGTTTTTTAAATCGCATCTGGTACTGATAAGTAATGTTGTTGTTGTTGTTGTTGTCGTCTTGTCTATGGATAGGTTGAGGTATTAGATGTGACCGTGTGTGTTCCACACAGCCTCAGCAATATGAAGGCAGTTTTGGGAGTAAAGGTCATCTAGCGGAGAGTCACTAATCTGTTGCATTTTTGCAAGGATGGCTGGACATGAGAAAATGTGTGTTGGACTTAGTTCTATGTCGAGGCAGATTTTGCAGGTGGGGTACTTTCTGGAGCCGTCTGGCTGGATTTTCATTCCCCCAGATGTCCAGTTCTCAGTCTAGTTAAGGTTTTTGCTATTGTTCTGCTAGTTGTTAATTCACAGATTTGGTTCTTTAACTTGATGGTCGTATCCCTGAATTTTGATTTTGCCACTGAGTTGATGTCGCTGAGTGTGACGAGATGAAAGGATCCTTCATTGAGATGTCTCGCTTCTTTGGCTAGTAAGTCGGCTGCCTCATTTCCATCAATACCAACGTGTGCGGGTATCCATTGCAGAATGCAATGTATGTTTAGAGTTAGCAGTTTTTCCAGGGCACGGTGTATGTTGATTACTTGCTTGGTGTAGCCCTTTTGAATTGCCTGGAGAGCAGCTTTACAGTCGCTTAAGATAATAAGACCTCCAGCTCTCTCAGTTTCCTGGAGACAAGAAAAAGTATTTAGGGCTTCTTGGATGGCGAAGAGTTCACATGTGTAGTTGGAAGCAATTCTACCAGCTCCGAATTTGAATTGTTTTGTGCTACCATCAGGGAAAATAAAGTTGACGCCCGCTCCTCCGTTTTCCAGAGTTTCATCGGACGACCCATCTGTAAAGGCGTGAACAAAGCCTCTGCATGAATATGATTCGATGGTTTTTTCTCCTTTAGTTCTGATGATTGAAGCAAGTTCGTTTTTGGAGCATGGTTCGAGGAGATTAGTAACAATTTTGGTATTTTTGGGGAGAAGCGAGGGAAGAGGTGCTTCCTTGAGGATGTCATGTGTGTGATGTTCAAGTCCAATATCCTGTCTGATCGTTTGGTCGTACAGTAATGTAGAGGATCGCTTAAGTCTTGTACTTTTGCTTTTCTTCCTAAAGACTTTATTTCCAATATGGTCATTTTCACAACTCCTGATCTTGTTTGTGAATTTCATGGTGTAAGATTTTCTTCTGTTTTCTAGGAGCTGCAAGCCGCATTCTTGTTGCGACTTGATGTTATTAGTTGAGGAGACTGCACCCGTGATAATCTTGGCGGCTCTGGCCTGAACATTATCAATCTTTTCTAGAGCCGATTTCGACGCGTGCGACCAAATTGGCGAAGCGTATTCCATGATAGGTCTAATTAATGTGGTGTATGTGGTTTTAAGCGTTTTGGGATTTGCGCCCCAGCACAGACTTTTTAGGATCCTGAGTTTTTTAAGAGATTTGTTGGCACATTTATGAACTTGTTCGGTGAAACGTAGTTCAGCATCAAGCGTGAGTCCTAAGTATACTGGGTTTTCAGTCTTCATTAGAGGTTGGCTATTTAGGACTAGGTTTGGTGAAAAGAGACGTCTGTGTTTTCTATCTGTTGAGAAGATGCTATAAGACGTTTTTTGTGGATTGATTTTCAGTTTTAAGGAGTTTGACCATTCTAAGATACCTCTAAGTGAGCGGTTTAAAGATCTCTCTGATTTTTCCAAGTTCGTATCGGTGTGTCAGATAGCTATGTCATCTGCATAGCAGGCAACCTTGGTATCTTTGTGAAGATGTGGGTGGATATTATTGACATAGATGAGAAACAGTAATGGGCTAAGGACTGATCCTTGTGGGACACCGCCCCATGTCTTTTTTTCATGAGAGTAGACACCATTAAAGCGCACTTTGATTTTTCTGTTTTTGAGAAAATCAGATACCCAGATTAGGGCATTCCCTTGGATTCCCATTTTATGGGCAATATTTAAAAGTTTTCCTCTCCATACTGTGTCAAAGGCGGATGTCATGTCGAGGAACACCGTTGTAGTCTTTTTATGTGGTTTATCCTGTAAACCATCGATGATGGACTGGCAGAGGTAGAAGAGTTGATCTTCTGTTGAGTGTTGTTTCCTGTAAGCAGTCTGATAGAAATTGATTTTCTTTCCTTTTAAGAGCTCTGTTAGTACTCTGTTGTGCACGATTCGCTCCATTACTTTGCATAAAATACTAGTAAGGGAAACTGATAAGTAATAAAACAATTAATAACAATTATTTGATTATTTTATTATATTTTTAGAATAAAATGAGGGGTTAGAATTAAAATTAAATTTTATCAGTTTTTTTTTAAATTACGTTTAGTAATGATTAAAAAACACTCGTTAAATTATTTTTACATTATCTTAGTATTTTGTACAAAATTGTTTGCAAATATATGTTTAAATGTTTATTTTCTCTAATTAAATTTTTATTTTCTGTTAAAAATAATGAGATAGGTAAAAATTTAAATATTCTAACTCATAACATAATTTTAAACTAAATAGTAACAGTAAGTAAGTTAACAGTATAAGGCTAAAAATTCACTGTTGGTAATAAATATGTAAGATAACAAAAGGCGTTTTGAACGTTTTAAATTATATAAAAATTGTCATTTGTTCTATTATTGTTTCAGTGTGAATGAATGTCAAATATATATTAATCACAGAAATGTTCTGAATTCAAATGAATTCGAGTGTTCAAAAGAATAATTTATACTTATTGTTGTTACACAGAATATTTCGAAACATTTTGGTGATTTATTGTTTCTAAAGTATTGTGGGACTTCAATTTCATGAATATTATCACGTTTTGGTTTTAAATTATATAAATTCAGTTACTTTAAATTTTCATGGTTAAATTAGGGAATGGATTTTAAATATTTATTTAAAAAAACTTAGCTGTTTTAAGAAATAGTTTTTGTTCAGGTTCTCAATATTTTTTATTCGAAATATATTTTTTAGTATATATGTATTTATTTAGGAGACATTTCAGAAATATTATTTAGTCTTGTTCCCTTATAATGGTTGTAATCGAATTAAATATTTTACAACGAAATTCAACTGATCAATAACAATATATTTGAACCACAGTATAGCAGAAAAAAGCATATCATTAAAAATTCAAAAGAGTGTTTTTTCTTCGAAAGCATACTCAAACGTAAACAAATTAATTTTGGTTCTAAAAAAATTGAAATAGGGAAGTAGTTCTAAGTTTAAAACACTGAATTGTGTCAAAAGTAGTTTTTTTTAAAAAGTTTTTGCACCACAGATACAATTGAAATTAAAAATATTATGTTGCTTTTATCTACAATAATACTTGAATTTTCCAGCCAAGTTTTGAGTTTTAATTAAATAGCGGAAATAATTTAAAACACTAATACAATTTTCATTATATTCACATAGGAAATCCTATTTTGGACCACTGGACTTTTAATTAACTCATCAAAAAAAGTAACGTTTATTTAAACAGCACTCTTTACAAATATGCTGAAGCACTTGTAAGCTTTCGCTTCGATACTTATAGCATTACGTCAGATGTAAAGTGTTATCTAAAAAGTTGCTTACATCAGAAAAACACACATGTTTGGATATAGTACATAATATTGTTACTTCACCCATAAATAGACGCAGAAGAAACCTTAAAAGTGTAAAATGAGTATTTTTAGTGTTGTTGAAAAGGTTTACCACAAAAAAAATGTAACAAACTCTCTCAATTCTGCACTTAAAGGTCTTCTTTGAGGTTTAGTAATATGAAGCAGAAACTTTTAGAGCAATTTTTTTCGTTCATAATCTATTATGAATCGAAACAAATCGCACAAAATGTTTCTTGAGATTAAAACTTGGCTTGGTGTAGCAATTTTTTTTATTCATGTGAGAAGCTACAAAATTTCGGATTATCATTAACTAAAGTTTTGTATTTTTTATATATTAAGTAAAATGTATATAATTATGCAGCCCGTTTTTTAACTATGAAAAAAATGCATGAAAAGTTTGCATTACTTAAATTTGCGAATAACAGAGCGTCGGTATGTCGCGTTGTTTATTAAGTAATTTTTGTTCGTTCATAAACTATTATATAAATCCAAACAAATTTCTCAAAATGTTTCAGAGGCTGAAAAATTAACTTAATGTAGTAATTTTTAACTAATGTTAGAAGCTACAAAACTTCTTATTCTAATTCTCTAATGTTTTGAAACATTTATATATTAAATTAAAAGCGAATGATTATGCAACCCAACTGCTTTACTATGAAAAAAAATGTTTGATTTGCTTAATTTTTTGAAAAAGAGTGCGTCTTATTGTTGTAATGACTAACTAAATAGTAAGGCTGTTTTTTTAAGTAATTAGAATAGTAAAGTTAACTAGGTAGATATTTTGTTAATGGGGCTGCTTTCTTACGAGTTGTTAAAATTGTATGCGTATGGCATTTCACCCCAATATTTTTTAATATGGTGCACAACTGAAGACCTTACTGGACGAGAAAGCTCCAAGAACGTGCTAAGTGACATATTTGAAAAAAAAATGAGATATTTGTGTGAATAAAAATGATATTCATTCCTTTAAAGATGACAAGTTCCACCTTTTCGTAAATTTTAAGTTAAGTATTTTTTTTTACCTATTGTAATTGCCATTTTAAACGAATATAAGTGCAAACGAAAACCTTTAATGCTATTTTTTTTGTTTTCACCTTTTTGTCACTTATCACGTTCTTCCACTCTTCAACTATTTTATTAAAAAAAAACAATAAAAATTACAAAAATTTTAGTTAAAACACATTTAATTTTAAAATAACATTTATAGCATACCTCCACACTGAACTTCTTATTAAAACGAACTTTAAAACTAAAGCAATTCCTTGCCAAAACTATCTTTACACACAAATACAAATCCTTCGAACTGTTAATAAAACCCAAAAGATCCGCTGTCACTTTAGCAGCGAGAAATGAGTGATAATCTACCCCCAAAGGAAAGATTGACAATATCAGGATACAATTAGATTAGACAGGAGGTCTTCTGGAAGTGATTCATTCACTGACAAGGGAATAAGGTTGATGACACGAGCACATGTTTCATAGGTGTTTAGTAAGGATAGTGTTGACTTTAATAAGGATAGAAGAGGCTCAACGTGCATATTTTCTAAAGACGTGGTAGTCTTTAATTAACGAAATGTTTTTTTTTGTTTGTGTTTCTGCTTCATTGTTTTTCAAAAGATGTATTTTTTCATTTATTTGCAGTGCATTTATACATGAGGAAATATTTTTTTTCTGAACAGGTCTGCTTTTTTTGGCAGGTGAAGAATTTTGCAGACTTTCAAGAATTTTTTAAGGAAAAAAAATGAGATGGGTACAATTTATAGCCAGGCTTTACCCGGGAATCGAACCCAGACCCTATCTCTGCGGTCCAGAGCTATAACCATAAAACTAAACTATACCTAACTATAACCGTTTTTTTACTGTTATACTGTGACATATATTTTCTGTAAGTGCAATGTTTAAAAAAATACATTTGACTTAAACTGACCTTACTCAAAATGAATTTACGTTACTAAAACCTCAGAAATGTTAATAAAACCCATAAGATCTGCTGTCACTTAAGCAGCAAGAAATGAGTGATAATATACCCCCAAAGGAAAGATTGACAATATCAGGATACAATTAGATTAGACAGGAGGTCTTCTTGGAAGTGATGCATTCACTGACAAGGGAATAAGGTTGATGACACGAGAACATGTTTCATAGGTGTTTAGTAAGGATAGTGTTGACTTTAATAAGGATAGAAGAGGCTCAACGTGCATATTTTTAGAGACGTGATAGTCTTTAATTCTCAATATGTTTATGATCCTAATTTCCTTTTTTTTTAAAATTCAAACGAATTAAAAAATGGAAAAATAGGTATTGACATGTTGTTTCATGTATTGTTACTGCTAAATATTTCGATAATGTCGGGGTTTAACTGTTTTTTTAATCGTAATACTTATTTAAGAGTTGGAAACTCGCAACATTTAAGACGTAGGCGACATTTTCCAAACGCGGCAGATGCCTCAGGAATACTAAGAAAACCAAGAAATTTTACATAATTGTACTTTGAACTGCAAATGAATTGAGCAAACGATAAAGAATATTAATTTAATGTGCGGAAGAAAAATAATGAAAATATAGAATTATTTCTTTTAAATGTTGAAATTACACTTAGATACTGTGTTTGGCGATTTTTTAAAGTGTATAAATTTTGTGTGGAAGCTGTTCTACGTGAGAGTTACTGTTACAAACCCACTTGTTTTCTATAAGAATTTCTGTCAGAATGAAAGTAACATGAAAGTAGGCTAATTCACCTCTTTTAGAACTTCTTGTTCTTGTTTTTATTTCTACTGTATTATTTTCAAACGATCAAATTTCAAATTTTTAACTGATTATATGTCTTTTTATAGTATTTTTTAGTGTATTTGCGGTTTTATTTTGGTGTGTTATTTGTGTCTGTTTTTTCTTGGCACCACTTTAATTGAATTCTTTTATCTGGTACTGTTTGTATTTTCTAAAAATCAAATAAAAATAAATAAAATACATTTGACTCATAATGACTTTGTACAAAAAAGCCTAAGCTAGTAAAAACTTGGAACTACATAAAACCCAGGAAATCGATGCCACTTCAGTCTTCAGAAATGAGGAATTAGCTACCCCAAAGAAAAGATTGATGTATCAAGATACAATTAGATTATAACGGAGGTCTTCTTCTTCGTAGTGATTTATTTGCTGACAAGGTAATGAGGCTAACAACGTGGGGACATGGTTTATAGTCGTATAAGAATTTCTGTCAGAATGAAAGTAACATGAAAGTAGGCTAATTCCCTCTTTTAGAATCTTTTCTTGTTTTTATTTCTACTGTATTATTTTCAAACGATCAAATTTCAAATTTTTAACTGATTATATGTCTTTTTATAGTATTTTTTAATGTATTTGCGGTTTTATTTTGGTGTGTTATTTGTGTCTGTTTTTTCTTGGCACCACTTTAATTGAATTCTTTTATCTGGTACTGTTTGTATTTTCTAAAAATCAAATAAAAATAAATAAAATACATTTGACTCATAATGACTTTGTACAAAAAAGCCTAAGCTAGTAAAAACTTGGAAATACATAAAACCCAGGAAATACGATGCCACTTTAGTCTTCAGAAATGAGGAATTAGCTACCCCAAAGAAAAGATTGATGTATCAAGATACAATTAGATTATAACGGAGGTCTTCTTCTTCGTTGTGATTTATTTGCTGACAAGGTAATGAGGCTAACAACGTGGGGACATGGTTTATTGTCGTGTAGTAGGGATGATGTTGACTTTAATAAGGATGCGAGAGAAAAGAGGAAATGTAGATATTTTTTAAGGGGCATGGTACCCGTGGATTCCCTAAAATATGTTTTTTTAGCTTCCCCACTACGTTTATAACGTAAAAAGTGGAAGGTTTTATAATCGATCTGTCCGTCTGTCCGTCACCCACTTTCATATGCCAAACTACAAATGCTACAGAAAAGTGTGATGTGTCAAAAAAAATTTCAGCGCATCGAAATTAGAAGACATTCAAAATCTCAAAAAAATATTTCGAATTAGAAGTACTTCAATCATTTAAAAAACTGAAAAAATTTAATGCTCATTTAAAAAGTATAAGAAGCCGTTTTTATTATATTTAAATCATCATTGCCATTCACAACAATCGCTTGACAAACTTTATTTCTTTTCAATAATAAATTAAAAGAAAATTATTTTTGCGACATAAATCAGTTTGAAATGACGTCAAATATATTTCACAAAGATATTCTATTTGATTGTATGTTGATATGAATTGTTTTGCTTCTATTTTAAAAGCGAGGAATATTAGATACTTATTCTTTGGACATAAATTAATTTAGCAAACGATAAGAAATAATTATTTAATTTTCTAAATCAAATAAATGTAACTAGCTAAATTAAGCGTTTAAATGTTTATTATAGAATTAATATTGTATTTGGCGCCTTTTTTCCACTTGAACACAAATGTTGTGTGGAAGCGGGCTGAGTGACAGATTCTGTTACAAAAACCTACTTGTTTTGTATTAATAACATATTGTACTGCATTATTGCTTACAATTACCTGACATGGAATATAACGTAATGACAGTATTGCAATGGAGTCGAATATCCGAAAAAGAGATTGTGTGCTTTCTGCACGTTTTGGATGGCGCTGATTCAAAAAACTGGTTTTCAAACATTGGCTCGTCTGTCAGATTGTCTGTCTGTATGACGCAATTCTACATCTCGTGCTAAAAAGAGCTACGTACTAAAAATTTGGTACCTCAAAGGGACCTTAGAACTTTTTTGATTTAGATGGCATTGCTGAAAAACGATAAGAGTTATAGACTTAAAATTTGTTGGCACACGAGTTCCGAGAACCTGTCAGAAAGAGTAGTGTCCGAGAACCTCTAAAAGGTTTTTTTTGAAAATTGCTCATGCGCAAATGTTAGCTATCATTGAACTTTAAGGTTTTAAAGTTATTGGAATTACCTTATAAGGTATATAATAATCTTTAAATGTGTATTGATTTATAGAGTGGTAATTGAAAGTCGCGTAGTGTTACACACCCCTTGTTTTCCCCTTTTCCCCAAATTTCTAATACCGAACATAACTCCATAACACTCGTTCAATATCTGAATAAAAACCGACATTTCAAACACTAAACATAAGTTTAAAATATAGAATATTTCCGAATGTAAATAAGCCAGACGAAAATATTCATGTTTATTTTCCCATTCGTAAGAATTCATAATTCAAAATTCAATTTCAAGGCAAACACAAAGACCATTGAAATGGAAACCAAAGAAGAAAGCTGAGCATAGTGCTTTTTTCTATACTCGGCCCCTCAAATGTCACAAAGAACGTGGCAAAGTGACGTATCTGTTATGTTAAGGAGGAATGGGCGCGCTGGACCGCGGGTCTCCAAAGCAAAGTGCTTCAGTGTTCCAATGTAGAAAAAAATATTTTCTAAGCCACATTTCTCCGGCTGTATTGAATATTTTTACAAACGGATCTTTTTTATGTGATAAATGTAGCTGACTTACAGGTCCCGACAATCCTACTTTTTGAAATTTGTTCGAATATTTTTATTAATATTCAATAAATAGTTTTACACAAAATATTCGGAGCAATTTCAAAAAGTGGGATTATAGAGACCTATAAGATATCTATACATTTATCATAAAAAAAACGTTTTTAAAGATATTCAATACAACCGGAGAAATGTGCCTTAGAAAATAATTTTTCCCCTTTGGGTTTACACTGAGGCACTTTGGTTTGGAGACCAGCGGTCTAGCGCGCCCATTCCCCCTTAAAGGGAGTCGGATGGGTGTTTGGGTCAAAATGTCGATTTTCTTTTTTTTCTTTTTTTTTCTATTTTACCATATTTAGCTTTAATTTAAGACCAAGATCATCGATTTCTGTTTAGTGTTTTTCTTTTTATAAGTATTTTTGAGAAACTCTGAACATCAGTTCTTACCAAAACCTTACATATCTTTTGCGTTTCCTGAAATATAGGGCTTTTCAACAGTTAGGAACATTTTTCTCAAGAACTTTAAAAGATATCAACATGTTTTAAATTAATTTTTTCCCCCATTATTAGCTCTTTGATTTAAACTGAGGAATTTTAAATATATCTGCTAAAAAAAAGTTATATAACTTTAGATCTGATTTTTTGTGTGTGTTTTTTTATACATATTTTTTAAAAAAAATCACTGTAAAAGTTTTTTTTTATATTTCGAAATATCCTCAGTTTAAATCAAAGAACTATATGTAAGGAACAAAATACAAAAAAATTCATAATGATATCTCACATAGTTCCTGAGAAAAATGTTCCTAAAGTTAGGCAAATTAACATTGGCGAGATAGTAGTCTTGGGGTGTTTTTAACCCTGAAATTATTGATATTCCACAATAAATATTCCCCCCTTTCCTGTTTACAAATTCCACTGAGCTCTTCGTACTGGCGTCATCCTTACACTCTTAAAACAAACGAGCGGTTTTAACTCAGTCTGAGTTAATTTTCACTCCTTTCCGTGCCGAAAATGCACTTCTCCTATAGGAGTGAATTTCACTCTTTTTCGGAGTGGTTAAAAGAAATAAAAGAAAACAATTTGCGTCCTACACTCTTAAAACGAGCGGTTTTAACTCAGTCTGAGTTAATTTCCACTCCTTTCCGGTGCCGAAAATGCACTTCTCCTATAGGAGTGAATTTCACTCTTTTGTTTTAAAAGTGTAGTTCCCTGAGTTTTAATGATTTCCTAATTAACTTCAAGAGTACCATTCGGCTCCCCTTAACTCAATGGGACATGCGTCACTTTACCTATTACTATACGATGTATATTTTAAATCCTAGAGTAAGAGATAATGTGGAAAAGTGGCTTATCTGCTATGTTAACTCAATGGGATATACGTCATTTTATATTTTTCGATGAAATGTGTACTTAAATATCCCCGCCTGCGATATTAAACCCACTCCTGCACAGACATACCCGTCCTTTGAAATAAATCCAGTCTATTGTAAGGAGTTTTCTGTCTTTTCTTCTTTTTCTTTTCTTCTTTTTTTATGAATATACATTTAAGTATTTTTGTGAGCAGGTATTTCTTATTGGTAAGACGCACGATAAATTTCATTTGTCTATTTATAGTTATTTTAGTGATATGTGCTGGTTTATAATGGTAAATATTGTCACATATTCTTGTTTTGTTAATTATATTGTGATATGATCATTTTTACATAAGTTAAAGTATGTAGGATTATAATCCATTACGCAATTGTATACATTTACACAGTTGTATATGCTTGCAACTTTTTTTTTAACATAGACTTAGCATTGCAGTTATGCATTAAATTAGCGGAAATTGTATCATTTTGATTGTATACAACATGAAAATATATTTTTTCTTTAAAAAGCTAACGTTTTCATTCTAATGTATCACTATAGCTACAAATAGACAACAAATTGCTAAAATTGGCAAACATCAACAATGTTTTAGAGTCAAAAAGTTGTTTCCAAATGGCAACAGTATGCACTAGAGGATTAAGGTATACAAGGTCATAACGGTTATAATCAATTACACATTCATATACATTTAAATGGTCGTATATGCTTGCAGTTTTTTTTAACGGAATAGTGCACATTATTAGTTTAAGTATTTTATTGACAAGAAAAGCTTCCCCTTACTGCTCTTTGAAACTACCATGCTCCTTACTGCTTTTTGACCTTAACATTTAAAAAAAACATACATGAGGTGAAAACAGTACTAACTACACGTTAAGACATAACTCAGTATGTCTTCTAAACAGAATTCAGGTAATATCATCCCGTTCAAATAACACCTATCTTACCTTCAGCGATATTTTCTAGAATCTACAAAAAATTCTATCTCTTCACGGAAACAAGAATAAATAATTAAGAGGGATTGTCAGTCCCATAGAGCTAATGCATTAGTTTTGGAGTCACATTTTCCGCAGAAGTATTGCTTTGCCATGTTAGCCCTTTTCCACAGGTATGGGGGAATCAACATAAAATCGAAATGAAACAAATTTGAAAAGAAAATGTTGTCCAGTTATTTATTATATATTTTTGAAGTTTTAAAACGCCAAAAATATACAGCAGACGTCGACAATATTTTAAAACTATATAATTATGAGTTAATAATTAAATAACCAGATGATATTTTCTTTGCAATTTTGTTTGAAATTGATGTTATGATGATTCCCATACCTGGTGAAAATGGGATAACATGACAAAGCAATTCTTTTGCAAAAGTTGTGATTTCAAAACTAATGCAATAGCTCTATATTACTGACAATCCCTCTTCACTTCCCATCTCCACTTCTTGTTATTGACTTTGCTAGAATACACGGAATCGTGGACCAGATCTAACTGTTGCTAGGTCATGAAGGTATAGTAATAACAACATGAATCGTTACTTACATTTGGCCGCCTTGAATAGAGGTCGACATCTTCCCCCGCCGCAGAACAGTTTGGGATTTCCGTTGCAGAAGCAGTCGACGTCTGTTTGGCAAGTTCTGTTCTGGAGGCGCAGGCACGTGTTCTGCAACACAAATAAAATTAGGTTAAAACATTTCCGGCTGTCTATTTCTATCTTATGAGGAGCTTCAACACATCCAACATCGTAATTTAGAGCCCTGGTCAAACGACAAGGTTGACCACCTAAACGGGCACCTAACTGAATTTCGATCGCCATCGTATGCTAATGCCGTCTTGACTTAGGACTCCACACAGCTATTTCTAGCCTCTGAAGAGCTTTAACACATCCAAATTCGTATCGTATATTTGAACCCTGGTCAAATGACGAGGTTGAACACCTAAGCTGACCCGGACACTCAACGGAACTTCGAGAGACATCGTACGTTAATTTCGTTGAGACTTAGGACTCCACACATTGAACGAGCGCATGTTTGGCCCAGTGTACTCGGACCCATCCGTGATTTATTTTGAATTTTACTGCTATTTCCATTATATGTTCGATGTATAGGATGAGTGGAAGAAGCTGGGATTCAAATTGCCGCAATCCTGAGAAGCTTCAAACTCAAGGCCGACGCCTTAACCTCTAGGTCGGAGAAGGGCCACACAAACAAGAAACCAAGCTACAGTATTTTCGTCACCTGACCATTAGCCTGACCAGATTGGTTTCACTGATTAACTTTTTACTATGCAATAACCATTAAACTTTAAATCATACGTTAGGTGAGTTGTTTTTGTTTGAAATAACTAAGTAAAAATGAAATCACAATTCTTTATCAGAAAGTAGAAAAACAATAAAAGAAAGTTGATAAACTGTACTGCGAAGTGTAGTATGTCTAGTTACCCAACTGACCACGGTTTACAATTACGAGGCGTGCATGGATGTGTTGAAACTCCTCTCTGAGGAAAGAAATTGACAGCCCAAAAAGTTTGAACAAAAAATCAGTTTTTCATATTGTAAGTAGATATTGCCTCTACTATACCCAAAAGATGTTCTCGTAAAACTTCTCGGCAAACTCTAATATCCACTAAAAGCTCAGATTAATTCCTATCTCCGGGACGAAATTGGTACATAAAGTCACCTAGATAGTGCCACATAAAATGACTCTCAGTTTTGAGAATTTTTCAGAATCCTCAAAGGTCAAATTCGTGTAAAACAGCCCCATTCAAAAAATAACGTGTGTTGTGACAAGTGGGGTCAACATAATTGCATTTTACATATGGAAAACCCAAAAAATCTCTGATTTCTCTACTAGTGACGAGACACCTTTGAAATACAAAAAATGTTTAATATCTTTCATCATCATATATTAATATGTAATTTTTATTTTCGTTTCTCGCGTTGCACTATAAATTACTTGCGTTTTTATAGACTGTTTCACAACACGCGGAAATTATTTCTTTCATTATATTCCTATGAAGTATTTTAAAATTTCCCAAAACGCTTTTTACGTAGTTCTCTAATGTGATGCTTATTTAATAGAAGATTTCTGAGCTAGAAATTAAATTTTTAATGTGGTAAAAAATGTACGACATTAAAATCTTATGGTCATACTTAAAAAAAATTGTCTACCATTTAACAAAAAAAGTTAAACGAAAGAAAAAAATACACCAACAAACAGGATTTTTTCATCAAGTACATAAAAAATTCTTAATATTTTACACAAAATTTGTTATTTTATTGTCTTTGAAAACTTCCTATTTTTCCGTTTTATAATCGCGAAAGCGGGGTTCAAAATTAAGGTGCGTGAAATTGTTGAGCGTTGAAAAAGATTAAAATGCCTTTTAAAAAATACAATAAATATACTTTGAAAGAAAATTCGAAATCAGAAACTTTTTTTAAAATCACCGTGCAACTCTAAAACGTCCCATCTATCGCTTTTTGGAAAAGTTGTAACTAGTCTATTAGTTAGAAGCCCAGTTTTTGGTTGTGCTAGTGCTATTCCTTTAATACTTTGGCTACGCAAGATTTTTGCTTCGGCGTAATATGTGATAAGAATATCATTATCGAATCTTTAGTTCTACGGCCGCTTGGGCAGTTTTAGAAGTGAAAGGGTTAAACTAAGGTTCGAATACCGAATAGTTAAAAGTTCACTCAGATTTTTCATCCCTTCAGTGGGTTTGTAAAATAAAAACTAATCAAGTTTAAAAACGAAACAGTGACTATTTTGTGGTGGTTCGATCTACTGATTAGAATATCTGTTAAAAAACATTCCATTGTCCGGCCTTCTAAGTAAAATTAATTGGGCACAGAAGGCTTTGGCCCTATAAAGGGTAATGCTCTGTTGAGTTTAGTATTTAGTATATTAGTTAAAGTTTAGGGTTTTGTAGTATAGCACTTGCATTTCCTTTTTTATCAATGTTCTAATTTAAAACTGTTGTAAATTAGGAACTATTTATCGGAAAAAGATTAAACTAATCACAAATCCTTGTAAGGATATGTCATTTGTTTGATGAACATCAATGGAATAATGGAATAGTTAAGCAATGGAAAAATTAAATAAAAACAAAACTCCATCGATTTGTTGTAAATTATTAAACTGCTCAATTTACTTTCCCCAAACAAAATAGCATACCCTCACGAATTTTCAAAAGATATTTGCATCCATACATCAATCTAACATGCCTTTATTATTTTACAACCCTATTATATCAGAGCTTTAGTTATTAAAATCCGTAAGTATTTTTTTGTAAAAAAAACAATGAGCTTTAAAAAAAATTTTAAGCAATTTTATATTTTATATTCTTAAAATAATGAAATATTAATTTTATATAATTCAAACAACTATTTTATAACTATAAATTTTTCTATCTCTACATCCTTTCATTTAAGTAAGAAATTTGAAACTCATAACATTAAGAATCAGCAATTTATCACTTACAACTTTGCTTAACCGTAAAGTTTAATTTTTTTGAAACGGTATTCCTTGTTAAAAGAAATGAAGATTTAAGGACCGGTAGCGCCGTAGGGAGGGGGATTCAATCCTGAAAAGGTTTGATTTGCGCTATTGCATCCCATTTTAAGTATTTGTTTTATACGAACGAATGAGAGAATGCTTCATTCTGTTTAAATTAGGAAAATATTTGCTTATAATTTTTTGTAATATTTTTTATCTTTTTATTTAAAATGTGAACGGATTTTTTTGCTCGCATTGTGGAATATATATTTTTTTATCTTTGTGAAATTTTTTAATTTTTTATTTTTTCAGGTTCCTGTGACTTATTTTCTTAGTTTCTCTATATAACTTTTGATGAATTAGTTAATATAAGAGTTGGACGAAGTAAACCCAAACAATTTCTAACATTTACTGAGTATTAAGCAATAATTAAATACTAAACATGAAATTGCTTTTAGAGTTATGTTATAGTTAAACATTATTCCGCAAGCTTTATATGAAAAACTAGACACGTACTCTTAAAAAGAAATTCATGGAATAATATACAAAATAGTTATAAATCTTTTCATTGCAAAAAGATTTATTCCCCAAAAAGTTTCCAGAATGTCTCGTTCCATCCTTTAAATAAATAAAAAAAGTAGCATTACTTAAGTTTCAGCATCATTACCTAAACAGTACTTAAAATTAAATTAAGTGCTCAAATTTTGTATTTACATTTAGCATTTTCTAATAGAAATACAAACACAATGCATTGCTATTCGGAAACTACTGAAACCTTGTGCTCAAACAAACTTCTTTGCACTTGGCTACACTAATATGTCAACGTGAAATATATACGAACTGAGATAACTCGATCTATTTCTACTGAGTTTCATTTCAGAATAGGATATTTGTGTTACTTCTGAAGAGTATATCTTTTCTGTTTCTGGTTGTTTCTCGGATTGTTTCTTATAAATTTACTGTTGACTAACAGTAATTTTTAAATATTAAAATGTGGTTAAATGTCGAAATAGAAAAAGTTTAGCTATTTTTTTATATTAAAATGCCTGTTTTGAGGGAAAACAACAAGTTTTATTAAGCATTTTGTATACAACAATATTTGAAATTAATGTTTTCGTAAAGGGGGTTTAGAAAAAAATTATCAAATTTCAGTGTTCTATATCAAAAGAAAATATTTGAAAAATATGGTACACAATTCTCCAAAAGCATATAAAATTAAAATTGTAGTGTTAGTATTTATTGCTAATAACATTATTAGCATAACAATTAAACTCACTAATTAGTGGTATAACTATTTAACTGATTTTTTAAAAATAATTTTTAATAGTCGATGGTGCACAAAATTAAAAAATAAAACTATTAAACCACAAGTGTTTTGTGTTAACTTGAAGAGCATGTATAATAGTATAATTTTAATGTGAAGAAATTTAAAAAAAATGTGTTTGAATACTTTTTTTGGTATATATATCTATTAATTTCATAACTTCTCTTATCGGAAAAAATAACCTCGACCAACACGCCCCAAAAACAACAGGTAAAAATTCCCAACACATTTCATTCTTTCACTTCCCTAGTTCTATTGTTTCCAAGCAGAACCCAGTAATAAATTGGATGAGTTACGCCCACGCCTGGCAATTAGAGACGCGCTTCAATCGTCACTACGCCCTGGATAATTAACGCGTTTCCTTCTTGGCGAAATGGCACCGTTGTTTTCAGTGGGATAAACCACCACAAATGGGCTGAATTGATAGAATAGGTTTCGAATTACGAATAGCTTGGTAAAGTGACTTAACCTTTCAACGTTAATTTATTATTTCGGTTAGGCGCTCGCCTAGCAAGCGAAAGGTCCCAGGTTTGGGTTCGGGCATCGCCAAAATAACTGCCGACCTATAAACGGCCCGTGCAGCCAAAAATGTCCGACGAATAATACCCCGTGTAGAGGGAGTCACGTTAAAATACGCTCCAAAGTCCCAACGCTGCGTACGATATCGCCCTTAACGGTTGCGTTGGGTGTCAACTCAGGTGTCAGTTCGTCACTTGACTGTGAATGCCTGTGTGCGCCAGTAGCCCTCGTGTAGCTCTAGTGCGACGAGAATTCAAACTAAACTAAACTTAATTTAATATTTTTGTTACATTGATACTTTTTGGAAAACAAAATACTACAGTCATAAAAAAATGTGTATTCAAAAAGAAACACAAGAAGTGAAACACAAGAATTTTGTATAAATGGTAATAATACAATATTATGTTGTTTCTTGGCCGTAGTGAGCCTAGTGGTCAGCGTCTCGGTCTCGGGATCGGAAGGTCCTGCGATCGAGTCCCGGTACCACTGAAGACCTACCGAGTATATGCGGAGTACGTGCTCGTTAAATCTGTTGGGTCCGAAAGTTCTCTAAGTTCCCATACCAAATCAATACCTCTGGGGGTGACAAGCCAATTCTGGGGATCCTCTAGTTGGCCTCTGTCTCTAAAAATTAGATGCATCCACTTATGTGTGTGTGTTGTCTGTTGTGTCTGTCTTACTTGACGAAGGTTTATAAGCGGGTCGCTGACCAAGCACACAAACCTGAATATATATGTCTACCAACCAACCAACCAACCTATGTTGTTTCAGAACGAAAACTGTGTTGATGGCATATGAACACAGATTTGTGTTGTTCCAACACAGCTGACGATTGCGAGAAGAGGTGATTACTATATCCAATCAAAATGTGTGAAAAAGGTGTATTTTAACTAGAATCATTAATATTTAATTTTTATATAGTTAATGCTTGTGTGCATTTAAAAATATAAATTTAATAATGACAATTTAACTAATACATTTTTTATGTTTCTCTCGAAAAGTTCTGATTCAAAACTTTTAGTTGTAATCTAAAATATTAGTCTGGTCTGATTTACTGTTACAAAGTAAACAAGGTCAAAGTATAACTAACAAGGTATTCAATGTATAATGTAACAGTATATTTTAGATCTCTATGTAACAGAATTATTATTCTTTAAGAAAATCATTTAGGGTATTTAGCTATTACATTTTTGCTCCGAGGTTCCCACATTTTCTTTCTTATATACTCTTAAATGAAGAGCTTAGTGGAAGAACGTGCTAAGTGACACTTTTGAAAAATAGAGATTTTTGAGTCAATGAACATATTAATAACTTTTTCAACGATAACAAATTTCCTCTTTTCATAAACTTTAAGTATAGTATATTTTTTGCGCTTTACAAATTCCGTTTTCAAACAGTTGTCATTTTCTCGTTTTTAACTTTGTGTCACTTAGCACGTTCTTCCACTTAGCTCTTCAAATGTTCTATATAGTATTTTAACTTTTCAAATGCTGCAAATGAAGAAAAAAAAACGATTATAGACATCGTTGGGGGTAATGACCAATGTAAATACTAAACGCCATTAAAATAAATATATATATATATATTCATGAGTGACGAAGCAAGTATTTAGCTATTACATTTTTGCTCCGAGGTTCCCACCTTTTCCTTCTAAATCTACTCTTAAATGTTCTATATGGTATTTTAACTCTTCAAATTCTGCAGATGAAGAAAAAAAATTATAGACATCGTTGGGGGTAAGACCAATGTAATACAACGCATTAAATAAATATTAATATCATTTAAAAATATAATATATATATATTTATATAGTGATCGAAGCAATATATTATATTAATTATTTTTTAGTTATAATTTCTTTATATAATTACTCTTAAATTTATATATGTATTTTAATTTCAAATTTGCAATTAAGAAAAAAAATATTATTATAGACATCGATTGGATAATGAATACATATGTAAATATAAACGCATTATAATATAATATATATATATGTTCATGAGTGACAATCAAGTATTTAGCTATTACATTTTTGCTCCAAGGTTCCCACCTTTTCCTTCTAAATCTACTCTTAAATGTTCTATATGGTATTTTAACTCTTCAAATTCTGCAGATTAAGAAAAAAATAGTATTATAGACATCGTTGGGGTAATTAATAATGTAAATACTAAACGCCATTAAAATAAAAAAAATAATAATAAAAATGTTAAAATATATATGTTCATGAGTGACGAAACAAGTAATTGTTAAGTAGCATCTCTAACTGTTTGCGTTTGGAATTAAATCCTTCACGACAGCAAACTGAGTGTTTAGAAACAAATTAGAGTTATTTCTCCTTTGGCATTCAAATGAAGTTAATTATAATCCAGCTATTTACTGTAGACTGATATTAAAGGTGTTTTAAACGCTATTCTCGAACTAATGAGGAAATGTAAGTTAATTAACCACTTTAATGGGAATTTCGGTTTCTTTCTTTAAAATTAAGTGTTTTACCCTAGGGTTTAACGCCATGACCCTCTAACTTTTTCAAAAATATTTTCCTACATTTAAAATAATTGTACTGTTTAAAATACACAAGATGATTGATTTTAATGAATTCTTTTTTAATTGAATTAATTGTTTGTAGTAATTACTAATTTTATATATGTTTTGGAAAATTAATTTTTTACACGAAACTTTTAACATTTCCATAGTTGACATATACATAAAGAACATATACGCGTTGAAATTGCAAATTAAACTATTTTTGCCAAAGCAAAATAAATTTTGACAACCGTATACTCTAGAACCCTTAGACTTAACTAATCTTTTAAAAGGACAGGTTATTTTAAAAATAGGACCATAATGGGCCATACATTTTTCTATGGATGTAAAGTTTTGGACACTGTTATTATATCAACACAGATTGTATCCCTACAAAATTCAATACAATAATCCATCGTGGGGGTATATACATATATATTACGGCACGGCTTGTGTGCTTGATCAGAGACCCGCTTATATAAGCCTTCGTCAAGTAAGACATACACAGAATTTTTTTTTTTACTGTCACAGAGAAAGGAAAGTACACCCAGGGCAAAGTCGGGAATCGAACCCGCACCCGTTACAGCGCGCAGACTGCTAGCGTAATGGTCCAAACCACTCGGCCATTCAGGCCCCAATAATAATCCATCGTAAAGAAAACAAGTCCATTCCACTACAGTTTAAAAAAGTATGTTATACTGCAGAGATTTCTGGCAGGAAAGTTGACAGAAAATATCCTTAGTGCTAGAATATAGGTTAACATATTGTCCCCTTAACAAAGCAAAACAGAAAATATTCGTGCACATCATATATTTTCTGTAGCTTTAAGAGTAGAAAAAAAATTGAACCCTTAACCTGCATACAAAAATAGCGTAATCAAAACAAAACAAATTGCGTGCGTAAATTGTGAAAGTCTGGCTTAGAGTTAAACGGTCTTTATGAATAACTGTGAAATTATTAAATTAAAATTGCAATTAGATTTATGAGAGAGTGACAATTACTAACCAAAACCTATTTGTTTTCAAACATCTTACCCCCAAAAAGGACAACAACATACTCGTATTTCTGTATCCCTTTAATCCCTACACACAACAATTTCTTTCCTACAAACAGAACTAAAAAGATTCAGACATTTCTAACAAGAGAAGTGCAGAGAAGCATTAAATCTTCAAGAAAAAAATGTTTACCACAACACAAAAACAACAGCATTATTATCTCATATCTCTACAAACCTAACAAAATTACTACAAAAAAAGAAAAATTCTTAGATTTTGGGTTTTCGTTAGCTCTGTTTCTTTAAGCCTGTCATTTCTGTAGCGAACTGAACCTGTACGTAGCCATGGAAACATGTCCAGAAACAGCTAAAAGAGTATAAATCCAATTAGGAGTTATGTCCGTTGTTCCCTAAACCTATCTTTTCCCAAAAATATTTGTCCTGATTGTTCGGACACATTTTTGCAACATTCTTGATTCCTGTGGAAGATTTCTTAAATCCACTGAAACTTCGAATAAAACAATGATGTTCGGGAAACAAAACTTTGGACTAGCAGAGACTGTTAAAAACAACCGAGTTTCTTATGTTTCTATTATCTGCCTGATGACAAGATGTTGTGTTTTTTCAACAAATTCCTGAAATAGTTTTTTCTTCTTTGAAGATGTGGACCATCAAGAAAAAATACTCCAGTGTAGAGATTAAAATCAGGAAAACTTATGCTTGAACAGCACTAGATGGATTGTGTAAAAAGTGCAACATTGCATATTGTGTTGTTTCAATGCAAGAATTGTGTTGATGACGCATGAACACAAATTTGTGTTGTCTAAAAACAACGTACTCGCGAAAATAGATTAATCTATCTATTTGCGATTGACAAAAACCTTAAACTATATTGTTTTCACAAATATAAACTAGATTGTTTCTCAAATATGCATGACGAACTTTTTACATTCATTTTAATGCACCGTAGTATATAGTTTATGAGCTTTAGTATAGTTATTTATCCGAAAAATTAAACCGCAGTTGCTGAACTACATTTTGAAAGAATACATGGGTTCTGACCCTTCAATAACATTTGTGTGCTAACTATTCATTATTATTTGGTTGCAATACATTTTTTTTGTTTTGTTTCAACACAACTTAACTGGGAAAAACGTTATTTTTTATATTATGTGTTTTAATAATTGATCAAAATAAACTATTAAAAATCAATTAAAATACTATTTAAAAAAATTCATTGAGTAATTAAAGTACTATTTTCAGATAACCAGTACTTTATCTCATGGTTTTCTGACTTCATATCCCCCAACTATGTAATCTCGTGGTAAATCTACCAAATGGGTTCCCACTCCCACCCAGTCCTATATCTTATTTACCTCCTTTCCCCGCGATTGTGATGGAGGATTAGGTAATTTGAGGAGAAGGTAATTTATAATCATAGCCGACATAAATATTTTTTTTAAATTAAAGAGGTTAAACTTTTAGTTAAAAATTACAATTTTTATATTGTGCAGGGAAAATAAATTAACACTTTAGCCAATCTGAGACCTTTTTCAGCTTGGAATCTCAATATTAAAAAATTCCAATAGCTATTTAAAATTTAAAAAAATATTATGTGTTTTAATAATTGATCAAAATAAACTAATAACAATAAAAAGCAATTAAAATACTATTTTTAAAAAATTCCTTGAGTGGTTAAAGTACTATTTTCAGATAACCAGTACTTTATCTCTTGGTTCTTTCTGACTTAATATCCCCCAACTAATCTCGTGGTAAATCTACCAAATGGGTTCCCACTCCCACCCAGTCCTATATCTTATTTACCTCCTTTCCACGCCGCCAACCTCGAGTAGTATTTATCTAACTTTATGAAGTTAGAGACGGGAAAATATATCCATCAGTCATCGAGATTGCGAGAGAAACGTACGTGGTCGATTCATGTTTTCTTAACGAGTGGGTTTATATTTCATAAAGTTGTGGGTTTCGATGATAACTTTATATTTGATTATACAGAGTGGGGAAAATAAAAGTGGCCCCAGCGTAGAGATAGCAATACATTGAGATGCTTGGCGAGAAAAAATATTGAAGCCGCCTGAAAGCCTCCAAGTCGAATTCATAAACTATTCAAGCGTGCAATGGCTTAACTTAGCAAACCCGTTTTTGCATTGATTGGATTGGATAGTATCACATAAGAGCTACTCATACTTCAAATTATTAATATTAAATTATTTACTTTATATTTACTGCTTGACGAATAAAATATTATTGTCTAAAAATAAAAGATACATTGTTTCTATTGCGAATCGTCGAAAGAAGTAGAATTTCTATGTCATTTCTTTGTTCTTACCAATCTTTCAAAACGTTATTGATTTGAAGAAATAAAGATGTTGGGTCGTACATTATTGATTAGAAATAAATCAAATGAGCTTTTATCATTTTAACCACGGCAAAACATATTAATATATTTTGAGAAAAACGGATCTTAATGCTATTTTGATTTATTTTGTTAGAAAAGTATTAAAATAATAGTTGTGTCTGTTCACCATTTATTGGGCTTTGATTGGTTTGTATAAATTATTAGCTCTTGACGTTATGGGATAAAGTTTTTCTATTTTTAATGGATGATTTAAGACAGAATAATTAATTCATTTTTTAAATCTATCGACTAGCGATATAAAGATTAATTACTTCGTATTTTGTGTTGAATTGTCCATTGTTTCAAAAAAACTGCGTCTGGAAAAAAATGTTTTTCCTTGACAACAGTTTTACAATAACAGTTTGGGTTTTGCATATTGCTAACTACTTGAAATAGGCAACTCCGTACAAAATTATTTTCTCTTGAAAGCAGTTTTATCTTTAAAAACAATCATTAATTTACTTTTTGCATTTATTGTTGGTATTATTTTTTGCAAAAAGTTAGCGAAGAAGAGTCTTATAGGACATAAAGTTTTTTTTAAACATCCACGGCAGAATTATTAATGTTTACAGAATAGAAGAATAATGAAAAATTGGAGAGCTAGATCTTAATTTTAGAGCTTGCCAACATATTATTAAAATAAATCAAATGTTGTTTGGAGAAAGTTAGAATAGTTAAGCTAGCTCTATTATAACTTTTATGGCTATTGGATGATAAATATATCTCAAATGACTATAAATAGCAACTGCTACTTTTCGACTTATGAATTTTCTTAAGTCTAATGCTTAAGTTTGTATGTAATACCCAATTAGAGCTTAGCAAATACAATACTTAAGTCGTTTTGAAACAGCACCCCACCAAGTGTTTCATGTAACATTTAAACTTCCAAAAACTCCCTCTACATCTGAGCTAAAATCCGTAGACGTAAGCGGCTCAACGCATGGAATTCAATTTTTCTGGATTTAAAGGAAAAAAAAGTAAATAAATAATAAAGGAAAACTGTTGTAAAACCTCATGTGGCTTTTCTTCATTTTTTTCTGTTAGTAATGGCTCTTGTAGCCGGGGAGAGGGAGAAATACCGGCATGCAGTTGTTGCGTGGGGAAAAAAGAAGGGACTTTTATAAGAAACTTGAGAAGGGGAATTTTTTAGAGAAATAATCCCTAAAAAAAGGAATGGTGTATGGAAGTCAGTGTTGTAACGGTTCATCTCCACTCTTATTCATTTTGAGGTGCGACGTAAGGTAAAATTAATTTTACCAAATGGTATATTTTTTTTTAATAGTGTAGGTATTAGTTTTACAAATGTCACTAGTCGTGACAATCTTGGCGGAATGGCACCACTCATTCACCAAAGTCATTATCTATAGCAACACAAGGAAGATAGCAATTGGTAATAAATTGCTTCAGGCTGTGAGAAGAAGTCTTCAATTCACCAAAACTACGACGCGCCATGACAAAAGTGTACGTATAAGTAAGAGTCTAGTGAGTTGCTCTATTTGTTGTGAAAGTGAAAAAATGAGATTACGTCTTGAAAATGCGATTTTTTTTTTGTTTTGTCCAAGTTCATGTCGATACATATCTATTCAAAATTACTAAATTTAATCTTAAAATTTATCGAAATACATTTTAAAACTTATAAATAATAAATTAAAAAATATTTTTGATAAGCTTTTCGACGTTTATTTTCAAATTATTAACTTGAAATGAGGTTCTTTGATTTCCCTTTTGGTATTAGTTGCACATTAATAATTTTAAATTTTGTCATAAAGTTTTCAAAAATTTGAAATGGTGAAGCTAGATTTTTATATAAGTTTAATAGTTTAGTTTCTCTAATTGTTTTTAATCATACATAAAATTATGTTATCACATTTTAAAAAAATACATTTTGTTTTAATGATTGTCATCTTTGCATTTACTAAAACAAAATTTTGTATAAAAATCAATTTTTGAAGTTATTACTTTATTTATTTTTCTAAAAACTTCTACCGTGTTATAAACTTCTACTTATGGATATAAAATAAACCATACCACTCTGTTGAGGTAACAGATAGTGAACTGAAAATAGATTTTAGTTGGTTTTAGAAAAAATTGCAATAAAAAGGCAAACTATAAAAAGTATTCCACACCAAACTGCACAACTCGATTTTATATATATAAAAAATTGGAACTGTACTACTGTTAGACCTTCGTATTTCCGACGTAAATAACCTCCCGTCCCTAGTCGGAAAAAAAGGGAGAAAAAGAAATAAATTCTCGAAATGTGAAACTTCCCTCCAAAGGGAAAAATACAGGGAAATACGAGCAACCGCCTACGACAGTTTTTTTTTCACTGGGTACATAAAATACTGCGTTATATTATACGATGTATTTCTGCAAAAATAACTGTTCCATTTTAAATTTAATAACAAGGATACTATGGTAGATACTAAATATTGAAGTTTTAAAAGTGTTTTTTTACTGAAAATAATAATAAATCATTACAAAGTAATTTCAAATTCAACAAAGAAATAAATATTTATCAAAAACTATTTTAATGAAAAATAGAAGTTTAATAACTTTTAGACATGGAATGCCATGCCCCCCCCCCTCCCCCGTTTGATGTTCTATACTTTATCTCTATTTCAACAGTTCGATTGTAAATCAAACATAATTTATACTACATGTATTCTACTAGTGTTTAAACTTCGTCGTTAATGTGAAAACTTTCTCCGAAATTGGAAGGGCAGAGTTCGTTAAACGATTAATATACACGTAAAAATTAATTTATGCACGTTCAATCCTTTGAGTTCTTGACGCCTTAATTGTCTTATCTGTGTTTCATAGCATTTCATTAACAAAACTGAAATAAAGTTCAACTTTTAGCTTCCACACTACGTTTATAACGTAAAAAGTGGAATGTATTATAATCGTTCAGTCCGTCTGTCTGTCCGTTTGTCCATCACTTACTTTCATAGCCCAAACTATACAAATGCTACGGACAAGTGTGATATGTCAAAAAATTCAGCGCATCAAAATTAGAATACATTGAAAATTTTAGAAAAGAATTCAAATTTGAAGTACTTTAATTATTTAAAAAACTGCAAAATTTAATGCTCATTTCAAAAGCATAGGAAGCCATTTTTATTGGAATTTAATCACCATCGCCATTCGCAACAATCGCTCGGGAAACTTTAATTCTTTTAGGCAATAAATTAAAATAAATTTGTTTTTGCGACATCGATCAGTTTGAAATGACGTCAAATATATTTCACTACGAGATTCTTTGTATGTTGATATGAATTATTTTTATTCTATTTAAAAGCGAAGAATATTACATACTTATTTTTTGAAATATAAATTAATTTTTGCAAACGATAAGTAATAATCATTGAATTTTCGAAATAAAATAAATGAAACAAGCCAAATTTAAAATGTAAATGACGCATTTTTACCTGTTAAATACAACTGTTGTGTGGAAGCGGGCTAAGTGACAGATTCTGTTACAAACCTACTTGTTTAAGTCATATACATAAAAATTAAATAAAACATTTCATACGTTTCTTTGAAGGTGAATGTCAAACTATCTACAAATACTTGTGAAGTTCTTATGTTACCAAGCCCATTCAGCAAAAATATCCTTTAGCGTAATCTTCGAATCTATATTTAATAACTTAAATTTAACATCGCCTCATTCAACCATGCTCCACAGGTTGTAACCACCCAAGCATCAGCCTCAAAAACTTTTAATACCAAACTCATAAATTCTTACAATACGAAAGACTATTAGAAGAGCTTTTTTCAACAAACCATGGGAAACAACCTTATATTCTCCCAAACTTCAAGATAAGCTTATGATGGCTTAGATCCTATCGCTGCTTTTGCCACTCACCCACCATCACAAAAATTCGAAAATCTGGAAATAAGAGTTAAAAGAGAGTAAGTCTAAGAGGGAAAATATTATACTGAAATTGTTTTTTAGTTTTGGTTGAGTAAAGTTAGGGGGGGGGGCACTACAGCTACAGCTACATTAACACCTAATGGAAAGTTTAAGGTCTTGATTGACAATAGAAATGATGAATGAAAATAAATTATTTCTTGGGGCCTCAATGGTGAATCAAAGTCACGCATTGAGCTAGAAGGGAAACTGGAGTGATGTGTCAGCGAGCCGAAAACCCACTCACACCGTTTTGAGCGAACATAGTAGAAAAGGACTATTTTCCCTACACTTGTATGCAATGCTTGTATGAGACCCTTCTATCATATTGACTTGGGCTCCTAATTTTACTTGGGCTCCGTATTTTAACGTTTTTAGTTCGAAAGAAATTAACTCTCTTTAAGGTATCCGACTACGTGGAGGACTAGTTTTTAAAATAAATTTTAATACATATTTATGTATTTTATGTTCACCAACACAACTTATAATAATAATAGTGACAATTTTTATTTAAATAATTATTTTGTAATTAAAAATTTTAGGTAAATTTTGATGTTTCGCCTTTACGATAGACTTTCTCTAACTAAAAAAATATTAAGTTCTTTAAACCACTATAAATTAATAAATTTCATTTGATATCTAGGAATAGATTACAATCTAAGATATTTATCGCACCAAAAAAAAAGTTATGATTGTCAAGCTAGTAAAGATTTTATGTACTTTTTTCTACTATTTAGATAGAAAGTGTCATAATTTCTGCAATAATGCTTAAATTACTAGTCGTAGTCTATTCCTTAGATAATAGTATAAAAAATATGCACAAAATTTCAAACATTCGGTTAAGTACTTTTTGAGAATATGGTTACGAGAAGAAATTAAAAAATTTCATTGCAGAAATCAATTTAAGTAAACAATTATATAAAAGAGTTTCATTATGCAGAAAGAAAGATATTTTATGCATTCTAAATATCTCCGCTATAATTTAATAATAAAGAAAATGTTAATTTCATCAAAATGGTCATTTCAACGTAGTCGGGTACCTAACTTTAATTCCAATTTTTTAAGAATAACCAGTGATCGCTAACTAGAATCAGCGAAGACGAACCCAATAGCGAAATAGACAAGTTTCTAGGTTTTCTGCCCGGTTCGTTTCTGCTTCAATGCCGTGTATTCCTCCGCGTTTCGTTATTGAACCGGCTCGTTTGCTGCCCTGTTCAGTGATTCACACATATCACTCTACGTTTCTTCTAGCTCAATGATGTCACGTGGGAACAAAGTACCAATCGAAACACCGACAGATGAAAAGGCAGAAATGAAAGCTGAAACGAAATGTTACCTGAAACAAGCCAGTTTGAGATGTGCCATTAATTTTGCACAGCGGTTAAGTAACGAACCCCATACCTGATCTGACAAATCGCGACATCTTACCACAGAGTTAGAACATTGGAATCCATAGAATAAATAAGCATATATGTCGGTTAGTTTACTGAACTTCTCCAACAGTATTTAAGGTTACCCCATAGATATCATAGTTAAAGTATTAGATTGGCAGATCACGTCACTTCCAATGCTAACGACGGGGCGCGCATGGAGGCCAAATAAGGGGGCAAAATGGCCAGTGTTGCTGCCACTTTAAGGAGAAAAATACTACGAAAAAATACCACTTAATTCTAAAATTAAAAAATACTAGAAAAGGATTTAAAGTCACTAAAAAGATTCCAAAATGCAGCTAGTATTTTTACGATATTTTTTTGTAATTTTAGAATTAAATGGTATTTTTTCGTAGTATTTTTCTCCTTAAGGTGGCAGCAACAATGGCCATTTTGCCCCCTTATTTGGCCTCCATGCGCGTCCCGTCATTAGCATTGAGGTCACGTGATCTGCCAATCTAATTCTTTAACTATGATATCTATGGGTTACCCCCTCAAAAAGGACCCGTCTCTTTGTTGCTTAAGACCGAAGTTCTGAAGAGATTCGTCACTTTACAACCGAAGCTGAATGTTGAGTATGTTGTTTGGATGAAGAATTTTATTTCGCTTGTTGCACAAAACTCAATATTTTTGTATTGTTTAAATGTCGGGGTTCGAAGTCGAATTTTAAGTTTATTTGTAAGGCGAAGCTTGAGTTATTCTGCGATTTCTTTCCTTAAAGTTAGAAAATGAAGTTGGTTCCCTCTGGCTCTGAAGTACATAAATTGTGGTGTAAGTTTGACACAAATTTAAATGACACACTACTTTTATCTAACTAAAATATGTTAATACAAAATAATCGTATTGGAAGTAAAACAAGTAAATATTTATTCATTATGGATCGTCATTTTTTTTTTGAAAAATAATTAGCACGTACTTTAAACAGCAAAAATAATTTGTTTATTGGTGTCAATATGAAATATAAACTAAATTCAAAATCAATATTTCTCCATAGATGTCCTTATTTATCGGACCTATAGGCACCAATTATTACCCTCGGCAGATGAAAAAAAATATTAGATAGTGATAGACATAAAAAAAGACTTTGGTTGAAATTTATAGAAAATGAGAAAATATTATTTTTTATTTTATTTATTATTCTTATTTATAATTCTTATTTTTTGCATAAAAGTTAAACAAACACTATTTATACTTTTTCCACTAAAGATTCTTTTCATGGTAAAATGTTTGGTTAAATGCCTGCCAATTTATAGCGCAGCTTAAACATTCTTGTGGAACTTTCATAAAAAACTCTGCCGAACCAAAATGTATTTCTTCTCAAAATTGTTTTTTAATCCCCTTTTTGTGTGATGTTAGGATTTTCTTGATATTTTTGTTTTCATTTTGTTAATCAATAGCATTAATCATTACGATTCAATTGCCACAGAAATTTTACCAATAACCCAAACACATTCGGTTATTTGTTATACCTAAAAGCATACAATTCATTTTAACAACAACAAAGAGTTACAAATATTCAGGAAATATCTTTAGCAGCGCACGATACATGAGAAGATTCATAAAGAAAACAACGTAGATTATTGACGCAAATAGTTTATTCTGACTGGCTCATTACTTTACCGACTGATTTCTTCAATATGCTGTTGTTATCGGGTCCATGTGACGCAATTTCTATATAGGGCCAAAGGGCCCAAAGGCGTTGATGATGAGAGTCGCCAGGTCATGGGCCTGGAGACTATAAAGTACGTCTTGTGGAGGTGCGCCAAGACCAAAAAGAAATGCAGCAATCACTTGGCCGTCAAACAAATGGTATACAAATGGCTTATTTTACTGAATAAACTATTTGCGCCAAAAAAAACTACGTTGTTTTCTTCACGAGTCTTCTCAAGTTACAAGTATAGCTAAACTAATCTCCTCGGCGCAACAGCCTATAAGTTGGCCAAGGCCTGCCGTGTCCATTTTAGCTTACGTGACCAAGGGCTCTGTGGTGCTAGGCATATGTCCCGGTTAGGTGGTCAACCTCACGCTGAACCCCCAGTGTTTAGTTCCCAAGCATGCTTGGTACCCATTTTATCGACCCACTTAAGTGAAGAAAGGATGAGCCAACCTCGCCCTATCCAGGATTCGAACACCGGACCTGTGGCATGGCAATGCGAAGCACTATACCACTAAGCCACTGGGCCTCCAAGTTGCAAGTTTTCCAAACCAGTACAGTAGAATAACGATCACGTTCAGCCCCATTCAAAGGGGCTGTAAAATCTTGCGGCCGTGTTATAATAAATTCCGCGTGTTTGAGGTGCAAAGGCGGCCTCTTATCAGCACCCGCCATTCCTTGAGGGCGAGTGTGTAAAGCGGACAAGAGCTGGGACTCGTAAATCTCTTTACGGCGACGTGGACCCGAAGTTCGTTCATAAAAAAGCGAGCCCTGAGTCAATGAATGGCGTAACTGGGTTTGGGTGAAGGTTACTGGTTAAGTTTTTTCTGAGGGAGCGGATGTTTGTAGGGGTGGTTATTTGATTAAAACGGTTTGGTTAGGTTAGTTTGAATTATCGTCGCACTAGAGCTACACGAGGGCTGTTGGTGACGGGCGCCGTAATTTAGAACCACAGTCAAGTGACGAACCGAGACCTGAGTAGGCACCCAACGCAACCGTTAAGGGCGACATCGTATGCAGCGTTGGGACTCTGCATATTTAACGTGTACTGCCTCTACACGGGGTATTATTAGTCGGACATTTTTTGGCTGCACGGGTGGTTTATAGATCAGCAGTTATTTTGGTGATGCCCGGACCTGAACCTGGGACCTTTTGCTTGCAAGGCGAACGCTTAACCTACTGGGCTAAGCAGCTTTAATCTAAGTTTAAAATACATTCTCGTTTGCAAGTTAAATAAACAATCTGAACTTTTATTAGATTTAACAAATACCCATTTATTGCTCATTATGTTAAAGAACAGGTGGTATAAACACTAAGTAATTTTTTGCAACAGGTTTCGTATTTCTTGGTAAATTATTAGTGTTTGGCTAGCCCGCAGTGTTTGTTTTTGGATAAAGTACACAAAACAGGGAACGAATTGACTGGAAGCATAATAGAAAATAATCCGCGTTCAGGAAAAATGGTTTTTTATACAGCTATTTTAAGATAGTGTACGAAAAAGATTTGGTATTGCGCAGGTTATTTTTAGACAACAAATTCTTTTATGCATCAAGTAAATAGATTTTTTATTGTTCAAAGAAAACCTTTAGTTTTAAAAGAAACATAAGTATGTGGAGTTTAGTGAGCAGGAATTTAAGAAAAAGTTGAGAATAATACGGCTATATAACTGGTAAGCTAAGGACAGTTAGTAAAAGAATAACTTTATTCTTAGGTTCAATGACTTTAATATATTAAAGGAGTAATAGATCTAATAATTTTTAGAAGATGGCTACAATTCGTCCAACATTTTTCTTCATACCTCTTGATCCATCAACTAAAATCCTAATTATTTTATCTAACCAAATCAGTAAAATGTTAATTTTTAGAATTTTTCCATCATTCCATTTCTAAATTATTATATTGCTTTATTGATAGTCGCCACTAAAAATACTCTTAAAATTCTGATGTTTATTGCTTTCAGTTCCTGATTTTAACTCTTGTTTTAACTATCGACCCATTAAAATTGTTTTTATATATAGCTGTAACCATCCTATATTGTTAAAATGAATAACAACTAAAATTATGTTCTATACACTAAATCAACTCAAATTAGTAAGTTTTGAAACAATGTGGCCGTTATAAAGATTTTGAATTTTTCTCCATTTTCCAGTACTTACCGTGTTTTAATCTCATAAAGGTTTTCAATAAATTAATAAAAAACTATTTAATTAAGAGAGACTGTTTCGACTGTCAGTCATCATTTTTCGATTTTGTAAATTAATCATTAAGAGGTACTGTCAGTCCCATAGAGATAATGCATTAGTTTTGAAATCACAACTTTCGCAAAAGAATTGCGTAGCCAGGTTATCCCATTTTCACCAGGTATGGGAATCCTCATAACATTAATTTAAAACAAAACAGAAAAGAAAATAACATCCAGTTATTTAATTATCATTTGAAGAAGATTTAAAATAGTGTCGCTATCTGCTGGATATTTTGGGCATTTTATAACTTCAAAAATATATAATTAAATAACTATATAACATTTTTGTTTCAAATTTATTTCATTTCGATGTTATGTTGATTAACATACCTGGGAAAAAATAGCTTACATGACAAAGCAATACTTCTGAGGAAGTTGTGATTCCAAAACTAATGCATTATCTCTATGGGACTGACAGTCCCTCTTAATGATTAATAATAGCCCTCTTAATGATTAATTAACCTTAATGATTAATTTACAAAATCGAAAAATGTGAAATAATGTGAAAAATCGAAATATGTGCAATATAAAATTTATTTAACTATTTATCGCACCGACCTATAAATCCCTAAAAAAATCAATTTATTATTAACATTAAATCATAAATCAATACATAATTGAATAAATAAATCAATCTTCAATAATAATATAATTGAAGTTTAAATTCTTGAAGTACACAAGTGTAAAAAACTTTACGAAGAGATTTTATAAAAAATATATTTCCTTTTATTCAAGTATAACAAAGTCTATTTATCATTTCTGTTTGCTCAATTCCAATTAAAACAAGAAGTTCATAAAGAACTAAAATAGCCTACTTTCCTGTTACTTAAATACTTACTGAAGTTCTAATCGGGAAAAAAAATAGGTTCCTAAAGTAAATATCACCAACAGCCGTTTCTACACTAGATTTATACACATTAGAAAAAAAAATCGAAACACAGCACCCAGCTATAATTTAAACTTCTAAACGCCAAAATCAACTATTTTCCTTAATATTCTTTCGCAAATTAATTAAATATTATTTATCACCTGCTCGTGATTTATTTGTAGTTAGAAGAATAATTAAATATTTATTAATAACAAAAGTAAACTACTCCGAACTGCATTAAAAAATAAGAAATGTAAATTAAAACTAAGCATAATTGCATGCAAAAGTATGCCTTGCCGCTTTCTTGGTAGATAATTAATGAATAATCAAAGAATCAAATAGTGCTACATTTTATGACGTCATTCCAAACTGATTCATGAAAATATTATTTTGCTTCAAATATGTTTAAATAAATAAAGTTTCTCATGCCATTGTTGATTTGGCATCAGTGATTTAAATGACTCAAAATTGAATTTCAATGCTAATTCAATGGGAAATTCGCCGAAAGATAGTAGATTTTTGTCCGTCCGGACGTACAGACAGACGGACAAAAAGTATGAAAGTTGGGTATCTGAGGTCATAGCTTTCTAACAAAAAAAGAATTTTTAAGATCCGAGGGATCGAACCGATATTTGAAGAGGGATACGGACAGACGGACAGACAGACAGACGGAAAGACAGACAGACATACGAACAGATGGACATCAACCGCATTTCAATACCTACAGTGATTTAAATGACTCAAAATTGAATTTCAATGCTAATTCAATGGGAAATTCGCCGACAGATAGTAGATTTATGTCCGTCCGGACGTACAGACAGACGGTCAAAAAGTATGAAAGTTGGGTATCTGAGGTCATAGCTTTCTAACAAAAAAAAAGAATTTTTAAGATCCGATGGATAGAACCGATTTTGGAAGGGGGGTACGGACGGACAGACGGACAGACAGACGGACATCGACCGCATGTCAATACCTACTTTTTCATTTTTTTAATTCTTTCGAATTAAAAAAAGAAAAGTAGGCTAAAAAAGTCGAAATAACAATCATTAGCCTGCCCAAATAAATCACTCTCCCCTCTAAGGTAGCAAATAATATGGATAGTTTATTCCCTTATCCAAGACCTTTCCAATAAAACTCACTGCAATGAACACTGCAAGAAGAACGAATGTCGGAATAAAAACAGAGCAGCTGACTCCTTCAACCAAAAAGAAAAAGTTTCATTGATTGCTTAGTTTCGCTACTCTGGGCTTGGGAAGCGATACCACTATACGTATTAAAGGGAGTATTTCATGACAGATTAAAGCAACGAGTACAGAAACAACTTCAGTCATGTACTTTTTCTGGAGAGAGAGAAATCATCAAAACTCCTCTAACTTTACAAATATTTGAACTTTTTGTTTCCTCTTTACGATACCACTATACGTATTAAAGGAAGTACTCATCAAGAGTTGCTCAGTACAAATTGAAGAATAAATTAAATCGGTGAGAGCAGAACTACATCAGTCAGTAATTTCAACTTTTCCTCTAGAGAGAGAAAGAAAATGCCCAAATTTATCCAATTTTTCAATTATTTTAACTTCTTTTCCTCGTTATGATGTCACTATATGTATTAAATAAAGTAATCATCAATAGTTGTTCAGGAAAAATTGAAGTAACAATTAAATTGTCGAGTACAGAAACTACTTCAGTCACAAATTTAAAAAATTTCTGGAGAGGATACGAAACGCCAAAACTCCGTCATATTTTCAAATATTTGAATTTTGTTTCCTCGTTGCGTTATCACTATTAAAAAGAAGTACTCATCAAGAGTTGTTCAGTACCAAATTGAAACAACATTTAAATTGATAAGTGAAGAAAAACCACTTCAGTCACAAATTTCAAATTTTTCTCTGGAGAGAGAAAAAAAACATCATAACTCCTCCACATTTTTAAATATTATTTTTTTCCTATGTCATAACACGAATCAGGTAAAGCTATACAATTTCGACAGCAATTATCTCACTGAAATTTAACTTACGCTTTTATTGCAACTAACTACTTTTTGCAGACAGCCGAAAACTTGGGAAAATATAACCATTCATTAATAGTTTATATTTTTTTACATTAACAATTAATTTAAAACAATTTATATTATTTGTATTTTTTTAACAATTAACTTATTTTGAACAGAATCGCATATACACGGTGATATTGAATCAGTCAGTGCATAAACCACTTGAGTCGCATGTTCGACAAGGAGTAGAGTCTGAAGATGTAGTTATTAAACTCAAAACGCATCTTACCTTTCTAGGTGACTTTCTTTTGTGACTAAAGTGGTTTTTGCACACATCGATTGAATTGGAAGATATCAAGGGGTTTATTTGACATTTCACTGCACTCGATTGAAGAAATGCTTTTGCGAATAAGTTTACATAAAAGAGATGTTTCTTTTCAGAAGGCAGTGTCATATTTTTTCACGAATTAAAACAAAATTAATGCATTTCCTTCTTATTGTGTTTATAAAGGGGGGGAATGAAGGGTGTTTTAATCATTTTGTTCTACACTTTTTCACGTCACAAATCCCTAAGAAAATTGCGATACTTCAAGTTCAAACCAAAATCAAACACAAAATGCAATTTAATTTTATATGACGATAAATTTCAACAGTATATTTATTAAAAAAAATATTGTAACATTTAAAATCATTTGAAATATTATTCAATTTTATTAGTTGGTTGGTTGGTAGACATATATATTCAGGTTTGTGTGCTTGGTCAGCGACCCGCTTATAAACCTTCGTCAAGTAAGACAGACACAACAGACAACACACACAATAAGTGATCCATCTAATTTTAGAGACAGAGGCAACTAGAGGACCCCAGATTGGTTGTCACCCCATAGTATTGATTTGGTATGGAACTTAGAGGACTTTCGGACCCAACAGATTTAACGAGCACGTACTCCGCATATACTCGGTAGGTCTTCAGTGATACCGGGACTCGATCGCAGGACCTTCCGATCCCGAGACCGAGACGCTGACCACTAGGCTCACTACGGCCCGTTTTATTAGTAATCTAATCGCATTGCACTACGAATTTGTGTCTAGTTACTATATTGCTCTTTTCCCCGTCCGGCTTGAACATTTAACGCAGCCAATAAACGCAGCCGATAAACGCCCGCCTCTTATACTATATCAATTTAAACTTACATTGGGATTGGCACCTAAGCACTACGCTTTGACCAGGAAACGGTTAATGGAAATACCATGTAATAATTCTTTTCGGAGGAAAGAGTATATTTCTAAAATAAGGGAACCGTTGAGATTTTCACCATAAGAAAAATCGTGGCTTTGGAAAGCAGGGTCCTTCTTCTTGAGGTGGTTAAAGTAATGCAATTTTTCTAGTTTTACTTTATTTTTAAAGGAAATCTTTTATATCTAGAAATAAAAAAATGTGTTTGTTGCTTGGGGGAAGTAGAAAGAATTTGAATCTTTAGAAATTTATTAGAAATGCGAAGCAAAAAATCATAAAGGTAAAAAAAAACTAAAGAAATACATTTGTGTAAATGAAGGTATGTTAATTTTAGTTTTATTCTTTGAATTTTATTACTTATTATAAAAAAATAACAGTTATGTTTTAGAAATTTGAAAAAAAAAATTATCGAAAAAAGCGGAAAAGTATGTGAATGAATGCATTTTTAAGATTTATACCTTATTTTTTTACGGTATTTGATGTTTAATAAAATATTTGCACTTTTTCCAAAAGATTACAAAGTTCTTAATAAATTAACTTCACTGGAAATTCAAAAGACAAAATGAATAGACACTTAAACAACAGCACTGCCTGAAAAGAGGTTAAACACAAATATAACCTTACCCTTCTGGCTTTTATACACAAACAAGTTGTAAATAACATATAAAGCCAACCTTAATTATAGCTAAATAAGTTTATTCATCAATCCTCTATATAAACTTTTCAGATCCATTACTCAATTTCAAAACTTCCAAAAATGTTTCTTTAACCTTGGAATTCAAAATTGCTTCTACCTTACAATCGTCTCTTCTGTTCAAATAGAGTCAGTGTTTATAGTGAGCTTAGATACTGAGAGATTCTGCCTCTAATATCCCCGCCAAATTTCCCATGCAAATACACTAGAAAACCAAATAATGGGATGCCTACCAGCGTATATCAGACCCCGGAAGGGAAAAATTGAGACATTAAAGTAATAATATTGTGTTAGATGTCACCAGTTCTTATTTATAAATAAGAACACAAAGAACATATATAATAAAAACCAATTAATAGTAACTTTTACCAGGTCATAAACCAAGGTAAGAAACTAACAAAAAAATAGTTTTACTTTCTTTCATATTTGTGCAATATTGAAGAATCAATTGTTTTTAATAAAAGCAACCATTAACTAAGATTTGAAATGTTATATCCAAGTGACAAAATAGTCGCAATAAGAAGTAAATTAACTGTAATTAAATATCAGAAATGTAGGTAAGTTCTAAAGCACCAATTGTATTTGATATCATGATATCATTTTGCTTTTATCATGCAACTGTGGTATAATGCACAGATATAACCGAATAACAGACAATCAAAAAATTAAGTTTTTTTAGATGAATTAACGTAATCCTATATCTACATAGATATATAATAAGATTTCAGAAATTGTTTGAATAAAATTATAAAAAATATCAGTTTTTCCTGAGAATTTTCTTTTTTTTTATTCTCTTATTTTAAATCTCTAATTCACTTTACATTGAATAAATAGTGAATATTTTTAAAAACCGTTACTACGAAATTTTTCCTGTAACTTGAGAAAAGTCAAATGGATTTAACATTGCAACTGTGATCATGCACCCCATCACGGCAAAAATTACCGGAACTGCTAAGTGTGAAAAGGTCCTCAGGGTTACAATAAAAGGATGTTCTGTATAAGTTGTTTTGCTATTGTTGTTATATTATAGCAGTGAAAAGCACTTACAGGGTGACTATTTTTTTTAGGTTAGTTTTAATTATAGTCACACTACAGCAACACGATGGTTATTAATTTTTTTCTAGAATAAGAGTGATTTGTTTGTTTGTTTGTTTGTTCGTTTGTTCATTTATTCATTTATTATTTATTATTTATTCATTTATTATTTATTATTTATTTCATTTATTATTTATTATTTATTTATTCATTTATTTATTTATTTATTATTATTTATTTATTTATTTATTTATTATTTATTCATTATTTCATTTATTTATTTATTTATTTATTATTTATTATTTATTCATTTCATTTATTTATTTATTATTTATTCATTTATCATTTATTCATTTATTTATTCATTTATTTATTCATTTATTTATTTATTTATTTATTATTATTATGTTTTCATTTATTTATTTATTATTTATTAATTTATTATTCATTTATTAAAATAAATAATATATATCTAAAAATCATTTTATAATTTATGTTTCATATTTATTGAGTCTTAAGTTAATGACAATTTATTAATACTTATCTTAATTTGTGCAGAATAATTTTATGAGTCACCATTATTATTGTAGAATTTCATAATTACGTTGTATATTTACAGGATTAAGCATTATAGGTAGCGTATATTATTTTCAATCAAATAAGGATATTAGAGTTATTAATGCATAATTAGATTTAATATTAATTTTAAAATTAACAAGTAATTTTTCAAAAAAAATTGAAATTTGATATGACAAAATTTGTCAAAAATATTTAAAATTTAATATGAAAAAATTTGTCCAAAAAAATTGAAATTTAATATGACATGATTTAATATGACTGACTAAACATTGTTTGTTCTGAACCTGAAAAGTTGTCCAATATAGAACGAAAAGTAATTAGTACTTTGACAGGAAATCTTTATGCAAGATAAATGTTAATGTCTGCTTAAACTTAAACTGTATTTTAACTTAAAAGTAACATAATGGGAAGGACTATTTTTTCTCTTTGATGCTTTTTAGCTTCCACACTACGTTTATAACGTAAAAAGTGGAAGGTATTATAATCGTTCAGTCCGTCCGTCCGTCTGTCCATCTGTCACCCACTTTCACAGAAAGAACCACACGTCCCACAGACAAGTGCGATATGTCATTTTGAAGCAAACAATCAGATTAGGCTACATTCCAAATTTCATTAAAAAATTTAAATTAGAAGTTTATTTAAAATTTAAGTAACTAAAATTTTTTATCTACATTGAAATAACATACAAATTCCATTTTTATTCATATTTTCACTGTTGCCATCCACAAGTCCCACAGACAAGTGGGATACGTCATTTTGAAGCAAAAAATCAGATTAGGCTACATTCAAAATTTCATTAAAAAATTTAAATTAGAAGTTTATTTAAAATTTAAATAACTAAACATTTAATCTACATTGAAATAACATGCAAATTCAATTTTTATTCAATATTTTCACTGTTGCCATTTCGTTAAACGTACGAGAAACTTTATTTAAAATAAAAATAACTTTTGAAAGAATATTTATTTATGCGATATAATTCAGTTTGGATTGTTGTAATATCACAATAGAGTTCTTTTAATGGTTTATTATATATGTATGAAGAAAAATGCATAGAGAATTCTAACTTGGCATAAAAAATATGCAAAGTTTCGCTTTTATTTTTAAAGCATTAATTGCACTAATTATATATTTTTCGAACTGTAAATTAATTTAACAAACGATAAATAACTGAATTTTCGAAAGAAATGTAAATGGGAAATTGTGGCGACACAAAGATATTTATTAAAAAAGATTACATTATTATTCTTCGAACTTCAAACAAATTAAGCAAACGATAAAGTCTAATTATTAAATCTGAGAAAGAAGATTCATAAAAATAATTAATTTTATCATTTAAATGTTTAATTACAACTAGCTAAAGGCTCTGTTTGGCGAATTTCTTTCTGAGGTGTATAAATCGTTTGTTTCCTGTTGAGCACAAATGTTGTGTGGAAGCGGTTTAAGTGACAGAGATTCTGTAACAAACCTACTTGTTTGTAGTTCTGAAAACTTTTATACGCACAAAATAACATTTTGCCAATGAGATGACATTCCAGCCTAAATACGATCATGGTTTGTTATTTCATTAACCAAAGGATTGCATTAAATAAATAAATTAAACTATATTAGCTAAATCAAATTATTATTTACAACCAATCAAAAACCATATTACTTTAATTGTTTCTTCAAACTAAACACGATCCAACACTCAAACAGGTAATAAACTTTATCCGCGTAGCCATAATACACCAATCCCAAAATAACCTCATCAAAGGATACAAACACATTAAGGGCGGTTTAAATGATGTCAAACACATGTTTCAACGCAATCTTTGCTTTAATTCATAAAGTTCTCCCTGCTTGGAGTAGATAGTAAAACACCATGGTGGTTGGAAACAAGTGTAACATGTATTTAACTGGTTTTAGAAAATGAGTTAGAAATTAGGTATATGTGTAGTAAATGCAGGTGGAGAAAAAATAAGTAGTTGTTAGAAATCTTATTAAATATTTACTAATAGTCAAATTTGATTGTTAAAATAATTGTTTATTAGTAGTATCGATACATTAGTCATAGATCAAACATGGTCATTTATGGGAAAAAACAAGAAAGCATCGCTGTAATTTCAAAGTTGAACAAATTAAATTTGCTTTAAGGTCACGTATTTGGTATATATTGAGAAGCAATAACATTTACTAATTGACATTTACTCTTAATTATTAACATTATCAAATATACATATCAATCAATAAATTACCAGATTTTATTTGACGATCAATTGACTATTCGCCCGATTGATTTCAAACGACCATTTTAAATTGTTGTTGAATTCATTGTTGTTTAAATTGTAGTTCCAACCTTTTAAGACAGGTGTCAAAAACAATATACTTCATTCACATTTTTTACTTTTATGATATAACGGGCAATTTTTAAGCTCAAAAATTGGTAAATACTTATTTTTGTTTTTTAGCGTTTTACCCTGAAAATAAAATTATAAAAATAAGTTTTACGTGTTCAAAAACAAATTTACGTCATATGTTCGATCAAATGATACAAGAGCGGCTTACTAGCATAAATCGAAAAACCATACGCTTTTCTCGATTGAGTACTTTTAGATACCCAATTGGCTTGTTTCACGTGACGTACATATTCCTGCTTTCATTCCAGGATTTCATCGGAAGCTTCGGCAATTGATGGTATGAATTGATGTATGATTGGTGATATACCGATTGGCGGTATGGTATATAGTGGCACGCTACTTTTATTAATTAATCGACACCGTATTTTGAAGAACTGTTGCCACCCAAGACGGGAAACACGCCCATTAGGTTCCAAAGGCCGTAAGAAGTAAAAAGAGCCCTATAGTGATGTGGATGGGTTGTTTTTACCATTGCTCGTCTTTGAAAATCTTTCATCTACGTTTGTGAAACCCATGCCACATCACGTTTTTTTTTGTACCTAACCTATATTAATCGTAACTTACTTTACTTAAGCTCTTCACGTCTCACTGACGCATAAGGCATCCAGCCTACTCTTCCAAGCCCCACGATTTTTGGCGTGGGCTTTGGCATCCTCCAAACCGGAAATTCCTTAGGTATTTTTGTAATTATCTCTGCCATGTCATTCTGGGTCTTCTTCTCTTTCGTTTTTCATCAGGAGATGTTTGGTAGCTCCTCCCTGGGCATCCTGATTATATGGCTCGTCCATCTCAATATTCTCTTGGAAACTTCTTTTTCAAGTAACATCGATACAAAAATAAATTATTTTAGGGAAATATCAGTTGCTATATCTTCAAACCAACCCCCCTAAATGCTGTTGAGTTCCCTTAAGCGTTGGCGATGATTCCGGGCCAAGTCGCCTAAATGGCTCTACTTAAAAGCCGAGCTTTAGATAAGCGAACTAATGAATTGAAAATTACTTTACGCCATTGGCTTAAGGGTCTTTTATGACTCCACAGTAATTGAAGCTTTCTGCCGTTTTGGATTATACACAGATACCTGTGTCTATTTTTAGCTGGTCATTTCGATAACACGCCGCTTGGGCCAGAAAGATAGTTAGGAGTGTGTTTGGGTGTTGATATAGTTTCGACTGCGTCGTAAAGGTGTGATTGGTTAATAATTTATAACATTGGTAACGAACAATTGTTTGCTTGGCGAATGCTTGCACTAAATTATGATTGTTAATCTTGTAAGCCGGAAGAAGAGCGGAGCATAATTTAGTTTTAGTTTCGGCTTTAAAAATGCAGTATGGCTAAAAGTATGCTATTTATTTTAATAAACAGAAAATTTAAAATATATTATGCATCTGGGAATAGCTTCTTTAACTGTTAACCAGCATTTTCCAATGCCATGCTTGTTTATTTTCGATAGAAATTTGGTTCTTTCGTTGCAAAGTATCAATATCTGATCTTTTATTTATCTTTTTATTTTTTTAAAAAGAGTTTATTTGTACATTTTTATTGAAGAAAATAAATATTATCCAAACTTCTTTTCGTCACTTTAATTAGGGTTCAACCTAAAACCCATTAAAGGAATATTAACAAACCATATTAACAAAATACTGAAAAAACATTTGAAGGGAAAATTCATTTCAAAACATTTGTGACTATCCAATCCAGAAGTTACATCAGGAAACACACGTTTTTAGAAACCAATTTTCCAAATTTTGGCTCTATACCATTTTTATTTTGAAGTAAAAGAGGATACTATGGGTGAAAATTATAAAGCATAGTTAACAAATCTTTCTTTTTGGATAAACTTAAGGAAGCTTCCAATTATTACTGGTACGAATAGATTCCCTACATATTGGAAAAACTAACGTTGACAAAAACGTTATAACCTTGGCGAAATGACACAACCTGAGTTTACCTAAGTCATTATTGACTAGTAAGCGCATAGAGAATCTATATTTACTTATTGAACCATTAACAAATTAACGGCGGTATTTGTGATGTAGTCATATCCTAAATTGTATTATTTTTTTATGTTCCTAATAGATCGTTCAGGGTTAAATCCCTTATTAAGTCTTCTACCCATAAATTTAATTATATTGAGAATTTTTTTTAAAATTGTGTTCAACATGCTGTTGACATATTTTTTATGTCTTATACTAAGTTGAAAAAAATATTCATGTCCAATATCTTGTCATATTAATCTATTTCTTATTGTACACTTATTTTGCTAACTTCGCGTTTTATCGATATTGATATTACTGGCTTTTTGTATTTTAATTCCTTGTTTCTCGTTTGGTATTCCCTTTTTTGTACTATACCTGTAAGTGGACTTGATCTGTTTGGTAGTAGTAATTAATTAAATAAATAAATATATAAATAAAATAAATTTGTTAATAATTCTGGAGGGTCATTGCACTTATTAGTTCAAAACGAAGAATTTAACACATAATTAATGTTAATAGAAGGAAAATTCAATGTGCTAGGCTTATTACCCCCTTTTTTTTTAATTAAAAACACTATTTAAAATAAATAATATTTAAATGAAAAAATACTTCAATGATATTATTTATATTATTTGAAATCACCATGCCAAATTTGGAAAAGATTGAGTTATGGCAGAACATTTAGAATTTTAAAACCTTTACATTATCTTTATTAATTGAAACAATATGGCCCGTGTCAATTTTAATAGAATCTGAAATAGCTAAAATACACCTAGACCTGTTCCTTATTCAACAGGTAATACTCATCAACCTAATGCAATGTAATATTTAACAGTTTTATTAAAGTAATAGTTAGCAGATTCACTGATTCCCCCATAACTATACGATGTTCCTGATCTTGTGCAACCGAATTCTATCACTCGTACTATTAACTGAACTATTCAAAAAAACACAACTAGAACCAATAACTAACAACATCAAGAGAAGAAGATGGAGGTGGATCGGACATGTGCTGCGAATGCCGCAAACAAAGATCCCACCAGTGGCATTGCAATGGGCACCAGAGGGAAAAAGAGGGAGACCTAAACTAACATGGAGAAGGATGGTGGAAGAAGAGAGGAATCAGGCGGGGTGGACGTCATGGTCAGAAGCAAGAGCTACCGCAGCCGATCAGCGGAGCTGGCAAACTAGGTGTCGGGCCTTATGTGCCACTTGGCACGAAGAGGATAAGTAAGTACTATTAACTAAACTATCTAGGTACAGCTACTTAATTTCAAATTGTTTTTTGTTATTCTTGAAAGGATATTTTAGGATTTCAACGTGATTCCTCATTAGCGCATATTGTAAGACACAGACAAATTCGTCTATTTTTAGCTATACATTTCCTTTCGCATTACGCTGAAATTATATTTTAAGACTGCGGTGTTGCGGTATTAATATAGTCTAAGTATGTTGCAATAGCGTACTTAGCCAATAATCTTCTAGCTATTCTATGAGACGACTATTTAATTTATTTCAACATACTTTCATTTAATTAGGATTGTTACTTGTGACTAAGCTCTTAAGAGTTAAGGCTTTTTCTCTAGACATCTAATGAATATTTAAAGTTTAATTGCGAGATTTCTATTTATAAAATGAACTAGACTCTTAAAAGTTGTTTTATAAGTATTCTTGCTGATCAATATTGATTAAACTGTATTTCTGAAGTCAATAGCTAATATTGCATTGCAAAATGGAAAATGATTAACATTTTCTAAGGCATGTCTTAATATCATATTTCTGTTTCATATTGGGATATTCATTGAAAATAAATGTAACTTAAAAGACTTTTCTAAATTAATACTAACTGTCAGTTTTAGTAATATTTTTTTAAAATTTTATCTATTTAAAAAGTGATGTTAAATTTACTTTTTACTGTAGTTTTGAAAAAATTCGACTCAAAGGTGTATTTTTTAATATCAAATCCTATTAAACTTTCGACATGGCTGATTAAATTTTTATTTGTAAGCCAGTATACACATAATTCAGTCTAAAGTTTGTCATGTAAGAAAAATGTGTGTAAATGTATGTAATTAGGAATTGAAACTAAGCAAAGGAAACTAAGCAAAGGAAAAGCCAAAGTTACTCCAATCGCCGATAACTATTTTAAAATGTCCAAATATCTATTTCTGTACACAATATATCATTCATATAATGCATTACATCAATACTAATGCGGCAAGTATAATTCTTGGAAACACTACTATTTCCGCTAACACATAACTACTCGTATTTAATTTCAACGCTTTTGCACTGTATTTTTTTTATCCTCGAGGACCAAATTGTTTCTTTCACAAAATCACTACAGTATTAACTTTTCGATACAGTATACTGACAGTACTACAGTACACATTACATACATTAATTTAACTACAGTATTAAAGATAAAACTATAATTCTTATGAATAACGTTACTTCCTCTAACACATAACTATTCGATTTCAACACCTTCCCAATGTATTTTTTTAATCCTGTAGGACCGAATTGTTGCTTAATGATTTTACAAAGTGACTACAGAATCAACATTCTAATACAGTCTGACAATACCGTAGTACCCACATAAAAAAATAATTTAACTACAACACTAACACTTGAACTATAATTTTTGTGAACAACTACAATAATTTCAACTCTTTTTCTAGAATTTTTTGTATAACCCCTGAGGAGTGAAGTGTGGTTTGATGTAATTTCGCAATAAATCGACCTCGTTTGGAAGCATTCTTCCAGCAATTCAATCTTGTAATCGAATTGTTGCTTGACAACTACTTCACTACTGTATAAACTTTTTAAAACAGTACTGACCGTACCACAATACGCACTAAATACATTAATTTCACTACAGTACTACCGCTTGAACAATAGTATTTTTAACGCTACCATTTACGCTCACAGATTATTATTCCATTTCAAATTCTTTCCAATGTAATTTTTCAATCTTTGCTTGACAGCAGGACGTTGAAGACGTTGCTTGACAGCAAGATTCCCTAATTCATTGCAGTACCAATTTTTCAATGCAACACTGACAGCAATACAGTACCCACTCAATACAATAATTTCATTACAATACAAACACTTGAACTATAATTCTTGTGAACATCTAAAATTTTTCAACTCTTTTTCTACACATTTTTTTTCAATCCAGGGAGACCGAAGTGTGGTGTAATGTAATTTCACTAATTCACTACAGTACCAACTTTTCAACAATGCACTGACACACCACTACAACTGACACACTACTACACACCACTCAATACATTAATTTCAATACAATACTAACATTTGAGCTATAATTCTTGTGAACAAATTCTATTTGATTTCAACACTTTTCTACACATTTTTTTTTACCAATCCCTGGGGACTGGAGTGTGGTTTGATGTAATTTCACAATAAAGCGACCTCGTTTTGAAGCATTCTTCTAGTAATTCAATCTCGATGCCTCCATCCAGCGAAACGCATACGTACTCAAATAAATCAATAAACGTACATGTTCCACCAATATCATCGCCAACAGACTTTTAATCATAGGTTCCATTTCTTTCGCACCCATTAACAAATTCAATTACAAAAAAACTTCATCAATGTTTCTTTTAATCCCAATGGACGTTTTACTTCGGTAATGTTTCACTAATCCCACAGTGTATGATTTCCATTAGCCCAAAACCGGACAATACCACAGTGACCCCATCTCATACATTGAGTTTAACAATCCTAACACTTGAACTATAATTCTTGTGAAAAACTACAAATGTTTGCAACGCTTTTTCTACACATTTTTTTTTACCAATCCCTGGGGACCGGAGTGTGGTTTGATGTAATTTCACAATAAAGCGACCTCGTTTGGAAACATTCTTCTAGCAATTCAATCTCGAGCCCTCCATCCCAGGGGCGAAACGCAATCGCTTAACTCAATATAACTCAATCAACCGTCCCCTGTTCCCCAATCAATTCAATCGCCCAGCCAGACGTGTTAATCATTGGGTTCCATTGTTCTTTTCGCACCCCTCTCAAAAACAAGGAGGATGGTGCGGGAAGATAAACAAAGAAAAGAAGGGTTGTCAAGTGAGGCAATGGTTGTCTTTAATGCACCCAATGGACCGTTTAACATTCAGGTAATGTTTGCTCAGTCGCCCAGGGGCTTAGTGGTAGTGATTCGCATTGCCACGCCACAGGTCCGGGGATCGAGTCCCAGATTGGGCGAGGTTGACTCATACTTTCATCCCTTGAGTGGTTGATAAAATGGGTACCAAGCATGCTTGGGAACTAAACACTGGGGGTTCCGCGTGAGGCTGACCACCTTTACGGGACATATGCCTAGCACCCCAGAGCCCTAGGTCACGAAAGCTAAAATGGGAACGGCAGGCCTTGGCCCAGTAATGGGCTGTTGCGCCGAGGAGTTTAATGTTCGCCGTATGTACGGTGCCGGATGATTTTTGTTGTATTGTTAAGTAAATGGGATGTGACAGATGTGATGGAAGCAATAGGCCTATTTGGATCGTCAGATGTGACGGAAAAAACTGGTAAGTACGGTAAATCCGTAACTGCGATTTTTAAGTACTGACAGTGGTAAACTCTTCTGCAATGACAATGCTAAGTCAATAAGATCTTTCAGATGTGATGGAAGCAAAAGATTCAATTGGATCGTCAGATGTGACGGTAGAAACGGGTAAATATGGTAAAACCGTAACTGCGATTTTTAATTAAGTATAGGCAGTGGTAAACTTTGTTGCAGTGGTAATGTTAAGTAAATGCGATATTTCAGAATTGACCGAAGCAAAAGCTCTATTGGATCATCAGATGTGACTGAAGAAACTGGTAAGAACCATTTTTAATCAAGCAGTGACAATGGTAAAAGTTGCTACAATGGCTAATGTTAAGTAAATGGGATATGTTAGATGTGATGGAAGCACATTTGGGTCTTCAGTATTTGGTCCTCAGTATTTCTTGTATTGGCGGGTTTTACCTGCAATTTTTTGATCAATTGGTATTTATGGAAGCAGGTGTTTATGCAGTGGCATTGTACGACAAAAAGTCCCTTCAAAACTCAAGATTGCCACTGATATCACCCGCACTAAAAGTACTGAAAACATACCTAAACCATTGCACGTGAATCAAACCGCTTGGTAAATGTCTCACAAGAGCTGTATGAGGGCTATTGGTGACAGGTCTCGCAATTTTAAACCACACTTATGTAATAAGGTATCACATTAGCTGGCCTGGCTTAATGGCAAAATTTTAAAGTAATGCGTTATTTCTTAAGGTAGAGAGCACTCGTTATCAAACGACACACTCGCATTATGTTACAGAAACATTCTCCACATAAATAAACAGCAGTTTTTCTGAAACAGCTAGTTGATTGTGACGAGCGCTACGATTACGATGCTCAGGAAACTTTAGCTTAAGCGGTTTTTAATGTTTCATGAGTATAACATATTACGTTATAATTTAGAGGCACATAGGTTTGTTTAGGCACACCACACTATTTGGCGACTTTCAATACGTTTACGCAATTTGGCGACTTTCCAAACTTTGACACTATTTTGTGACTTTCAGAACTTAAACACTATTTGGCGACTTCCAATACGTTTACGCAATTTGGCGACTTTCCAAACTTGACACTATTTTGTGACTTTCAGAACTTTACACTATTTGGCGACTTCGAAACTTTAGAACGACTTCCACTTCGAAATACTCCTTTAACTTTTTCTTCGAAATTAACACCATTTAATTCCAACTTCTCCCAATACCTACAACCAAAAAATAATTTCTTTTCAAGCCTTTTTACGGTGGACTGGGTTGGGAGAATTTCCGCGTTGGTAATTCGGCCCCGTGGGGACTTTAAAATAAAAATAAAAAACGTGTCGTAAAGTAATTTTCGTGAAAGTGTTTTATAAAGAATTTTTATAGTTTTAAAGGATTTTGTAATGACTTATCTTTTTTTAGAAGAGAGAAAATTAGTAGACAATCTGTTTTGTGCTGTTGATAAATCATTTATCATATGTAATGTGTTTATTTACTCATGTTGGTGCCAAAATATCGTGATTAATTATAATAATTGTATGGTTGTATAATTATTAAACTTATTAATAAGAATTAAATTATTATAAAATTTATAGTACGTATTTTGAAAAGGGCATAATTTTCTTGAAATAAGTTTATTACAACATAAAGCCAGTATTTTTTTATTAAAACAAAACACAGAAAAATCAATAGATACTTAAATATAGTTCTTAAATTGGACATTAAAAATTTCAATAACAATTAGTCTAAAAAACCCTGTCCAATGAATGAAATTGAAATGAAAAATCTTATCTAATGAATGAAATGAGCTAAATGAATTTTTAATTTGAATGTTCTTGAATAAAATGTTGCGTAAAAAATCCCAAACTATTGCAAGCAGGCTAAATGTGAGATTCGAGTAAAATATATACATGGTATTCCTGATATCTAACAATTGAAGATAGTATTGGAAGAACAGACTATGTGACAAAAAGGTGTAAACTAGGAAATAAGCTTTAATGTTTTTGATTTGAAATTAAATCCATTAAAAATGGCATTTGTAAATGGTAAAAATATACTTAACTTAAAGTTTATGAAAAAAGAGAAACTTGTTATCTTGAAAGGAGGGATTGATATGTTTATTTCAATTTGTTCAAATCTCAATGTGTTTCAAAATATCATAGAGCACGTTCTTCTACTAAGCTCTTCAATTTATCTCCTTCTAATTTTATAGTTGAGCAGAGTTTGTCAACTTATAGGTCCAAATTGTATTTCTAAACCTTCATACCAAGGATTTCTTTTCTAAGCCATTTTCTGGTAGAATTAAAGGGAAGAATTTCTTTCTTAGTAATTTGTCCCCAAAGGTGTGCTTGAAAATGAAAATTTTTAAAGAAAAAGTAATTTAAGTAACTTAAGTAAAAAGTAATTTTCGTGAAAGTATTTTTAAATGATTTCACTTAACATTGGAAGTTGATATTTGGAAAGATTTTATTACTACTTTTTCCGTTGTACCTTCTGTCACGATCGACACACTGCTTCGGAAAAAATTCTATAGATACGCTATCGCTGGAGTTAAATTTCTGTGACATAATGTAAGTGGGACGATAGATACTGACCGTTACCTTAGGAAACCAAAGCTTGAGGCAAAATTTTAAAATCAATATTCAAGTTAAGCTCACTTAATTTTTAACCAGAATTCAGGTGCCTCATATTTAATTGTAAACCATTTTTTGTAAATCAATTTAGTCTATTCTGATTTGCAAGAAAATTTTGAGCCAAAACTATTTTAGATGTAAAGCTAAGAGAAAACGTGTTTTTTTTTGCAGTCCAGGAAATTGAGAATTATAAAAAACATTATTCATTAGGAAACTTCCTTTATTGTTAAACTATATTGAGTCTTAATTACACTTGTCTAGTGACTTTAGTGTGCTTTAGTCAGTCTTTAATTCAACCAAAACAAACATATTGTAAATATTGTTTCTCGTTTACATTACAAAACTTTCGCTTAACTTTACTCTATTTTTATTTTAAAAAAATCTGTTTTACACATTTTTACGTCTAGAATTTGTTTCCCTAAAATGCATTGAGAGTATATTTACTTTATTTGCCATTTATGATTTGAGAATTTTCATACTTAATTTTGTATAAACTCCCCTTTTCCTAGCTTTATTAAAAATCATTTTGTATCTTTTATTAAAAATCATTTGGTATTTTTTATTAAAAATCATTTCAAGAGTAATTGAAAAATTGAAACTTAACTAAATTACAGTCACTTCTTCTAATTAAAACAAAACTTCATCATACCCCTTAAAACCCTGTTCTTCGATCAAAATCCCATAACTAGCCCTTCAACCTCTTTACAATTTACAAGAATATTCTGGACCTTAAAAAAAATCCAGGCATCGTTTTTAAAATCCATAAAATAGATGGCCCAAGAGCGCTCAATCCGAACAGCGACTTCTTCAATCTTTATCACTCAGGAGTAAGATTCAGTGGCGCAGTTTTTAAAAACGTATTGGTAGTACATTTCATTTATTTTCCATTAGTAATTAAATAATTTTTTCGTATTAAATTTTGTATAAACTCTATTTTTCTCACCCTTTCTAAAATTCATTTTGTGAGAGTGATTATCTTTTAAATAAAAAAATCAAACTCCACTCAATAACTTCCTTTAATCAAACAAAACTCTTCATCACATCATCCTTAAAATCCCTATTCTCCGATCAAAATCCAATAACAAACCCCTCAACCTCCATACAATTTACAAGGATATTTTAAACTCTAAAAAATTCCGGGCACCGTTTTTTACAATCCATAAAATAGTTGGCCCAAGAGCCCTCAATCCGAAGAGCGACTTCCTCAATTGTTATCGTTCAGGAGTGGCGCAGTTTTCTAAAATGTAATGATAGTATATTTCATTGGTTTGCCATTCATAATTGAATAATGTTTTCGTATTAAGTTTTGTATAAACTCATCTTTTCTCATGCTTTGTAAAAAATTCTTTTGTGAGAGTGAGTATCCTTTAAAAAAAAATTTAAAACTCGACCTAATCACAGTCACTTCCTTTAATCCAAACGCTTTATCATACTACCCTCTAAAAACCCTATTCTACGATCAAAATCCGATAACAAACCTTTCAACCTCTATACAATTTACAAGGATATTCTAAACCTTTAAAAAAATGCAGGCATCGTTTTTTACAATCCATAAAATAGATGGCCCAAGAGCCCTCAATCCTAAGAGCGACTTCCTCAATCGTTATCGTTCAGGAGCAAGAGTCAGTGGTGCAGAAAAGGCTTTGGGATAACAATTTTCATTACTCCCGTAAGAGAAAAGGGTCGTAAAAAGTCTTACCCTTATGCAAACCCTTTTGCCCCTCGGAGATTCATTGTAGGTTTTTTTTAACGATTTTTAGTGTCTGCATGAAGTAGCGAATGTTTCCCACGTTTTACGTGGAAAAATGACTTATGGTTAGGTTGTGCATTTTCCGGCTGTATATTTCTAGCCACCGTTTAGCTTTAACACTGCCAAATTATGCCTCAAAACTCTGATAGGTTAGGTATGTCGGTAGGTGGCATGAGAGGTTAGGTATGTAGGGGGTAAAAGGCATATGTAAAAAAAGCTTTGCCCGCAATGTTTTGCCAGTGTTCCTTTTAATGGTTGGTTGGTTGGTGGACATATATTTTCAGGCTTGTGTGCTTGGTCACAAGGACCCGCTTATAAACCATCGTCAAGAAGGACGGACACGGCATACACACAATATAAGACAGATGCTTCCATCTATCGCCACCTCCACAATTTAGACATGTCCCTGAAGGGGAGGGAAATAGTCTCCAGGGACCTGTACCCGTGGGAAACTGCGCAATGACCACCCACAGGACTTTCGGACCCAACAGATTTAACGAGCACGTACTCCGCATATACTCGACAAACACAACATCCATGCCTTACCGGGATTCGAACCCTAACCCAGAGGCTCCAAAGGCTAGCTCCCTAACCGTTGCGTCGCCGGGTCGGCTCTTTTAATGGTATTTAGGCACATAAGTTAATCGTATCAAATTGTATATTTCTAGTCTTGCATGTGGAGTTTAAACACATCCAATTTCGCTTGGCAATTTAGAACCCTGGTCAAGTGACGAGGTCGACACCTGAATGGTTACCCAAAGGAACTCCGAGCGACATCGTACGCTAACGCCTTCGGGGCTTTCGACTCCACAGATTTAACGAGCATGTCTGCCTCAGTGTACTCAAGACCTATATAGACAAACCCACAACACAAATAAATAGCCCTCGTGTAGCTCTAGTGCGACGATATTTCAAAACTAACATTACTAACCTAACCACAACACAAATATCCATGCCCATATGCAGGGATTCGAACCCGATACCTTCTCAGTGTCTGACCATTCAGCAGCCCAGCCGGCATTTTACTAATATGCTGGATGACCATCAGGATTGACAAAGTCAGCAAGTGGAATCTTTAATATTTATTCAATGCACGTCTCTGAATTTAGCACCGTGGTAAAATGACGAATTTAATACCTGATCTTCCATTCAACAGAACTTCGAACAAGCATCGAATACTAGCACTGACATTGCTTTGAACTCTGATTTTAATGAACTCATACGTCCTAGTGTATTCGGTTGGTATTTTCCATGTATCAGGTATCACATCCAAAACCCTTCAAACCCGAGTACAACGTTCTATCTATTATCTACATCTTCTATACTACGACCCCAACTATGGAGTACCAATTTATTGGAGTATGCAGAATTTCGATAGCTAGATCTATGGTAAGGGTAAGCTCATTTTTCAAAATGCTTTGTATTATTTTTAGAGTAAAAATTCGGGTTAAAAACCATCAGTAAAGAAAAGCTTGAACCAAAACTTTGTACGATTACCAGTTCTGTGCTAATAAATTAACACTTTTGGAGTAAAAATTTCTAAAATATTTAATGTAGTGAAACTCACTGATTAATTCACCAGTTCGATTATTTCCCCTTCAAGAAACACATCGAAAACACAATGATTTATACCAATCTCTTGAATTTTGCCGGTTTTCATATAGGTCACTTTTACGCGTAGTGTTTTACAGGCATTTGGTGCCTTAAATATGTTTTTAAGAGGGTACTGAGGGTCGTTGACATAAAGGAGCCATCGCATTAAAAGTCCAGAAAAAGTTTTTTATAAACGATATTTCACTGAGGGTATAAGAGTTTTATTATCATTTCAGTTTTCGATACATTATATACTGTGATTGGGGGATGAGATTTTTATAAAAATATTTTTAGATTCTGTGTTAGTTTTTATCATTAATATGTACTTCGAATAAAATAATTATAATGGCTTCATGAAACAAGAGGAACCTTGGGTGGGGATTATACAGTCATGTAAAACTCAAAAGTAAACCATACATAATGATACAAGAAAGTCTGAATCAAATGTAAACAATGAAAAATATCTGCACTAAAATAAAAATATATATCGTCACTATGTCGTTTCTTTTCCGACAGATTTACCAAAATGCACATCTCAATTATATGACAGATTTACCAAATGACACAGTAGAATATAGATTTAAAATAATTTTATTCCGAAATATAATGGGGTTTTTTTCAAACAATTTAGGGACCTTAAAATTTTAGTTACATATTAGTTTATATATAAGAGATTGGTGTAAATCCTCTTATATACGACATATATAAGAGGATTTACACCAATCTTAACGTGACTTAAGGCGTATTTACTCATAAGTCGTTGCGGGGGAAAATGGAACCATTTCTTGATGAGGCAAAAGACGTTTGTGTAAATCTTAAATTTACAACACATTTCTAAAAAAAAATTAATTAAAAAGTTGGAATACTAATTGTATGAAAATTACAGCACTATACTTCAAGTAATATCACACGCCATTTAACACAAATAAATTCCATTTTTTGAATAGATATTTTTTACTTATTTCGACACTTTTTTCGATTTGCGCTATCTTTTTCAATAACAGTCCCTTTATCGCATTGAATTCTCTATAACAGCAAATAAAAAAAGGCGCAAACGTTCCTTTTATTGATTCCTGACAAAGAAGTAGAAGGAGACTCTTTCTCATACTGGGTTTGTACTGTCTCCAACGGATTCAAAAGATCGAAAGCGATAAAGGTGTACAGTCGTATTGAATAGGAAAACCTATTGAGGAACTTTAAAAAGATATTCTGAAATATAATATCGTCAGTGAACACTTAGAATGAAAGTTTAGTTTTAATATTTGCTCTGCAAATGTTGAAAAAAAAAAGAAATTATATTTTTTCAAACACATCACATTGTACATTTAAATTTCATTACGATTACTCTAGCATGTATCACAATGGTTTCTTTGGCTTTACCTTTTCTAAGGACATAATTGAAGTTTACAGTGTAATGTAAAATCAGTTACGACAACTGCATTAACTAAGAACTGATAAAAAACGAAAACTTGCATCTATATTTTGTAACACAGATGTTGAAACAACTTTCAAATGGTTTTTTAATGTATCTCATCTTTCTCATCTTTTACTGGAATTCGAAGTGAAATGGAACCTATTTACTCAATTTTTTACATGAACTGTTTATAGAACCACAAGCTTTATATTTATTATTACGATGCAGCTTGCTACCAATTTTTAATCACATTACAGTTAATTCAAACTATCTGGGAATATTAAACTATAAAAGATTTCAATTTTTTACAAAAGTAACCATAACAGGTCAAGGATAGAATAACATATTGCCCGACTTAAAAGTAAAATTTTGAATCAGCCAAGTAAAAAAATTCAAACATGCTCAAGAGAAATTAAAATGTATTAGTTTTTCATTATTGGTGAGTAAAAATTTTCGGATTTTTCTAACCTTGCATCACTTGTTTCCAGTTAATTCTTTTACATACCTGATAATAAAATAACATACGTTCACATGAACCCATAAACTCGGATTTTTGCACCTTACCTAAGTACCACCAAGCTAACTTAATCGAGTAACAAACCCCAAAACAATCCCTTTCAGCAAATTCTACGATATAGCTAAGTAGGCTGATGAGAGATCCTCACTGTCCAAAATTACTCCGAATCTGTTAAATGCAGCGATTTGACAGTCTGTCTTAATGCGGGACTGTTATTAGGCACCCCCTTTCAGCCTAACTATTCATCGAAATATTAGTATGTGGAAACCTGTGCATAAGGCTTACTCTGGTTTCAGATAATCCCTTAATATCGACATATACAAGCACTCACAGAGTCCAGACCAGACAACACATAGTTTTGGAAAGTAGTTGAAAACTTTCTTTCAGCCTTTGTTGAAATTTATACTATTCAAAAGGCATTCATTCTTTTTACAATGAGGAAGTTCAGCATGTTTCTATTTTTTAAAAAAATCAAATCAAAATGCTGAGAAACTCCTAAATCCAAAACATTTCTTCATTATGTAGAGTAGAATATTTATAGAGACTAAAAGTAAGATAGAGTAACCATGAACAGTTGATTAAAATACACTGTTAAAAAATTTGTGCTTGGTTTCACCATGATATTGGTTCCTAGTAGCTGCAGCGGCTGTGTGGTGAAATGTTTCACCTTTTTTTCGGTTTTCATTGAACCATTTTTCTGGATTTGGAAAGAAAAACCTGAAAAGTGGTTCAACCGAATACCAAAAATATGGTGGAACGTTTCACCGCACAGCCGTTGCAGCTACTAGGAACCAATATCATGGTGAAACCAAGCACAAAATTTTTAACAGTGCAGCACGTGCTGAAGTCGTTCTGCCATCCTGTGCTTTTTTACCAACTCGCTACGAATTTACAGCATTAAAAAATATTTTTAATTTTTAATATACTATTAATATATACACAGGAATGTAAGCATATACAGAAATCCAACATTCTTAAGCTATGGCACGCGTGACGAAAGCAGCGACGTTTGGCCTGGGGAACCAATTGGGATTGCGTCTTTTTTTAGAAGTTTTTGTTCACTTCAGAACTTCGCAAATATTTTTATTCTCAACTTCGTTAGAGAAATTGATATTATGTTAACTTTTTCTATTTAAACAAAAACAACTTTCTATTTAACAAAAGGGAAAATCTAAGAAAATGAACTTTTTCATTCATAGCACTCCAAGCCACTAGCAATCCGCAGTGCATTCACTGTGGCGTACACTAATTTCTTGACCAACTCTAATTTAACGATATCTACGTTAGTACGCTCTATACATAGGATGGATATACATACATGGAAAATTCCGTTCGTTAAATGCGTTTACCAGAATAAGGATCTTAGTAAACAGATGTAACGACTCTGTTTAAGTTAGTACACTCAATACATATAGTGATTCTGGAGTTTGCTATCCTGAAAATCTATTCAACCAGCTTCGGCCAATGCAGACTCAACTAGGTAAGGTAATCGTTTCCGGCTGCCTATTTCTAGCCTCCTTCAGAAGCTTTAACACAGCCAATAACGCCTCGTAATTTAGAACCCTGGTCAAGTGAAGAGGTCGACACCTGAGCGGGCACCCAACGGAACTTCGAGCGACATCGTACGCTAACGCCGTCGGGACTTTGGACTCCACAGATTTAACGAGCACGTCTGTCCCTGTGTACTCGGGCCCATCCGTGATGAGGATTTTTATGCTATTTCCAGCACAGATCCGATTTATAGGATGACTGGCAGTAGGTGGGATTCGAACCCCGCACTCCTGAGAAGGTTGAATCTCTAGGCTGATGCCCTAACCACTCGGCCACGGACGGGCCGACTCAACTATTTAAGCCGGAGAAGCTCTCTGTGACGCCACACTATATGTCCTGTTCGGTTTGTCTGCTATTCGAAAGAGAGGAATGAAAACTGTTCAGAACCTGAAAAGTATAGTTGGCCGTGTGTAAATAGGTTGCGTACTTTTTCTTCAGAAAAGCCGACAATCTATATTGGACGGATTGCGTGGCGTCTTGAAGAGTTTCTATGGCCTTACAGTTGAGTCGCATCTGCTCGAACACTCAGTTCTTGAGGTTATCTACCAAACACCCTACGTCCACCTCACCAAATCACAAAACTGACCTTAAGTTTTCCGTTCATGCCAATCTTGTCGATCCTCTCCACTCTGGCCACTGTTCCTCCCCTCTGGCCGATCTCCTGAGGAAACTCGGCGAATCCACCGAGAGGGTGTCGCTCGGCATGCGTGACCACGCTGCCATAGTGGTACTGAGGGGAATGAGGTTGCGAGGCCCGGAACGGGACACGACCCAGGCCCGTGCTGTCACTCCATGGGACCCCTCGGAACCTGTAAGAAAAATTATACGAATAAGGAAATTGGCTTGTTAAAATCACTGGTAACCTCACAAATAAAGTTTTTAATAATGTGTGACTTACTTAACCCTTTAAGACCTCAGCTACACTCTTAAAACAAACGAGCGGTTTTAACTCAGTCTGAGTTAATTTCCACTCCTTTCCGTGCCGAAAATGCACTTCTCCTATAGGAGTGAATTTCACTCTTTTTCGGAGTGGGTAAAAGAAATAAAAGAAAACAATCTGCGTCCTACACTCTTAAAACGAGCGGTTTTAACTCAGTCTGAGTTAATTTTCACTCCTTTCCGGTGCCGAAAATGCACTTCTCCTATAGGAGTGAATTTCACTCTTTTCGGAGCGGGTAAAAGAAATAAAGAAAACAATCTGCGTCCTACACTCTTAAAACGAGCGGTTTTAACTCAGTCTGAGTTAATTTTCACTCCTTTCCGGTGCCGAAAATGCACTTCTCCTATAGGAGTGAATTTCACTCTTTTGTTTTAAGAGTGTACACAATTGTGCGGGTATAAAAGAGAATGTTCAAGCTCTTCAAAAATATCGATACCGAAGCAGCTGACTTGTATAAGTCCTTTATTTGTATAAAAATGACGCAGTTTTTAAGAAGTCGCTGGCATTAATGCTTTTTAAGCCACTTTTTCAATAAGACTCTTAATCTCTCTCTTAATCTCATAGCCTTAAATAACCGCCATCTGAAGGGGAGTCGTAAAGGGTTAAGGTTTCGTACTATTTCAGGGGAAAATTTTAAGACAGATTTTTCATATGTCAGGAAATACTGGGGTTGTGAAACACCACACGACTTTCAAATACCAATCAATAATAGATATTTCATACGCTAGAATTTGGTAAAAGATTTTTTCAAGAAGTTTTTTTAACACAAACTTAAAACCTAAACAGTTCTATGGCAGCAACCCTTTGCACATGCGTGGTTTTCCCGAAAAACTTATGACGTCCGACAGGTACTAAAAACTTGTTTGCCAAATTTGAAGTTCGTAGCTCTTTCACTTCGAGATGTAGAGTGACTTCAGAAATACAGTAAGATGGGGGAACAGACAGACCAATAGGCGGAACACTGTTCGAAAGCCACTTCAGAATCGAAACCCTTCAAAACGTGTAGAAAACACAAATCTTGACCTCATCGCAATACTCCCCAGGTAGCACACCAATGTGGGATCCACTTGGTTCGTCGTGGGTCCACGTGGCTCAGATGGGCACTGGTGGGCCCCATCAGCTCATAACCAAACCATGTGAATTCCATGTACTCAATTTCAGCAAACTATGAGCTAATTACGAAAACATATGAGTAAAATATTATTTATTTTGTAATAATTAAGTGACATTAATGTATTTGGATGCTAAAAATTTTATATTTTACGTTTTTTCTGGAACAAATAAAACCATGTGGATCTACATGGAACAATATGGGCAACCCATATAGATTTCTGTGGGATATCCCTAACATGCCCACGACATTGAATAAAGTAGTTTAGAGAACTCGGTTTTAATTCTTAGGCAAATGGACTGTTTATAACTTAAATAAAATAGGTTTCATTGTTAGGTAATTGAAAGTAAAAATGTCGGGTTATGGTTTTATTAATTACTAGCTGTTATACCCAACGTTGCACGGGTAGAGGTGGAAAAATAATACAGTCAATTTAACTATTTTTTTTTTATTTCATTTTAGTTACATAAGATATGAAGATTACCCAGTAATTTTCCATTTAATTACCCAACTTGGATATAGTAATGATTAATATTAATTTCAAAAATACCTTTGATAAGAAGCTCAAATTAAAAAGATTACATATTTAAGTAAAAAATAATCAGTAAGAATTAAAAATGGAAAAACAGCTAAATCTTAAAAGGGTCTCAAACATTTATTTTAACGCAATTCAAGGGAGTTCTATATTCTTAATGAAAGCGAATTACATGATCTAATTGCTTAGATGTTATAAAGCTACTCCAGCAAACAGCAAACGATTTGCATTTTTTTATATTGATTTGTATTTTTTTAACTGTGATAAAGATACTTAATCAAACTATTTTTATTTTTAATAATAAATATTTTTCTAACTGCTAAAAAGCTAGCAAACGATTTTTGTTTTAGATGTTTATTTCTAATTTTTTAGCTGTAATTAAACTAAATATACTTAAAAATCGTTTTTAAAAAATGTGTAAAATAAAACTAAGTAAACAATCCGTGAAAACGTGCTGTTGAAGGAGCAATAAACCTCTAAAGTCTTCAATGCATTGAATGGGAAACATAAAAAAAACGTTCGAAAACGATAGAAGGAATGGTCTGATTCGAAAAATTCTTAGCCTATGTTTGTTCCGGAGATGAGATGAATTTTTGTGCCAAATTTCGTGACGATCTGTTGCGTGGTTCTTTAGATCTCGTGTCTTATACAAACAAACAAACGGAAGTTGCCTTTTATGTATATAGATATTCGCTCCATAAGTAGTGGAAATGTTAAAGTTATCTGCAGTCTGTATGGCAACAAAGATATGCTCAGAAAGGCTGCTGAAATGATAAAAAAAAACATATTGGGAATGGGAAGTTATGACGTTACGCCTTGATAACAGTCTGCTGTTATCAATTTCGAAGGAATTTCGCAAAGTTCAATTTTTCGCATTTTCAAACACTATTTAAATCCTGCTTATAAATTGATGAAATTCAAAAGCGTTTAAAGTTTACCGTTTTTTCCTTCTTAAATGAATAAAAAAAATTAAAATACTTAAAACCCAATAGTTGTATAAATGTATCACCCTGAAAGTTCTCTTCTCTGTCATAATACAACCCTAAACACAAAACAGCTTTTACAGATTTCATTCATTGCACTAGCCGGCGATGGTTCTGTGAACTGAACTGTGATAAATAATCTTATTGTTGTTTGGACTCTGAGTTCGCAAAAAAAAAAAACATTACGTCTGAATTTTTCATAAATGAACTGAACTAAAATAAACCGAAAATGCATAATTTCAGCAAATTTTTGGATTTTATTTAATTTAAATATTTTGTGATTTATGTTTTATTATTCTAAAAATAAAGGATGAAAAATTATTTTTTTCGCGAAAAAAAGTCAGATTATGTTTTTAATCTTTACGAATTTTCTCACAATATCAAGTATAATAGATATCGATGATAACTGCTACATAATACTTAAAAAAATTTAAATAAAGACAACATCTGAAAAAAAAATATGAAACTAAGCATAAGAAATATAAGTTTTCATAAAATTAGACTGTTTTAAAAATTGTTTTTCAAAATATTTGAAAATTTTTACCGAATTTAGGCCTTTATAATATTTTAAAAGTACCTTTAATTTGTTGTTTCGTTGAAAAATTCAAATCTTACAGAAAATATAACGACACATTTAATAGTAAATCGGATCTGTTACAATATAACAATGTTTCAAATAAACGCTGCATTGGCATTATTCATCATTCCAGAACAAAAAAGGCAATTTTTTTATCAACTATTCTTTATATTTATCACAAGGATAATATGCCTGTCACATTTTTTACAAGTTGTGATTGATTCCGTTCCATAAAAATCTATCACAAAATAGAAAAGTTGCAGATGAATGACCAATATCAATAAGCTAGAAAAAAAACTGTTTCTAAAAAAAGGACCGTGGTATTTATAATTAGAAATTTCATTAACTTTTCTGAAACTTTATGATTAAAATAGGTTTTTGAATATTCAGATATTAATATATAATCAAAATATCTATGTAATGTTGAATATTATCGATCAAAATATTTGCAAGATCTTTGAGTTTCTTTAAGAAAACAATATTTCGTAGCCAATTAAAGGATTAACATATTTAGTAATTATAACTTTATTAAAACTTACACATTAATTAGATTTATTATTTCGATACTGTACATTTTGACGAAGCGAATACCAGCGATATATTACGAAACATACTACACAAAATATATTGGAAAAACAATTAGAGAGAACATCCCAAATGAACAGAACCAAAACTAATAGAAATCGATTTCCCCGATTTTGTCAAAGGAAATTCAATTGCAAAATCAGTTTCAATATTAATTACTTTTTCGCAATTATATTTTCCCCGCCAGTCCGTAAATTTTTTCTTTTGGTTGTTGATCTCTGACATTATAAATTAAACATGTGGTTTGTCGATTTCAAACAATTTATCTAGAATGTAACCTTTTTTGAGGAAACTTTGTGATCAGTACCTTATAATTTTGAGCCATGGTAAGATAACGAGGTGCTTATGAAGTAGGCGTTTCATCAATCAAATATTATACCATGGAAGGTTTTGTGAAATTTATTGATTGATTGGTTGGTTGGTAGACATATATATTCAGGTTTGTGTGCTTGGTCAGCGACCCGCTTATAAACCTTCGTCAAGTAAGACAGACACAACAGACAACACACACACACATAAGTGGATCCATCTAATTTTTAGAGACAGAGGCCCACTAGAGGACCCCCAGAATTGGCTTGTCACCCCCAGAGGTATTGATTTGGTATGAGAACTTAGAGGACTTTCGGACCCAACAGATTTAACGAGCACGTACTCCGCATATACTCGGTAGGTCTTCAGTGGTACCGGGACTCGATCGCAGGACCTTCCGATCCCGAGACCGAGACGCTGACCACTAGGCTCACTACGGCCCCAAATTTATTGCAAAAGCGTAAAGCTTTGTTAGACTTCCCACCTACATTTTATTACATTCATTATATCGTTTTCAGAAATAATTTAGGGCAATAACTACAATTCTATGGAGTTTTTAATTTAGGAATAAACCGGTATTTTATAAAACCAATTTAATATCAAGAATTTTTTTTATCTGAAACTATAGTAAAAACATGAAATAGCTATATTTTTCTATTCTTATCTTCTTAGATGATTATTGACTTAAGGTGTTTTAAGTCTTACATAACTCGTGTGCAGTGTTATAACAAAACAATTCACACTCTTTTGAGTGAGTTAATTTTGTAAATGGGTTAATTCTTACAATTTCATCTGACTTAAATTTTTGAAAATCTTTTGGCTACAATCCTTAATGTAGAAAAAAAGTAATTTTTATAGGTAATTTTGAGTATGTTAAATTTCTTTACTGATTAGTTTACTGAAACTATACCTTGATTTGAGATCTCAGACAGCAATAATCTACACTTAGAAGGGAATTAATGCTCCTCGGTTTTGCAAAAGTGTGTTTAAAAAAGAGTGATGTTTCCGCATTAAGAATTTTTTTTTGCTCAAACCAAAGCAAGAAATATATAAATATTTCGTTTTTTACATTATTTTGTCCTGACCTTTCTTATTTGTATAACAATCAGGAATGTATCATGGGACACTAAAGAAACCAGAGTAACATATTTTAATATTACTTTATTGCCGACAAAAATGCTTATAATAGGGACAGACAGGTGGGTGGGCAAAATATATAAGATAGGTATGCGATGTCATTACCGTTCAAACACAAGAAGAATTATGAAAATCGGTCATTTAAGTACATTTGAAAAAAATTAATATAACTTTGTTAAAACTGAAGTAAAATTAGTTACGGACAGATGTACTAAAGCACAGAAAGACGGACGTGCAGACAGAAAACGTATATAAAGTAATAAAGTATACAACAATACGGGCTAAATGAATATAAAATAAGTATCTGGTGTCCTACTTTTTAAACAAAAATAACACACTTCCACACAACAGTTGCATTTAACAGGTAAAAAGGAGCCAAACAGAACATTAATTCTATAATAAACATTTGCTTGCTAAATTTGGCTAGTTTCATTTATTTTATTTCGAAAATTCAATAATTATTACTTCTCGTTTGCAAAAATTAATTTATATTTCAAAGAATAAATATGTAATATTCCTCATTTTTAAATAAAATGAAAACTTTTCATATCAACATACGAAGAATCTCGTAGTGAAATATATTTGACGTCATTTCAAACTGATCGATGTCGCAAAAATAAATTTATTTTAATTTCTTGTCTGAAAGAAAAAAGTTTCTCGAGCGATTGTTGCGAATGGCAATGGTGATTTAATTCTAATAAAAATGGCTTCCTATGCTTTTTAAATGAGCATTAAATTTTGCAGGGTTTTTTTTAATAATTGAAGTATTTCGAATTCGAATTCTTCTCTGATATTTTCAATGTATTCTAATTTCGATACGCCGAATTTTTTGACATATCACACTTGTCCGTAGCATTTGTAGTTTGGACTATGAAAGTGGGTGACAGACAGATGGACTGAACGATTATAATACCTTCCACTTTGTACGTTATAAACGTAGTGTGGAAGCTAAAACTATTAAAGATAGGTCTCGGATATCATGTATTTCAAACAAAAATAAATTGTAACTACGGGAGTTTATATAGTGAGGGGGTATAAATTGAAGGACGGACGGAAATCTCCATCTTGCCAATAACCTATTTTTATTTTATTTTTATTCTTTCGAATTATAAAAGAAAGTATGGTATGATTTTTATACGATTATAACCCTGTATCACTTAACTGGGATGTACCTTTAACTTTAAATAAACTATAAGTATCCTATTAACTGTGCGACTTGTAGGAAATTGTTACTATAATGAAGAAATTTTCATATTATCATCAGTCTAAAGCGACAAATATGATTGATAACTCAGTTTGAAAGTTTAAAAAAGCACGTTCCCGTTCTCTGTTTTTTTTATCCTTCATATGGATCGGCATTATTACATAAGGTATTATTTTAGAAAAATAATTGACACTTTTCAATGGTACATTTGTTTGCCAGAAAAAATTATAAAGACAATAAGAATTATAAACAACATTAAGAACTTCAATTTGTTGAGAGGGTACATAACAGTGGTATTTTTTCCGTAACTAATCGTTCGAAAACTGTCTGTGTTTGTCAAAGGATCCACATTAAACTAGAATTGTTTGATTTATTTATTTGATTTAAAAAGTATCATCATGTTTAATCATTAAACGCTGCTATCCTCTGATATCTTCTTAGTATAATCTGCACGTAGTACGTAAACATGCACTCTTCTTTATAAAAGAAAAAATATTAGACATTAATGCTGTAAAAACATTTTAATTAGCCAAACATTATAAGTAAATGTTTGCTTTATTGGTTAGAGTGCAAGTTAGATATCTCGTGACTTTAAATGCGTGGCATTCTTGGTCCAATTCACTTCAGGATTGACGAAGACAAAACGTTTTTAAATGTATAATATCATAATGATTTTACCTTTTTGAATAACGTTTATTCTTTTAGAGAGTATTTGCATTTTCCATGATATAATAGCGAAGTGGTTCCTCTTTTAAATACCACGTTTATAAGTTTTCTGTTGTTACATCTAAAACATCTAAATCACCATGCTCAATTTTTTAGCCAACCTCTTTTAAACTCTAAGATTATAAAAGTCGGCACATCTCCATAAGTCACTGTTTGTTGGGTGAGGAATCGATATTTATCTCCAACTAGTAAGACATTCGGATGTAACAACTTTCATCTTACAACCCTGTGTTTACTTCTATTAGCTATTTTTAGCAACCTTACAGTTGAAACATCCACAATCATGCCAATAAGCCAAGAAGTGTATAATAGAGCTGCTTCCAGAAGAAAAGAAATATCAGAAAAAAATTTAAACATCAAAAAGTTACTCACCCTCTCATTTCCGTGAAACTCGGCGGCCTCCTACTCTTTTCCCTGAACCTCGCCCTCTCCTCAGGGGAATTGACCACGGTCCCATACACCCCAAGCGCCTCCTCAGGCAACGACGAATCCGCGAATCTTCCCGGCACCATCCTACCTCTACCTCCACCCACCACCTTCTGCGAGTTGAAATCGTCAAACTCGTGGAAACCCAGAGAATCCGGCATATTGTTGACATCCATGACAATCCTGTCCGCGACAGGAACCATCACCTCGTTCTGATCCTTGATGACTGCACCAAACTGGCCTTTGGCATGGTACATGGCTTCTTTCGAGGCCAGGTTCGATTTGGCTGCCGAGTAAGGGTTAGGGTCTGGATACTTGCTGGGCCTCCGTCTTGAGGCCCCGAATCGTACAGCGCTGGCGGTGAACGGATCTTGGATTTTTGGGATCTCGTTGGTGAACTCCATCTGTCTGCCCATGCGTCTCATGTGCCGCCACATGGATCTGAGTTCCTGGCAGGTGGGTTCGCGTTCGGTGGTGGGTAAGGTTTCCATCTGGCGTCTGGCGACCGGGGGTAGAGCTAGTGCGTTGGGTGGTGGGCGGTGCTGGAGGTACAAGTGGTGGCCCCGTGGAGCGATGGGGAAGGAGGTGGAAGCCGTGGTTTTGCTGGTGACGATAGCGAGGAGGGCGAGAAGGAATAGAGGTGTGTGCTTCATGGTTCTGTTGTTGATGGCACACCTGGAAGACGAAAAGTATAGTTTTTGGTCTGTGAAATAGGCAGGGCATATAGGACTATTCAGGTTATAGACACAGCAAATTTTGGGGGCCCTTTTAAGGAGAATTTTCTGCATGATTGCTCGTAATAATGATGCTAGTTGGCCGTTTATTATATTTTTGCTAAAAATTTTTGGGCTTCCTTATGATATCAATCAAACCAATATCACGTAGGTCTGAATCTAAGTCAAGCTAAAAATAAAGTGAGGTCCCAGAAAATTTTAAAATTTACTGAAATTTTGGGGGTCTACAGCATTTTACATAATAGAAACTAAAATTTAGGGATTCCTAAAATTTGGGGGACTTAGGCCCGGGCCTTAAGGTAGATCAGGCCAAAGATATAGAGGTCAGTCTGTTCAGTGGCGCGAACATTTTAGGGATGTTTCATTTATCAAGTTGCATCAAAATTAAAATACAATCTTATTTAAGTCGTACATTTTTGTTAAATTACAAATAAAATGGAAATTGCTAAATTAAGACAGGTCACCATATTACAAGTGTTCCGTTTGTCAACCTTAGGGTCGAATGGTATACCTCTAAAATACAGATTGCCGCATTGTGGAAATCGGTTATTAACTGCGAGGTAGTAAAAATCGGTTTTTATACAAGGAAAGTATTTTCTTTCACAGTTTGTGTTTTACTTTTATGTTTTCCGTTTAAGCCATGCTAAAATTTAAAATTGCCAAATATAATATATACTATATATAGTTATTATAGTATATATATATATATATATTATATAGTAGAATATATATATATATCATATATATATATATATATATATATATATATATATGCAGAGTTGTTCGCATTTACCCTAAAGATACACGAGGCAGTCTTGGCGGATAGACATTCTAATTTCAAACGTTTTCCATAGGAGTGATAGCATATATAAGGGTTTAATAATGGCGAATAATGTTTTAAAGCAGTTTTGTGTCAGAATCAAATCACAATTTTAAGTCCTTAATGAAACAAGACATGATTCCCGAAATTTTATCCAACAACATTCCATGCCCAAAGACTGAGTGTTAATTAATGCGCCATCGCCCTCATTTTTTTAAATTTCCACTAAATTATTATTTGTTTGTTCCAGGGGATAGAAAATAAGTCAAATTTTATGAAAACAGCAAGATATAATAATGCAAATGCATAAATAATTTTTTTATTAATTTATTTGTTGAGACTAACATAACTTGCAACCGAAAAATTTGTTATTTTTACCTTCAGTTTTGATGTCCTTTAAGTACTTTAAATACTAATAAATGTTTTAAAAACAAAATATTTTTTTTTAATAATCACCGATCAATTTATGATAATAACACAAAAAAATTTATGAAAACTTTTTAATTATTTGCTATTTCCTTCAAACTTAGTGTTCGTCTTCTGTCATGTCTTTCACGAAAAACATGGATTTTTTTTATTTTAAACAAAATCTATTGGTAAAAATTGTTTGACAGTGTTATTTTCTCTTTTTATATTCTGAATAAACAGTTCAAAGTTAAAAAAAATAAATTCAAAATTTGAGTGAAATATATATATAGAACCTGAGTGAATTTGAAGTGATATATATAGTAGAATCAAACCTTTGTCCATTTTCTGTCACATTTGTCATGTCGGACCATTCTTTTTCAATGTCATAATCCGACCTATTTAAGCTGGTAACTATATATCACTTGGTGACACATGTCTAAAATCAATAACCAAACATTTTGTTGAGTGAGTTTTGTAAGGAAATACTGTTGCTTATCATTAATGAAGTTAGATATTAATAACAATTTTAAAGCAAAAGATTAAAATCGCCATGAGACCATTGTAGCAATATCTTATCATTTCTTACCATTTGGTAAACATCAATAAATTAAATTCGTTTAACAAAACAAAATCAAAAGATTTAAATTAAATAAATAAATAAAATAAAATACAGATAGTCAAATTACAATCCTACAAATTAAACTCAAGTGCTCTTACGTGTTGTTTATACATAAGTTTCGTTCACGCTGAGCGTGCGGAAAATTTTCTTTTAAATTGAAATAAAAGTATCACATTCTAATCTTTTACAATGCTATTCCTATGGAGAAAGTCGGCTCCCGTTTACACTCCTACACCCGTTTAGGTTCGAATCTATCCATCTATCTCATCCATCCATCCATATCTATTCCATCCCTCATCATCCATCCATCCATCACCCTCCATCCATATCTTATATATATATCTATAATTATTAATATATATATATATAGATATATATTATATAGATATATATATATATATATATATATATCTATAGAATATATATATATATACTATATATTATAGTATATATATATATATATAAAATATATATATAATATATATATTATATATATATATATATAATATATATATAATATATATTATATATATCTATATTTTATATATATATAGTATATATATATATATATATATATATATAATATATAGTATATATATAAATATATATATATATATATATTATATATATATATATATATATAATATATATAATATATAGTATATATATATATATATATATATATATATATTATATAAATTATATATATATCTATATTATCTATATATATTATATATAATATATATATATATATATTATATATATATATATATATATATATATATAATAATATATATCTATATATATATATATATATATAGATCGTATAGAATATATAGTATAGATGTATCCATGTCTGTCACGCTGATAAATATTTTATTAAACATTTACTTTTTTAAAATTTTCTTCTTATTTTTTTTCTCTACTTGACATTTCAAAGTCTTATATTTGATTACCCAAAAAATGGTTAATATATAATTATATATGGTCACTTAAAAATCTGTGTCTCATTTCGTCATGTCCTGTCACGGCACGTTTTAAACCAAGTAATTAAAAGTATTTTCACTTTAACTAAAATTTTAGTAATTTTTATAATGAAAACCTCTATGTGAATCACCCTAATGACAATTTTTACCAATCACTCATATTTAGTGCTAAAAGAGCAAAAAGTTTTGTCCTGATGGCCATGTCTGTCCGAAGGAATTAGCCATATGTATTTGCTTCAGTTCTTCAAAATTCATTTCAATTTATTTCTTCTTATTTGCTTCAAAAAATTTGTTTTTCGTTTCCTTGGTATTTTTGTGGATAAAATAATAAAATAGGGTTTCTCAGTAAACGGAAATAAATTAACAGTTTTGTATTAAATACGTGGTTTAAAATTATGTTTTTGATTGGCACATCCTTAATGAAATGTCAAGAAAAACCTTTGGTAAGCTGCGAATTAATGAAGAATGCTCATACATTTAATGAGTTTCAGAATGCATGTATTTTCTCAAAAACTAATACTTTCAAAAGTTTGTGAAGTATGTTTGTAATTAAACCGGTATATAAGTTATTCCATTTTAATATAGAGTGTTTTCTTCTTTTAAGATGCGATTATTTTGAGGACATGTACTTCATATTTTAACCAAAATTTGTAATTATTTTCAAAGCAAAAATTTAAAAAAAATAATATTTTTTGATTAAAATCTAAGAGCTAATAAAAGACTAAACGAAAACACTTGTTATACCAGGATTTATGATAAACATCGAATGTATAGTTAGATGTGTATACTACCATAGAAAATATCCATTAAATTTTTGTCTAGAAGTAATATTAATAAATATACAGAAATAATTTAAATTCCCATCAGAATATATAATTTCAAATTCACTTTCCTTTTAGGTTTTTTTTTTCGTTTAAGGTTTGAAAGTAATGAAAAATAAATGTCAAGCTTAAACAGCGTGATAATTTCCTTTAGTTAATTGATAGCATCAACTATTTCTTATACGAAAATAAGAAACACTTTTAGCAAAGATATTCTTTTATTTGGCCATTTTTGTAAAACCTCGTTCTTAATGGAAGGAATTCCTCTTGAAGAAGAATGTTTAATGTTCTACTCTAAGAAGGGTTATTCTTTGCAACTGCCAGTTTTTGGCTTAGATTTTTCAAAACAATTATCTGTGTTGCGATACAATGGTTGATTGGACATTGAACCTGTACGTAGACCTAAAATTGATATAAACATCCGTGCCAGAAATGTGATTCCAGAAATGGGATGTGTGAGGCTTGTTCATTTATCGCGATCATCGAGTTGTTTGACGGACTTTCTTTAAGCTTAATCCTAGTCTTAAAACCCAAATCTTTGAAACCAAAGTTTTTAAACAACAAATTTTACTCTCTTTTTCTTGCATATGATTTATTTACTCATTTGGAATATAAGTGCACAAGTAAATTAGTTCTTAATGTTAAATGTAACATATGCTTTACATTTACCATACATTATTATGCAAGTATTTTTTTTTATACATTTAGTGAGTAAAGTCAACTATTTCTAAAAGTACTATCTTATCATCTACAATAATATAAGAAAGAGTCTGTGTATTTGTGTGTGGATCGTGAAAGACCTATTTATACTGCTTGAAAAAATTCTAAATTTTTAATATTGATTCCCTGTAATACCTACGTGTGCACCTGAGGCTTAGTTTTTTCATATTTGATTTCGATTTTTTAATTAATATAATTATTTTCAAAAATACGTCATCCACCCCGAAACTGGGGCTTGAAAACACATGGTCTAGGCCAAAACAGGGGCTTGAAGTCATCCTTAGATAAACATGAAAATCCAGTAAGAAGAGCCTTTAAAAAAATAAACACGAATTCGATTTCTACTTATCATTTTCAATTTGAAAGAAACTTTAGCACGAGCGACACGAAGGTTCAAAACAAGATCACGAGGGTTTAATTTGTAGGATTGTTATTTGACTATCATTAATTTATTTCAGTTATTGATTGTGGAATGATTACCACTTTCGTGTTGTTAAATTTAAAAGATTGCCAAAAGTCGCCAATGAACAGACCTATGATATTATTATAGCTGTATCAAAAACAAATCACCGTTATTAAAGGTTAACCCATGCGACGCCGGGTTTAGAAAGCTAGTAATACCATAATCTGAAACACTGTAACACGGTAAACAACTAAGGTATGAAACGAACTCATTAAATAATAGTAAAATTTTGATGTGGTTCCTCAATCAGAAAGTATGTGGTGAAATAACGATATAATGCGTAGCGGTGAAACTTATTTAGATTGTAAAATTTCAGTGTTAAATAGAACCGTGATAGGCAATGAGAATATTACAATATTGAAGCATACGGCAAAATAATATAGAAACATTTTATTAAAAATAACAAAAAAAATCTAAGTAATACATCCGTACGTTCAAATGCTATGTAGCTTAACAATATGTAAAAATACTCTGTTAAATTTCAGTACAAAGCCTAACAAAGAAATATACTGTATCAAATACCAGTAAGTAAACTAATGATTAAAGTGCAAAAAGTAGATAAAGTTTATAGGTAATCTTATACTCTTGTATAAGATTACCCCTTTTATTTCTTCTTGGAAATAAAAATATGTGAAATAAACAATATGAAACCATACGGAGAAATACAATGTAAAATTGTTACTTAAAATTTAAGATTTTTTTTGTAAAAATCATGCAGTTTTTCTTCTTTTTTAGAAAACTGGTAAACTAATAACAGTTTGATACCTTGCCCCACCAACCTATCGTTCAAAAATATCATTGGAATTCTTTTACAAGGTTTCCTTTTTTTGTCAAACATTGCAGTTCGAACAATTGTTTCTTTTTCAGCTGTGCTTTTTCTTTGTTTGGTCAGAGATCAGATCGGAAAATCAGAACTCAGAAAATACTAATATTATAGTTATTAAAATTAGAACTTTTTGAGGTTCTGATGAAATAAGTTTTTCTATGACTGGCTTTCTTTATATTGTTTCCTGGGTTTAAAAGTTAAAAGGAAATAATTTGATGAATTAATTTAAATATCAAAGCGTGCATATAAATTATCTCTCTATATTAAAAAAAAGTAGGCTCTTTTAAGTGTCCGGAGCCATAACATGATGAAATATTGATGTCAGAAGCCAAATTTTTTTGGGAGGGTGTATCTTCCTTATGCCTCAACCCTTTTTTTTTTTTTCAAATTTCCAATTAGTTTTTTAATTAAAAAATAAAAATTAATTTCTCCTCGAGGTTAAATTATAGGTGATTTTGAAAGTGTCCGGAGCCATAACATGATGAAATATTGATGTCAGAAGCCCAAATTTTTTTGGGAAGGTGTATCTCCCTTATGCCTCAACCCTTTTTTTTTTTTTTAAATTTCCAATTAGTTTTTTAATTAAAAATAAAAAATTAATTTCTCTATGTTAAAGTATAGGATTTGAAAGTGTCCGGAGCCATAACATGATGAAATATTGATGTCAGAAATCCAAATTTTTTTTGGGAAGGTGTGTCTCCCTTATGCCTCAACCCTTTTTTTGTTTTTTTCAAATTTCCAATTAGTTTTTAATTAAAAATTACAATAAGTCAGCCACAAAAAAAACTTATTCCTTTTCTGCAAAACGGCCACAGAAAAAGATCATAAATATGTGATTTTGTTACGTTCTTTTTAAAGAACAGTTGCTCTCTTTTCTGTTCTTTTAAAAAGAACAGTTCTTTAACTTGTTCTTTTTACATTGGTTTTGTGTTTATATGTAGAAAAGGTTTACAGATTTTTTTAAAAAATGATTTGGCCTTAAAATATATTATAGCAAGATAGAAGGTTTATAGATTAAAATTATGTAAAAAAAGATAGTAAAAAATTATGACAAAACTATTTTAAATTAACATTTAACATAACAATTACTCTAATAAACATTTTCAATAAACAAACATTTTTTATACCAAAATTATTTTATAGCAAAATTATTTTATTTAATTCTGCTTAAGTGGAATCACAAAATTTCCCTTTTTTTATAAAACAGTTTTTTTTTTTAATTTTCAGAACTGATGAAAAATATCGCGTTGTTCTTTCAACTTTTTTCTTCTTCAGCTGGCAGATGGCTTTCTTTTTTTTATTTAATCTCTCGTTTTTTTTTAATTTTTATTATTCGTTCGCAGCAAAACACCACAGTAAAAGAGTTTTATTTTTTTATTTATCCTGAAAAATGTATTCTTATAGATGCGAATAAAATAAACTTTGCACACTCGAATAATGTGACATTCCTTTTTGTTTTTTTAGAAAGTTTTTGAAGATGTTTTAATTATGGAAGTATCAAGATATGGTACATGTTAATTACTTTGTGGGGGGAGGGCAAATTTAGAAAGTTGCCCTTGTTAAACATTGTTTTATGATTTGTTGTATAGCCAACATATTAAGCGATTTTTTTTAAGCTTCCACACTACGTTTATAACGTAAAAAGTGGAAGGTATTATAATCGTTCAATCCGTCTGTCTGTCACCCACTTTCACAGAACGAACTGCAAGTCGAACAAACGAGTGGGATACATCGTTTTAAAGCAAAAAAATCAGGATAGGTTGCATCCCAAATTTCATTAAAATATTTATTTACTGCAAATTTATACCCGTTCTTCGCACGGAATAAAAAAATATCAAATAGATTCCAAATATGTGTACCATATACCCTGTTATAGGATCATAAACTTATCATTGTTTCCGCTCGTTATAAATTATAAAATCCCGTTTCATTGCCTTAAAATTCCAAAATGAAAAGTACGCTATAAAATGCACTCATAAATGTCATCACAATTCCCTCATAAATACATAAAACCTTTTAGCTCATTTGGGGCGTTTTGGGAAATAATTTGGCGAGAAAATAGATATAGCTACCCACACCCATTTGACAGCACTAACACAATGACCTTCGAACAACTGACCAGCTTATAAATTATTTATAAAAGAAATCGCCTATTTGGCGAATTTTAGTTAATAATTTGGCGAGTTTGGCAACGTATTTGGCGAAAAAATAAAGACATAAAACATTAATAGCTAGTGCGATGGCCGTTATTAACCATCATAGTTCAGTAATAGCTTAACTATACATTTATTGCTTAAATATGCATACATGCAGTCAATAGAAAAAATCAATGAAAAAATCATCAAATAAACCCACAATAAAATCCAGGAATGAAGACTGGCGGAATTACGCTCACTTGAAACATTGTCAATTATTTTTCAAATAATGAATTTAGTTTCTGAAATAATGGCAAAAGAATAAAATAAACATTTTGAATTTTAAATGTTTTCGTTAAAAGTTTTATTTAATTTTTTCAGCCGATGGCATCAGGAAAGAGAAAAAATGATCGGATTTGAGCGAAAGTGGTGTATTTTTTTCAGAAAATTCGAATTTTCTCTAAAAATGGAAAAAATATGAAAAATCTAAGCTTCAGGTGCACACGTTAGTATTAAAGGGAATCTATCTTGAAAATTTCGAATTTCTGAGGGCAGTATAAGTAGGTCTTTTACGATCCGAATACAAACACACAGACACACATACTCTTTCTTTTATTATTATAGATGTGATATGATTCAGTTTGGATTGTTGTAATATCACAGTAGTAAGTGAGATGAGAAGTAATTAATGAGTTGAAGGAGTTGATTAGATAAAAGTAACTGTGATATAAAAACAAAACCGTGTTTTAATCAATTCTGTTACCAATAAAAATATCATCTTAAAATCCCAATAATACAAGACAATACGTTTAAATATATAAATCAGTAATACGTACAAAAACCCAATTTTGGTTTATTGTCTTCCAATGGTGTAATGACACATGTGACCAAAATACAAATCCATGCAATAAACACAAAAGTATATTTTGAACACAGCCAACAATACATATCTGAAAATAGCAATCAGTTTACTACATTTGAACATCCAAATTCCCTACTTAAATTGGATTGCTATTTTTTTTCTTATCGTAAAAAATATTAGTTTGCAAACAACGAGATAAACAGCGGGCAAACCATGTATATCACATAAAAAAGCCACATTTATGCATCTGTATTCTTATGTGCTTTTTTTTTCTCGGTATTGAATCATTTAATTTTAGTTCATTCGTTCAAAGCACAAATATCTTTAAATAAAAAAAGTATTCTATTATTTTTATTCTAATGCATACGATTGCACTATTCATTATTCAAAAATGCATAAGATTCCACTACTTATAACTCTAATGCGTATAATACAGTTTTATGGTTCTGTATAATTATTCTTTATTTTAAATGACATCAAATATATTTCAAAAAGAGATTCTTTGATTGTATGTTGGTATGAGAAAATTTGCTTCTATTTAAAAGCGAGGAATGTTATGTATTTATTCTTTGAATATAAATTAATTTAGCAAACGATAATTATTGAATTTTATTAAATAATTATTGAATTTTGGAAAGAAAATAAATGAAACTAGCCGAATTTCGCGTGTAAATGTTTATTATAGAATTAATACTGTGTTTGGCGCCTTTTTTCCTGTTGAACACAAATGTTGTGTGGAAGCGGGATAAGTGACACAGATTCTGTTACAAACCTAAATACTTGCTTTTATATTATTTTCACTCTAGTGGTGAACTATTCAATTTAAGGTTGTCTTTTGTAACCGAAACATCTTTAAAAATAAAAACCGTTATAAGAAACAGAACCCCAGAACATTTACTATTATAGATGGTTCCATAAATAGAATTCCAATGCATAATATTCCACTATTCAGTGTATTGTGTCAGTGACGTAGCGTCTGCCGAATGTCAACACATAGCATTTTCATGAGTGAAGCTAGTCTTGACAGGATAGCAGTGTTGGGACTCGTCAAATAGGAAGCTGTCAACCATAGAATCTATTTCCCGCGCTTTTCTAGAAGTGTCAAGCGAGAGCATTCGAACGTGAACACACGAATATAAGTGTGGGTGGTTGATGAATAAATGCATAAGTGAAAGTTGAGTTAAATAAAGTTATGGAACAGGTAGTATGGTATATGGTAGTATATATTAGTGAAAGTCGAGGAAAAATAAAGTTGTGGTACAGGTAGTGTGGAGTTTATTTATTGTGTTTGGCATTTATTTTGATCGTTTTAATCGTTGGTTGTGGTAGAAACGTATATTTATTGATAGTTACCTTTAAACGTAATAACAAAAAATATTAAAAGCCACATTAAATTTAATAAATTATCATTATTTTTGTAAAAAAAATTATAGAATAAAAAAACTGTCTAAAGTGAAAGAACATAAAAATGTCATAATCACTAAAGAATTTCTACTTTATTTTTCTATATCCTTACTTCTTATTTCGTATTTTATATTATTTTTAGCCTACTTTTCTTTTTTTAATTCGAAAGAATTAAAAAAATGAAAAAGTAGGTATTGACATGCGGTCGATGTCCGTCTGTCTGTCTGTCTGTCTGTCCGTACCCCCCTTCCAAAATCGGTTCTATCCATCGGATCTTAAAAATTCTTTTTTTTTTTAGAAAGCTATGACCTCAGATACCCAACTTTCATACTTTTTGTCCGTCTGTCTGTACGTCCGGACGGACATAAATCTACTATCTGTCGGCGAATTTCCCATTGAATTAGCATTGAAATTCAATTTTGAGTCATTTAAAACACTGTAGGTATTGAAATGCGGTTGATGTCCATCTGTCTTTGTTCGTATGTTTGTCGTCTTTCCGTCTGTCTGTCCGTCTGTCTGTCTGTCTACCCCCCTTCCAAAATCGGTTCTATCCATCGGATCTTAATTTTTTTTTGTTAGAAAGCTATGACCTCAGATACCCAACTTTCATACTTTTTTGTCCGTCTGTCTGTACGTCCGGACGGACATAAATCTACTATCTGTCGGCGAATTTCCCATTGAATTAGCATTGAAATTCAATTTTGAGTCATTTAAATCACTGTAGGTATTGAAATGCGGTTGATGTCCATCTGTCTGTCTGTTCGTATGTCTGTCTGTCTTTCCGTCTGTCTGTCTGTCTGTCTGTCTGTCCGTACCCCCCTTCCAAAATCGGTTCTATCCATCGGATCTTAATTTTTTTTTTGTTAGAATGCTATGACCTCAGATACCCAACTTTCATACTTTTTGTCCGTCTGTCTGTACGTCCGGACGGACATAAATCTACAATTTGTCGGCGAATTTCCCATTGAATAGCATTGAAATTCAATTTTGAATCATTTAAATCACTGTAGGTATTGAAATGCGGTGATGTCCATCTGTCTGTCTGTTCGTATGTCTGTCTGTCTTTCCGTCTGTATGTCTGTCCGTCGTCTATCTGCCGTACCCCCCCCCCCCGCCCTTCCAAAATCGATTCTATCCATCGGATCTTAAAATTCTTTTTTTGTTAGAAAGCTATGACCTCAGATACCCAACTTTCATACTTTTTGTCCGTCTGTCTGTACGTCCGGACGGACATAAATCTACTATCTGTGGCGAATTTCCCATTGAATTAGCATTGTAATTCAATTTTGAGTCATTTAAATCACTGTTGCTAAATCAACAATGGCATGAGAAACTTTATTTATTTAAACATATTTGAAGAAAATAATATTTTCATGAATCAGTTTGGAATGACGTCATAAAATGTAGCACAATTTGATTCTTTGATTATTCATTATTTATCTACCAAGAAAGCGGCAAGGCATACTTTTGCATGCAATTATGCTTAGTTTTAATTTACATTTCTTATTTTTTAATGCAGTTCGGAGTAGTTTCATTACTTTTGTTATTAATAAATATTTAATTATTCTTCGAACTACAAATAAATCACGAGCAGATGATAAATAATATTTAATTAATTTGCGAAAGAATATTAAGGAAAATAGTTGATTTTTGTTTAAATTATAGCTGGGTGCTGTGTTTCGATTTTTTTTTCTAATGTGTATAAATCTAGTGTAAAAACGGCTGTTGATGATATTTACTTTAGGAACCTAGTTTTTTTTTCCCGATTAGAACTTCAGTAAGTATTTAAGTAACAGGAAAGTAGGCTATTTTAGTTTTTTATGAACTTCTTGTTACTCTAGTATTGAACTGTTAAATTAAAGTTATCTTTCATAGCATAAACATCCTTAAAAATAAAAACCGTCATCGGAAACAGGACCCAGAACATTTACTATGATAGATGCTACAGTCGAAGCGCGTATCTTTGGCCATGAAGGGTAACTTTGGTCAACGCGTCGGAAAAAGATTTGTTTCCTAAATTCTCTTCATAAAATGATCTCATCTTAAATTGTTTTACATTTTTGGAAAGGTGGATCATTGCCTTTCATTTCATGCAAAAAAATTCTTTTTCTAATTTTGGCAATACTACAAATGGCGTTTATATTCTTACGAGCATTTAATGACAAAAATCTATTTCTTCAAACTTTTGTCCGGAACACATAAAAAATATTGAAAATAGCTAACTAAAAAACACACTATACTATTCTTTTATTTATGGGGATGAATATTACACCATTTGTTTTAATCTAAGTTGAATATTTTTTATGCTATATTTAATTCTTGGTCACTGGGGGACTTTTGGCGATGAATGCGGGTAACTTTGGTCCAAGATGTAAGGATTTCTTTATGGAACTTTGCATTTTCAAAAAGGTATGTAAAAGTGTATTCTGTTTAACTATTTTTGAAGAAGTCTTACTTTTATGATTACCCATTTTTGAAATGATTTTTTTTTAATTAAACGATTTTAAACATATAAAAAGATCAAGATAAAATGCAAGAAACGTACAACATTCAAAATCGCTAATCTCGAAATGTAAACATTTTCAAATTCCTAATTACGAATATATCATTTTTTTCCTTTTATAATAAAATCATTTGATTTTTATAAAGATATTTGTTATTAAATATTGCTTCCAAAAATAAGTTATTTTCCCTTATTAAAATTGAAGTTTACTTTTCTTTTAAACGATAATCAATATTGGTATTCATAGTGTAATGTCATTCTACGATGCACTGCAATGTAAATGTTAAGTTATATACCATTTTTAATAACTATGTATCTTAATTTTTTATAACTTTTATAATTTTTATGTTTAAACATTTTAATATTAATATTTTAATTCAGTAACACAGCCTTTAAGGATGTTAAAAAGTATGTTTCTTATGTATTTCATGCTTGTACCAAAGTTACCCGCCCGGATCCAAATCGTGTCCTAATTGTTTAAACTAACACCAATTTTTTTTATTTATAAAATTTAATAAAAATGCTTGGAAATTATTCCTAAAAGTACAATACTCAGAATGCATAATGATTTTTAAGTGTTTAAATCGTTTTTGTAGTTTAATTTTTCTTCTTTTGTAAAAAAAAAACTATGATTTTGGACCAAAGTTACCCGCACTGACGGTACCATAAATAGAATTACAATGCATATTATTCCAATATTCAGTGTATTGTCTCAATGTGGTAGCCTAATGTCAACACATAACATTTTCATGAGTGAAGCCAGTCTTGCCAGGATAGCAGCGTTAGGACTCGTTAAATAAGAAGCTGTCAACCATAGAATCTATTTCCCCCGCTCTTCTAGAAGTGTCAAGCGAGAGCATTTGAAAGTGAAGACACGAATATACACGAATATAAGTGTTTGTGGTTGATGGATAAATGTATTATTGAAAGCTGAGGTAAAATAAAATTATGGTACAGGTAGTATAGAGTTTATTTATTGTGTTTGGTAACTATTTTGATCGCTTTCAGCAGTGGTTGCATTAGAAACGAGTTATTATTATATTTAGGTGATCTTTAAAAATTAACGCAAAAACATTAAAAGTAACGTCTAAATTTAACAATTTATCATTCTTTAGTAAAAAAGAGTTTTATTGAGCAAATTAAAAACTGTTCAAAGTGAAAAAACACTAAGCATTTCAGCTTATATATTTCATTATCACTTAAACATTTTACTCAAGCATGCCTATTTTTTTAAACTTTTTCTTCAGGCCATCTTGACCTGTAATTCTCTTTTTTACACAACCATACCGAATCAAAACTTTAATTATAATCGCCTTGCTTATCAAAATCTTTTAATTTGTAGATGATCCCCCACTAAATCGCCCACTTCCAAACCAATCCCTCGAACGCTGCCAGGTTACACTGTTCTAATTAAATTCCTTCAGCAAGCGATTTAGTTCGCATAATAGCTACAAAACTGCAGCCTAGGCCTTTTTCCGTTCGCATTGGACCCGCTTCAAAACATTATACCGGCTCCCCTCTCCTTGAAAATATGACAAGAAGTTCTTTTTAGCAAATATGTTATTGTGTTTATTGAATTTTTTCAGAGTTTTTCTCTTTAAGAAGCTCTTTTTTAGTGATTTTGTGTGTGAAAAAATAGGTTTGTATGGTTAAATAGTCCTTGGTGCATCCCATAATGTAAGTTTCTAAAACTTGGAACAAACTAAGGTAGTTAGGGAACTAAGTGTAAATACAGTAATAATTATATTCTAATTTTATGAAATGTTTAAATACATTAAAGACTCTTTAAAATCACAATTATCATTTAATTTATGGATAAATTTTTTCAAAATTATCATACAAATGTTGCAAAATGTTTGTTAATTTTAAAAATTCAGCAATGAATGTGTGAAAATTTAAAAGTAGATACGGGAGTAAAATTACAATCTTGACGGTTTAAAAACCTTCTATTATTTATCTACCTCAAGGATACAGGTGTATAAATTAGCCCAGAAACCACCAGTTATTGTAACACAACCTAATATTTAAACCTTATAAAATTTACAACTTTATTAAATTTTTAAAGAGGTTCAGTGACTGAGAGGTATTACGTGTCCGCCTCATAAGCCTAAGTTTGCGGGCTCGAGCCCCGGCTGAGTCGTCAGATTTTCTGGAAGGGAAAATTGTGGGCACGCATGTCATGCGATAATCTGGAATCTAAAATATCCCTTGAGTACAAATTTGGCATGGGTTCTCTCGGCAAAATTAAGTATCGGCATACTTTGTCATCCACAGAGAGTTCAGATTCATTGAAATCCGAGCGTCAAAATTGGTAGCGGAGGATTGGTAGCGGTAGCCTAGATGGTGCTACAACAAAATAGCTCGGTTCATTAGAATATGCCTATTCTGCAAAGGCTTAACCGCCAATAAAGAAGCCCCGTTTAAAAAAAATAAATTTTTAAACTTAAAATAAAAAAAAAGTCTAATATATTTTTTACTAATTTAAAAAAAAAAAAAATTCTGAACTTTCTAATTACTCAATTTCACTCAAGTGATAAAAAGAACTAAATGCTTCTTCCCCATCAAAATAACAAGTGATACTAACAAACTATTCCATCCTTAACATCCCTCTCCCCCCATAGTTTTATTATCATTATTATTTTTTCTCACTCAAAAGGAGAGGGTAGGATAAGAGGAGGAACTTATCTTCAACGGTTTTAATAAGCTTCATAAATGGAAAGTAATTTCGGAAAGACGCGAACCGGAAACCTTCCTACTCTGTCATTACATTATTTAATCGACGGTTACTTTTCATATTTAGAGCGGTCTCTCTATCTTTATGTGTGTCAACCAGCAAGATTTGCCGGAAAGCTTGTTTGTAGTTCTTCTCCTAAAAAAAAGTGGCTTAGTTTATGAGTAAACTAATGTTTATTTTATGTTTAGTTGGTTGATTTAATAGACACCGAAGTTTTAATTTAAATTCCTCGTTTTTAATTTAAAGACATTTTTGAAATATTGAAAATGCTTTACATTGTATACGTGATTTAACAATAGGTAATGGTAAGTTTATTATTATTGCCTCTCTTTAAAAATCCATTTTTTTACAAATGAACTAATACACTATTTACACTATTCATGAACTATTATACTATTTACACTTTTCAATACAATCTATTAAAGTTTTGCTAAATGAATTAAAAGAAAAATTATTTGTAATTAATAAAATTATTCTATTATTTATTCGACGGTTATTTTTCCTATTTAGTACGGTCTCTCTATCTTTATGTGTGTCAACCAGCAGGATTTGCCTAAAAACTTGTTTGTTATTTTTCTCCTAGTAAAGTGGCTTAGTTTATGAGTAAATTGGTTGGTTTATTTTATGTTTAGTTGGTGGGTTTAGGTAGACTCTTAGGTTTTAATTTAAATTCCGCATTTTAAATTTAAAGATAGTTTTAAAAGATTGAAAATTTATTCCCTTGCATAGGCCGTTAACCATAACAGTGTTTATTACAGATCTTTAAAAGTTTATTTTTAGTCCAAAGTAATACATTTTTCCATACATATCATAAAAGTCTTTTAAATCAATTAATTTAAAATTTAACTGTGTTTCTATCATGTTATCAATGATTAGTTTTCGTCTTTATAAAGTCTTTCTATCTTTATGAATGTCGAGCTGTAGATTATTTCTTGGTGGGTCTCTTAATAATGTGTTTAATTTTATGAGTACTACATTCTCTTAAAACAAACGAGCGGTTTTAACTCATTCTGAGTTAATTTCTACTCCTTTCCGTGCCAAAAATCCACTTCCCCTATAGGAGTGGATTTCACTCTTTTTGCGGAGTGGTAAAAGAAATAAAAGAAAACAATCTACGTCCTACACTCTTAAAACGAGCGGTTTTAACTCAGTCTGAGTTAATTTCCACTCCTTTCCGGTGCCGAAAATGCACTTCCCCTATAGGAGTGGATTTTACTCTTTTGTTTTAAGAGAGTATAAGGATTTTTCCGTGCTGAGTTAGTTAGAATTTAGTAAAGCAATCTTCTATAATTCATTGTCATTGGTGCATTAAAAATTTCAAATTCAATGATTACCATTCAAAACCTACCTACTCTGTCATCACATTATTTAATCGACGGTTATTTTTCTTATAATTAGAGCGGTCTCTCCATATTCATGTGTGCCAACCATTAGGATTTGCCTAAATGTTATGTTTAGTTATTCGGTTTATGTTTAGTTATTCGGTTTAGGTGGACACTTAGGTTTCGATTTAAATTCCACAATTTGAATTTAAATATCATTGTAAAAGTTTGAAAATGCACTTCTTTGTATAGGCCATTCATTTCTGGTAAGTTTAAAACATAATGGATATTACATATCCTTACAAATCAGCTTTTTATAACTGAAATAAATATTCTGTACTTTTCCAACCCATTTATTAAAGTTTCGTTAAAAGAATTAATAGAAAATTATTTGTTATTACATTATTTTATCGACGGTTACTGTTCATATTTAGAGCGGTCTCTCTATCTTATCTTTATGTGCGTCAACCAGCAAGATTTGCCTAAAAGCTTGTTTGTTGTTCGTCTCTTAGTAAAGTGGTTTAGTTTATGAGTAAACTGAGGTTTATTTTATGTTTAGTTGGTTAGTTTAGGTGGACACTTAGGTTTCAATTTAAATTCCGCGTTTTTAATTTAAACACAGTTTTAAAATATTGAAAAGGCATTGCTTTTAATGCTTTGTAAGGATAATTTATCGACGGCTTCTGGTAAGTTGAAAACGCAATTATTATTAACTATCTTTAAAAATCATTTTTTTATAATTAAAACATTTTTACCCACTTTTCCATATAATCCATTAAAATATTGTTAAATGAATTAATTGAAAAAATATTATATTAGACTCTCTATTATTTATTTGTCTTTCTATAATTTAATCAACGGTAACTTTTCGTCTTCATTACTTGCTCTCTATACTTATTTACGTCAATCTGCAAAATACCCATAAAAAATCATCGATAGATATTTTTAAATAAACAGATATGCTAAAAAAAACTATCAACATTAAAATATAGATAGTTAATAATTGAATAACAATAACTTATTTTATTTCACTGATGAGAATCACACTATTGAAAAATAACAACACTAATTAACAACAATTAAAATAATATTAATAATATTTACTGCCATCACTTGTATTTAATAATTATTATATGTTTGAAATATTTAAAATTAATAGTAATGATAGTAGTAATTATATTTAATAATACCGATGATTATTATCGATAGATAAAAGGCTAAAATTTTAATAATAATACAATAATTTTTCACTAATAATAATAATAAAGCTTAAAACAGATATAAAAAAACATTGCAATGCTACTTATAATATAAAATAGAGCAAAAACAACTTCACAAGCAGTTACAATGTATAGATATAAAAATATAAAATGACAAAATAAAAATTTAAAACTGTTATTACCAGTGTATAAAAGTGTATTCGATATAAAACAATACCCAAATAAATTCATTTCTATATAGAAACCCAAAGACCTTACGTGTTTTATCTCCACATTATTAAGATCACTGGTTTTCTATTCTCTCAATGTCCTAAGCCAATTCTTTTCGAATGACAACGCTCTTGACGTACGGCCCACCTGATTGGTCATGACGTATCAAAGATTGCTTTTCAAAAACAGTTTCGTCACAACCGTGGCGTAAAAGAAACCTTATTGCTGTTTTCTTCTCTTGTTTGGTTTTTTTTTTCAAAAAGAAAGTTTCTGTTTATGAATGGCCTAACTTTATGGGATTCTTCTTTTTTTTGACAATGTGTCTTCCGTGAAAATCGATTTGTTGGAATTTATTTACGTATTTTTTTCTGGTATAATAAACTCAAACCATTCAAGGGAAAAAGGATAGTAATTCATTTTTTTTTTCATTTTTGCTGAAAACGTATGCCACCTAAAAATACTATAGAGGTGGGCTTGAAATTATTGAATTTTATTTGTTTTTGTAGATACTAGTCAAGACTGGCACAATTCTGTAAAAAGTGATAAAGAGTATTCTTTCCTTCCTTTTTCACTACACTTTTTAAAAAAAATCATTGTTTATTACAGAAAATTTATGGTAGCAAAGTTCCCAGAAAATATCTGTATGTTACGGTCAAAATCTGTTGACAGAATTTTCCCGTATCCAATCAATAAAGAAAATATATGTGCCTAACAGATATTTTCTGTGTCGCTTTGTACTTTAAAAAAAAACATCAAGCCGCAACCCATATACAAACCCTCTTTGAGCCAAACATAAGGACCACTACACCATCACGGCCACGGAAGTACTTTGTATATGTTATATTTAATTTTCGTACTCACACAGAAAACACCTGTTCTCAACAGGGGCATTTGTATTGGTGGTTACAGATTTTTCTGTGTACTGAGAAAATGTGTTTTTTGATAAATTGAGAATTAATTTTACAGTAAAATTCTGTTTTAGAAAAAAGAAATTTTCTGCAGGAATGATAGAAATATATTGTTTTTTAAACATATTTTTTTACAGTTATTTTGAGAGCACGTACCTTCAATTTTGGTCGTACTCTCAAAAGCAAACGCAGAACTGTTAAAAAAAGGAACGGGAAAGCTATAATTTCAATATCCACCAACCATCCCTCTGAAATCGAAGTTTTCAGTGAACCAAAAGATTTTCTGCATACATTATTTTTTTGAATAGAGGGATAAATGGATCGTATTGCAGCAGTTGTTACGTTGTTATTGTAACTTATGGCTTTATTTGGGAAATTACACCAAGAAATATAAAGATCTCATCGTCGACAACAGAGTGAACGTGAGGAACAATAAAAACATGAACAACAAATCGAAAAAGAGAAACAACCAACAATACAAATAAAACAAAACATCAAACAGTTCGAGGTAACAGGTGAAGAGGGGGCGGACATTTTCTTATCAATCCATAAGCGCTCTTGCATTCCAATATAGTCTAAAAATATCACCTTGTTGTTGGGCTCGGTTGTCTAGTCCTGAACAATTGAGAAGGTGTTCGGAATTCATAGGTGCGCTATTGCAAATAGTACAAGTGGTGGTGGGTAGAATGCAGTTGTTACGTTTAGTTGGTCAATAGTTGTTACGTTTAGTTGGTTTAGGGGGGCAATGTTACTCGCGTCCGTGACATTCTCAAGTCAAACGTGCCTCCTGGGTAGTGCTAAATGAGTAACGGAAGCTGGCTATGGTATTGTTACGTTTAGTTGGTCAAACTAACGCGACACCATCTTTCTTTAGTTCCCAAGCTACCTTGAGCTTCATTTTATCGGAACATTTCAGGAATAAAACTTTGTGTAATTACATTGTGTATAACACAGAGATATCTTTTTTATTTGCAAAAAAATAATTATCCTCAAAAAAATTATTCACAATTTTAAATATTTTGGATAAATTGAAACTCCCAGATAAGCATAAGATCAATATTCTTTTTATATCACTAAAATTAATAAGCAGTTTATAAGCAGTATCTTCAAATAAACAAATTTAATTAATATATAGTTGTTTATTTTTTGCTTTTTATTGGTATTTATAATAGTTTAAATACCTAAACAATTTTTAAAAAATCAATATTCATATCTTGTAATAGTGCCATATTCACAAAATTAGTTTTCATGTTTTGAAATAGCGTCGTATTTCACAATTTAAAAAAATATTACAAGCAAAAACACAATTCACGTGGGAAGCAGAAAACCGATCCGGTCACAATATTATTTGTTAAAATAAGTAAAATCGCAGGAGCTTCGTTAAAAAGATAATAGATTTATTTTCTCTTGAACCGTTCCTGTCTTTAGTTTCCTCATAAGTGAAAACGGAAACATTGCAAACAAAGAAAACGTCTTTTTTGGATCTTTAATAAATCACATAAGGGTTAATATTTTATCAATTTGTGGTTACAAAAGCTCTTTTGATTCAGATTCTTTAAAACTCGAGATAAAGTTTCTACCCTTTAAGAAGGATTTTTTTAGAAAAAGCTATGTTAGAAGAGTATGAGTGTAAGTCAGTAATGAGAGATTTTTAGTATTTATAAGTTAAGTTTTTGTGGTATACCAAACTAAATACAAAAAAATTCTTTAAAAAATTTAATTTAAAAACTGGCAAGAGGAGATTACGAAATTTAAAATCTTCAATTAAGTTTACAATTTTTAATATACATATTTTCATAAAAATCCTACTTCATTTGTATAGAATTTTGGTATTTGATGCCAAAAATATTATTATTATTAAATTCTAACTTAAAGCACGTTATATCGTCAAGTGAAGTGATTTCAAGAAATATAATTGCACAATATCTTGTACCACAAATTTTGTACGAAACTGTGTTATATTTTATGCATGTTATAGTGTTTTTTCTTGCGGAAATTAATATTTTTTTAAAGAAATTTAAATGCAAATTTTGCAGATTGTACAGATTCAATTACTTTTGGCAACATTAATTTTTCATTATAATCATTTTGGTTTGAGATTCAAATCACATTTTGACGTCCTAGCTTTGACACTTTGTTATAGAGTGGAAATTAATTTAAATCTCCCAGTACAATGCCTGCCCAATGCTCGGCGAAGGATAGATCGCCAAAAGGAAACTTCAACTCAAGCATCTATACGTAAATCTATATTAATTATTATATGAAATTTTTCACTTATGTGAATTTATGTAATGCTTCATATTTGTTTTTAAATCGCTACACAATTTAATTTATTGTTACGAGCAAGCGCAACGAACATAGCGAAGAAGCTATTGTATTTGTGTAACAATTCTCATTGGAAGGAAGAGCGCTAGTAGAACAGGTGACATAGCCCATAGTATGATGTAGCAAATATATATTTGAACATAATATCCTTTACTGATATATTAACGTAAAACATACCTTCAACTCAAGCATCTATACGTAAATCTATATTAATTATTATATTGAAAAGATTTTTTTTCACTTCATGTGAATTTATGTAATGCTTCATATTTGTTTTTAAATCGCTACACAATTTAATTTATTGTTACGAGCAAGCGCAACGAACATAGCGAAGAAGCTATTGGATTTATGTAACAATTCTCGTTGGAAGGAAGAGCGTTAGTAGAGCAGGTGGACATAGCCCATAGTATGATGTGGCCAATATATATTTGAACATAATATCCTTTACTGATATATTAACGTAAAATATACCTTCAACTCAAGCATCTATACGTAAATCTATATTAATTATTATATTGAAAAGATTTTTTTTCACTTCATGTGAATTTATGTAATGCTTCATATTTGTTTTTAAATCGCTACACAATTTAATTTATTGTTACGAGCAAGCGCAACGAACATGGCGAAGAAGCTATTGTATTTGTGTAACAATTCTCATTGGAAGGAAGAGCGTTAGTAGAGCAGGTGACATAGCCCATAGTATGATGTAGCAAATATATATTTGAACATGTTATTGTTGTTGTTGTTTCTAATGCCACTCGGTAACCGAGCCCGGAGTAGAGAACTCCCGATTTTAAGGCGAAGTGGGGCGGCTTCCGTTTTTATTGAGCGCCACAAGGGAGGAAGTCCGAATTTTGCTCGCAGCATGACACATCCGTTTTACAGGAAGGTCCCTTTCACACATCCATTCTCACTCACATATCGGAATTTTGATCCAGATCAAAGGCCGATAACCCCCTGATCTGGTACCCCCAGAGGTATTAATTTGGTATGGGAACATGGAGGACTTTGTGACCACGACATATTTAACGTGCCCCAGCCACCATTAGCAACACGGCGGTCTTTAGTCGAATACAAGCGCCGACCCAGCAACCATCAGAATTGCGAGCACCGCCGAGGACAGAACCCACAACCCTTCCGATGCGAACACGACGCTTCACACGACTGAGCTACCGCGGCTCATACTTGAACATAATATCCTTTACTGATATATTAACGTAAAATATACCTCCGGCTACTCAATTACTCTTAACGCAACTGACGCAAAATATTATCTTGCAATGGAGACCAAAATAGACAGTTTTTTCTCCGCTAAAATGAGTATTTAAACCACTAGATGATCATAGTTCGATAATGAATATGAATAAATATATAAAAAGTAATCACATTCGAAACAATCAGAATAGAATGTCGCAGTAATTTCTCCAAGACTTTTGAAACACGCTTGTACGCTTTGGAAATAATAAGTACAGTTTAACCACTCACCAAGTATTAAAACCAAACTTATTTACATTATCCTCTTCACACAAGAAAAACCCCTACATTTATTCTTTTTAAAAACATGTTTGTCAAACAATTATATGTTTAAAAATACGTTTTACAAGTAGGTTTTAAAAAAATAACGTTTACTGTTTGCTGAGGGGCATGTAAATTTAGTGGCATTTGAAGTCTAAAGGGGTTAAAAAAACATGTTTTTTGTTTTTTATGAATAAACAAATAAGCCGTGTCAGTTTCATTTTTTACGATTGACTATCTTGCAACGTCATTATTTTATGCAATTAATAAATTATCTACATCGGTATCGGCATTTTAAAACGACATTGTTAAAACTTATTTATATTATTATTATAATATATAAATATATTAATATATATATTTTAAAAATTATAATATAATAAGTATTATATTTAAATTAATATATAGAATAATATTATAATATATATATAATAATATATATATATATAGTATTATATGATTATATATAAATTATATATATTATAATATATATATATAGTATTAATATATATATATTATATATATATATATATATATATATATAATAATATATTAGTATAATTTAACATGATTCTACAAACGTTTACGTATGTGTACCTCTGAATGAAAAGGTTTAACTTGTTATTGAATACTGTGTATACATAAAACATTACTAACAATAAACAAAATTAATTATAGCATAATAGTGTTCAATAAATGATATAGAAAACACCAACTAAAAATGAAAAGTCACAGTCTAAATGAAGTTATTAACGGACCTATGAAATAACATTATACTTTGAAAAGTGATATTTGCTCATTTAACAATTATTAATTAAAATGATTATGATTATTTAAAATAAGGTTATTATCGGCCCTATGAAACAACTTTATACTTTAAACTAGTGATATTAGGCCAATTTAACAATGATTAATTTATGATGTTTCTACTGTCAAATAAACGATTATACAAATAATATAAATATAAGAAAAAGTTATTCATCTAAGTAAGTCAATTATTGACGGTGTTAATGGTCAATAAATCACAGAAAAAACCCTTTGTTTGAATTAAATTGTTCACACTTTAGCGATTAATCAATTCTCAACTGACAGCAATATTATTTATTCTTTTATGGATATAATGGATAATGCAACAATAAACCAACAATTCGCATAAGTTACTTTATTAGACTTATTATTTAGTGCTAAATTAAACTACTATTATTTAATGCTAAATAGTTATTTAAAAAAAAAACTTCATTCCTTCAAATTTAATAACAGCCGGGGCTGGGATAGCCTGGTTGGTAAGGTATTGGACTGGTATCCCTAAGGTTGCGAGTTCGAGCCCTGGCCGCCGAAGACCCCCGTGTACGCTAATGGTGACTGGTGCACGTTAAATTCCGTCGTGGTCACTAAGTCCTAAAAGTTCCCAACCAAATCAATACCACGGGGGGTGACAAGTCAATTCTGAGGATCCTCTAGTTGGCCTCTGTCTCTAAAAATAAGATGGATCCACTTACGAGCGGCAGTGCTGCCCTCTATTGAGAGCGAGTCTGCTGCTATTTGTGTGTGTGAGTGTGTGTTGTGTCTGTCTTACTTGACGAAGCTTTATAAGCGGGTCTCTTACCAAGCACACAAACCTGAATATATGTCTACTAACCAACCAATAACAGCCTTTTCACAAACTCAATAAACAAATAAATTTTTAACAGTCAAAATATGTTTGATACTTGGCTGACTTATTGAAATGGATAATTCAACGATTATCCAAGCACTTAGAAAAGAAAATTTGAAAACTTTTATCGAAAGTGAATTTCGGATCAAAATAAATGGACCATATACCTTTTAAAAAGGTTTTTTTTATTTTCTCAAACCTCTGTCCCTCGCATTCTTTAAAAATGACTTATATCCTCCCCTCTCCTCCCAGTAATAATGTTGAAAGCTAAAGGGGTGTTTCCTTTATTTTTTGTATTCTTTCATTATTTTTTTCGTTATTTCTTTTTTTTTCGTGCAACCCTAAAAATAGCTTATGCCTCTGTGAAAGGGGACGTTAATGATTTAAGAAGGAATCTCAAAATGGCTTTTATTATCTCCAAAAAGCTAAAGAAAATGGGAAATGTTAGTGATGGAGAAAAACGGGATAGGAAAAAGTTTCTTAATAGAGACAATGTTTAAAGATTTTTTTTATATCATATTCATAAAGGTATTTTTATAAATTTAAAAGAGGCAAGAAAAGGTATTTATTTATTTTTGTGGATGGAATGAGGCTTCGGTGTTTATTTTATTTGATTATTTTATAGCAAATTGGATTACTTTGAGGAAATAAATAATTTTCTAGTTTTATGGAAGAATCTGAATTTAATAGCTTTTCTTTGTTGAAATGTGTATCAAAGTTATTGGGGTATTAAATTATTGTTCAACAGTGCAATGGATTTCGAAATTGAAGTACTTGCGCAAAATATGTATAGATTGATTTAAGTAGCACATTTGTAGTACCATTAACATACAAAGAATCATATTTAGTTTTATGCTTATTAAATTTGAAATGCAAATCCTTAAATAAATATTAATGTTGTTAAAGGAAATATATACTGCATTCAATTGGTTATTAAAAAGCGTTATTCCGTATTAACTTAAGGGGTCTTAGGACTCTTCCATAATATATAAAAACGGCAAATAAGAGGTCGGTTTTCGATTTAACCTGATATATTTTTTAAAACATGTACAAGAATGAGGCTTTCTTTTGTTGAAATTGCACATCTTTGTCAATGTATAACACATCGAAAGAAATAAAATAAATGTTTTATGTGTTTTATAAATAAGTTACTTATAATTGCATTTATATTTAAAAATCAAAAACACGCCATTTCATTGAGCGCAGGATTATTGATACAAATAATTGTTCAATATACTTCATTCTGCTTTCAAACTGCTCATATTATTACTGCAAGCAAGCTATAATAATAATTGTTTTAATTTGCAAAGCTAAATATCTATATACATAAAGTCACTTCCGTTTGTTTGTATAAGACACAGTTCTAAAGAACACGCAACAGATCATCACGAAATTTGCACAAAATCATCTCATCTCGAACAAACATAGGCTAATAATTTTTCGAATCAGACCATTCCTTCTATCGTTTCGACGTTTTTATTCGAATTTCGAAAAACTACACACTTTGCTCAAATCCGATCTTTTTACTTTCCTGATGCCATCGGCTGAAAAATTAATAAAACTTTTACGAAAACATTTAAAATTCAAATGTTTATTTATTCGTTGCTTACCTAAAGAAATATATTCATTATTTGAAATAATGACTGTTTCAAGTGACGTAATCGCCAGTCTCCTTTCCCCGGATTTATTGGGGTTTATTGATGATTTTTTCATTGATTTTCTGTTGACTGCAGTATGCATATTTAAGTCAATAAATTTTCGTTAACTATACTGACTATGATGGTTTATAAAGGCCGTCGCACTAGAGCTGCATATTAGGGTTTATGTCTTTATTTTTCGCCAAATACTTGCCAAACTCGCCAAATTATTAACTAAAACTCTCCAAATGGCATTTTTTTAATAAATAATTTATAAGCGGGTTGTTGTTCGAAGTCATTGTGTTAAGCTGTATAATGGGTGTTTGTACTATATCTATTTCTCGCCAAATTTTCCCAAACCGCCACATGAGCTAAAAGGTTTTATATTTATGAGGAATTGTGATGACATTTATGAGGGCAGTTTATAGCGTATTTTTCATTTGGAAGAAAAAATAGTTAAATGACTGTTAAATTTTTTCACCTCTACCGTGCAACGTCGGTATAACAGCTAGTTTTTAATATATATCGCTAAATAATAGTGTTAAAGTTCAAAATGAGCTTTAATGAATCTTAAAAAAGAGCCAAACCCAGCACCAAATTTGAAAACGAAGCCAAATTGCTGTTTTCAGGTATATAGCATCGGTCGCGTTTCCTTAACATTGAACAGTTCATCCTGTATGCATCATAAATAATTGCTTACAGAACCCACAACAAAACAACCAATCAATAGTTACTACAAAAACCTACTAGTAAGACAAAAATATCCTTTGTCACCTTCAGTAACAATAAATATATTTCAATACAACACCTTTTAGTTTTTATGATTATCATAATTCTAATATTAAAACTTTCATTATAAGAAAAGAACACGTCATTCGTTACATATCAATTCCGATTCCTAAATCACACTAAAGCATCGATATCAGTCACACATGACAAGTCAGGTAAGGTAATCGTTTCCGGCTGCCTATTTCTAGCCTTGATTTGTCGGGTTTTCGACTCTATTCACGGCCTACTCAACTACTAAGGCCGAAGAAGCTTTACCAAACAAGCTCATGGACGGAAATTTTGACGTCATAGTTCCGAGTGACGTTATTCCGAAGATAAAGATAACCTGTCTCGAAACCTGTTCGGAACCACTCGTTCACGGCTGACCACAATTTTAGGGTTCCGAATGCGTCCGAACTAGTTTCTCGATCTTCGGCAATGGGAACAGTGACGTCAATATTTCCGTCTACGCTCATGTTTGAGAGAGCTTCTCTGGCATTGTTATTGAAGTTGACCGTGCCTTATCGGAATATCGTTCCTGTCGGCATTATTTCTTTGTCGGGATATATATTTCATATTAGGTAATGAAAAGTAAAATTCCTTAAATGATATTTTAATTTATACTTCATGCACTATAAAAAACTTTACAACTTCCACATTACATCCAATCCCTAGTCATCAGAAACCCAAAACGGATAGCAACTGTTGCCTCATAACAATGCCAACCTTCGCATTCCCTCTCTCGTGATGCAACCTATATGGAATCCGAAACGTAGGGTGGGAGAATGCTCGGGAATAGAACACGAGGGGTGACTGAGTGACGTCGCACTAATGAGTCCTGGAGTGGGTAGATATGGAAAACAGGTTATTTTTCGAGTACAGTAGTCATTACTTTATGGTGGCTTAGTGGTAGTGCTTCGCATTGCCATGCCCCACGTCTGGGGTTCGAATCCCGTATTGAGCGAGGTTGACTCCTCCTTTCATCCCTTAAGTTGGTAGATAAAATGAGGACCAAGAATGTTTGGGAACTAAACACTTGGGGTTCCGCGTGAGGTTGAACCCCTTACCGGGACATATGCCTAGCACCCCAGAGCCCTTGGTCGCGTAAACTGAAATGGCACGTACGGCAGGCCATGGCCCACTAATGGGCTGTTGCGCCGAGGAGTTTAGTTTAGTTTAGTCATTTCATTGTATTATTGGATAAATTTTGATTTAGATTAAATTCAATTAATATCACGCGAGGGTTATTACTTACGGTACTCCTAATTTTAGGTTGCAGTCAAGTAAAGGTCGCCCAACCAGTATGGGAGTTATGACTCACGCTTGTCAACGAGTGGGTTTGAATCGCGAATAAGGCATGAATGTTGTATACCAAGGGAAGAAGTCGGTCTTTCGTCTGAAATATGATTCCCGTCTCAAATGAGAGCAGCTCACCCTTTTTGTTCTTTTATGGAGTTATCGTCTTTGTAAATAAATATATTCGCTTTCGTTGCTTGTGTATCACGTACAAATATGTCCACACCATATGTCCGTTTGCCTGTCCATTCATATGTATCCGGGTAGACACACGACGCAAACCAACCAGTCAAGTAACGAGATCAACACCTGAGCTGACACCCAATGCAACCTTATAGCGCATCCAATTTTGCCTAAGGGCTTTGACCACGATAAATTTATTGTGCGCCAGTCCCATGTACAAGGCGTTTCCTATTGGCCGTATTTTCTGCTGAGCAAGATCCTTTTATAGGATGGTTAAATCGAGGACAGCACCTTTGAAGTTATCCTCCGTTGCATTACTCCTTAAGACATTTAGTAATTACTTGCTTGAGAGAGGTAGAATGATTTGAGGCAAGAACATGCGTCTCGTGAATTTTGAACCCTGGGAAATGTATCGTAGCCTGTTCTTCTTAATAAACCACTTTTTTAAGTATGTTATACAAACGTTTTTTAGGTTAATCGTGCTTCGTAACAACTGCCAAACCGTTATAAAAAAAATAATAATCAAAGCGGTGTGGCTGTGACGAAACTCTAATGAGACAAACTGTCAGTCACTGTCTTTATTTTAAATACTAAAACAGTAATAAGAATCACAAACGCAACCTTGAGCATAGGGCCGCCATCTTTTATTAAAATGCTAAGATGATATTCCAAAACATAGACAAAATTAATTCACACAGCTTACAGAAAGACAAGGCAACCGTACGGAGCAATGAATTTAAAAAAGTAGGAGCGCGTGCATTAATTAAATATGAAAAATTATATTAGAAACCTTACACAAACAATTGAAATTACTAAATTTGGATCATATGTGGTCCTTAAGAGAAACTTTATTTTATGACAGTTAGTTAAATCGACTCAAGCTTATTCGCCTACTTCCGTTTCCGTAGCCACCGGAACTTTAATGCTAATGGTAACATTTGTCAATGACGAAAAGGTATTCTATGATAAACTTCCAGACAAATTCCCAATCAAACTGAGTACTCATTTATTGACCTCGGAATCTCAAAAAGATGAATAGCTGAGTTGACACATAACCAGCTCATGAACCACTTTAAAAACCTAATTAAACTCTACTGTGCAGCATTTTGCTTACTACATTAAACTGCAGCACTGATATTAACACAACACTAGCAATCAATCAACTGCCTTAAGGAGGAATGGGCGCGCTTAACCGCTGGTCTCAAATACAAAGTGCATCAGTGTTAATCCAATGGAGAAAAAATATTTTGTCTGCCGCATTTCTCCGGCTGTATTGAATATTTTTAGAAACGGATTTTTTATGTGATAAATGTAGCTGACTTACAGGTCCCGACAATCCCACTTTATAAAATTGGTTCGAATATTTCTTTTTAATTTTCAATAAATAATTTAACACAAAATATTCGAAGCGATTTCAAAAAGTGGGAAGATAGAGACCTATAAGTTATCTACATTTAATATTAAAAAAAAAACCGTTGGTAAAAGTATTCAATACAGCCGGAGAAATGTGGCAGAGAAAATAGTTTTTCCCCCACTGGATTAACATTGAGGCACTTGAGTTTGGACCCACCACGGTCCATCGCTCCCATTCCTCAATTAATATTAATTCTCAAATGAAATGTTAAAAAGTTGTTGTTTTTAAATATGAAACTATGCCAAACACGAAAAACTCTTTTAAATGTTTTCTACGAAACATGTGAACAAGAACATAACAATATTTATTTCACATTAATAGTTCTCCCCCGCATCCGCCTTTGTAATATGTTCTAGGGAGTTGCCACCCCTCTTAATAGGTGCTTCTAAAGAGATTCCCCTCTGTAAATGTTCCAATACAGGTCCTCCCAGCTGTTGCCAACGGAGAGGGAGAAATGTTAGGAGGGGATGTTGTTTGGAGAAGAAAAAAAATATTGTCAAACGTGTGAGGATGATTTGACCCGATGAAATACTGATGAAAAAGTTTATTTTTTGTGCGTGTTTTTCATGTATTTTAAACGGCGGAGGTGTTTAAGGTTTGGAAAAGAAGAAAAGGTCTAAATATGATGGGTTTTTATAAATTGTATACATAAATATTATTTTATGTCTTTATATCTGTATTAATTTTATAAATTAACATGTTTTTAGCATTATTATTTTGGTTTATGCTATGTATTAGCGTTGATTCTGGAAGTAAATTTATTAATTAAGTTAGATTAAAATAATTTAATATTTTAATAAAACAGTGAAAAACAAATGTTAGCATTATAACATTAAATTGTGTCTTCAATAGTCAGGTCAAATCTATATCTTAATAATATTGTTAAAAAAAGCGAAAACTCTACGTTTTTGCAAGCACAGTTGCCCCGAAAACTTTTGTTTAAATTATTTATGAGGAATAAAATATTTTATTAATGCATACATAAAATTATATAATAATGTTATCTTATAACGAATTGCAAGTTCAAAGTTTTCACGAATAAATATTTCTTAATTTTATTATTTTCAAAATTAAAAAACGTGAACTGAATACAATTTGAAACACTAAGTATATGTCAAAGGTTAATATATTTTACTTAAATTTTCTACGAAATAACACTTTCACTTAATCTACAAGCATATATCTCACATGTAATTTTTTTTTAAAGTTTTATCTTCTTTACAAATCTTAAAAATTTTCAGGTACGCTTAATTTTTTTAATTTATAAAAAAAGGCTGATGTACTTTTTTGATACAAGGGGCAAGGGTCTATTTTCTACTAAATAAAAAAAATAGTTTTAAGGAGACGTGACTCGGAAAACTAATTCCGAATTAAAAAAGCTTAAAAATAATCCTGAGTGCAACCGTTATTATATGTATATTTTTTAGTAAAAGCTTCTTTGTTGAAATAACAGGCGGAGTTTTAAAAGACATTTTTAGAAACTCGCTTCTAAAATTACAAAACTTTAAGGACAGTATAAATTCTAAAAACTTCTTTGTAATATTTTAAGTCATATACTAAACTCCTCGGCGCAACAGCCCATTAGTGGGCTAAGGCCTACCGTGCCCATTTCAGCTTTCGTACCTAGGACTCTGGGGTGCTAGGCATAAGTCCCGGTAAGGTGGTCAGCCTCAATCGGAACCCCCGTGTTTAGTTCACAAAATGCTTGGTACCCATTTTATCGACCTACTTAAGGGATGAAAGGATGGATTTTCAGGAATTTTCAGGAAAGGAGTCATTAAAAAATATTCTTTAAAAAGCAGTTGGTCTTTTCTATTTTATAAAATTTAAGTGTATTTTATATTATTATTATCTAACACAATGTTTTAAATATTTTTCTTTGCTTCAATAAAAAAGGCCTTAAAAACTTTTTCACTTACTTTCAAAACATTCTCAGAGTTAACTTTTTAAAGAAAATACTGGCTAATAAAAATTAAACGCTCTTAACTATTTTGTAAAAAAAAATACACATTCATACATAGATTCAGTAAATACAATAAATTAAATATAAAAACACCCATCAATGCTTTGAAAAGAGTTAGTTTTCTATGCTTTTCAAAGCTTTAGGCCAAATTCATATTGTTTTATGTTAGAACTTTTTCGAAGACGTCTATATAGGACTTATTTTTTCCTCAATTTTTGCCAATACGAGTTTTCAGATATTGAATAGTGACTTAAAACTTTTAACAGTAATTTTTTTCAAACTTTTTTTAATGAAAAAATTTCAAATAAAAGCTTTGGAAATAACTTTTTTTTACTTCACGGCATTTCTTATTTCTTTGTTTTGGCCAATGGGTTTTTGTCAGTATATTTAGTATTTTTAATAGCATTAAAATTAGCAAGTTAATAATAAAATTTTTGCATATTTTTTATTATCAATAGTTTCAGACATTGAGTATGAACTCAAATACTAAAGAAATTATTGTCTATTTAACCAAACTGTTCAAACTTTAAGGATTTCCGGTGTCTTGAACTTCGTTTATTGAATTCTGAATTTAAACACATTTAGCACTTATAATATATAAAAAAAAGACCCCAAATGTTGTCTGAATATTTTCTTGTCATTTTAGGCAACAAAAATTAAATTAACATTCTTTGTTGTGTGGGAAATTTAACTGCATTTCAAAAAATAATCATTCAAAATTGCTTCAATTAAATCGTAGTAATATCCGTACAGGCGAAATGTGGCGAGTTTCAAAATGTCTCCTACGCCCTTAAATGGCACGAGCTTCTCATTCCTAAATAAGTATCAACATAAAAATTTGTTAAAAAAAATCCAGATACTTTCGAAATATATAGCAATAACAAAACATGAACAGTGAAGCGTCGTACACTGTTAAAAATTTTGTGCTAGGTTTCACCATGATATTGGTTGGTTTCACCATGATATTGGTTCCTAGTAGCTGCAACGGCTGAATGGTGAAATGTTTCACCTTTTTTTCGGTGTTTGGTTGAACCATTTTTCTGGATTTGGAAACAAAAACCTGAGAAATGGTACAACCGAATACCAAAAATAGGGTGGAACGTTTCACCATTCAGCCGTTGCAGCTACTAGGAACCAATATCATGGTGAAACCAAGCAGAAAATTTTTAACAGTGTAGAAATGTACAACGTATTACTCCACTATTCGTATCGCTCTTTAACAAGCTAACGTTCTAAGTCTTCTGTCTAATCTTCATCTATTCAAGCGGAATTTTATTTCCAAAACTATTATTTTTTAATATTAAGCACTTTTTGGTATTATAACCCAATATTCAGAATCTACATCTAACGAATAATCTAAAAGAGTGTGCAAATACAACATTTCGAACATAAAGCACCTTCCCTATTATATTTATCAAAGTAGTATCACAAGAGAGTCTGCTATTAAACCTAAACACTTCAAAGAAAACCTCTCAACCATTAAAGTCAGTCTTTGTGGGAAGCCCCTTAAGTAGCGCTTACGTACTCTAATTTAGAGCGTCTAAGTATTGACCCTTACCGAAAACTTAAAGAACGTTTTTGAATTTCGAGTTTACTTTTGAACTTATTATCTCTAGAGTAAAATAGATAGCTTGTTCATTGTATCTGAATCAACAAGTGTACAGTCCCTGAACAAATTATTAGACGCACTGCAAGATTTTATGTTGATTTTCATCAATGATGAACAAAATACCTTTAGAAGGACATTTGTGTTCTTAAACTTAAGCTATTGAATAGAAAATACTATCTTCTATACTTAATGCATATATCGACATCTTTTTTAATGATATGGCATTCTTTGGTATGTTTTCATCATTACTAAAAAAAATACAGTGCGTCTAATAATGTGTATAGGGACTGTATGTTAACTTCAATAATTCGAATGTCATCTATTTCTATGATATGATTTCCTTAAAAGGACTAACTTTGGGACATTCGCAGATGTGTAAATGCAATAAACCATTTTTGAATATTGCTTAAATTGAGGTTGCAAAATTGAAAGCGCATATAAGTTTCAAAAATTAAAAAAAAAATTAGTACGTCTTATACCAAGGTATTACAAAAGCAATTTTTTGGTGTAGGTACTATTATAAAAGAAAACTACAGCGTTTACATAGAATTAGTTTTTAATTATTTATAAGTCGACATAAAAAGGTCTTTATACCAATGCATTATACTTATTGTATAGAGTATTAGAAAAATGCAATATCATGTAAACATTTGTAAAAACAAATTGTTTTATAAGTATGTAAAATACTAAACAGCATGGATATAGCACAAAACTAAACGTTGCAATTAATTTATTTCGATACTAACTAGTAAGAAATGTTACAAACAGTTACACAAATTCTTTTAGCGATAATAGCTAGTAACTGATAAATTAAAAGTTCTGGAATGGTGAAAACTGGGTTCTCGGACAGAATATTTTTCAGTAAGGCAATTAGTACTTCTAGGGGGTAATGAAAATAGTTGAACGCATACCAGAGAATATTTGCTAGAGTATGTTAATACGACTGATAAATTAAAGTGTCTAAGCAACTGTGGAGTTGTGAACAAATTACAGCGATGAGAAAAAAAATTCCCACAAAATTTTATAAACAAATATTTTACAAAAAAAAATATATATTGATCTCATATTCCTTTTACAGAACGACAGCACTTTTATTAAGCTCAAAAATTTCATATTATCAAGCCAATGGCTTTTTTTATACTAACTCAAGATCTATAGTTCTGGCTCTTAAGTAAGTATAGATGCATAAAATTTCATATTATCAAGCCAATAGCTTTTTTTATACTAACTCAAGATTCTATAGTTCTGGCTCTTAAGTAAGTATAGATGCATAAAATTTCATATTATCAAGCCAATAGCTTTTTTTATACTAACTCAAGATTCTATAGTTCTGGCTCTTAAGTAAGTATAGATGCATAAAATTTCATATTATCAAGCCAATGGCTTTTTTTATACTAACTCAAGATTCTATAGTTCTGGCTCTTAAGTAAGTATAGATGCAGATATCAAAGTGTCATAATAAATATTTTGTTTGCTTAAAAAGTAGCTGCAAATACATAATCTAAAATAATTTATATATTATCAATTATCTTGTCAAAATTTGTGACAGTTTAAGATTTGTACTTTTCTAACATAAATAATTCGTTTAATATCAAAGATATGAGTTATCCCCAAGCAAAGATAATCGAGGATATGTGTGTACCTAAGGCCTCCATAGTTCACTTCTTAAAAATTATTAAAAATATTTGGTTTTAACCGTTATTACTTATATGGATAAATGATAACTCAAATTGCTTTTATTTGAAGTACTTTCAGTTAAGTTCAATATTTTATATTCAACCCTACTAAAACGAACGTAGCTCGTAAGCTTATGTATCAAAGCATGTACTAATATTAAAAGCTCATTATCATGCTAGTTTTTGAATAAAAGATATTTTTTTACAAATAAAATTGCCTTGTACCTTGAGCCCTACCAATTTTAGAGATTGGTTCTACACTGTTAAAAATTTGGCACTTTGTTTCACCAAAAATATAGTAGCTGCAACAGCTGTGTGGTGAAACGCTAAACCATATTTTTGGTATTCGGTTGAACCATTTCTCAAGTTTTTGTTTCCAAATCCAGAAAAATAGTTTAACCAAACACCGAAAAAAAGGTGAAACATTTCACCACACAGCCGTTGCAGCTACTAGGAACCAATATCATGGTGAAATCAAGCACAAAAATTTTAATAGTGTAGGTATAAAAGCCACCTGACCTAAGTGCAATGCCTGTGTATCTAGGGTCACTTTAAAAAAAATAGTTTTATTTTCCCCATATTTATTGTTTGAGGATATAAAATAGTACCAATAGGATGTCATTGGTCTATTTATACCTTTCTAAAAGTTACATACTTAAAAACGAAATCGATCGTAGATTTATGAGGATCTGAACAAATACGGTCTTCGGTACACAAATATAGCATTCATTCATAAAATTCAAAAATGTAAGTAATAAAATTCTAAAATCCATTCAGACTTTTCCATTTTTTTAAAAGTGGAAGCTTAAAATGTAAGTCCTTTTAGGAATGTTTCAAAGTGCAATTTCTGTATTACAAACTAAAAAAAATATGGTGAAAAAGTATCGTAAAAAATATGGTAAGATTACATTCTGTTAGTTTGAATAAATTCTCCTCAAAAAGCTTTTTATAAAAGTATATAGGTATTGTAAAAAATAAGAACTTCTAAGCGAATAGAAATTTAAGAATTGCATAGACCAAAATAGATTTTTCCTCTTCTGCAAATTTGTAGAACGGCGATGGTGTTTGGTTATGCATATTTGAAATTTTTTTTAATCTAAATATATATATAAGAGTAATAATTATGAATGTTTCTAAAACATTAAATTTTTGCAACAATAAATCTCCTCTCTTTTAACATACGGGTTTGCAAGATTCTATTCACAAACAAACGACTTTCTGTTGAGTTAGATTTCAGACACTCTGAAATAAGTCTAACGATATTGGGTGGTAATTGTACTTTGTATATTCCTTTGTTTCCCAAGGTTTCTAAAGATACTTTAGCCTCTTTTGTTACAAGCAACAAAAAAAAGTGAAATTCTCATTACAATTTAACAGAATTGTCTTCCGAATTGTCTTTCAAACTTTCATAAGATTTGTCCTTTAGAATTAGTTTAACTGGCTGAAAGCTATAGAATACATATGTATGAAAACGTCTGGTTTGCTAGCGATAAACATTATTTATTTTTTTAAAAATTAATATCTTATGAAAATGTTTATATTTCCTAATTTAGTCTTGTAGGCGTGCTTAAAAATAGAATTTATTTTGAGCTTAAAAAGTTTAAGTTTTCCTTATAGCTTAGTTGGTAAAATAGAACAAACAAATAAATTATTTACCCAACAATCTATATAAAATGTTAGTATATAAAAAATGTTTAGTATTCTAAATCATAAACATAATTTTAAAAAATTAAATATCTTATAAAAAATTTTATATTTCCGAGTTTAGTCTTGTAGGATATTGAGTTCCTTTACAACTAAAATATATTTTTAACAACCATTTTTTAAACAATATCGTGCTCTAAAATAGAAATTCTTTTACGCGTAAAAAAAGTTTACGTTTTCCTTTTACCACAGTTGGTGAAATAGTACAAACAAATAAGTTATTCAACCAAAAATAACAACAACAAAAAATACTATTTGAGTACTATTCAAAAAGTAAAAATAAGAAATTTATGATAAATATTTATTGCATTTTGTTCGGTTAAACTCAGATTCTCAGAATTATTTTCCTTTCCGGAGTATTTTGCTTGGTTAATACATAAACGAAATAAATTTAAACTAGGGGGCACGCCCCCTTCTCGCTATCGCTCGCTAACCCCCGGAACTGCTTGCGCAGTTCCCTTTGGCTATCGAGGCTCGCTTCGCTCGCTCACCGTTCATTGAAATATTTTAGTCTAGCCTTAAGGGTTAACCTAAAGGAGCATGCCCGTCATTTTTTTTCGCTAAATGTGGTAACACCGCCAAATTTGTATTATGGCAGCCATTGGCTACGAAAATCGCCACAGACAGTAGACAGAATTTTAAGCGAATAATTATCAAATAGTTCAGTTTTTTCTATGTATTCTGTTTGCATTAGATTTGCATTTATTTATTTTGCTAGTTTCTTTATAATTAATCCTGTCCATTTCTTTCATCGTTAAGAATTCGTAAATCGTATTAATATATTTCAAATATTATTAATCATCTATAATAATAAAAGAAATAGTCTGTCTTTGTGTCTGTTTGTCATCGGATCGTAAAAGACCTACTTATACTGCCCTCAGAAATTCGAAATTTTTAAGATAGATTCTCTTTAATATTAACGTGTGCACCTGAGGCTTAGTTTTTTCATATTTGTTCCATTTTTAGAGAAAATTCAAATTTTCTGAAAAAAATGCACAACTTTCTCTCAAATCCGATCATTTTTTCTCTTTCCTGATGCCATCAGCTGCAAAAATTAAATAAAACTTTTAACGAAAACATTTAAAATTCAAAATGTTTATTTTATTCTTTTGCCATTACTTTCAGAAACTAAATTCATTATTTGAAAAATAATTGACATGTTTCAAGTTACGTAATTCCGCCAGTCTTCATTCCCGGATTTTATTGTGGGTTTATTTGATGATTTTTCATTGATTTTTCAGTTAACTGCATGTTTGCATATTTAAGCAATAAATGTATAGTTAAGCTATTACTGGAACTATGATGGTTAATAAAGGCCATCGCACTAGATGCTGTTGTTGTCGTGTCCATGATGTGTGCAAAAACTAGATGGATCCGAAGCTGTCGTAGACAGCTTTCGCTATTTCTTCTGCATCTTCGGAGAGAATTAAAACTTCTGGGTCTTCAAAGCCAATCCTGAAGAGCCTGCCTTGAATTACTGGGCAGACAAAGATATGCTGCGGGGACAGTTGGACACCAGGACAGTTTGGGCAGTGTGTGGAATAGCTTCTTTGTCCTTCCGTTGAGATTTTCATTCCTTTTAAATGTTTTGTTCGTAGTCTGGCTATTATTGAAGATATTGTACGGTTACAATTTAAAGCAGGGATGGAATATTTAAAATTATTTTTGATAAGTCTACGGCTGGCAACTGCATTAGCGTCAACGAGAGTTATGAGGTTCGATGATTGGGGGCAAGCTCTTGATTCTTTGGCAAGCTCATCGGCTATTTCTATCGCACTAGATCTATTAGTGTTTTATGCCTTTATTTTTTCGCCAAATACGTTGCCAAACTCGCCAAATTATTAACTAAAATTCGCCAAATAGGCAATTTCTTTTATAAATAATTTATAAGCTGGTCGGTTGTTCGAAGGTCATTGTGTTAGAGCTGTATAATGGGTGTGGGTAGTTATATATATTTTCTCGCCAAATTATTTCCCAAAACGCGCCAAATGAGCTAAAAGGTTTTATGTATTTATGAGGGAATTGTGATGACATTTATGAGTGCATTTTATAGCGTATTTTTCATTTTGGAATTTTAAGGCAATGAAACGGGATTTTATAATTTATAACGAGCGGAAACAATAATAAGTTTATGATCTTATAACAGAGTATATGGTACACATATTTGGGATCTATTTGATTTTTTTTTCGTGCGAAGAACGGGTATAAATTTGCTATTTAATTATAAAAAGGACCCATTTCTTAGATTATTTTTTGTGCACATTGTTTTGAACTTGCAGCAAACTGTTGAGTTCGGATTTTCTTATTTTAAAATATCGCTACGATCTATGATCGCAAATGGCACGATAATTTTTAATAAGGAAATCTTTCATGTTCTCTCAGCAGACATTTTCAGTTTTGAGTAGCATTTTAAGTAATTATTTGTTGTCATTTCTCAGACTTGGCAAACGCTCAGTTTTTGTAATTTTGACTTGGCGACATTTTTCGACTGGCGCCAAAGCCAGACATGATCCTTTAGGTTAACCGACTTTAGTATCCTTTTAAAATAACATAATTACAAATTAATGCTTATAAATTAATGGTTATCATTGCGGAAATATGTCGCTGCTTGAATAAGATCCATTTGTAAATAAATTGAAAACCGTGGTAGCCGTCAACGCTTAGAAACTATGTTTAAAAACAATTTTAATTTTCCCTTTTTTATTAACAATAGTGTTTGGTAGTTCAGTCGATAGATATAATTTAAATTTTCAAACTTTAAACGTCCCTAATATTATGCATGTTTAAATTTAAACTTACTAATTCTATCCTATAAAGTTGTTTCAAACACTTTTTTGTTGTTTTCAGTCGGCCATTTTGAAATTAGTAGTATTTTTATTCATTTCGATTGTTGCCATTTCAGAGATATAAATATAAGGAAATTTGGGCGCCGTATAAGAGTATTATATTTATAGAAAAAAAATGTAGACGTAGAAAAGTTAGTTATATCTATAGCATATATAGTATTTTAAATGTAATATCCATTGTAAAATTAGAGGGAAGACTTTTTATTCTTTAACATGCTTATTTAAAGTAGTATAACCGTTCTTTTTCAATTTATTCGTGGCAATATTCAGTATTAAACATTATAATATTTAATATTGAATGTAATATATAACAAACATTCTATGACACATCGCTTATCCATAAGCTACCATAAACAAAATATCGACATCCGCCATATTTCGACAATAACTTATACAATCCCAAGCAATCTAATGCTTTTCCGATCGGAATAATTAGAATCTCTAGGAAAGTTGAGTCGCATTTATGGTCATAGCCACCCACAAATGACGCCTCAGTTTATACCAAAAACCCGTTTTCTCGCATGGGTTTCGAAGACCAGTTAGAGGGATTCTGAAATAAAGGCCTCGATTTGGCGATGTGATATCGGAAATGGCACTTCTCTAATAGATTGAGTGGTATTTCGAATTAGTTATATGGCGATTCGGAAGTATTAATGAAACTGGCCACCGAAAATCTGAAATGGGGTGCTTATTATGCTCATAATTTCGATGGATGGAAAAAATGGAGGAAAAGTAATTGCTCGTTTCATATATGGTTTCCCAAGTTTTGGGACATGATTTTATGCTGGGCCTGGTCTTCCATAAGGCCAATTAGGACCGCGCCATCAGCCCCAAAATTTTAGGGCGTCCCTAAATATCAGTTTCTTTTATGCTGTGGACCCTAAACATTTTAGTAAATTTTATAATTTTTTTCGGACACAGCTTTTATTTTAGCTTGACTTCGACTCAATGTGATTAGTCTGATCAATGTAATAAGGAAGATGATGAAAAAAGTAGGTTTGTAACAGAATCTGTCACTCAACCCGCTTCCACACAACATTTGTGTTGAACAGGAAAAAAGTCGCCAAACACTATATTAATTCTATTATAAACATTTACACTCTAAATTTGTCTAGTTTAGTTTATTTTATTTAGAAAATTCAATAATTATTTCTTCAATAATTATTAACGTTTGCAAAAATTAACTTCTATTTCAAAGAATAAATATGTAATATTCCTCTATTTTGAATAGAACCAAAACATTTCACATCAACATACAAACAGAAAATCTCTTAGTGAAATATATTTGACGTCATTTCAAACGGATTGATGTCGCAAAAATAAATTTATTTTAATTTATTGTTTGAAAGAATTAAAGTTTCTCGAGTGATTGTTGAGAATGGCAATGGTGATTTAATTCAAATAAAAATGGCATCTTATGCTTTTTAAATGAGCATTAAATTTTGCAGTTTTTTAAATAATTAAAGTACTTCAAATTCGAATTTTTTTTCTGAGATTTTCAATGTCTTCTAATTTCGATGCGCTGAATTTTTTGACGTATCACACTTGCCTGTAGCATTTGTAGTTTTGGCTATGAAAGTGGGTGACGGACAGACAGACGGACTGAACGATTATAATACCTTCCACTTTTTACGTTATAAACGTAGTGTGGAGGCTAAAACTTAATACATCCTTCAACAAGGGCATTCATACACAAAAAAAAAATATAAGGGGCCCCCAAAGTCTGCTGTATCTATAGTCTGTGTTTCCCAAGTTATGGAACATAAATTTATGTACTGTAGACTGGAAAAATGTTGGTCCCTTTAGAAAACTATGGTACAGGCATCACACCATAGGACTAACTAACTACTTTTCTATTTTCTACTTTATTTGACAAGTTGATATTGCCAATAATGTTAAACGAAGTATGCATGAATGCATACTTTAATAACAGCGTATCATTTCCTTTAACTGTAAAAATTGTTGTGATAAAAAATAGTTTAGATTAACGATTTTCGATATTTTACTCTGATTAACATTCGATGCTTTATTAGTTTTCGCTATACAATAACTAATAATTACAACACAAATATTTATTAAAAATGCAAGAAAGCTAACACGTCTACCTTTTTTTATTAATAGATAAAAACACTTTCCTTTATAAAGGTAATAATCCCAGTTTAGTATACTACCAAAAAATCTATTTTCAAACATAAACCTGTGCAAAAATTCGAAATCAAGTCACTTTATAAGTTTTACAGTGTTCACCATACTTAAAAAACAAAAGGTAAATAATTAGCACAGTGTTAAAACAATAAAAAAACGATAAATCAGTTTAATATCGAATGAAATTCAACTTGAAGGCTAAATAAATTAAATTTACAACGAAATCCTCTTTATTTGTTCTCTCCTCTTTCAATGGGCTTGTTTCACGAGGGTTCTGGCAACAGCTCCGCGTTCTTGTTTTCATTTTTCTCGAATTACTTTTGCCTTGGTATTCCAAATTGAGTTTTCTAAGAATATCTTAGTTGTTATTTTTTTTTAAATTCCAACTTCTTTCAATGCAAGTTTTCCTTGATAAATGATTAAAACAACCAACAGCACTGCAAGAAGTTGTAATTTTAAAAAATAGCAACTAAAATAACTTATTCGTAGAAAACTTAATTTCGAATATCAACTAAAGTAATTCGAGAAAAATGAAATCAAGACCGCAGAGCTGTTACTCTCAAAAATTATTCCTTCAATAAGTTTAAAATTTACTATCAACTTTGTTGTTGGAATAATTATGTGAATTGACACTGATTTCGTCTATGTACTGTTATGTAAAATGTAAGTCGAAATTCAATGGCACTATTTAATATTCATTTGTGATTAAAACAATACTCAGAAATATATCAACTGTATATCGCTAAGGAATAAAATTAAATTATAATAATATTGCAAAATGATTACCTTGGAATTGAATATCTTTTAAAAACATCGTTTAATAGTTTGTTAAAATCGTTTCAGTTTATCTAATCGTTTCAGTTTATCTAATCGTTTAGTTTTAAGAATAAAACTTATTGAAAAGTATGAAGAATGGAACTGCGCATGCGCTTTTATTTCAAAACCGCAAATGATTTTTCAGTTTCCGGAGAAGAATTTTTTTTTAATAGAAACAGAATATATTTGTGAAAATGGGGGAAAATGTAGTGTTATGTAAAAATTCGTTTTTAGATTGCATTAGGTATCTGCTCATAAGTCAGCCTTGTCACTTGACCACGGTTTGAAAGTTTGAGACTGTATTTCTAGTGCGACGTTAATTCATCCCAAAAAATACATGTATAGAAATATTCAATTTGTTTCTTTTAGATTTCCTAATAAAAAATATAAAAAAAGTTAATAAAATTTCAGGCTATTAATTCTTTGAGATAACTTGTTTGGTGTTTGCTATCAGTTTCAGCTCGTAAAAGATATTCTTTCACGCCAAATCCCTTTGCGCTACATAATTGAAAGTACCAAGACTTAGAAATAAAAGTTACAAGAAGAGATTTGGACAAAGGTTGTTCTGCAAACATGGATTGAATGCTTCGAGAGCATTCATCATACATTGAAAAGAAAAGAAAACGGGAAATTGTATGTACAAACAAAATTGAACGGAAAATTGACGTAATTGAAGTCTTTAATGTTGTAAAGATTTGTAAACGTTTGATAAAAAAGATTTGTTAAATAAAATAATAAAAGTAGTTCTTTGTACTAATTTTTTATGATTTTATTTGAAAGATTTTTCAGAAAATAAATATCTTCGTAAACATGTGACTTTTTAAAAGAAACATTGGAAAACTTAAGTTTTAGCGAAAAAACTCAAGTATTAGCGGACATAGTTAGTGTAGTTAATTTCTTTTTCAGAATACCGTCGAAGCGAGTATCTTTGGCCATGGAGGGTAACTTCGGTCCACGCGTCGGAAAAATATTTGTTTCTTAATTTATCTTCATGAAATGATCCCATTGTAAATTGTTTTACATTTTTGGAAAGGTGGAAACATTGCCTTTCATTTTTCATGTAAAAAAAAATTTCATCCTAATTTTGGCAATACTACAAGTGACGTTTGTACTCTTACGAGCATTTAATGACAAAAATCTATTTCTTCCAACTTTTGTCTGGAACACCTAAAAAAATATTGAAAATAGCTAAATAAAACACTTTATACTATTTTTTTTTTTATGTGGAAGAATATTACACCATTTTTTTTAATCTAAGTTGAATACTTTTTATGCTATATTTAATTATTGGTCACTGAGGAACTTTTGTCGATGAATGCGGGTAACTTTGGTCCAAGGTGTAACGCTTTCTTTATGGAATTTTGCACTTTCAAAAATGTATGTAAAAGTGTATTCTGCTTAATTATTTTTGAAGAAGTCTTATTTTTATGATTATCTATTTTTAAGATGATTTTAAAAAAAACTAAACGATTTTAACCCTTAAAAAGATAAAGATAGAATGCAAGAAACGTACAACATTCTAAATCGCTATGTCGAAATGTAAACATTTTTAAATTCTTAATTACGAATATATTATTTTTTTCCTTTTTATAATAAAATCGTTTGCTTTTATAAATATATTTGTTATTAAATCTTGCTTCTAAAAATAAGTTATTTTCCTTTATTAAAATTAAAGTTTATTTTTCTCTTAAGCGACAGTCAATACTAGTATTCATAGTGTAAAGTCATTCTACGATGCACTGTAATGTAAGTGTTAAGTTATATACCATTTTTAATAGCTATATATATATCTTAGAACTTTGTTATTTTTTTATGTTTAAAAATTTTAATATTACTATTTAATTCGATAAAACAGCCTCTAAGGATGTTAAAAAGTATATTTCAAATGTATTTTATGTTTGGACCAAAGTTACCCGCCCGGATCCTAACCATGTTCTAATTTTAGCTTCCACACTACGTTTATAACGTAAAAAGTGGAAGGTTTTATAATCGTTCAGTCCGTCTGTCTGTCCGTCCGTCTGTCTGTCACCCACTTTCACAGAAAGAACCACATGTCCCACAGACAAGTGGGATACGTCATTTTAAAGCAAAAAATCAGATTAGGCTACATTCCAAATTTCATTAAAAAATTTAAATTAGAAGTTTATTTAAAATTTAAATTACTAAATTTTTTTATCTACATTGAAATAACATGCAAATTCTATTTTTATGCATATTTTCACTGTTGTCATCCACAAGTCCCACAGACAAGTGGGATACGTCATTTTGAAGCAAAAAATCAGATTTGGCTACATGCCAAATTTCATTAAAAAATTTAAACTAGAAGCTTATTTAAAATTTAAATAACTAAAAATTTAATCTACATTGAAATAACATGCAAATTCCATTTTTATTCAATATTTTCACTGTTGCCATTTCGTTAAACGTACGAGAAACTTTTGTTAAAATAAAAATAAATACACTTGAAAAAATATTTATTTTTGTGATATAATTCGGTTTGGATTGTTGTATTATCACAATAGAGTTCTTTTAATGGTTCTATATATATGTATGAAGAAAGATGCATAGAGAATTCTAACTTGGCATAAAAAAAATATGCTAAGTTTCGCTTTTATTTTTAAAGCATCAATTGTACAAATTATATATTTTTTGAACTGTAAATTAATTTAACAAACTATAAATAAGTGAATTTTCGAAAGAAATGTAAATGGGAAATTGTGGCGACAAAAATATTTATTAAAAAGATTACATAATTATTCTTCGAACTTTAAACAAATTTAGCAAACGATAAAGTCTAATTATTAAATCTGAGAAAGAAGATTAATGAAAATAGTTAATTTTGGCGTTTAAAACTTTGAATTACAAATAGCTAAAGGCCCTGTTTTTATTAGAATTAAATCACATTTGCCATTCGCAACAATCCCTCGAGAAACTTTAATTCTTTTAGACAATAAATTAAAATAAATTTATTTTTGCGACATCGATCAGTTTGAAATGACGTCAAATATATTTCACTACGGAATCCTTGTATGTTGATATGAAATGTTTTCATTCTATTTAAAAGCGAGGAATATGACATATTTATTCTTTAAAATATAAATTGATTTTTGCAAACGATAAGTAATAATTATTGAATTTTCGAAATAAAATAAATGAAACTAGCCAAATTTAGCTAGTAAATGTTAAATATAGAATTAATGTTGTGTTTGGCGCGTTTTTTCCTGTTAAACACAAATATGTGGAAGCGAGTTAAGTGACAGATTCTGTTACAAACCAACTTGTTTTAAACTAACACCAATTTTTTTATTAATTTATAAAATTTAACAAAATGCTTGAAACTTATTCCTAAAAGTACAATACTTAGAATGCATAATAATTTTTAAGTGTTTAAATCGTTTTTGTAGTTTGATTTTTCTCTTTTGTAAAAAAAAACTATGATCTTGGACCAAAGACCACTGACGGAAAGAAAGGACCAGAAAGGACCACTGACGGAAAGAAAGGACCAGAAAGGACCATTGACGGAAAGAAAGGACCAGAAAGGACCACTGACGGAAAGAAAGGACCAGAAAGGACCATTGACGGAAAGAAAGGACCAGAAAGGACCATTGACGGAAAGAAAGGACCAGAAAGGACAACTGACGGAAAGAAAGGACCAGAAAGGACCACTGACGGAAAGAAAGGACCAGAAAGGACCACTCACGGTACCAAGACTTTTTTTATGATAATAATTGTTAAACAAGATCAGAATAAACACGTCGAAATTAATAAACTCTTATTCGAAATAATAAAAAATCAAATGCTGTCCATACAATTAATGAAAAGAAACATTGAATGCAATTATTTTTTTAAAAAAAAGACCAGCATACGATGTTAATCAAATGAGTAAAGGCCCAGCTATTTTTATAAGAAAAATCCGGTTAAACGAAGTTTGAATGTTATTGTAACAATCCCTATTCCGTCATATGGGTTTTCTTATTTGAATAATGAAGCAATTCAATAAAATAAAATAATGACTCGTACGACGAAATCAATTTCAAAACATGAGATCTTTACATACTAAAAATCCTACATATGTGTAAATAAACTGATATTTTAATTGGATATAAAAAATAATTAATGCCAATTTTAACGGTTTACATGTGCTTAAATATATTTAATCGATTATAGAAATTGAATAATACTTTTGTAATTCTTTTTCAGAAAATTAGCTTCGAATAAATTTCAATGGTGTTATATCTCATAACTATATCTTATGTTTTGCTAACCAGCCGATTAAAACTCCATTCACAAGGCAAATTACGACACGATCTGAGAAGAAAATAACCAATACTATTCTTATCTCACATCTTTTAAAAAATAGAGACTCAATTTTGTGAGAACAATCCTTCCGTTACAGCACCAAAAGATTATTATGAAGAATTTAGTTATCAAGCAACAACAACAAAATCAGCTTCACTACTAGGTACTTCGGATAATCCCATTTTCAATTTATTTTGTCAGCATAAATATAAAAAAATATATTTCTGATGCACAAAACTTAATAAACATATAGGACTTGGGAAAAGATTAACTCGGTACAAAGCTGGGGAATATAGGATTAAGCTTCCCAACAAAGCAGAATGTAATTGTAGCTAAGTCAAGAAATGTTTCATTGAAAGTAAAGGTTTAAAAGAACTTCTGCTTTGTTTAACTCTTTCAAATATAATTGGAAAAATTTTACTATATATTGCATTTAAAACGGTTTTTAAAATAATGGGCTAGTTTGACAAAGCTTGTTATGGCAGTTATTTAGCTATTGATTTTAAGATTTTTTTTTTAATTCACACCTAAGTAAAAAATAAAGAAAATTTACTTATAAATAGTTTTAAAAATTTAAATTTTAAATCATATACTAACTTTGAACTGCCGACCCGGCAGCGCAACGGTGAGGGAGCTTGCCTTTGGAGCCTCTGGGTTCGGGTTCGAATCCCGGTAAGGCAAGGATGTTTGTGTGTGTCGAGTATATACGGAGTACGTGCTCGTTAAATTTGTTGGTTCTGAAAGTCCTGTGGGCGGTCATTGCGCAGTTTCCCACTGGTACAGGTCCCTGGAGACTATTTCCCTCCCCTTCAGGGACATGTATAAATTGTGGAGGTGGCGATAGATGGCAGCATCTGTCTTGTATGTGTGTTTCAATGTTTACAGTTGAATGGAAAATAAATTTAGAATTTATAATAAGTTAAGCGAAGTATTCAAGCTATTAAAACTAACTTATTCCTTAGATATTCTTCGATATTAGCTTAAATATAAGAAGTTGAAACCTCGCTACAGGATAAGTTCCTTAACATATGTGTTAAAGAAGATTTTTTTCTTATTAATCATCTTAATAAAACTTGACACCAGATGATTTTCAAATATTAAATTAAAACCGGACATTTTTAACCTATTCAATATCAAATGTCAAAAGTTAAGTTAAATTCAAAAAATAAAACAAAATGAACTTATCAAAGGTTATTTTAGAAAAGATTAACCTAATATATTGACTTGTTTTTAAAGAAAGGCTAAAAATGGTATCAGATTAAAACTAAAGCCTGTCGACGTCCGATTTAATCTACCACCAACTGTTTCTGATAAGAAAACAGTTTCTCGTATCTTAAAATAAAAAGAAAAACTCCTGCCATGCTGCTGCATGTATCGGGTTTGAATTAAGTTTCGGTCGATATATAAAGATATTATCGCCGTTATGAAGGAAAGTTACAATAAACCTGCTTGCGTTAAAGAATAAAAGGATTGCGATTAGGGGAATCTGGCGGTTCATTTATTTAATACCATAAATGGATTTGTTCCGTTAAAAATAAAGTTTGAATTAAAAATCACTTTAAATTAAAAATCATGTTAAATTAAAAATCATTTTAAATTAAAAATCATTTTAAATTAAAAATCATTTTAAATTAAAAAATCACTTTAAATTAAAAATCATTTTAAGTAAAAAATAATTTTAAATTAAAAATTATTAATTTTTATTTAAAAAACAATGAATGCTTCGTGCTAAGCGTAATCATTTTACTATATTGTAAAGTTAAAACAACTTTATAAGTTTTTTACTTGTTTTTTAATTAAGTGATTAAAAGTTGAAACAGCTTTCATTAAGATTTTTAAGTAGGTTTTTAACAATAACTGCCCATTAAAACAGCTTGCATGCAATTTTTAAACATTTCAAAGACAAAAGTTTCCCCAAACATCATGCTTTTACTTCCTATGTAACTCAACACACTAGGTTTATACATGGCTTTTTAAATGAATTCCTTCCCCAAAATTTTTTACGAATAATATGATTATTTAGAGGCTTTTAAAAGTAAAAATTGTTTTTTAGATTGTAAAATTCAATAAATCCTTATTTTGAAAGTGTTTACCCCAATGGAATTTTAAAATGAATCTTAGCTACAGTTTGATGTACATGTAACATCTGTAAGTGACATTCGGTATAAAGCTGTGAAAGTCAGAATGATAAAAAGACAGCTTTATGTGAAAGATAAATATAAAAGTAACTGATTTTCTTTGTTTATTTAAGAGTCAAAATAAAATAAAAACTGGGTTAAAGATTCTATATTTAACAAGATTGAAATTCAATACTGCAAAAAAATATTGTTTAATTAACTATTTCGAACTGTCAGCTAAGTTGACAGTAAAATACGAAAAGAAAAGGAAACATATGTAAAATAATTTCCAGTTAAACTACGTTTTTTTAATATTTGTACTTTTAAAAATACAAAAGAAGTTTCTCGTCAGGTGAGATTTAAGTCTTACTAAAATTGCGTTACCAGCAGAGCGTCAAACTAACTAAACCACTAAAACTCCTGACAAGATGAAGCTATTAGAAGCTATGTTGTTGACTTTAACTTGTCTCCAAAGTGACGTCTTCTAGAACAAGCTTTATAAATTGGTTTTAAACTGTAAATTAGTTTATGAAAGTGGTTAAAGACATAATATTGCTTTTTTGTCTGTCGAAAGTACGGGAAAAATCCTCCAAAATTGCTTTTTTGCAGTGAACAATTAGCTTTCGAAATGTAAATAATTTTTTTTAATTTATATTGAAAAATAGGGGTTTTATAATCAACCTCTAGGTTTTTTTAGTTTAAACATGTTTGTAGATCTATAGTAGGGGAGACCGGGACTTTCCCAAGGGGGTAAGTTTTCCACCAGGCATTATAGAAGAAATGAACCGTTAGGAGGCGCCAAATGGCTGCTTGGTTTATGAAGCAACCCGTTTTATGTCACCCACAAGAATTTTTGCTCAGTTGGTGTTGTAATATTGTCGTTAAAGCTGTTTTGTGATTTTTTTCAACGTTGAGTGAATTTTTATGCATACATTCAAACCTAAATAAAACGTACTTTTATTAAACTTACGGTTTTATCATTGAGTATACTAAAAGGTGGCTCTTCTCTCTACGTAACTATACATATGTTTTCAAACTAATTTAAAATTCTACTCGTCCACAGGTACTATTTAAGTCAAAATATGACGACGGGGCATTATTTCCAAAATTTCCCGGGGCAAGTTTTCCAACAATGCCCTGTAGAAAAACGTGCTACAACCTTTGTAAATTAAGCTTAATATTCACAAAACCAAATTATTTTTTATCGTATGAGCACGTAATGAAAAAAAAGTTCTGCTCTAGATTAAAAATTGTTTGCATGGTAAGGATAAAGGAAGCTGAATGTACTATTCTGAAGCAATATATGTCACTCTAAAGCAATTAGGAATGGATGTAGTAGCCGAAAAGCATCCAGAAACTTAAATATTCCCAGATCGTAAATAATTACACTAAAAAATTTTAATGTGTCATATTGCACCTACATTTTTTAGTCAATTGTCTTATTCAAAATAAGGGGGGGGAGGAGCAATCAAACCAAACTTTAGTCAATCAAATTTTTTTAATCTTTAACAATACTTAGACAACCTCTAGAAAAGAGCACCAACGTATAGTTACACAAATAGGGAAGTTTTATGTAAGTTTAAAGGGATCCAGATGGTAATGACCTTTAATGAAATTGGTTAAAATAGTTTGGTAAAATAAACTGGCTTTTTAAAAAAAAAAAAACTATATTCTGGTTACACTCTTTTGTGCTACTTTGATTTACAATAAATTAAAGTAAAAAATTTTAAAAAAAATTCAAATGTTTTAAATCTTTAAAAAAAAATAGTTGGAAAATTTACCCCATCACGTTTTGGCAGTCTGGGAAAATTTACCCCGCATACGGGGCACGTTTTCCAGATCAACATGCTTGCATTTAACCACTTGCTGCCAAAAAGTATGTTTACTTTTTGTAAAAGTAGTAATGCTAATGTGTAGATAAGCATGTGAGAAAGACAATGACATCTTGTTTACTTCCAAATATATAAAAGTAAAAAATGTTTACTCAAAAAGAAGAAAACATGGAAAACTAGACCCGGTCTCCCCTACTTAAAAAATTTATTTAGAACTTTTAGATTTAAAACGATACAATTTTTTTGCTTTACTTGTACAATCAAATAATGGTAGGCTCATTTATCATAAGAACTGACAATAAAATTTTGTTTTAAATGACTTATTAATGAAATTTCACTTCCCATACATTCTCTATTAAACTCAAAACTAGCAGCTGAAATCACTATCAAATATATCATTTATATTAAATTCAATTCATTAACTAAGAATGTTCTGTAAAATATAATACTACCCTTATTTAGTCTAATATAACTCATTAATGGATGAATGGTAAAGATAAATTCACTTATGCTCAAAGTCAGATATCAAAAGCTACAAATTTGGTATTATACAATTGAGTAGGAGCAAAAACCTTTTTACGTTATCTTGACAAATACCATCCAATTTGCCTTGAAACTTTAGACAGTAATCCTTACATAAGATACCTATGCTCCGGAGAAATACTTTATATTGAACCTTTGTCGAGGATTTGTTCTTTTAGAAGTGTGCTTTTTTTGCGAAAGGATGGAAGAATGAATGGGGTTGAGGTTGAATATTTTTTACTTTGAAAAAAAAAGCCTTGAAATGTTCTTTCCTGTAAAAACTTATCCTTGTGAAATGCGAATCTCTTTTGAAATGTGATATTTTTTCATCTATTTAGATTGGGATTCTTGACTATTTGATAGGTTTTGTTGAGTTTCGTTTGAGATTACTATTAGAAAATAGTAATCAAATATAATCAGGGATTTCTATGATGATTTCTTATAGTGAGAGTTTCAATTTTATGAACCAATGTTACTAACATTATAATTCGAACAAATTGATAATAACAAATTGATAAATTTATATCTTTCCAGAAAATTAATTGACAAATAATTTAAATAAAGTTTAAATTCAACTTAAATGGGAAGTATGCACTGTAAGAAAGGTAAGGTGCGTTCGTGGATAATTTTGGGAAACTTAATTTTCCCATTTGCCAGTAATAATCCTAGAATAATATCAGTATCCTTCACCAAAAATTTAGAAACATCCCACATAAATCCATTAACTTCCCTGGAAATATCAAAAAATCCATTGCTAAATCTACAGGGTTTTTTCCATAACAAAATACCAAAATCTATGGGATCTATAAGGTATACAAATGTTCTACACGGAATGGGTCCAATATTTTTTTCCTAATACTTTTTAACTACGAGTTGTTCGGTTGTGATCCAGTTACCTCAGGGTCTACTCTTTATACCATTGCACAACCGAATGCCACGCGTCTAGACCATGGTTGCTTCTGCGGTAAAAAACAATGTACTGAATAGTTCAAAGAGGTTCTTTAAATGATTTTCATGATGTTTCTGGGGAAAACCAATTATACTCAGGAATGTGTTCATACTTGCAAAAATCAGGAATATGTTTAATATATAAGAGAAACGATACAAATATTATTTAAAGGGTGTACATTAGATTAAATAATGTAACGAATTATTACATCATTAATAAAAGTTTTTCGAAATAATTGCTAGACTACTTTGAAATTTCTTAATAAGAAGTTTCTTAAGAAATTATAATGTGTTTGGAAATTTTAATATATCTTAAAATATCCTATTTTGTGTTTCTTTATTTTAGTTATTACTTTTATCACACAAATTTAAACGACTTCTCTGTTACATAAGCTGTTATTGTGATATTGTAACTTAAAGAAAAAGTAAAAAATTATATACTTTTTAAAGCAAAATTAAATTTAAACTATTAAAAAAAAATATACACTTTCGAGGCGAAACGAAATTTTAGAGATTTAAAAACTTTTAAAATAACCTATATTCGAATTAACTTTATGCTCTACTAGAATTTAATCTATTCGAAAATTATCGTGTTTCCTTTATCAACAATATCGCCGAAGGATGTTAATCTAAGCGCGCTCCAAACTTCAATTAGCTTCCTTAAAAGAAACAAACTTTCCGTTTAATTAATGAATACAATGACTAAATGAGAAGTAAGCCTTCGTATTTTGAAAGGTTAATGCAATCTGTTCGTTTCTGTTCATGAATCTTTTTCTTTTGTTATACTAAAAGACAACCTACATTCCTCCGCCTTCCCTTCTAATAAAACCGAGTCTATTTACTAAGGTAAAGATTCCTCAAGAAGGGTTGCTGGATTTACTGCAGGGACGCCAATAATACAGCCAATCTAGACTTAATTTGATTTGATATATTCCAGGGTATTTAAATAGCAATCACAATGTTGTTAGCATATTTTGACCTAGGACTTTAGCCCTTCTTATATGGACGAATTAGCTGCCAGGTGGTTGGTTTGTGGGGTATAAGACAGCGTTTGACGCAGCTGTGATATTACTATAGGCGTGGCTGTTCCAGTTGTACATTGAACTTTTAACATTGAGCTTTTAGATAAAAAAATAGTTTAGAAAACCTTTCACTAAACCATGATAAATTGAGGCTGTTCAACTCTTTGATAATAAGTTTCCTGACATTTTAATTACGACTGCCTAATGGGCATGTTTTAAGTCTTGAGTGGTAACAATTCGAGCGGTATTGTTTTCATTCCTTGGCCTTCTGGAATGGGCGCCAGGTCTTGAGTAGCAACAGATTTGTTAATTAAGAGAAATTCTTCCTCGAATTTTGATTGGTAAATCCATGTAACATGGTGTCAGAGGACCCATTGGAGCACAGATAGCAAGAAGGAACTTCGTCACCTAGTACAACCTAACCCTGAGCAACAATATTTGGCAAAAAAGCGAAAAACGTTGACTAAGAAATAAAAAACTTAAAACTCAACTATTTATGGCAATTTTTCGCCATAAGTGGCAAACCCCCACTCTTAGTTCCTGTTTTTAGGGATCCGCATATTCCCACATTCCGCCCGGTTGCCCGGCGTTTTCCTCTTTTTCTCCAATCATCCCGTCAGACTGTAGAGTGGGGTGCCTGCTGCCCGGGCCGTCTTAATTAAAGCCCCGACGAGGTAATCACCCGCCCCCGCGTGTCTCCAATTACAGCCCGTTGTATTCGTGGAGGATATTAAACTGGAAAAGGGTTTCCTGTTTTCGACAGGTGTTGTTTTTGAATGGAGTTAATAGCGGAAAAAAATTGGGATGGGAAAAAAAGCGGCTGTTGTTCGTTTTTTGGAGATAAAGAGTGGTGACGTTGTTTTTTTACCTGTTTTTGAAAATGAGTTTTCTGGAAGCCCTATTTTTTGTTTTTAAGTAAGTTGTTTTATAGAGAAATTTGTTGTGGCTGCAAAAACTTAAATTGACCATCGCATATTGTTTCGTCGCATATTTCTTTTTCTTAGAAGGATAAGGTATGTAGGTTGGGACTTGTATTTTTCGGTTTGTGTGCTTGATCAGAGACCAGCTTATGAACCTTCGTCAAGTATAAGACAGACATAGACAGAATTTTTACTGACACATAGATTGTTTTGAGTAAGTCGTTTTTAAAGATAAATTTACAGTAGATGCATAAACTTAAATTGATCACTGCATATTCAATCGCAACACTTTCCTTACATTTAATTCTGTGAAAGGATAAAAAAAATAGCCTAAAGTTCCCACTTTTTTTCACTACATGAGTTTTAAATTTAAGTTTTTAGCACATAAATATTTAAAAACTGTTTTTGTTTTTTAAAAGGATTTAACGTACTTCTACAAACTTTAAATTTCGAAATTTGATAAAATTATAAAAATGATACACTTTCTTTTAATTATGTCTACCGGTCGAAAACTAATGTCTCTATACGGGTATAAACGTCTATATCTTAAGGTAGTCAACGTAATTGGAATAAAGTGCTTATTTGTTTGGATATTTACCATATTAATCGATTCCTACATCTGGTGTTTCAGTTTTGAAATGAATTAAGCCAAATAGGAATTTGGCAGGATTTTACGACAGAGCTAAGATCGTAGTAGAAGCTGAAACCCTATTTAATCCTGCAAAAAAGTTTATCAAAAATAAAATCCTTACTCGGCAACGGAATAGGGTTATAATTGGCTACTTAGCATCTTCTGGCGAAAACCATTTTTGTTTTAAGTTTAATAAAAAAAGTTTACATTTTCTTATAAGGTTTGTTCTAGTATTATATAGAATCAAATTAACATCATAAACTTTGAAAAAATCTTAGTATAGAATAAAAACTCAAAAAAAAATATTATCGTTTCAGTCATTAAGAAAAAAAGG